>CM031238.1:57739667-58939667 GCA_018340775.1 Taxus wallichiana var. yunnanensis | reverse complement strand
CAACAATATTTATTTCCTTCACTGTAGATTACTCTCAGCCATTAACTTTGTCAAGCCCAAACCTCTAACCAATTTAGTTGTTTGGATCTCCATGTCATACTCTTGTAATTTGTTTACCCAATGGTATCTCTTACTTGATATCTCCATTTCAAAAATAATATCCTTCACCATTGTATGGGGAACATAAGCTATAACCTTAGAGCTTAAGATATAAGGTCTGAAGATTTTGGTGGCTCTTACTAAAGCAAAGGCCTATTTTTCCATGATAGAATATTTCATCTCAACTCCACTAAAAAGTTGTGCTAAAGAAGGCAATGGGCATTTCATGCTCCTCTTCATATTTTTGTAACAACACGAGATGCAATTGTGTTCTCTCAAGAAAAGGAAAACATTTGGAAATCATTTTTATAATCAAGACTCACTAAGATAGGAGTGGTCTTAAGTGCTTCTTTTATCCCATTAAATGCCGAGCATCCCCTTCCTTCCATTTGATAATACAATATTTCTTTAACATGCATGTAAAATGAATAGTAATCTCAACAAAATTTTAGATTAACCTCCTAATAAAGTTTATCTATCTAAAGAAATATTGAATACCCTTTTTAGACATGGGTATAGGGATCTTACCAATTGCCTCTACCCTCTCGGGATATATCATGACCCCCACTTTTAATACAATGTTCCCTAGAAATTTTTCCCTTTGCACTCCAAAGTGACACTTCTTGGATTCAATGTAATCCCATATTCCTCGCATCCGAGTAGCATTTTCTTTATATGTCCCAAATGGTCACATATTTTCTTTGAGAAAAATATTATATCATCCTGATATACAGTTATAAAATCATTGATAAGGCCCGAGAAAGCCACATCTATGGCTCTCTCGAAAAGTTTCTCACGCATTCATAATTCCAAAGGGTATCCCGACATAAACATAAGTTCCCAATGGGGTAATGAAGGCAGCTTTAAATTGTTCATATTTCTTCACAACCACTTGATTGTAGCCTGATAAACCATCCAAAGTTGATAGTAATTTTGACCCGTGACTTGCTACAACATATTATCCGTATTTGGCAATGGGTAATTATCTTTGATTGATGCTTTGCTATGATTCCTAAAATCTACACAAAGCCTTATATCCCCATTATTTTTCCTTATTGGCACAAGTTTAGCCACTCATGAAGAATATCTAGTAAGTTGTATGATCCCTACATCCCTCAACTTTACTAACTCTTCTTGAATTTTTCTTGCAAGGATGGGATTTATAGGTATTTTTTTTCTACCTGGATGGCTTAGTACGGGGTTCTAAAGGTATCTCATGTTGAAACAAATCCTCCCAATAAGCCTTCAATTCTGAATATGACCATGCTAAAAAATCTGGATGTTTCCTTAGCAACTTAGTGTAAGATATATTCTCTTATTTACTTAGGACAAATATCAACCAATTTTTTCTAGGATTCTCAGGGGTTCCCAAATTACATTCCTCTACCTCCCTGGATGCAGAGACAACCGTTTTAACAATCCTATCGGCATTATCAAAGTTTAACTCAATTCTAACCAATCCATGAGGGATGATATTATTTTTAGCTAGATTATATCTTTCCAAAAATAGCCTCTCTACCTTCACACATCTCAATCATAGGCTTGAGATCAATGACCTAATTAGAAAACTCTTCTTTACAAGTCGAATTTATTTGATCTGAGCATCATCCTCAAAAAATTTCTAGTGTTGAATGTTGTCTGGTGTTGATGGCCTTACCAATGCTTATACTTTATCATTACAATAAGGAGATATTGCATCACCATCATCTTGGGATGCCAAGACAGCCAGTTTGTTGGCTACTCCATTCGAGCTCTCTCATGATATAAGATATTAAAAGAATCAAATATTTCAATAAAATCCCTACATGTACTATTTCATCCTATGGTTCTTCGTAGCATACATTTTTCTAACTTGATTCACTACTAATTCAGAGTCTCCCTTGACAATGATGTCCTTGATTCCATGATTCCAAGCAAACCTTAGGCTGAGAAATAATGCTTCATACTCAAAGAATATTGTTAGTACATTCAAATTTTAATTTGAAGGAAAACTTGTAAGTTTCTTGGTTTGGTGACATCAAAACTACTATAGCTCCATTCCCAAACTTAGAACATGCCCCATCAAACATCATGGTCTAGGGAGCATTGGAACTTTCATGGATTGTATCAACATTTATGAAGTGATCATCAAAATACGTATAACCAATGAAATTACCCAAATCTATGTCAACGAACAATACCTCATAAGAGGCATTCATAGGATCTTCAATGATATGGAGCATTTTATTTTCTCCATGTAATTTGACAAACTTCCCCTCCAAAGGTATAGTAGCATAAGACATATCCATTTGGACACTACCTCCCACACTTGCAGCCCACTTTCTTGACAACAACATACCCCATTTAGTAGGGAAATCAACTATAACCACGTTCATGGTTAGATACTTGTTAGGATAAGCAGCAAGTTGAAAAATTAAACCCTTCACATATCCAATAACAGGTACTTCCCTTGAATCCATGAAAAACATGTTCCAAATTTTTTTGTTATCTTTATGTCTAGTTCATTCATAACTTCCAAGGGCATTATATTACATGAGGCTCTGAATCAAACATACAATTATGAACAAGCCTCTCATTGACAATCAAGGTAGTGAAAAATGGGTCCACATCTAATTGTGACTCAACCAAAGAAGTACCCAAATATACCTCGAGGGCTCCCCATACTTTATTTTTCCTTTGACACTTATATTTCAGCTATGGTAGGAGGGATGTCCACATTGTTTACCTCCTTAGTAGTGACAACTACTTCCTCTTTAAATCCCAGATACTCAAATGACCTTTTGTGATCAAGGATTCTAATCAACTCCACAATTGGTAAAATGGTCTTTATTTGACCCAATATTTGAGCCATATCACATGTCACATACTTAGGTAAGGTTGTATTAGGAGGAAATGTGATTACCTTTTTAGATGGGATGTAATCCTTCTTTGTTGAGCTTGATAGAAGAAGTACTTGGTATAATAGTAATGACAAGGACCTTTATCGGGCATATCCTTCTTAGGATCATTTTTGGGAAAATCGTTCAAGAGAGGTATCTTTGGTTTAGAAGTGGAGAAAATCATTTGACTTGTCTGCCTTCGTAGGTTATAATATTTCTCTAAATTCACAACCACATTCATCAAAAAATTCCTATTTTCCTCAAAAATGATCCCACCATTATATTTCATAATCATTAGAACTCTTAAATACTTGAAATCATAGTTTGGTAGCTCAAATGATTGGACCATATCTATATCAACATTAGTTGTAGAAGGGAAAGAAGATACTTGGTTTATGTAATTCCAAAAACCCTCCATAGTTCTAGCACCTAATAACTCAGTGGAAGTGTCTCCTTGTGGTGAGTGATCAGAACATTCCATCATGCACACATCACCAAAAGTAATTTCATCAAAGAACATCAACATCTTCCATAGTGGGATCACATAGAGAATGTGGAAAAAAACATCTATCACACCATTCAATGACATGATTTTCTTCTACCAATGATACTTTGACAGTCAGTGGATCAGGAACTATCTTTCTATCCCTAGGGGTTGGTTGTTTACTCCCGATCCCATAGGTCCCTTTCCTCTATCATCAGCTCTATGTTCACCCCTGGGATGATTTCCAAATATATTTTACCCTTGGGGTTTGTGTTGAGCTTGAGGAATTGACCCCAAGAATTTCTCTACCCTAGCAAGCTTATATGAAATATCTTTTACTACCCCTACCAAGGTTTTGACCACCTCTTCCAAATCAACAACCTTATTTTTCTAAGGTTTCTCAGGGTTAATCAACTTAACACCCTCCCTCTTTCGAGGTTTCCCAAATTCCTTGATTTTGTTCTCAATTTGAACAGGCGTGGAAAAATTATGTCTTAGAGTTCCATGATTTTTATCCATTAGGTAGTAATTTGCTTTTTCTTATCAAAAGCATCTAAGTACTTGATCAAACAAGAATCATCACTAGGTCTCAAATTCATAGGCAATCTGGTCAATGTTTTACTAAACCTAGTATTGAAATCTTTCACAAGTTCATTTGGATTCTTTTTTATGTTTTCAAACTTTGTCAATAGAAACATAGGATCAGTTTTATCACCATAAGGTAATTTCAAAGCATTCTTCATTTCTGTCTAGGAATCAATGGAATTTTGTGGCATTGAATTATACCTCTCCTTAGCATCTTCTTCCAAAGTATTTATAAACAACTTGACATATACATCTTCATGCTCTACCTCGTAATCTTCCATGATATTTTGAAAGCATCTAAGATGTTGATCTCCACTTATGGCATTGTTCCCTTGAAACTTAGATAATCTATTCCTGATTTCATGAGGGACTTCATTTGGGTAACCCACCATCCCCTAGAAATTAATTGGTCTATAAGTATTTACCACACAAGGAACCCTAGGTGAAGGTTTAGCCATATTGTTAAGTGGAGGGGTTTCAACAATTAGATTTGAAATAGTGGGGAACCTGGGTGTCTACGAGGCAAGGGGGTATGATAATCAAAGTATTGATCCCTTAATGACTTAATTTCACAAAATACTTTGTTCTCATGACTCCTCAACGAAGGAAAATGAATAATACCTCTATTAATTCGCAGATGTTAGGCATTCTTGAAATAATGTGTGCATATTTTCTTGAGGGATAGATGAATCAGAGCTATCAAAAGTGCTAGAGTAATATTCTACCAAAGTATAAACACATTCAGGATTAGAATAGTCTTTTCCTCCAATATTTTCTCATCCACTAGTTTCAAGACTTGTCTCTTTCTTAAACTTGTACTTCCCAATTTTAGGAGCTATTTTTTGGTAGGATCTAACCTGAGAAAAATATCTCCTTCCTTCCATTTTTCCAAGAATAAATCAATTAGGATGTAAATGATTAGCATTGGTACATGCCAAATTTTCTATTGCGAGACCGAGCTGCTACTAAGGTCTTATACCTTTTATGTATAAATCAATTCAATTAATTTTTCAAAGATGTTTTTACTTTGTCAAATGCGCAAATATTTGTAGATCTTTGTGATTTATTTTACGTTCCGCTCAATGGAATCAGATTTAATGGAAAACATGTCCCTACCGAGGGAAATTTGGGATAATACACACAAAATGAAATATTCTTTGACAAGTATTTTCACAAAAGCCAAAAGTATGAGCATAAATTTTGAATTAATATCAATAACACTAATTGACACCTTAGATTATACTTAAAATCTAGGAAATACTTCACCAAAAAATGGTGTCAAAAGCGTGTTGGTGCTCAATCTTACACCCTATTGGGCCCTTACAACATATTCAAGGGGTTGGGATGCTTTGAGTGTGATATACTTTGTAGTGTGTTTCGTTTGCGGTTGGGGGTATGTCTAACAAACTCTCGAGACCAGGCTTTGGGGTAATTGAGTGACATGTACAAAGGGGATGGCATGTCCCTACTACTTCTTGTCCTACCTTTATCTAGGGTGAGAGGACCCAAAGGGTAACTTGAATACAAAGGGAGAGATGAATATTTTACTCCTCAATTTCTTTAGAATGATAGATTAATCGGGATAAGTATGATCAAAGTAACACTTTAATTTCACAAAAGGTCACACCAAGTGATGTATACACATACTTCACAGAAATAGGTTACTATAGATAGATAAGATGCATTATTGTTGCATATTTATAATAAAGGAAACTAGAATTAAAGGTTCCTTTTACTAGTATTTGTAAGAAAAACAACATAATGACCAACTAAGGACTTACATTGTATAATGAAACTAGATATATGTTTGTATTTGTAGAGATGGGGGATTGTATGACAATGGATCTCCTAATGACACTACTTGTAGTACTCACTTAGACAATATAACATCCTAGATGAGGAAGAACATTTCATCAATTAGTCATAGTTTCAACTTTAAAGGAAGATTTACATTCATTGATACTCAATTAGTGCAAAGGTCCCACATAACCTTTAAAATACTTAGCACAAAGGCTTATGCAAATATTTTAATGAAGTATTTATTGCTTCTGATCTCATACACTTAAAATTCACTCAAAAGATTACAAAAATCCATCGACAAAATGATTTAATAATTGTGTTCAATATTTTAAAGTAAATTATCACAACACAATATTGAACAAATAACCAAAGCATAATCACTAAGGATAGATCCAATGTAATTCAGAGAAGTAATAAATACAAAATTGTGAACAGAAAATGTAACTCATTAACCGGATGCTCGACATATAGAATCCATAACACATATGCCAAACTCGTAATCAAACATATTTCATTTATATCTATCAAATTATTGACAAGGGAACATGAAAACCAATGATCTCAATGCTTGTTAATGGCTATACATTGTAACCATCTTAACATCAAATTTGAAAGAGTAAAAACTTATAATGTATTTCTTCAAGAAAATTATGTAGTATCACAACAAGATATTTCAACTTTTCTATATAGAAAAAACTAAGAAAAACCCCCTTTGTATGAGGACAAAACCCTCATACTTATACAACTACTTGATTGAATTTCCTCCCAAAAACATCTTAAATGATCCTCTAAACTCTGTTTCGTGCAATTAAAAATCTTTTCAAAGTAAAAAAATATCTTTTAATTGAAAATATTCCTTCCTCCTTTTAATTGGTCTAGGTGAAGAAATATCAAGCATTACGACACTTGGGAGGAATGAAAATGATATTCCTTTATTCTTAACATTTTTTGATCTTTTAGCAAAATGTATTCATTTTGAAGAAATCTTCGATCCAAAATGTATTATGAAGGTAAGTTTGTTTTGATCTTTGTCTTCTCTTTTCTTCTTTTTTGGGTCCACTCCGGTGGGATGACTCATTGAACTACCTCCCACCCTATTCTTGTAAGCATTAAACTTTCGATCATTCGTATGATAACCTCCTCATTGTCCCTTGAATGGTACTAGAAAACTATTTCCTACTTCATACTTGTGTTATTAAATACCGTGCATAGATGATTCTTCCTCTCTTTATTCTTCTTGATAATTTATCAATTGTTAATTCAATTTTTTCCCATTTCTACATGGTAGAAAAATAAAAAACCCTTGGCTACCCGGGATTTACGCATATCATGATCCCTAAAAAGTCTAATTAGATTCTATGTGTTCTCCATTCGATCCATCATCCATTGTTCATCCCAATTAATTTGTCTATCGAGAAAATATTCTACTAATGTATTTTAGTGCTTTGTCTCTTTCCTCAACAAGAATTTTAGCAGATGGTGTCAAAGTCTCCACTCTTAATTTTGCATCTTTGTAGTATTCTTATTGATTTCCTATAGACTCGAGAGATATAATTCATTCATTAACAACCAAGTCCTTAGGTCCTTGATGACTTCCATTTTTGGCAACATATCAGTCCACATTGATTGCTCAACTTCACACTTGTCTGTCGATTGCCCTAGTTGTTTTTGCTTTATCAAAAACATGGGCATAATGTTTTACAAATTCCCTAATTATTTCTTCACCTCTACTAACCAAATCATTTTCCCACTAAATGGTAGTTTCACCTATTTCTCCAAGATCACTTACTCTCCTAATATCATCATTTTTAATCTTAGGGATTTCAACCTACCCTTCCTTGTGAGTCCTAGTCAAATTTCTAACCAAATTGGATAATGCTTCATTCTTGGCCTTTAAATCCTTCTTGGTTTCTTTGAATTCATCAATATTTTGGAAAAATCCTTCTACTACCACAAAGAAATCATGTTTAATTTCCTTAGTATAAGGCCTACCTAATGATATCTGGAGATCTAAAAATCAAGCAAGGATTCTTCTCCCTAGGGCATATCAGCTTTGGGAGTTACAACATCTATGAATCTTTCCCCTTTCTTATTCGGGGACCATCCCGGAAATAACTCTTGCTATTTTGGGTGGTCTTGCAGGATTGAGGAGGGCCATGCTTTGTAAATAATTATCATCCATTTGTATCTCAACCTTTTCTTCCTTGGGAGAGAATTATCTATTCACTCCCTTATGGGAGATTCACATTCATCGAGTGATTGTAAAACTAGAGTCAGAGGAATGACTGCAAGGGCCTTGGAAGATGAAGAAGGCATAGAAATACCTTCTCGAGTATCATACATTGGTTTCTCTTGAGAACCTTATTTCATAAGTCCACCCCGATCCTCCTTCTAGTCCATCGACTCGATTGATCTCTTACTTCTTCAACTACTAGGGATTGTTGGTCATCAACTTCTTCTTTTATTTGTCACCGAGTCCTTGAAAACAATACACAGTTTAAACACAGAAATATAATCTTCATAGTATATTAATGTTTAGATACATATGAATTTTAAATAGCCATATACATAGCCAAAACAACCTCCAACAAAATAGGGATGTGTTACAACAATTAATCCCGTAATATATATTGTTGTATAATAAACTAACATGTAACAAATACTAAAAACCATGTGAATACTAATTCCTAACATTCCCCCCCTTAGTGTTTACATGGTAGAAAAACATCCACACACTCAATCTGCAGTATGCTCACCCCTGTGGCATGTCCAACTCTGTGACTCATGACCTTGATCCAAAAGAAAGGCTCTCTCCTTCCATGGTTTTAAACAAGCTTACCACAAACCTTGACGTGACAGAACCTCATCAACTGTCCACCTCGTGTGGTTTTCTAGATCCTCCCAAAACCCTTTCAAGATCCATGAAATGACTTACTCTGGTGTTACTTTTCGCCACTATGCTTATACATCAGGGAATTATGTAGGAAACACAACTGGCATATTACAAAACCACACAATAGAAGAAATAATGAAAATATTTCACATTACTTCCTATAAGAATCGTAATGTTCTTAATTGTAGTCTCTGTCATTGATCGCTGCCACTTGATCTCAAACAACATAGAAAACTGCCACTGCCACTGGAAGCTTTCCTTGACTAAGTCGTTTTGGGTACAGAATGGGAATGGAACATTGGTATGTATTCCCCCCCACAATGTGAAATTCCAAATAAGAAATCAGAAAGGGAAAAATGTATTGTGTTGTATCACACTAACTAGATCTTGTTGTCTTGATCTTGCTGCACATGATCACCATTGCCAATGAACGTATTCACTGACCGATCATCTTCCAACAAAGTACGGTCAGTCAGAGGATCTCTGCAGTGAGGATCTCCGTAGTTTTCTTCTCTCTTATACAATTCTTTTCCAGTATTAACAATAAAGCACACCACTCAAATTAACAGAACACTGCAAACTCAAGCACACTGAGAAAATGGAAACCACTCTTTGAAAATCATATACTCACACCATACATATGCGACCACAACTTTTGCGCGGCCTCTTCATTGGTGGTGACGAGAGGTCGTTGATCAACCTCCTTCCTCTGTTGCCTCCTTCCTCCATCAACATGTTGCTTAGCTCACCGGGTTTGGATATGAAACTCATTTTATAATTTTGACTCAAATGACAAGACGTCGGTTTCTACCAATATTGCGCCTTTTTACAAACAATTAAAATTTTAATATAGCTAAAAGCTATTGATTAAAATTTTGACATATACTATTTTAAAATAACAAAAAAAACTCAAATTTCGAATAGAATCTAGTGACTGATACAAATCAAGTACCTTTAACTGTGAGTCTTTGGGGGTCAAGATTCCTGGATCATATCAATGCATAGCTCTTCACATCCGCATACGAGATCAAATTGACAAAAAAATTCTCACACATCTTTGTTGATCCACGTTTACAAAATATTCCCTGACTGCATGTGTACAGATCTAAGTGTCTAAGTCGCAGCAGAATCTTCAATAAAATTCTATGCAAAACAGACACATTTCATGCATTGCTATCATATGTATTTCACTATGCATGGCCTTGCTAAACACTTGATCTTTCTCCTGATTCGGGATTCCTCTTTTGACCAAACAATCTTCTTATCAACAATATTCGGGATGCTTCAGAATTCAGGATGCTTTAACAAAAACGTGGCTTCAGAAAAAATGTGGCTTCAAGCATTCTTCTTAGCAATATTTGAAGGACATGTCAGATCTATCACTGCAAAACTTGATCGATTCAGCTCTCAGCATGAATAGGTTCACTGAAGACAATTTCTAAGATGATGTCGATCTAAACTGCATCGACTCCATAAGCATTGCATTCAATCTTCGAATCAACCAATATAGAAATAAAGATGTAGTTCTACATGAGCACCGTGAACTCAGCATTTACACAGGTCACGCAACTCTAAGAAACCCGAAAGCAATGATGTCAGGGGTGACTGCAATGTTGGGGACGTCCTTATGCTGTGACGTGTTGAATCATGTGTAAAATGCTCAACTAGATCTAGAAATCATGAATCACTTCGTAGATCAAATAATATGCAACTGATCTGGGTCGAGGCTAGAGGAGAGTACGGGAAAGAAAAGATGCAATGGATGGTCTCCTTCCTGATCGAAACTTAGCTGGAGTCGTAAATTAATTTTTGTTGTTAGCATAGACAGAGTTTGTAAAATGGATCTCAATAAAGAGTCCGAGCAAACTATACCCAATGCAGAAAACTTCAACGGAATCACTGATGTCTACGAACCAGAATGGATGATATGCAATGTACACATATCATATCAATCCAATACAAAAAAATTGAACTGCACATTCAAAATATACTAAATGATAAAATTCAATTTTCCATACACGGGACAGGAAAAATACTAACCGCCCCTTCAATCAATTTACACTTCCATCACATACAGAGAATCAAACTGCTCCGATACCAAATGAAAACAATACACAGGTTAAACACAGAAATATAATCTTCACACTATATTAATGTTTAGATACATATGGCTATTAAATAGCCATATACATAGCCAAAACAACCTCCAACAAAATAGGGAGGTGTTACAACAATTAATCCCGTAATATATATTGTTATAACAATATATATGTATAATAAACTAACATGTAACAAATACTAAAAACCATGTGAATACTAATTCCTAACAGCTTCTCGCCTATTTTCTTACTGGGAACAAGGAATGTCTCATAAGGTTCCTAAGAAATAAATTTGGTTGTTTGGATTTATTTTTAATATTTTATGCAACCACTTCACTATCCTAAGGTGTTTTTGCAATTTTGTGACACCCGAAGTTTCTCCTCGTGCTACTTACTTATCTTTGGAATATTTTTTATGTGAGGTTGTACTTCATGTTTAGTATTTTCTCATCTCTTACCACCTCACTACTCAAAATTTTCTCGGGGTGATCTCAACTCATACCCCAAATTTAAATGTCTCAGTCTCTAGGTGTTTCCCTTTTATTTGAGTCTCACTATGTTGTTATGGAAGAGACAAGACATTAGGCACAAAAGCATACATAATGGGTTATTCCTTGGTGGATGAAGCAATTGGAGTTGTTGGAACAACAAGGAATTATTTTGGTACTAGTTTATCAATGAGCGAAGTTGTAGGAGACTCGGGTAATAGTGGGTGAAAGGACCGAGACATCAAGAACTACTACTGTTTAATTTCTTTTTCCTCTTCTAAATCAACCCACTCAAATAACTTAGTTAACTTTCTTCTCTCGAATATGGACTCATTCTTATTCTTCCTCTTCCTCTTCCTCTTCCTCTCGAATCTTGAGACTAGTCACGACATTTACATTTCATGAGGTGTTTCCTATAAACAACCTTCCTTAGGATTCCTAGGATTAGATTCCATCACTTTCTCCTTTCCCTTAGATCCAGAAGCAGATGCGGGAAGAAACTACAAATGGGTAGCATGAATAGTAGGGTCCTCAACCCCACTTCCTCGAAGCATTTATTCAGTTCTTCTTGTTATTTGAGTAAGGGAAGTTCTAGTTTTGTTAACACAGGTACTTACACCATCTCCTACTAACGTGGATGTCAACCGCTTGAAATGAATCTTAATATTTTGTCTCCATGAAACATCCCTAGTAGCATAGACCTTCCGATATGGGGGAAGAACATCATCAAGAATATTACCAGCCCTATACTCCCTTAATACTTGGGTATTTTGGTAACTTACATCCACTCCCTTTGAGAATAACCACTTTAAGGAAAGTCTCGATGACATTTGTGGTCCTTGTTTCACAGAATGTTTCCGTTCTTAGAATAGAGGTGCTTCTATCCTTTCATTCTCTTGAGAAACAGATAAGGGTTAGGGCTAGGAGGAATACCTGTTGAATGTTGGGAGGGTGCGCGCGTACCGTAGAGAGAGATCAGATCGATCGCGAAGAACTCCTTTTTGTCTAGGAAGGACTACCTGTAAGTAAGAATACAAGACCACCAGATTTTAGTTAGACAATAAATGAGGGAACTGCCTTAGGCCCAGGAAATATTAGACTTCCTTTTGAAGGTGGTCAGTTCCCCTTTTAATACGAATTAACACAAATGATAGCAAAGAGGCTATTGCAAAATTACACTTTAATTACCTTGTTAAAAAGTAATAGAAGAAAGGTTGGTTTTGGTTTGAGTCACAGTGACCAATGTCGGTCACTGTACAACCGACTGTGGTTTTACACTGGTTGCTGATAACCGATACCGGTAGGGGCAGTGATTTAGGGGCTTTCAATGAAGGAAAGCTATAAGGTGGTTATGGTGTTTATAAGGCTGGTAAATGATTAGGGATAGGCAATAGGGTGATGGAGAAGACTCAGAGAGTGTGGGGGCTGTTCTTGGGGCAATGTAAGGGTAGAGGAATGACAGTTAGATGTAGGGTGCTGCCGGGTAGTAGATCTAGGAGTGAACTTATAATTACTATGATTCAGAAGTTCAAGAAATGTTATTTAAAAACGTACAAGACACTACTTACTAGTTCCTGATGAAGATACAGGTCCAAGGATTGTGATGACGAAGGCAGGGCTCAGGTGGGATGATCTGACAATAAAAATGAGCTATCTTCTCTCCCAATGCTTGGATGAGTGTCGCTGTGCTCTAGTTCCTCAGTTGCAGTCTTGGGCTCGATGTCCTTCTCTGCAAACTCTTCTCTTTTCTTCACTTGTCTCTGCTCTGCCAAGTGAATTCCAGATTTTTCAAATGAATTCGGATCTTTTTTTTTGGTTGGGGGAGGTCATTTACAGGGAACCGATGGCGGTTACGTAACTGATGGTGGTCGAGTAGGAACCGATGTCGGTTAAGTCAAAGTGGGCTATTTTTAGTAAAATAGCCAACTTTCCCTCCTTTTCTCCCGAGGGATTAGTTGTGGGCTTGGTCAAGTCATGATTAGGTTGGTTTTGGTGTGGGTGAGAAGTAATTAGTCATGGGTGTGGATGTAGACCAAGTTATAGGTCTTAATTAGGTTAGTTTAGGGTTAGGGCTAGGTCATGATGAGGTGGCAAAATGAGGTGGCAGGTTTGGAGATGTGGATTTATTAATTATAAGGTAATTAATAAATAATTGTGTAAGGTTTAGGTGGTGAGGTTAGGTTGCGAAATGAGATGCGGGGCATAGGGTGTCGTAAGACACAAATTTGGTGTCTATAGTCCTTTCCTGATTATAATTTTTCTCATTAGCCTCCCAATTAACTGGCAGAAAAGGCTGAGAGGAAACATTATCTTGGATGTAATCTTCACTAATCAAGTTACCATCATCTTTTAAATCTTTAGGGACTTGAATAACCCCAAAATCAATCATCTGGGGCAATGTCATTCTTGAATACTCTCTTTTTCTAACTTCCTTTTCATCTTCAAAATTCATCTAGAAATCTTCGTAATGAGTTTTATGCTCCATTGAATGGGCGTAATACTGTGTATAATCTATTTTATATCATAATTCTTTCTTTCCTCAAATCTATCCAACATGCCACCGTCTCATTTCTCCTTCCAATGTGTTTTCTTTTGGATATTTGGGAAAGTGTAATTCCTAATGATTATGGGAAACTTGATAGGGGATGTTAGATGCTTGTTGGTGATGATCTGGGGTATTGATAACAATTTCTTGACTAATTTCATTAGTTCCCACTTGTCATTCACACACTTGGGGAGAAAATATGGACTCCCATCAAAACCGCTAACCCTGATATATGAATAGGTCTGAATTGGATAAAATAACACCCATATTGAGAAATAACTCTCTTGGAATCCTGGGAAAATATTTTGGTCTCCCAATCAAGGTTTTATAAACAAATTATGGGTGTAAAGAAGTGATTAGAAATATTCATGTAATTTACTTCATAATTTTTTAGCTTTAGCTTATAGAAGACATCATACACCTTGGCGCTACTAAGATCACCATCCATTAGTAATTATGGAAAAAATATATGAAAATAAATGTTATAAACCAAGTAAGAAGTCATAAAAATTCTGCCATGTTGGCCTTTTATCCTCTCGCAATTTGAATAACTCCCATCATTTGTTCATGAATTTAGTTACCTATTATCTCAAACCAAGGAAGATGGATTTTTTTGAGTATTACGAATGAATTAAAACATCCATTCCTGGAAAAATGTAGTAGATTCTAGAACCACTACTTGGTTTAACAATATAATCACATCTCCAACTTCCTCAATGAATTTAGTTATGTTCATCTTCTTTGTCATTATAGGAAAGGAAGTTCGCGGATTGGTCAACCAAAGTGAGTATTCATTAAATTTTTCCATTCCTTTGCATGTGAATTCCAATGCGCCCGTGTTGAATCTTTAGTAATAGCTCCTTCTTCCCATGTGGGAGGAAAACCCAACATTCTATCAAACACCTACTCTTAGAAAGATAAGACCAAATCCCCTCTCCTATCTTGAACTTCTCTAGTTAAAGGATTATAGTGTTGAGCACACACCCATACAAACTTTGGGTATGGTGTAGCCGGAGGGAAAGAAACAACTAGATCAATATAGTTGTTGGCTACATGGGCCATGGTGTCACTTATTTCATGGGAATATAACCTCCGCCTAAAGTCTTCTAGGTCAGCATAAGTAATTTCAGAATCTATAATTTTTTCTAGAGGGGAACTAAGATTGGAACTTGTTTTTGTGGGTTGTATATAAAGCCTCATGATTCTGACACATTTTTATCAAACCTCTTCCTTTTAAAAACTGTAGATTTTAAATTTCTCCTCAAAAGATCACAGAAAATATGGGAACTGATGAACTTACCTTCAACAAAACTTCGGTTGCTACTTGGAACTTGATTGAAAAGCATTGTAGCTAAATTCGATCTTTGAGGCTACCTCTTTCTTCAATCTTCCTTTCAATGCCACTTGAATATCCTTTAGAGCATCAAACCTTTTAAGTACGGTATGATATTTATAACAATTTATCACATTAACTGCTCATGGATTCATGCATTAATGTCGAAGATTGCGTTCGTGGGAAATTTTTGTAATTCTCATCTTTTTCCTCTTTTTAATTGTTGTAATGTTTTCAAGTCATATCATCCACGTATCTTTATTACATGATTCCTTTGCAAGAATGGGCCTACTCCCATACAACTAGTGCATTAATGATCCCTTTTGCAATTTAGAATAATTTTGCATAATAATCCCCACATTGCCTTTGCGACATACCAAATGTACTTCTTTCTCCATTCCCATGTATGCCATATGCTTGGTCCATGTGCCTAAGTCATCAAGCCTTCAGGGTTGCATTTACCAATTACAACTCTCAAATAAGCATGAGAGTTCGTTCATTTTTGTCGGCTTCCCGAATTTTATTTACATACAACCCTTCCTAAGGACTTTTGGGCTCGGGTGCTATTTTATGATTTTACCCTCATTATGTGCACATCTTATACGTAGAACCCGATCCTTAAAAAATTATTTATTGTGGACTTTAGGATTAAAATGCATCTTTTAGTTGTAAAACAATTATCATATCCACTAGCGACAAAAATTTCAAAGCTATCTCGGGATAAAAAAATTTTGTGAGTTATCACTTTGTCAGAATAATAATATTCCTCTCAAGGGCTTCTTATTTGGAATTTAAATAAATCCCAAATGAAAAAAGAACTCAAACTAGGCATGAGACAATATCGACAACACAGACTACTCAAAAGTGCCTTGATTTAACAAGACCAAATACGTGCACTAACATGAAGCAAGCTCTTTCTTTGTCTCTTGGTGATTTTGACACATTCCCAACAACTTCTTCCACCTCATTGATTTTTTGGAGATGATTAGCTTCCATGATCTTGATTTGATATTTAACTCATTTATCGGGCTTAAGAAATCTCGTATTTCTTTTTTAGTATTGTTTCAATTTGATTACCCATACTTGTGCCTCAAGGAACTTCTCTTAAGATGCTAAACTTGTACCAAGAGAACCAACTCGATACCAATTGTTATAAATTCTAGGCACCTTTGAAGGGGGATGAATCAATGCTCTTCAAAATACTTTTGAAACAATTTACAATGGTTCAATCAACCAGACTGATTCAGTGCATAAATGGGTGGTCATTGAGTATGGTCATGTTAGAGTTGGAGTCTAGGTGGTCTTAGGGTCTATGTGAATATTTCCCTCTAAAATGTTGTATTTCAAATATTCAAACTTGGCATGTTGTGTGTGAAATCCTAAATAAGGCCTATTTGTTGTATAAAGGCCAAAAATAAGCAAAAACAAACTTTGGGATCATATTCCCACGTGGAATCAGTCTTGTAAGCATGTATAGGAGTTGTTAAAAGTATTTTCTAAAGCTAGGAATGGTTGAGCTATCCTAGGAGGTAGTTGAGTAAAGCTTGGACTTTTTCCATAATATGAATAATCCTTGATGAAGAGGACTGTAACAGAGGTAATGGAGCATGAATAAAGCAATGAAGATGGTTTGAATCAAAGATATAGTGTATTTTGTAAGAATTTCCATGTTTTTCTCCATGTTAATAGTGTGAGCTATGTTCAGGTCGAGAGCTTGAAATATAACAAAGGCGGTTGTGAGGGAGATTGGAAGAATATGAAAGGTGGAAAAGGTGCAGAGGCTAATAAAGCATGATCAAATTTTTGTAGTTCTTGAAATGGTCTATTTTGACCTATAACTCCATATTTCTCTTATGGTGCCCTAACTAGGGCATCAAGCAAACTTAAATGCACCCATCTAATTTGCATGATATTTTGAGGGAAGGTCTTCCTAGTGGTGTCCTGGAGGATTACAAAGTTTGAAGGCCCAATTCACATGTGTGAAGGAATTGTAGGTAATTCTACAATCTTCATGTAATTGTGTGCTACAATTAAAGAAACTGAGTGCATGCATGACTAGAAGATTGAATCAAGCCATAGATTTCACTATAGAGCATCTTAGAGACATAGAGAATGTGTTTCAATAGTTCTCCAAGTAAGATTAGAACTGAAAAACCCCATTGTCATACCCATATGCTTGCAAGAGACCTAATTAGGCCTAAAATGAGCCTAGGATAGGTAAAAGAAGTGTCATTCCATACAAAGGACTAGTAGATGATATTCACACATGAGCATGGACTCAATAAAGGGTCTAGGAATTAGTCATTAGAAGGTAAGGTTGTTTCAGAGATATTTGAGATTCACTAGCATTTGTATGCAAGGAGGGCTACTAGGGTATGGAGCTTGTATGAAGGAACCTAGTACAAATTCAAAGATAAGGGAAAAGTTAGAGGTTTAGATACATCATAACAAGTCTGACTAGAAATTTCATGGATGTTGGAAGTGAAACAAATCCTTGAGCATAGTATTGGGCTTATTGAGCCCTTATTGCCTATTAGGGTATAAAGGAAGTGAAGGCCACTTGAAGAATAACTCAGAGATGAAGAATGAATCAGGGGTTATGAGCCATATAAAGATAGATCATCGAATGTTTAAGAAGATGTATTTGGCCTATTGGAGTCTATGAAGTGGAGCATTGACATGAGGATGAAGCCTTTGCATGGAGTATAGTGGTGAAGTGTGTGATGGGATTAGAAGAGAATGAATGAAGTCTGAGGTGATACTAGTGGATGGATTACATAGTGAAAACCAGGTATGAAGCTATAGGGTAGGATAGAGGAGTGATGAACTCATAGGAGATATTTGGTCTATGGCTATGAAGGATGTAGATGTATATGCAGAGGTGAATGAAGGATGGAGATGATATGCTTAAGGGACATCAAGGTAAAGAGGTACATTACAACTCAAGGATGGATTAGGACAATAAGGAGCTATAAGGCAGTCAATGTAGTGGTCTTGTGTTGACCCATATACATATTGAGTTTAGTGGATAATGAAATAAGAGGAACATTGCTAGTTGATAGTTCTTAGTTGAGAGATTCAAGGGAAAGGATAAAAAAGGTGTAATGTATACAAGGTGAAGAGAATTTCAGTAAATGTTGACTGAGATGAAACAAAGAAGGCTAAACATCTAAGACAAGGTATGAATTTTATGTTTCTTCACATATGCTTGAATAAGGATATATAATGGAATGTGCCAATAACCTATAATAGGTAAATGTATGATCTACATCAAGTAAGTACTCTTAGTTGGATCCTCCAAGCAAGGGTGAATGAGAAGAGACATGCATGCTTAAAGAGATGGTGAATTAAGCACAAACAAGGAAGACTCTTGCACCATAGAATTAATTATCTTACCAATGATAAGCATGAATATTCAACCATGAGAGAGAGAGAGAGAGGAACAAACACACATGAACACATGAGAAGACAATATTTAAGGTGGGAAACCCATCAAGGGATAAAAACCCACTGAAATCAAAGAACTAGCTTGGAAAAATTGTCCTATAAGGTTATAATGATTTCACCATGTGGTGAGCACCCACTATAATACAAAGCCAAGCACCCACTTGACATATGTGCAAGCACCTACTTGTAAGGAAGCACCCACTTCCAAATTGTTGAGCAATAACTCAAACTTATGTCATAAGAATTTTTATCACCTTCACCACCTTGTTGCTTTCATCAACATATTGTGATCCCTATTTCAGCTCTACTTTCTTCTCTTCTCTTCTCCTAATTTTCCATAGTTTCAATACATTTACACTCTTCTCACTTTCTCAAAACTAGCACACAACTCTCATCCCTATCAACAACATTTACATGCTAAAAATGAGCTTATATCAATAAGAATGACTTATCAACATGACCTTTGACCTTTCAATGACAAAGACTCTCCAAATCACTCACTTTCGCATACGTATGAGGGGATGAAGGGACTTTATATTAAAAAAATACATCTGAAATGCAATAGTTACACCCTCATGATCTGCAAGCTATTTTAATATTCTTTGAGGTCAAATTATGGAAATAGAAGACTTCTAAACTCCTTACATTCGCCATAGTCTAACAATATTCCTTCTATGCCTCTGCTCATTATCTTGTAACTAAAAAACCATATTTATCTTCTAGTAAAAAAGCAAATTGTTGTCTTTTAGCACTCCAACTTCTCTATCATGTGTTTAAATGTTACAACATGCTTTATGGCCTCTTCATATTCTCCTTTACTCGTCATGTATCATCCCAACTTTGTTTGAGCATATAGGAACATAGTTTTGTAAGTTCTAGGTGCATACTCAAGAGAATTTTTTTTTGAACTTTATGAGTGTATGTATTTTATGAAGCTAATCTCTTGTCATGATTTTCAGGTACTGAGGAGATCTGCACCACTTATATGAACTTGAGATTTATCACAACAAATCTTGAAGATTCCATCCTTTTAACCATTTACAACACTTTTTACATGCACAAACATACTCCTTCAAGGATTTAGCAAAAAC
Organism: Taxus wallichiana var. yunnanensis; assembly: GCA_018340775.1. Taxonomy (NCBI): domain Eukaryota; kingdom Viridiplantae; phylum Streptophyta; class Pinopsida; order Cupressales; family Taxaceae; genus Taxus; species Taxus wallichiana. Next base: position 58,919,924 of record CM031238.1, on the reverse strand, counting down.
ACACCATGTATCAATTAGATATGGCTGTAAGATCATCTCTCTAGAGGGTAAAGTACCTTGTAAAAATTTCTAGGTTCAAATTTTGGCTTATGACATGATAAGCTAGAACAACCTTAATAGATCTTCAAGATTTACAGATCGCTTAGAGGCGAGATTTGAGCTTCAAAGTAACCAGTCTTATTCCATAATGAAACTAACATGCTGAAACCTATTTTCATGACTTTTCTCTACACAATCACTTTAAGGAAGACCTACACTCCATCTCTAACTAATTTTGTGCATGATTTGTGGAGATAAATCCATAAGAGCAACTCAGATTTTTAGTTTTCTTGACTAGGTATCTAGGATAGTCAAGTATGAATGAAACTAAGACTTTAAAACTCATCACCAAAGAAAAATATTTTCTCAAACACGTTTCTCCATACCTATAGAGAGTTTCCATAGCCATTTTTCATCTCAACATCAGACTTAAACACCGAAATCTTCTTCAAGCACCATAACGATTTTTGCAAGTTTAGCTCTTAGCGGTAGGAGAGAGAAATACATCTGTCACTTTCAAATTATCCCACAACTTACTTACCAAAAAAATTCAAGAGTATTTATTAAACATCACAAGCTATCCATAACACCAAGGTTTTCTTCATGAAACATTCAGACCATACATGTACATGCAATTTTCAACAAAACCATTTTTTCTGTTCAATACACTCACACCTGCAAATTCAAAATACCACCAAAATGTGCTTGAGGGAGTCCTCTACACTTCTAAGTAGGTTTCATATATTTTTCAAGTGATTTGATGACAAAAATATTCATTTTTCTCCTATCACTCTAGGATGAGGGTTTGGAGGGTTTCAAACTAGGTCAGAAAAATGATTATAACTCTTTTAATACTTAACCAATTGATCTTAGAACTTTTGCATTAGATTTTTATCCAAATTACCTACAAAAATTATTCTATGATTTATCTTAAAAATCCCTCACAATTTAGAACAGGTGTTAAGAAGTTAGGGTGCTTAGTTTACATTTTCCAAAACCTGGTTTTGGTAAAACTTCCATAACTTGCACAAAACACTTCCTTAGGTCTTAAAATTCTAACCACACCATCACAACTCAGCCCTCCATGAACTCCAATGACAAATTTATCATAGTTTTATTTGGAAATCTCTGCCCCATCTCATTTGTGTAGTATTAGTTCTCTAGTCCTAAAGAGTGTACTATGCAAACTTGTATAAGTGCTCAACTCATCTCCTTAGGCACTTGTGAAGCTTTGTACACCTCATCTACCATAATATTATGCTCATGTCATGCTTGGTTTGCATCCTCATACCTTGGCTCATCATCCTCACTTTTCTATCAGGATCGTCTTCACTAAAAGGCTTTGGAATGACCATCTTCATACCCTATAACCCTGATTCTTGACCTGATACTTCTCCTCTGCATGTTATGCCAACTCATATTCATCCAATCATGATTTTGCTAATTTTCCTTGATCCATTTCCCATGTTTCCATGCCTACCTGTTTGACTGGAACTAGGATTGAGCCTGGAGTTACCTGATTCTTCAAGAGTTTTCCATGTTCACCTGTTATAGACTCATTAATACCTCACACATATCTCATTGACCATGTTTGACCTTATGAAGCCTTCATACAACCTTGGAAGGACACATTCACACAACTGGCTTGCTTGACCATGCACTTAGACCATGCCTGAACACCTGAACTCATGACTTGACATCTCATGAAGTCACTGGACAACTTGGGAAGACACCTAAACACCTTGGACATCATATGACATCATTGTTGTTGCAAATCAGCAGCACCCCTGGATGTTGATCAGATTTCTAGTTTGATATTACTAGCATCCAGTGTGATTGCACAACATTGAATCCTTTCCCCAAGTGTGGGACTTGTAAAATGAGAAAAGAATCTCCAGTTTAGAGGTTGGTTCCTCAATTCCTCTGGTCAGATTTATCACTTACAAGTTGCAGAGGTCTATATTCCTAACCTTACCCTAAATTCCAAAGGAGACAAAGATAGAGAATGCAAAAAGCTAAAACTAATGCTAATAGGTGATGCACCAAAGGAGTGGTGAGCATTTTTTACTTCTGCAGATTGACACAGTCCATAAAAATGCAACAAAGAACCTCATGCACAAACTGATAATTGTAATGAAGGATCATAAATTAACCAAACAACACAGGAAGAGGATGAAAACTAATCACAGAGGTTGTATTGTTATTTTAATCATCAAAATCACTTGCATTACAACACCTGAGAGGCAAAATAAAGTTGCAGCTCTTAGAAAAGGTCTGATATTCCACCAAAATCACTTCCAAGGTGAGAAAGGGGACCTGCAATACACAAAAATGTTCAACCCTTTGAAAATGAGCCAAATCTGGCTTTTACAATGCAAGGGACGAGCCCAGGAGAGAGAAACGTGGGAAAACATGGGAGAGGTTCAATCATTGACCAAAATGCATTCAAAACAAAGCATGGGCATCCTTATAGACCCATTCCCTGACATTTTTAACCATGCTGGGAGAGAATGCGAGCCATTCTTCATTAAAAATGGTGGTTGAAACGTCATTTCTGCTCATCACCACGTGCCAGAGATGTTTTTCAATTTTCTCTCTCCAAACTCCATCAAAATGCAAAATTGACCCGAATCTTGTAGAGAATTTCACCAGCTTTCCATTGATATAAAGAACGTGAAAAACCGAGCTCTGGATCGAAAGATATGGCCATTTGAAGTTTTAGGGCAAAATAGGGCCAAATCGGGTTGGCGGGCAAAAATTCGAATTTTTGCACCTTTTTGGTCATTTGGAAAATTTTCCAAAATTTCCCACGCTCCACCACTCTAGGTGCCACATGGCGGCATCTCATTGGCCGCGGGCCTTTCAGGGAAACTTTTCCCAAAAAACTCCGTCGAGCCATAACTTCAAAAATACATGGAGTTAGGAGGAAAACTTTACCTTTTTGGAAAGCTGAGAAAGAGCTCTATCCAATGGTGTCATTTCAGAAGGTTTTGAGTGCCTAAAAAGTAAAATATTATGTCTGAGGCACAAGAGAAGGAAAGATGAAAGGGAGTTAGCCACAAAATGAGCAGGGGGCACATTTTGGATAACAATTTTGGCGACTCAGAGGGGTCATCTGCCTGTTGGATGAAGTTACCAGTTGCCTGAAGCAATCCATTGGGCATGGAGTCACCTGATTTTCTATCTGATACCCCAACTAACTAGAATGTTGTAAGGAGGAACATGGAATATCACCTGATGGAGCAAGGCCTGCAAACACATTCCCAGGAATAGCAAGCTGTGCCAAAGCACTTAGGGAAAGCAAAACTAACCTACAACAAAACAATGTGCACAAGCACTTGGAGGAATGAAAACCTAAGCTAATATTTACAAGGTGGAGAATTTCCCTTTAGTAGCAATGCTTTAGATGGATCCCATTGACTGGAATCTGCAGTTCTTCGCCATCCAATGAAGACAATTGGAAGGCATTGTTGTCCTTACACTTTGTGACCATGTATGGGCCACTCCAAATGGCATCAAATTTTGAATGCCTTCCCGGTTTTGCTCTGTCTGCATCCCATTTTAACACTAGATCTCCAACTTGGAAGGATCTATTCTTGGCCTTTCTATCAAAGGTCTTCTTTATCAAAGCTTGATCCTTCTCCATTACTTGGGATGCCTAATTCCTGATTTCTTGGAGCTCCATCAATTCTGCATATCTAACTTCCATGGGCTCAAACTCCAACAACTCCAACTATTTCATGAGTTCCAATGTTGGCAACTCAAGTGATATGGGAAAAATTGCCTCTCTCCCATAAACAATCCTGAATGGAGAGTTACCTGTAGATCTTTTAGGAGTTATCCTATCAGCCCATAAAGCTGATTTCAATTTAGTATGCCAAGACCTCTGATTTTCATCAAGAGTCCTCTTAATGATCCTCAACAAGTTCTTGTTTGTAGATTCAGCCTGGCCATTACCCTGGGGGTAATAGTTTGATGAAGTACTTAGGTAGATCCCGTTCTTGATAGCCCATTCAGTCACCTTGGACCCGATGAATGCCAATGCATTATCTGATATTATTGTAGCAGGTACACCAAATCTGGTTGCTATTCCCTCATAGAAGTCTAGGATGCTAGATTCATTTGCTTCCTTGAGCGCTATTGCTTCATCCACTTAGTGAAGTAATCAGTGGTCGTTAAAATCTACTTGTGCCCTTGGCTTGAATTGGGATTAATAACTCCAATGAAATCTAAACCCCATTGCATGAATAGCTGGTCAACTGAAATTGGATGCAATGGGAGGGCAGTTAGCCTCTCTTTACCTGTGAAAAATGCACAATTCTTGCACCTCTTGATCCATGCATAACAATCATTGAAAATCTTGGGCCAATAATAACCAGCCCTCATGATCTTTACAAACTATCACTCTTGGTGAAAAATGACCACCAGCTGGTCCACCATGGAACTCTTCCAGCACCTTATGAATCTAATTTGTACCAATGCATCTCAGCAGTACTCCATTCACATCTCTTTTGAACAAGACACCATCAACAAGGGCATATGGGACAGCCTGCAATCTGAAGTGTCTTATTTGGGTCTTGTTCATCTCTGGAGGGCATATACCTGTGCTTAGGAAGTGCATTATACTTTGGGTCCAGCAAGGAGTGGGGACACCATTATTTTCCTCTTGAGTGCTTCCTTGCTCACGGTTGTCTTGCAACGCCAAAACAGTCTCTTTCTCAATGCATGATTCCTCTTGTTTGCTCAAGATCAGCTGCTCACACAATCCTTTTCCTCTTACCAACTTGGTGACTTTGATCTCAATGTCATACTCCATGACACGAGTAATCCAACCTGCCCTTTTTTCATTCAAGTCTTTGTTGAGGAGGAAGTCTTTAACCCCCGCATGAGAAACCAACAATTGGACCTTATTGTTTGAAACTAGATGCTTGAATTTCTTCAAGCTCCTGATTACTGCAAGAACATGCTTCTCAATGAAAGAATATCTCACCTCATAGTCCTCTAGGATTTGGCTGAAGAAAGCAATTGGCTGTTCATCATTGTCTTTATTCTGCTGTACCAAAATTGCAGAAATAGTATCATCACCTCCAAACGCATAGAGGATGAAATCCTTGGAGAAATCCGAGTTGATGAGAGTTGGGGCTTGAGAGATGGCTTCTTTGATTGCTTCAAAACTTTCCTTTCCTTCTTGTCATTTGAAAGCCATGCTTTTCTTTAGCATCTTGGTGATAGGTCCGACAAGGGCTGCAAAATTTGGGAGAAACCTTCGAGCAAATTTATTCTTCCCAAGAAACTTTGAAGGGCCTTCTTGTGGCTTCGCAATGGCAAAGGTTCTTATGGCTTTGAATCTTTAGGATCAATTGCTAATCCTTCTTTGGAGACAATGTGGCCAAGAAGTTTTCCTTCATGGGCTAGAAAAACACACTTTTTAGGATTCAAGGAGACTCCAAATCTTCTACACCTTTGGAACACTTGTCTCAAATGAAAGAGGTGGTCTCGTTGTATTTTTTGAAAAAACAGTGATATCATCAAGATATATCGACAATGTTGTTAATCAAAACTTTGAACGCCATGTCCATTTCTCTTTGGAAGGTAGCTCTAGCATTGGAAAGCCCAAATCGCATTTTCCCGTATGCATAAGTTCCCCATTTAGTTGTAAAGGCTGTCTTGAACTGATCTTCTTCCTTCACCATAACTGATTATACCTTAAATAGCTATCAAGTAGTGAAAACCTCTCGGACCCAAAGAACAACTTGTAAAATCTGCTCCATGGAAGGAAGTGGATAATGATCCTTGAGAGATTCTCTATTCAAATCTCTCGAAGTCAACACACAATCTGATTTCCCCACTCTTCTTTCCGAATGGAACCAAGTTGGCAATCTGTTGGTCTCGAAAATCTATCACTTGCATGAGATCTATGGATAGATGAGCCAACAAAGTGTAGGGCATAGCCCCTCTTTGAGTCAAAGTTAAACCGGTTTATTCTTTATTCTACCAGCAGGAATCTATGCAAGTCTCATGATTCGCCTTCGGCGGTTTGGGATCTCATCCCAAAGTAGGGGTGTTTCCGATTTGTGAAAAGAAAGAAAAGGAAGAGGGGATGAAGAAAGAGCAAGTCGAAGGGAGAAAAGAAATGGATTCCAAAGCAGAAAGGTCAGAAGGTTTATGTTTTGGGATTGGTAGTAAACAGAGCCAAACCTACTTGCATAAACGAGCAAAGCAATACTGATGATAAATAAATGACAATAAAATAGAAGCAGATCCAACAGAATAAACACACAGATCTAACTTAAGAAAGATCTAATGCACATAACACATGTATTCAGCACAAAGTCTAAATATTGTATTAATATTTTTCTTCTGTTACAAAAAGCTCAAAGTCTTTTTTCTTCACTTCTATTTTTCATCTGAAAGATATTCATCCATCCATAATACAACAAGTATTGGGGTATTTATAGAAGAAGAAGAGAAAAGAAGGCAAAAAGGAGCCAACAACTATTTACAAAGATATTTACAAAATATCTAAAAGTCATGTTGACTTTTGACAACTTGATGGATGACATCATCCCATGATGTAACATGGATGATATCACCATTTGTATCAACATACTCCAAATATTCTCAAAAAGAAAGTGAAGAAGAGAGAGAGAGAGAGAAGAAGAAGAAGAAAAGCTACTCGTCGTCGTCATCCTGTGGCCGAAAGGGGGTGGACTGCTTTTGTTGTTGCTCAGGTGACGAGATATGGAATTGAGAGCGGTATTCCATAAACTTGTTGATCATTGGCCCTAGCTGATCCTGAGAAGGATCCTTGTGCCTATCACTGATCGCTTCACAAGTCTCCCGCTCATCTATGAGTTTCTTGGGAGCTTGGAGTAGTCTTTTTCCGCCTCAATGAGTAGCCCAATGAAGTCTCGGCAAGCCAGCAGGTTGTTGATAGACTCTGCGTCAAAAGTGACCTCTGGCCCTACGCCTTGAGAAATGATCTCTTTGAAGATCTGAATGGTCTCCTCAGCTTTTCTTAAAGTAAAGGAAGGAGTAAGTAACCCTGGTGACATGTTAAGAACGATTCGTTCCATTTGGTGCATCACGTCCAGGGCTTCTTCCTTTACCTTGTCAATCTTTTCCAAGACAAATTCTAGCTGATCCACCCGGTAGTCCAGAGTGGACATGATTTTGTTAAGGGCCCTAGGATGGCCGAAGATGCCGAACTTAACGGATCTTTGGTCAACAGTCGAACATTTGTTGGAAGGTCTCGTGCTGCAGTCTAGCATGTTCCAGCTCTTCTGATATGGGCCCCGCCAATGCTTGGAGATCTTTATTCGCCTTATTGATGTTCAAATACAAGTTAGAGAACTTGGCGATTACTTTTTCACTGTCTTTGATGATTTGGCTCCTCTAAGCGGAAATAGCCATACCCTGCTCGCCGATTTTCGCGTACTCATTAATTTTCTCCTGGCTGAGAAGCTCAGAAGTCTCGGCGGCAGTTGTGGGAGGCGCACTACCCATCTTCTGTAAGGCTTGGAGTAGATATTTGTTTTTCTCTTTCAATTGCCTTTTCTCTTCTTTTGTCTTTTGAAGCTTCTTGCAGAGGGCGTCAACTGCAGAAAGGGCTTCACCCTGAAGGCTTTCAGAAGATGTCCCCATTGTGACTTGGGTCATAGTAAAATCTATCGGAGACAGATCTTTTTTCTCCTTGAGGGGATTGGGATACGCGATCTCCATAACCCTCTCTCCCACAGCACTTTGAGAGAAGCGTGTGACGGGCTTCTGCTTCTTTGCCCCCTTAGATGGGATTCCGCCGGAGCGATGAGAACTTTCCTCTTTGCTAACTTAGCTGCTGGGAGATCCAGGCTAGACCTATGGGAGAAGGGCCGGAAATGGAAAAGGGGGCAGCTACAGTAGTGGAGGGGAAAAACGTGGAGACACGTGGAGGCGGCATGGAGAGAATATCGAAGAAGTGTCCAAGGGAGGAAGCGAAACTTCAGCTACGGAAGACATAGGAAGGGAAGGGAGCTCAGAGATGAGGGAAGAAATAGAGGAGGAAAGATCCACAAGGGAAGAGAAGATAGACGAAGAAGCGGGGGGAGGAGTAGAAGAAGGGGAAGAGGACACGACCAAAGGAATGGCCGCCTGAGTCACTCGAGGAGGGGAAGGAAGAGAAGAGGAAGGGACAGAAAGGACCTCGGTTGTTGTAGCAATGCCGACATCCTGAGTGGATGGGCCTATTGGAACATCCTCTTCTACTTCTTTCTCTGGCGAAGCCAGAGTTATAACCTGTTCGGGTGCCGTGGAAGGAGGACTTGCTGGAGCTTCTTCCTGAGTGGCGCTGGATTCACCTTCTACGCCTTTGCCCTTGCCTTTAGGCTGCTGCTTGGATCGAGGAGGTGCGTTACCCAGTGGGGAGGTTGTGAAATCAACCCCGAGGTAGATTAACCCGTTCATCCGGCACCAATGCTCTGTTCTGCGCAGAGTCTCCTTAACCCTCTCCTCAATCGTCTGAGGTGCCTTAGTTCTATCAATAGCTGGAAAAGGCCAATTGTCCCCATCCGTGTTAGTATATACTTGATCGACTTCGTCCTCAGTGGTTTGGAAGCCTTTGGGCACAATTGCTATCCCATATTGGATGATCTCTGCCAAGGCTAAGCGAGAGTGATCTTTTCTCCTGAGCTCAACCTCATGGATGATGTCGATGTAGATGTCCTCGATCTGAGGGACATGGATTGGATCAAGCTTTGCCCTTGGTAGACAATTCCTTGGGTCGAAGGTAGGCCTGGCCGGGAAATCATGTCTTAAATTGAGCAGCTCCAGCTCTGCGAACATGTCCTTTGCCTTGTGGTGGGTAGTGCATGTATATCGGCCCACTGTGAGGGGGAAAGGAGTCCCACCCTTCTTTCTTTTCAGGCATTTCTCATGATAGGTGATCAGCTGCCTTGACAGCTCCAGCAGAATCAGTTTGGGTCCAGCATACCTCGGTAGCCTGGTTGGCTCTCCCAAAAAGTTGGCAGCCCTTAGATAGGTGAACGTGGGAAACTGGGTGAACAGGGCCCCCCATTTCTCAGTGGCTGCTACTATGCTTTTGGTCGTGCGACCATAAGTCATATTTGGCCTCAACAGGTAGATGATGTGATAGAAAAACACATCGTTAATTTTTGTGAATTGGGAGATACTATTCTCCAGCCTCAATTCTGGGTAGTACTCATATATTTTGACCTGGGGCCAAACTCCACTTCGCATCAGGCCTGGGTAGTCTCTCTCTGATGCTGCAGCATAGACAACATAGGAGTTCATGTAGAAACTTCCCGTTGTAAGAAATTGTTGAAGCTGTTCGGAGATTGTGCTGCTTATTATTTCTCCCCAGCAAAAGCGCTGATCGGGCACGTTCTTGTTCATGGTCTCTAAGTATCGCAGCATCCATTTATGGAAAAAGTGGGCGTCAGGAAGCCCAAACACTCTGCTCAGGAATGTGATAGTGTCGCTGAGCTCCTCTGAGAAGTCACTGCGGTGGATGGTTTGAGGCCATCGGGTCACCACCTTTTTATTTTTCAAATAGACCTCATTCATCAGCTGCATACACTGATCTTCGTTATCATCCCAGGCCTTAATACAATCTTCTCGGCTGACGGCCACAAAGTGCCTGTGATGAGGGATGCCGAGTATTATTTCGAAATGGCGGGTAGTGAGGTTAATGACTACCTCGCCCTTGTCATTTACGACACACCTTGTGTCCTTGTTATAGCACCGGGCGACCACCATCATGAATTCGTTGTTGACGGTGCTGACTGGGATACCTCTAGCAAAATGTAGGGCGTTGCCCATTAGTTTGTCCATCCATGGACTTCTAGTCACCTTCTGAGTTCTGACCCAGAATTCCTCCATATCAATGTGACCCAATTCTGAGTCTCTGATGTCTAGGTCGCATTCGGCCTGGGAGTCAGGCATCGACCTCTCGATACTTGTATTTCATCTCTTCTTCTGTAAGTTTGGCCTTGCCTTTGGATTTGGTAGGTCTCCTGCTTGATGTAGACATGTATTCTTTCGAGCTTAGTTTCTTATCTGCACGAAGAAGAAGCGAGACCCAATCCAAAAAGGTTGTATTAGCCATTTGATCTTCCATTGAAGTGATATCAGAAGAAAGAGTTAGTGATTTGAGGCTCAGGGCACGGGCGCATGAAAGCTGCAGCTTACAGGGCTAAATAGGTAAGGCGCACAGAAAAGAGGTGTTGCAAAGGTTAAATCAGCGCCAAAGGCGCATGGCGCATAGAGACTACAGGGTATATTTTGCAAAGGGCACATGAAGATTTGGTCTTCTAAAAGAAACAGGATGCACCAAAGGCGCATAGATTGTTCATGTTGTATGGGAAATGGGCGCACCAAAGGTGCATGTATCTTTTATGTAACATGAACTTTTTGTGCGCAAAGGCAACTTGGCGTGGCGCATGGAGGGTTTACATGACATGATGTTTTTGCGATGAGGAAAGCGCCTGCGCCTTTATAACTTCATACTTGGCGCAGATTAAGCTGGTGTTGCGCAGATGCGGGGTGCGCCAAAGGGGTGCATGTATATGTGATGTAACACGGAAGGTTGGTGTGCCAAAGAGGGCGCAAGGTTAGCGCTTGCAGCATGTGAAGGAGGCGCGCCTTGAGGGCGCAAAGGTTCTTGATGCAACAGGCGTGATGGGTGCGCCATTGGCGCAGATTTTATTCATGTTGCGAGGGGGATAGATGCGCAAAAGGGCGCAACTGTTTTTAATGTAACAGGACTCACCGATGCGCCAAAGAGAAAAACAGAGTTTTACATGGTTTAGCCTCTCTTTTATCTTTTCTTTTCCAAGATCATTTGGGTAATAAAATGGTTCAACCAAAAGGGGTTTAAATCATGCTTTTAGAACAACTTCCTCTACCAAACAGATCTCGGAAAGAGGGGAGGGATATGGAAAGACAACAAAGGGGGAGGCTAGATCAAAATTTCAATATTTCCAAACTACAACCAGACCACCAAGCACACAGAGAACCAAAAACGTAAAACGCACGAAAGAGATAAGAACCTCTTACCTGGATAAATAGTAAAAACTTGCACACGGGTCCCAACGCGTGGACAAATGACAGAGGCGAGTCTTTGTGAGGCTTAGAGAACAGAAATCACGTGTTTGCGTCACGGAGATAATGTCGGAGATAATGACATTTGGCGATATAAACATATATATATATATATATGAATCAGCAATAAATGTGCCACCAACTTTGTAAAGGGCGCACCAAAGTCTCTGTCGACATAGAAAAGCATGCGCCCTTTGGCGCACCAAAGTGTATGACAACACAGTGTTACACGTGCCCTTTGCGCACCGGAAGAGGTGTCGACACATGATTATGCGCGCCTTTGGCGCACCGAAAAGAGGCGCAACAAAGGAGTTCTTGACAAGAAGGTGCATGCACCATGGCACACGTAGGGAAGATTCAACATATCAAGGCGCACCAAAAGGAGTGTTGACACAATAAAATACGCACCAAAGGTTTTAAAGGGCGCACCAAAAAGTGATGTTACATAGCAATTCCATGTGCACAACCAAAAAGACCAAAAAGACTAAGTTCGGAAAACCAGATTTCCGGAAAAGGAATTTTGCAACGCGTTCCGAGTGCGAGGACCCCTAATGAGGGATCAAAACAAAATTTTCGGTATGGTTATCGGTAAAATTGCCCTTGTCAATTTTACGGGATAACAGTTGGCTCTTTCTAGGGACTATCTCCAAGCAAACTTGGGGGTAGAGAATCCCAGATCTCATGTGCCTATCCATTGGGTAACAGAGTCAAAAATAAGGGCGGACCGGAGGAGAGAAAAAGAAACACACAACGAACCAAAAAAGAAAACACACAGCGAAAACAAAACACACAACCAAAGCAAATCATGACAAAAGAAGAGAGCAAGCTCTACTTCCTAAAAATTTTCAGATCTTTGCCCGCTATAAGGAAGCGGGAGCTCGGTTCCATCCAGATATGAGAGATAGAAGCTATTCTCTCCGTTGAGCTGCTTGATCTTGAAGGGCCCTCTCCATAGGGAATCAAACTTTCCATGCATGCCCTTTGGCTCTCTTTGCTTGTCCCACAAAAGGACGAGGTCTCCCACTTGGAAATCCTTTTGCTTCGCTTTTTATCGAATAATCTCTTGACTTGATTCTGATGTTCGGTGATCCTGTCGACCACTCTTACTCTCTTTTCTTCGAGCTCTGTCAGATACATGATTCTCTTTTCAAGAGAATTTTGGAAAGTTTCATCTTCGATAGCTCGTGCCAAGCGCAGAGCAGGAAGTTCCACAGAAATGGGAAGCTCGGCATCAGTGCCATATAACACTTGAAAAGGTGACATGCCGAGAGACCTCTTGGGAGTAATATGATCGGCCCACAAAGCGTCGTAAAAAGACTTGTGCCACATTCACTGATTCTCATCCACTAACTTCCGTATGATGGTCACCAAGTTCTTGTTACTGGATTCCGCCTGACCATTTCCCTGAGGGTAATAATCTGAGGCGTGAGCCAAAGTTATCCCATATTCATAGAAAAAACTAATAACTTCCCGTGAGGAGAAGTTAGAAGCATTATCAGCAACAATTTTGTTTGGAACACCAAACCTGACAATGATATTTTCTTTAATGTAATTGCAAACCACCTCGAAGTGGCATGCTTGATAGGTATGGCTTCCACCCACTTGGTGAAGTAATCGTTCTTTGTAAGGACATAGCTATATGTCCAGCACTCGATTGAGGATTGAGTGCACCAATAAAATTAATTCCCCATTGCCTGAATGGTTCGTTGATGATAACCGGCCTTAGGGGAAAGGCAGCCAACTTGGGCTTGCCGACGAATTGCTGGCAAGGTTCACACTTTGCCACCCAGGTGGCTGTATCTTGGAAGAGCGTCGGCCAATAGTACCTGGCTTGGATGATCTTATGTGCTTTCATCACGGAGGAAGAGAAATGCCCCCCACAGGCTGAATTATGAAAACTTTGAGTAACTTCACTGTTGTGGTTTGTTAACACATCACAAAAAGACACCATCTATCCCACGTTTATATAAACCGTCATCCCAGATGACATATTTAGCTGCTCTGAGCTTTATAGTGTGTTTCTCCTTTGCAGTTAGGTGCACTAGGCATTCGCCGTAGGTGAGGAAGAAAGCGATATCGGAATACCATTCATCACTAGTCGCAACAAATAGGACCAGAGGCAGCGAATCGGGTTTTTCTAGCCGGTCCTGTGCTTCATCGGTGTAGTCACTCCTTTCCTCAGGGTTTTCTGAATCTTTGTTTTCAGCCATAAGTTGACACAGGCCCTTGCCCCTCACCAGCTTGGTTGGTTTAATATCCAGGTCATACTCCTGGACCTTTTCGATCCAATTTCCTCGCAAGCTTCCTAACTCCTGTTGAGTTAGAATTGATTTCATCACCGTGTCAGGGACCAGCACCACCGTATGAGACTTTAGAATGTAATACCTGAAATTCTTCACTGCTTTGACAACGGCGAAGGCATGCTTTTCCAGTTGAGACATTTTTAGTTCGTGAGGCTTGAGGGGAGAGCTCATGAACGCAATCGGAGATTCAACATCCTCTAAATTCTTTTGCATCAAGATTGCGGACACAGTATGCTCAGATGCGTAACTATACATGATGAAGTCCTTGGAGAAATCGGGACATACCAGGACTGGCGCGTGAGCAACGGAAGCTTTTATTTCTTCAAATGACCTTTTCCCCTCTTCGCTCCATCTGAAAGTTGGTGACCCCTTCATCATGTTCAATATGTGATGAGTCTTTTCAGCAAAGTCAGGAACAAAACGCCTGAGAAAGTTCACCTTTCCGAAGAAAGAATGAACACCAGTCTTGCTTGTAGGCAGAGTAAGGCTTTGAATAGCCTTAACTCTTTCGGTATCTATCTTTGTTCCTTCTTTGCTAACCACATGCCCTAGCAACTTTCCTTCCGTGACTCCAAAAACAAACTTTTTGGGTTTAGGGAGATCCCATGTTCCCGGCACCTGGCCAATACTTGCTCCAAATGATCACAATGATCATTTCGTTGTTTAGAGAACACGGTTAAGTCATCTAGATAAACCACAATGACTTTCCCCATCATACCTTTGAATGCAAAATCCATGGCCCACTGAAAAGTGGCGCCAACATTAGTTAGGCCAAAAGGCATCCTGTTGTAGGCAAATGTACCCCAGGGAGTAGTGAATGCTGTTTTAAATTGATCTTCAGGTGAAACTTCAATCTGATTATAGCCTGAAAAACCATCAAGCATGGACAACATCTCTGATCCAGTTACTGCTTGCAGAACTTGATCCATTATCGGAAGTGGGTAGTTGTCTTTCAAGGAAGCCTGATTCAAATTGCGAAAGTCTACGCATATGCATATCTCACCATTTTTCTTGCGCACTGGCACAATATTTACTACCCAAGTACTGTGATGGATAGGAAAGATGATTCTCGCATCCAGCATCTTCTGAATTTCGGCCTGGATAGTACCGAGATCTTAGGATTATAGTGCCTCTGCTTCTAGTGAAAGGCTTTGACATCTTCTTTCAACGGGATGTCATGTTGAACGTCCTTTGGCTTAAAAGACTTTAGATCGGCATAGGACCATGCCAACACATCCATATATTTCTTTAGCAACTTGACAAATTTCCGCTTCTCTTCAGGCGTGCAACATTTTCCAATGTTCACAAATTGCAGTGCTCTATCGAACCTATATTGACCGGTTCGGTTTCTGGTGATGAGTCAGGGTTATCTCGCCTCTTCTTTTTCACAAAACGGTCATGCTCAGTCGACAACCACTCCCGGAGAAACCAGGCCTTTTGGAATTTTATTTCCTTTGAGCTGACATATGCCGTCGTTCCTTGATTCATCGTCTTGATCGGTGAGTGATTCACGGCAAGTGGAAGTAGATCCTTCAAAGTGTAATTCTTTAAAATTTTCCACCTTCTCTAGAAAGGCAATGAATTGATTATCATCGTTGAATACTTGCGAGTCTTGAGAATTTATGCAGCACGCTCGGGCGGAAAACCACCTCAATGGTGTATTTGTTTGTTTTCAAACCTGGGTGAGGAAGCATGAGGGATGCTGAAACATCCAATGAATTGGCCATGTCATTTTGGGCTCTTGGAATGGATTCAATCGAAAAAGCATCAAACTCTTCAATCTTTATCCCACACCGCATTACGGTAATGCCTGAGCCTTTCATTCTTCACTTGGTAAATCCTTTTAACTTGATTCACAACTAGCTCCACATCACCTTGTACTTTCAGATTCTTAATCCCTCTTTCTTTTGCGGCTTGCATGCCAAGTAACAAAGATTCATACTCAGCAGTATTATTTGTGTTAAAAAACTGCAACTTGAAAGAGAGAGGAATGACTTCTTCCTCGGGAGATATTAGCACGGCTCGGCGCCACATCCGCTAGTTGCACAGCTGCCATCGAACTGCAAGGTCCAGATCTTATTAAGATCTCCTTCTTGAACGAGAACAACCATTTTATCAGACTCGGTAGACAAGAAATAGTTCCCCATCCCTGATGATTCAAAAAGGATTTGGGCTTTGGGGTCCTCAGAGCTCGTAACCAAGTACTTCTTTTGTGATTCCGGCTCCAAAGTCTGCATTACACCTTTGATGGGAATTCTAGCTTTAGACCAATCCATATGAATCTCCCCACCAACTTCACTGCAAAAGCTTCTTCCCAGCAAAATTCCGTAGGCTGCCGGAATGTCAGCAACGAGAACTATCATCTTTACTCTCTTCTCTGGGAATGCCGCAAATGTAAATTACGCGTCTTTGATTTGGCCAATCAACGGAACCTGCTTGGTTTCCAAGGAATAACATTTGCCAAAAGGCTTGGTAAGAGTGAGGCCCAAAGCATGGGCGACTTTTGCCGGCATGACGTTATCAGAAGCCCCGGAATCAATTATGCAGTTACTCAACTTGTGTCCATTGATTAGGAGGAGAGATAGAAAGGCTCTATCTTGCCTGATGCAGACGTTGAGGCAACATTTATGTGGGATTCAGGGGGAGTGGAAAGGATTCCTTTGGGGAAACTCGCTTAGATACAACAAACTTGACTTTGAATATACTTGGTCAATCTTACAAGTTGTTCATGATTTGACTGAAGATACTCGGCTTTAGACATTTGGATCTTGGTCTTTTTTGCATGATCTATGATATCAAATGCGGCCAAGGGTTGCGTTGGTGAAGGAATGAGTCCCTCACTTCGTGATGGTGGAATAGGATTACTGGTCTTGATAGGAACATGAGAGGACTGATTTGGAGGAGAGATGGGGGGAAAAGATTTCCTTGTAAAAGATTTGCCAGGGAGTTGAGTAGGAAGAGGATTACCTCTTTTAGCAATGATCGGAGGCGCGTTTGACACGGCCTTCTCCTGCTGGACATGGGCAGAAAATTCCGCTTCTTTTCCTTGTGAGCGAGTAAAAAGCAGTGTATGCTTGCATATCCTGGTACCCTCTTGCATCATCGATTCTTCCTCGTCAAATTCCATATACCCGATAGTAGAGTCACCGGTCGGTTCACCGACATCTTGATCATCTTCACCCCGAGAGGCGAAGGTTCTTCATAATCTGCTCTTCTTCTTCGATTTTGGCGGGCGTTGACCGGAGCAGCCTCAAGTGTGCCAACCGCGGAGCGATTGCGGGTAAGCGCGGCCTTTGTGAAACATTATTAGGAACGAAATTCCTCCGCAGAAAATCCCGGTATGAGGAACTGGGGGAGGCCTGGGCCAACTGCTTCTTTAATGCAAGCAAGTCATTCACCATCTTTTGAAAGGCTAGATCAGACGAAGTAGCGGGTGAAGGGCCCAAAGATTTAGGCTTGGATGATTCCTTTTTCAATTCGCAGATATTATCAAATTATCCTCTATTCGAATGGCAGCGGCTTGGGCGAGAATCAAGGTAGCCACTCGCTCCTGAAGGAGCAAGAAACTAACTTTTGAGCTCATAGCATTTATGAAGAAACACTTTTGATTCTCCGGTGTTGGAAGCATGGCAACAGGGACACGATTGATTAATGCATTGAACCTAGCGATAAAATCGCGCATGGTTTCATTGCCTCCTTCTTTAGGTGAGTGATCCATGATAATAATGCAAATGCATCTTCTGAAGGTTTGTACCTGTCTTCAAAAGCATCTCGCAAGGTGGCCCAACTCGTAATAGATCCGGCCGGTAAATGCTGAAACCATTTAGCTGCGAGGCCCTTGTAGAGTTTCCAGAAAAAGGCGAATCGACACATCCTCGTGAGTTACATCCAGGATACTGCATGACATGATGAATGCAGATATGTGGGAATCGTGCTTTGATTTCCGCTCCCCGTCGAATTTGGGAAAATTCTTTCGGTTTCGTGAGGGAGCGCGTGGCTGGATGTGGTAAAGCCAATGGACCCATAGCATTTCTCCATGGTACCGCCATTTGAAAGGTTGGAAAAAAGAACACGTCTTTGGAAGCACGGTTCCTTTGAAGCGAAGAGGCACTACAAAGGGATGTGGATGCCCTTTGCTAAAGATTTTTTCCTCGTGGAGGTGAGACACTCCTGGATGACCGGTTGGCCGAGCTTAGCATTGAAAAACGTGCCGGTGTTACGCTGAAATTGTGCCTTTGAAGCAGATCAAAAATAGGATCAGTTTCTCCATGAGCTCTCCTGCTACGCGTAAAGGGTTCACCTGCCAGTGTGTCTTTCCGATCTGCGATTTTGTAGCGCGGATTCAAACTTTCTTTTTGGTTGTACTTGCTGATTTTATGGCTTTTCTGACAAAAACCAGCAGCATGTACTTTTCTAAATATTTAAAAACTATCCTCTTCAGAAAACCGATTGCGGTTAATGACAAATAACAACGAGGATAAGAAGGCAGAGAAGATTAGTAAGCTGATTTTCGGATCTAATTTTGACTTTTTTCAAAGGGTTTCAAACTTTTGGCAAATAGTCAAAACTCAGATCTATGACAAGAAACTGATTTTTATAAAAACTCAGCGAACTAAAGGTCTTTAACTAGGCCAGATCTATGGATCTCAGAAGAAATTTTTTTAATTTGAGTCACTTTTGCAAACTTTTGGATTTTTGACAAAATGTGCAGATTTGCAAACAGTAGTGACTTTCTTATTTTCGATTTTCTATCCTACCACCATCATAGATCTGATAGATCTATTCGATCCCCAGTGAGAGTCGCCAAAAACTGTTGGTCCGAAAATCATCACTTGCATGCAGATCTATGGATAGAGCGAGCCAAGGTGTGCGGGGCATAGCCCCTCTTTGAGTCTGAAAGCGATGGCTGGTTTATTGCTATTCTACCAACAGAATCTATGCAAGTCTCATGATTACGCCTTCGGGGTTTGGGATCTCATCCCGGTAGGGGTGTTTCCGACTATGAAAAGAAAGAAAAGGAAGAGGGGATGAAGAAAGAGCGGTCGAAGGGAGAAAAGAAATGGATTCCAAAGCGAGAAAGGTCGGAAGGTTTATGTTTTGGGATTGGTAGTAAATGAGCCAAACCTACTTGCATAAGCGAGCAAAGCAATACGATGATAAATAAATGACAATAAAATGAAGCGAGATCCAACAGAATAAACCCACAGATCTAACTTAAGAAAGATCTAATGCACATAACACATGTATTGGTCACAAAGTCTAAATATTGTATTAATATTTTTCTTCTATTACAAAAAGCTCAAAGTCTTTTTTCTTCACTTCTATTTTTCATCTGAAAGATATTCATCCATAATACAACAAGTATTGGGGTATTTATAGAAGAAGAAGAGAAAAGAAGGCAAAAAGGAGCCAATAACTATTTACAAAGATATTTACAAAATATCTAAAAGTCATGTTGACTTTTGACAACTTGATGGATGACATCATCCCATGATGCAACATGGATGATATCACCATTTGTATCAACATACTCAGATATTCTCGAAAAGAAAGCCGAAGAAGAGAGAGAGAGAGAGAGAAGAAGAAGAAGAAGAAGAAGCTACTCGTCGTCGTCATCCTGCGGCCGAAAGGGGGTGGACTGCTTTTGTTGTTGCTCAGGTGACGAGATATGGAATTGAGAGCGGTATTCCATAAACTTGTTGATCATTGGCCCTAGCTGATCCTGGGAAGGATCCTTGTGCCTATCACTGATCACTTCACAAGTCTCCCGCTCATCTATGAGTTTCTCGGGGAGCTTGGAGTAGTCTTTTTCCGCCTCAATGAGTAGCCCAATGAAGTCTCGGCAGGCCAGCAGGTTGTTGATAGACTCTGCGTCAAAAGTGACCTCTGGCCCTACGCCTTGAGAAATGATCTCTTTGAAGATCTGAATGGTCTCCTCAGCTTTTCTTAAAGTAAAGGAAGGAGTAAGTAACCCTGGCGACATGTTAAGAACGATTCGTTCCATTTGGTGCATCGCGTCCAGGGCTTCTTCCTTTACCTTGTCAATCTTTTCCAAGAAAAATTCTAGCTGATCCACCCGGTAGTCCAGAGTGGACATGATTTTGTTAAGGGCCCTGGGATGGCCGAAGACGCCGAACTTAACCGGATATTGATGAGCAGTTGAACATTTGTTGGAAGGTCTCATCTGTGGTCTAGCATGTTCCAGCTCTTCTGATATGGGCCCCACCAACGCTTGGAGCTCTTTATTTGCCTTATTGATGTTCAAATACAAGTTAGAGAACTCGGCGATTACTTTTTCATTGTCTTTGATGATTTGGCTCCTCAAGCGGAGCTTGACCATACCACCTGCTCGCCGATTTTCGCGTACTCATTAATTTTCTCTTGGCTGAGAAGCTCAGAAGTCTCGGCGGCAGTTGTGGGAGGCGCACTACCCATCTTCTGTAAGGCTTGGAGCAGATATTTGTTTTGCTCTTTCAATTGCCTTTTCTCTTCTTTTGTCTTTTGAAGCTTCTTGCAGAGGGCGTCAACTGCAGAAAGGGCTTCCCCCTGAAGGCTTTCAGAAGATGTCCCCATTGTGACTTGGGTCACAGTAAAATCTGTCGGAGACAGATCTTTTTTCTCCTTGAGGGGATTGGGATACACGATCTCCATAACCCTCTCTCCCGCAACACTTTGAGAGAAGTGTGTGACGGGCTTTGCTTCTTTTCCCCCTTAGATGGGATTACAGAAAAGTCCATCGGAGCGATGGGAACTTTCCTCTTTTTGACTTAGACTTGCTTTGGGAGATCAGTGGACCTATGGGAGAAGGGCCGGAAATGGAAAAGGGGCAGCTACGGTAGTGGAGGAAAAACGTGGAGACACGTGGGGCGGCATGGAGAGAATTGCCGAAGAAGTGTCCACGGGAGGAAGGGAAGCTGCAGTGCGGAAGACATAGGAAGGGAAGTGAGCTTAGAGATGAGGGAAGAAATAGAGGAGGAAAGATCCACAAGGGAAGAGAAGATAGACGAAGAAGCGGGGAGGAGTAGAAGAAGGGGAAGAGGACACGACCAAAGGAATGGCCGCTTTGAGTCACTCGAGGAGGGGAAGGAAGAGAAGAGGAGAGGGAGAAAGGACCTCGGTTGTTGTAGTAATGCGACATCCTGAGTGGATGGGCCTATTGGAACATCCTCTTCTACTTCTTTCTCTGGCGAAGCCAGAGTTATAACCTGTTCGGGTGCCATGGAAGGAGGACTTGCTGGAGCTTCTTCCTGAGTGGTGCTGGATTCACCTTCTACGCCTTTGCCCTTGCCTTTAGGCTGCTGCTTGGATCGAGGAGGTGCGTTACCCAATGGGGAGGTTGTGAAATCAACCCCGAGGTAGATTAACCCGTTCATCCGCGGCACGATGCTGCATTTGCGCAGAGTCTCCTTAACCCTCTCTCAATCGGTTCGAGATGCCTTAGTTCTATCAATAGCTGGAAAAGGCCAATTGTCCCCATCCGTGTTAGTATATACTTCATCAACTTTGTCCTCAGTGGTTTGGAAGCCTTTGGGCACAATTGCTATCCCATATTGGATGATCTCTACCAAGGCCAAGCGAGAGTGATCTTTTCTCCTGAGCTCAACCTCATGGATGATGTCGATGTAGATGTCCTCGATCTGAGGGACATGGATTGGATCAAGCTTTGCCCTTGGTAGACAATTCATTGGGTCGAAGGTAGGCTGGCGGGAAATCATGTCTTAAATTGAGCAGTTCTAGCTCTGTGAACATGTCCTTTGCCTTGTGGTGGGTAGTGCATGTATATCGGCCCACTATGAGGGGGAAAGGAGTCCCACCATTCTTTCTTTTCAGGCATTTCTCATGATAGGTGATCATTTGCCTTAACAGCTCCAGCGAGAATCGGTTTGGGTCCGGCATACCTCGGTAGCACTGGTTGGCTCTCCCAAAAAGTTGGCAGCCCTTAGATAGGTGAACGTGGGGCCTGGGTGGTGAACAGGGCCCCCATTTTCGAGTGGCTGCTACTTTATGCTTTTGGTCATGCGACCATAAGTCATATTTGGCCTCAATAGGAAGATGATGTGATAGAAAAAACATCGTTAATTTTTGTGTATTGGGAGATACTATTCTCTAGCCTCGGTTCAGGTAGTACTCATATATTTTGACACGGGGCCAAACTCCACTTCGCATTAGGCACAGGTAGTCTCTCTACGATCTTTGTAGCATAGACAACATAGGAGTTCATGTAGAAACTTCTCGTTGTAAGAAATTGTTGAAGCTATTCGGAGATTGTGCTGCTTATTATTTCTCCCTAGCAAAAGCGTTGATCGGGCACGTTTTTGTTCATGGTCTCTAAGTATCGCAGCATCCATTTATGGAAAAAGTGGGTGTCAGGAAGCCTAAACACTCTACTCAGGAATGTGATAGTGTCACTGAGCTCCTCTGAGAAGTCGCTGCGGTGGATGGTTTGAGGCCATCGGGTAACCACCTTTTTATTTTTCAAATAGACCTCATTCATCAGCTGCATACACTGATCTTCGTTATCATCCTAGGCCTTAATACAATCTTCTCGGCTGATAGCCACAAAGTGCCTGTGATGAGGGATGTCGAGTATTATTTCGAAATGGCGGGCAGTGAGGTTAATGACTACCTCGCCCTTGTCATTTACGACACACCTTGTGTCCTTCTTGTAGCACCGGGCGACCACCATCATGAATTCATTGTTGACGGTGCTGATTGGGATACCTCCAGCAAAATGTAGGGCGTTGCCCATTAGTTTGTCCATCCACGGACTTCTAGTCACCTTCTGAGTTCTGACCCAGAATTCCTCCATATCAATGTGACCCAATTCTGAGTCTCTGATGTCTAGGTCGCATTCGGCCTGGGAGTCAAGCATCGACCCTCGATACTTGTATTTCATCTCTTCTTCTATAAGTTTGGCCTTGCCTTTGGATTTGGTAGGTCTCCTGCTTGATGTAGACATGTATTCTTTCGAGCTTAGTTGCTGATCTGCACGAAGAAGAAGTGAGACCCAATCCAAAAAGGTTGTATTAGCCATTTGATCTTCCATTGAAGTGATATCAGAAGAAAGAGTTAGTGATTTGAGGCTCAGGGCGCAGGGCGCATGAAAGCTGCAGCTTACAGGGCTAAATAGGTAAGGCGCACAGAAAAGAGGTGTTGCAAAGGTTAAATCAGCGCCAAAGGCGCATGGCGCATAGAGACTGCAGGGTATATTTTGCAAAGGGTGCATGAAGATTTGGTGCTACAAAGAGACAGGATGCGCCAAAGGCACATAGATTGTTCATGTTGCATGGGAAATGGGTGCACCAAAGGCACATGTATCTTTTGTGTAACATGAACTTTTCGTGCGCCAAAGGCAACTTGGCGCGGCACATGGAGGGTTTACATGACATGATGTTTTTGCGACGAGGAAAGCGCTGCGCCTTTATAACTTCATACTTGGCGCAGATTAAGCTGGTGTTGAGCAGATGTGGGGTGTGCCAAAGGGGCGCATGTATATGCGATGTAACACGGAAGGTTGGTGCGCCAAAGAGGGCGCAAGGTTAGCACTTGCAGCATGTGAAGGAGGCGCGCCTTGAGGGCGCAAAGGTTCTTGATGCAACAGGCGTGATGGGTGCGCCATTGGCGCAGATTTTATTCATGTTGCGAGGGGGACAGATGCGCAAAGGGGCGCAACTGTTTTTAATGTAACAGGACTCGCCGATGCGCCAAAGAGAAAAACAGAGTTTTACATGGTTTAGCCTCTCTTTTATCTTTTCTTTTCCAAGATCATTTGGGTAATAAAATGGTTCAACCAGAAGGGGTTTAAATCATGCTTTTAGAACAACTTCCTCTACCAGCAGATCTGGAAAGAGGGGGAGGGATATGGAAAGACAACAAAGGGGGAGGCTAGATCAAAATTTCAATATTTCCAAACTACAACCAGACCACCAAGCACACAGAGAACCAAAAACGTAAAACGCATACGAAAGAGATAAGAACCTCTTACCTGGATAAATAGTAAAAACTTGCACACGGGTCCACAACGCGTTGACAACGACAGGGCAGGTGCTGACAGGCTCAGAGAACAGAAATCACGTGTTTTGCGTCTGGAGATAATGACATTTGGTGACGCGCAAACATATATATATATATGAATCAGCAATAAATGCACCACCAACTTTGTAAAGGGCGCACCAAAGTCTCTGTCGACATAGAAAAGCATGCGCCCTTTGGCACACCAAAGTGTATGACAACACAGTGTTACACGCACCCTTTGCGCACTGGAAGAGGTGTCGACACATGATTATGCACGCCTTTGGCGCACCGAAAAGAGGCGCAACAAAGGAGTTGCTGACAAGAAGGCGCATGCGCCACGGCGCACGCAGGGAAGACTCAACATATCAAGGTGCACCAAAAGGAGTGTTGACACAATAAAATACGCGCCAAAGGTTTTAAGGGGGCGCACCAAAAAGTGATGTTACATAGCAATTCCATGCGCCCAACAAAAAAGACCAAAAAGACTAAGTTCGGAAAACCAGATTTCCGGAAAAGGGATTTTGCAACGTTCGAACGCAAGGGACCCCTAATGAGGGATCAAAACAAAATTTTCGGTATGGTTATCGGTAAAATTGCCCTTGTCAATTTTACGGGATAACAACAACCCAACTAGAATGCTTGATAGGGAATATGATTCTTGATTCTATCAACTTATTCAATTCTTTTCTCATGAGAGGCTCCATGTGGGGTTGAATGGCCTTTGTTTCTACCTGATGGGCTTAGTATTTGGATCCAATTGAATGGTGTGTTGAGCTAACTCGGGATTGAAACCTTTCAAATCTTCATAGCTCCAAGCAAACACATCAGGGAATTCTTGACAAAGTTGTATGAACTCATACCTTTCTTGCTCAGTTGTCATCTTACCAATTTGGAGTGATTTGCCTCTTTCTACTAAGATGGACACTGAATCTTCTCCCTTCACTTGGATGTTTGCTTTCTCCTTCCTAAACTGATCATTAGGATTGAAAATGGACTCCAAAGTAATAAGTCCCTTTGGTAGTTTGTTGGTTCTCAGCTGCACCACTTGGTCACCATACTGCTGCTCTAACTTTTCCTAATTTTTGGCTGAGAATTCAGCCTCTTCTTGCAAGAAATGGATGATTTGCTGATCATTTTCAAACACTTGCCAACTTACATTGTTATCTGGCACTGAAGGCCTCACAATCACATGGATGTTTGGTTGTACCTTGTCTTTTTGAATGCTCTCCACAACGTCAAAGGCTGCCCCAACTGCTGCAAGCCTGTCAGTGGCTTGGTTCTCTTTCCTAGGAATGGATTTGATGCCAAAACCCTCAAAATATTCAATGAGGTCCCACACCCTGTTCTTGTAGCACTTGAGTAGATCATTCTTGACAAAGCATGCTGCCCCTTGACTTGGTTGACAATCAACTCACTATCACCAAAGACTTGCAAGTTCTTTATTCCTCTCTTGATTGCCCAATGCAGTCCTTGCACCAAGGCTTCATATTCAACAGTGTTATTAGAGCATGCAAACTGAAATCTAAAAGCTGAATAATACTTAACTCCTTGAGGTGAAACCAGCATGGATCCCCCTCTTGCACCTTGTCTACTCCTTGATCCATCAAAAAACAACTGCCATACCTCATTGTCATCTTTGTGGTTTGGCTTGGTGATGCTAGGAATAGGCTGATTTTCTTCATGTATGCAATAGACTCTCACTCGATTCTTCTATTTCTTGATAAGGATCAAAAGCATGAACCTTGCTTGCCCATTCATCAAGAGTTAGATCTGGGATGCTTCCTACCTTGGTGTTAGCTTCATCAGTGCTTGGATGATCTTCTTGATCAAACGCTAAATAATTGGCATTAATCGGACTTGGAGTGTAAGGCTCAATGTGAAAGTTTGCAATAGGTTCATACCTGATTGTGGATTTGGTTCCATATCTTGTTCTAAACAGCATATGTGACCAATCAGTAGATAAGTAACCTCCAATCTTGGCATGAAATCCCTTGACAAAAATAGGGCAAAGAGTGGTGGAAGGTCTATTTCGAGACATCTTGCGAAACAACCATGTTGGGACAAGCATGCAAAGTAAGACTCAAGTTTTTAATCACTGCAACTGTTGTTACTATTGTCCCATCCAATTGCACAACCCCTTTGGATATGGTTTCATACTGAATTCCCAACTAATCAGCTATTTGCTTGGGCATTACTGAACTACTTGCCCCGGAATCAATCATGCAATTGTGTACTAATTGGTTCCCAATGATCAATGAAACATAGAATGGAGGGGGCTTCAACATCTTACCTTGTTGTCCTCCATGATTCCCCTCAGGCTGGGCAACATTTGTGAGCACCTTCTCTTGCATTTGGACTTGCTGATTTGAAGTTGACCAGTCCTTCATGGCAGCTTGTAGCAAATCTCTTTGGCCTGGGATAGATAGTGATTCCCACATTGATATGTTTACATTTGTCTTCTTCATCTGATCAATGATATTGAATGGGGATGAAGTATCCTTTTCTATCCCTTGGCCTGCACATTCATTCCTTGCACATGGGCAGCAACAACTGGCATTTGGGTTGGCCTAGGGGCTGTTTTAGGCAATCCTTGTGTGCTTGGGATTGCATTTTGTTTTCCAATAGTTTGTGGAGTGACAGAAGGTCGTGAATTACTTGGGGCCAATGGCTGTTCTTCACCCAAATTTCTTCTCTTTGACCTTGTGTTGGCTGCAACACTTTGGGAAATTGTTTGATTCATGCCACAAAAATCTTCTGCCTGCCAGTTTACAAGTGTGGTATCATTTGGAGCTGATTGTTGTTGGAATGTTTCTTGTTGCTGGTTATTTCCTTGACTACCTTCACCCTCCACACCAGTTGTTGTCACCATTAATGCTTGATTCAAGGCACCATTGAAGCACATGGACTGGTTATGAGGTTCATTGCATGGGAAACACCAATCATACTCTTGAGCTATATTGTTTTGTACTGGCACTAATGCTTTAGATGTAGATGTAGCATTGGGATTATAGGGCTGAAATGGTTTGTTGGCAGGAGGCCTTGCTTGATTTAGATTTGCAGCTGGATTGGGTGGTCTATGAGGTTGATATGGCTACCTGTTAGGCTAAGCTTGAGGCTGGAAGGAAGGTCTAAAACCTTGAGCTTGCTGCCTTTTGAGTGTAACCAGCTCATTACCTAGATTTTGCAATTGCTTCATGACTTCTTGAAGTTCATTTGAGGCACTAGAAGATGAAGTGGAAGCTTCACTTGAATTCTGATTTCTAGGAGTGGGAATAGAAGCTAAATTAGGCACTTGGCTAGTACTTAGGCTCTCTAAACTTGGAAATAATGACATTGGAGGCTTATGAGCCAGCTTTTCACTTGAATCAAACAATTTTCAGTTCTAATGGCAATGCTATAAGCAATGGGGATAGTTTTGCTCCCATGGACTGAATTAACATAGAAATATTAGAATTTAAAGCTTTAAGGTAATAAAGAAAAGCACCTTTTCTTTG
This sequence comes from Taxus wallichiana var. yunnanensis, assembly GCA_018340775.1. Lineage (NCBI taxonomy): Eukaryota > Viridiplantae > Streptophyta > Pinopsida > Cupressales > Taxaceae > Taxus > Taxus wallichiana. Next base: position 58,892,977 of record CM031238.1, on the reverse strand, counting down.
TTGGTTTGATCGCCATCTGGAATTCTCTCCCAAGTCCTTTGAAATCTGAAATTAAAATCAGTCAGCTGCTCATTGGGAGCTCTCTTGATGGTTGTCAACTGCTCCAAAAGGGACAAGTTGTCTCCCTTTTCCCCAAACTGCTCATGGAGGGCTATACATAGCTGATTCCAATTTTGAATAGAACCTGAGGTAAGACTCCTGAACCATTGCAAAGCTTTCCCTTTGAATGAAGATGCCAGCAGTTTGACAGCAACTTGCATCTCATTGATCTCATGGATTGCACAAATGTTAGCAATATCCTTAACATGATCACCAGGTGAGGTCTGATTTTCTCCAGTGAAGTATGGAATGTTCTTCAATGCTGCAACTGGGATTGGATTTTGTGCATTGAGAGCAAGTGGGCTGCTGCCAGTGAAATTGACATAGGGGTTGTTTTGTGCCATTCTGATTGGCCTTAGAACCCTTGTTGATTGAATGAAAGGCCTACCAGGTGGAGGAGTTGAGAGAGTTCTGTTTGGTGGAGATGGAGACCTTTGGATTCTCCTCCCACTTTGCCTTATTCTTGGAGATAACTGCAGATATTCAAATAGCACCTCTTCCTCTCCAGCTCTTGACCTTGTGTTGATTCTTCTCATGAGTTTTCAGGTCTGCACTGCTAAAACCAGCTGATTCTTCTTCCTTGGAGTCGCCAGATGTGTAATTTATAGCTCTTTTAAAGCAAGAAACTTGCAACAAATGCACATCAATTTTTTTGCAATGAAGATGAAGACCTCTAAGGTCCCACCAGCGTGCCAAAACTGTTGTTGCAAATCAGCAGCTGAGCCACGGATGTTGATCGATTTCTAGTTTGATATTACTAGCATCCGGTGTGATTGCACAACATTGAATCCTTTCCCCAAGTGTGGGACTTGCAAAATGAGAAAGGAATCTCCAGTTTAGAGGTTGGTTCCTCAATTCCTCTAGTCAGATTTATCACTTACAAGTTGTAGAGGTCTATATTCCTAACCCTACCCTAAATTCCAAAGGAGACAGAGATAGAGAATGCAAAAAAGCTAAAACTAATGCTAATAGGTGATGCACCAAAGGAGTGGTGAGCATTTTTTACTTCTGCAGATTGACACAGTCCATAAAAATGCAACAAAGAACCTCATGCACAAACTGATAATTGTAATGAAGGATCATAAATTAACCAAACAACATAGGCAGAGGATGAAAACTAATCACAGAGGTTGTATTGTTATTTTAATCATCAAAATCACTTGCATTACAACACCTGAGAGGCAAAATAAAGTTGCAGCTCTTAGAAAAGGTCTGATATTCCACCAAAATCACTTCCAAGGTGAGAAAGGGGACCTACAATACACAAAAAATGTTCAACCCTTTGAAAATGAGCCAAATCTAGCTTTTACAGTGCAAGGGACAAGCCCAGGAGAGAGAAACGCGGGAAAACGTGGGAGAGGTTCAATCATTGACAAAAATGCATTTAAAAACAGCATGGGAATCCTTACAGACCCATTCCCTAACATTTTTAACCATGCTGGGAGAGAATACGAGCCATTCTTCATTAAAAACGGTGGTTGAAACGTCATTTCTGCTCATCACCACGTGCCAAAGATATTTTTATTTTATCTCTCCAAACTCCATCAAAATGCAAAATTTACCCCGAATCTTGTAGAGAATTTCACCAGCTTTCCATTGATATAAAGAACGCGAAAAACCGAGCTCTGGATCGAAAGATATGGCCATTTGAAGTTTTAGGGAAAAACAGGGCCAAATCGGGTTGGCGGGCAAAAATTGAATTTTTGCACCTTTTTGGTCATTTGGAAAATTTTCCAAAATTTCCCCGCGCTCGCCACTCTAGGTGCCACGTGGCGGCATCTCATTGGCCGCGGGCCTTTCAGGGGAAACTTTTCCCAAAAACTCCGTCGAGCCATAACTTCAGAAATACATGGAGTTAGGAGGAAACCTTTACCTTCTCGGAATGCCGAGAAAGAGCTCTATCCAATGGTGTCATTTCCGGAAAGGTTTGAGTGTCTCGAAAAGCAAAATATTATGTCCGAGGCACAAGAGAAGGAAATATGAAAGGGAGTTAGCCACAAAATGAGCAGGGCACATTTTGGATAACAATCACTAACTACTTGACATCAATGACAACACATGACTATGTCATCCAACAAGAGGCACACCATTTCTTGGATCAAAACCTTATAGAAGGGGACTAGGTTGTGGTACAATCTAGTACATAACTATATGGTTCGGCTCTTTTCACACAACTAAATAATGAGTCATTGGGTACATTCAAGAATCTATATTCTTCCCGAGATCCACTAACAACACAATTAGAAGATCTCTCAAGCCCAGCTAATTCATCTCTCAAACAATTAATGTACTCTTGCTTGATGGAATAATCATATTTGAAAACACTAGTTTTCAATCTTGTAAATTAAATGCATATGATATGCATTTCATATTTGTTCCTATAATAAGGTAATACTTTAAAATAATATATATTGCATATCAACATATTATTATTTTTGGGTTGAATCAAGAGTATGAAGAATAATGTTATTATGAATTGATTAGACATGATTTGAATGCCTATATGGAAAATTAGTTCTTTAACAATGTTTTCTAGGTATGATATTCATTAGAGCATTGTACTTTGAAGGCTTTACTTTGACAAAAAAATTCTCGATTGCTATCTCTTTTCTAAAGTATAGGGAAGATATGGAGAAGCTAAGAGAAAGTTTTACTATTATAGCAAAGTAAGTTTGCAAATCTACCAACTCTAGGTTAGTCATTGAAATGCTATTCAATTTGTAATGTAATGCATTAGTTGTGTACAACTAAGATTGAATAGTATTTAGTGGATTTTGGAGGTTTTTTTGCACGATCCCAAGTTAGTTGCACAATGTGAGCAACTCCTCTTAATTTTATTAGTTTAATTTAGGCTTGTAATCATTTTTCACCACTATGTTGGCTGCCTCTAATTTTTGTAATTATCTTATTCAATATAAAAAAAAAAAATGAGGAAGGAATGACCCTTTTTAATATATAAAACAAAATCAATCAAACCAAAATGAAAAACAAACTACCATTAAATTGACTTCCCTTTTGACATACTTCACAATTCATATACAATTAGTAATTGCAACCTCTTGAAATTTTATAAAATTTATTATAAAAAGAATGACATGTAAAACGGATTCCCCATGCAAAAATATTCGAAATTTGCATGTCCACCGTCTTTTTCAAAGACAAAGGGCTCACATCAAACTTTCCGAAAATCACAAATAAGTATTAACACGTGTCCAAGAGTCTAACGAGTCTAAAATTACAAGGCCCAAAATACTCGAGAGGGGGCTCTAAGGGTCTAAGGGTCCAACTTTATCAACAATAAAATTATATCACCTTCATTTTCAACTGCAAATGTGTACATCACCATTTGATAGATGTTTTATTGAAGCTTAAACATTAAATTTCAATTAAAGATTTAGGCTTCCCTAGTCTATATTATTAAGTTTTATTAAAAATTGTTTTTATCTTTTAAATATATATATGATTTTGACGGTTAGTTTTTTTTATTGTTTTTTTCAATTATATTTTAATATAAAAATGACTTTGATTTATTTTACGCGTTAGGTGTAAATAATTTCTTGAAGAGTATCCATTTCACCAAACTCATTCGGGGTAGATTCCAACCTCATTCTTTATTTATTGGTACCTTATTAAATTTGCAGCTTGATGAATGACTTGGCAACACCTGTTACACCATCATATACAACATTGGATTACAACCTATTTGATAACATTGAGATATATTCCTTTTTATTTAAAACTCTCAAATTTAATATTTTGAATAGATAACAAAAGAATGTCGCATTCACCAACATATACCAATGAAGGCACTCTTTCAATAATACCATGCATTATAAATTTATACCAATATAAAAATATCTTATAATATCGAATGGTGTTGACCCATTGGTAAAGTTGTTTGGCTCACAAAGAGCCCACCGGTATTCAATTCTTGTTAAGGCAAAGACCAGAGATAACGTAATAAAGAATGAGGTCGAAATCAATTACTAATTTTTACGACATTTTTATTTATATATTCAATTATGTCAAAATATGTGTAATAAATAATCACGAATCTAATGACATAGACCCACTTAACATACAAATACTATAAACACTTGTAAGAAAGATGATGGTGGATATAATCCACATATAGAAAAACTTTGGTGGGTGTAAAGACAAACCCTTATCATAGACCCACATAAGATACAAATACTATTAACAATTGCAAAAATATAATCTAATGATGTTGAGAGGTGTAAGACAATTCTTCGTCGTTGATCAACCTAACCATATCTACTTCATTCACTTCTGACATAACTTTTAGAGCTCTAAAGACAAACCCTAATCCACCATAGAGATTATTCATCATTATTTTCTATGAGATTATGAGATCCACCTCCCTAAACACCATTAAAATAATTTCTTTAGTCCTTAAAAGTGAATAACCATCTAAATTGTTCGACTAAATATTAGGACAAATCAAATCCATTACTTTTAGTGGCATCCGTGACACTCTTTTCAATAGTTTAAAACCACAAGCAAGGCTTTACTTTCTCTTAGTGTTGTTTCTTTTGGACATAAAATGGAGAGCTTGAGCTTGTTTTCCTTTGCTTTTGAAGCTACACCATAGTGGAGGCCTTTACTTTTTAAATATTGGGTTGGCTTTAGAAAAGACACTTGAAAACAACACATACATTACTGGTGTGGCCACTGCTTTCTTTTCCCACAAGTGCACATCACTCTATCCACGTGGCAATAGGATGACTCAACATTATAAGTGGAAAAAGCTTACAAAGAGAATCCACAGCCATTTTTTTCCTTTCTTTATAAGCAATGCCTCTTCCTAAAAACAAAGAGAAAAACATAGTAAAGCAATCCTAAGTTGGTTACAACAATAAAAGTGTGGAATGTAAGGTCACGATCAAACCAAAAAATTTCCCACTTGGCTTTTGAAAGTATTATCAATTAATAAAATAATCAAATACGAGAAGAGTACGTATATTTGCACATGGGGTATATGTGGTTCATGTCATACTCCACCAAACCCACTAATCCATTTTGCATAATAATAAATTAGTGTAAATTTATAAAAGATTTTGCTTACTAAATTGGTGCACTTAGATTCCAATCAAAGTAATGCGTAGCTGTCTTTGTTTCTCATTTTTATAGAGATAAAATTTAGCCAATAACTAAATGTAGAATACGGTAAACTCTTCACGTGAGGGGCCAATTATTATGTTACTTATTATAATATTATATAATTTTATTGTTAAAAATTATAATGTTCTAGTGTATTTGTGTTTGTTTATATATATATATATATATATATATATATATATATATATATTTGTTATTTTGGGCTTTTGACCTATCCAAACATGAACTTCAAGTAGATTATAAAACAACACAATGAATATTGAATAATAAAATATAGACCCATGTTTATCATGGGAAAAACTTTTTGGGTGAAAAACCCAACAATATAAACATTTCTTATTACACTAAATTTTAAACCCAACTTACAAGTACACCAAGATATATACAAGGTTTTGTTTTGACAATACTTGATAGTCCATGCACATAACTAGTACAACTACAATACTATGTGCTTATCACATCACACACTTGTTGATTTTCTCTTACACCCTCGACATCGTTTGTATGTATAGCATTCAAAACCAACAACCACAATAGTCGTTACATTTTCTTTCCTTAATGTATGCCTAGGAAATTACATGCTTTAAAATGCTCGCATGCTTTAAAGCAATCCATGACTTAATGATAAATAATCTTGAGATTCTATCTAATTGTCGCTCGATCACAATCAACACGCCGCTTTACTGGACTCAATCTTTTATCCTAGTTGGACAAGTTTTGAAAATGCATCGTTGTTGCACTCTAATGGTGTACATTTCCTTTGTGCCCCATAATACAACTCTCGTTGTGCACTATCACCGCATATAGTCTTATCCATAGCCCATAGCTTGCACATATGCCATGTATAAATGTGTTGTGCAAGAACCAAACAATACCCATGTGTACACACACTTACACACATGCCTTGCACAACCCTTCCTTGCAAAAAAGTGTTGCATGCACATACTAGTATGTGAACCATTCTACGCTTGTGCATGACTACACAACACGATCTATTCGCGCAATGCCATGCAACATTTGAACATTCCCAACATTCTCCCACTTGTTAAATAAATTGCATAAAAGGGAGTATGAATCTAATTATCAGCAGATGTGACCATTCAAGCTCATGTTTTTCTTGCACCAAACAAACTTCTTAGCAATCACAACCTTATTCAATGAATTTGCAACACTTAGACCAATTTCCACTTTCTCTATCCATATGTTCATTTCCTCCATCGTTTCCCTTACAAAATGATACCACACATCAATGTGTTGTTTGTGTGAGTGATACTCCGAGTTATTTTGAGATAAATCACTCTATGAGTCACAATCTATCCTTATTGAATCTTGATGGAACCAACAATGGAACTTAATCTATGAAACCAAACTATTTTCTTTATTGCATGAGTAGATGTTATGTACTTCTCTTTTGTGGTGGGTATTGCAACACTTGCTTAAGCTTACTCATCTGGCTTGTTTCTCCACCAAACAAATTGAAAATGTACCCAATGGTAGACTTGTGCAAATACATATCTCCTCCCCATTCATAGTCCAAAATACCATGGGAACTTAGTTTCTTACTTTCACCAGGATTTCCTTGATAGAAAACTACATTATTAGATGTTTCATATAAATATATGAAGATCCTCTTCACCATAGTCCATTGCTTTTTCCTTGGATTTGACATACATATGCTGAGAAATCCCATTTCTTGTGTAATGTTAGGTCTTGTACAAATCATTACAAACATCGGGCTTCCCGTCGTGTTAGCATATGATACATGAACCACATCCTCCAACTCCTCTCATGTATTTTCACATAATGCAGTCAATATTTTATGACAAATTATGAAATGCATGCTCATGGGTTTACTATTGTTCATGTCAAACCTTTCCAAATATGTCTCAACATATTATTCTATCTTATTAGAGTTTCCTATTGACATGATCTCACACTATTTCCATGCCTAAAATGAACTTTGCAAAGACCTTGAGATCTTTCATGTCGAACTATGTAAAGCAGATGAGGCTTCACTTGCTTGATTATTGCTTTATGATTTCCAATCAACAATATGACATCAACATAGAGCACTATGATGAAAGAATTCCTCTTATTTCTATAAAGTACACATAAGGATCTATCTCACTAGGCACCAGGCCGCATTTGTCCACATAATTGTCATAATTTTTATTCGACATCCTTGGTGATTATTTCAATCCATACAAGGATTTATTTACTGCAATAGATTGAATCCTCTTTTCTTTTGACTATGAAACTTTTGAGTTGTGTCATATAGAATTATTATTCAAGATCCCCACATAGAAACACTACTTTTACATTCATCTTATCTATCTCAAGATCATATTCAAAGTTAATAGATAAAATAAATATGATTGGAGACATTTTTATAATTGGAGAACACATGTTATCAATATCAATTCCCTTTACCAAAGAGAATTCTTTCATAACTAGGAGAGATTTATTCTACTCCAATTTTCCTGCACATTGCACTTCCTCTCGAAAACCCACTTGGAACTCACATCCTTTCTTCTAGGAGACAACTTTACAGATCCTAAGTCTCATTTTTTTATCTATAGAATCGATATCATCCTTCATGTATGCCTTCTAAAATATGTCTTACTTGGACACAAAATCTTTGCGAGAATGTTTTAGGAGCAACACCATTAGTCTTGAAAGCAATAATACAAAATGGAATTAATTTGGACTAATACCTCTTTGGGGATATATGTACATGTTATGATCTCCTCTGTGTAGGGGTTTCAAGGTATTCTCCATCCTCTACTTCCTCTTCTCCATCGTCAAATTCATATTTAGTTATAGGATCTTCAAGACTCAAAGTTAACCCACGCCTTTCTTGTATCCTTCTTTGAATGCTCCTTAAAATGTTCTAGTTCAACTTCACCATTACACACATCCTTTTGTGAAGGAATCCTCTTGATTCTTTGAAGACCACATTAGGAATTTAGATCACCTTCTCTGTTGTAGGATCCCACAACTTGTATTCTTTCACACCATTTCCATATCCTATGAAGACATTTTTCTCATCCTTTGGAGAAGTACATGCGTCACAATAAAACTCAAGTGTTTAAGGAATGATATCTTACTAGATGTAATACTAAAATTAGGATTTTATCTAATTAAAAATAATTTAATTGTGTGAAGATGAAATGAAAAATTATACTATAAATGAAAATAAACATACATATCCTAAATCATGTCTAGTTAAAATATAAAATTTGTAGTAGGTGAGATAAATACGGAAAGTACAAGATAGGGTTAGAGAGAATTACATTGATTTCATACTAATATAGATTGATAGTGATCTTAGAGTGTGTAAGAGGGTTGTGTAGGATGTGATGAAGCTAACCTAAAAATATGGAAGTGTGATTTTAAGTGTAAGATAAAGTCTCATATGCAAAAAAAAACACATGAGTGACTATGTCGAGGATGGATGGATTTTTCCTTTGCTGATTTTTACTAGAAATCACCTCTAGCATTGTACTAATATGTGTCTACAACTCCTTATGTGATTTAAATTTCATGATCGTTGTTGTCCTCTCAAAATTTCCCCTCTTTTGAAAGTCTGAATTTTGAAAATTTTGAGTTGGCACCTTTAATAATGTCCTAGTGAAGAGAAAACTTGAAGAGATGGTGAAAATTGCATTTTTGGAGTCTTTTTGGTGATTTGCGGGTCTGTCGGACATTTTTGTCCCCCGTGTCCCAAGTTCCCCTGGGCCTTCTATTCGCCGATCAGCCGCTTTCCCCGCAAAACCTTAACTGTTGACTTTTTCGAACTTTTTGGCCCATTTGTCCCAAGTTCACCCGGGCTTCCTTTTACTCGATCATTCGCATTGGGTACTTCACATACTTTTGTCCCATCTATCCCAAATGCATTTGGGATTTCTGTTCGCTTTTCCCGCATCACATGCATCTACCAAAGTGTGTCCTTGTTTCCCTCACATCCTTCGCGTATCTAAGTTCCTGAACCGCCCGTGCTCATTTGGCCCACTTTTCCCGCATCGGTCGGATCGCGTCTTCACGTCCCTCATGTCCCAAATGTACTAAAGACCATTCGGGCTAGTTTTCTCCACTTTTCCCGCTTTTCATCTTTTTGAGTCGGTGCGGGGTGAATTTAATGCGCATTTAATAACCTTCTCTCTCCTAAAATGACTATTTAATTGGACTCCCTCCTACGCATTTGTCACATTGCTTGCTTGCCTTCTCTTGCTTGAAATCTTTTCCATTAAAAGCCGTTTGCTCATGCCCCTATATTCCTTTGCATCCTCGTCACGATTTTGATCTTTGGAAGGCTATCCCCTGTGCATTGCAAAAATGAAGATCAAGTTTCAGGGCCAAGAACATGTATCACCTCTTGAATCCTCTGTACCAGATATCGGAGACAGTGAGGTTCAACACTTAGATTTCACGGATTTTTGGGGAAGATTAACATGCTCTAATCCTGCTCCCATGGCACAAATGATTAGTGACAGTGGACTTGCATACGCGGCTGGTTTTCCTATCTCTGTATAGTGTGCGGACATGGTGCTTGCCTGTGGAGCCCATTTTAACCGGATACCAAGGAACTCACCAATGTGCATGGTGAATTAATCACGAAACTAGATATTGCCACCATTACTTTGTTGCCCTGTGCATTCCAAAACTGAGGATTCCATAATTCTCACTCATGCCCAAGCCCAAACCCTGTTCGACCAAGAAAGTGACAAATACAAGGCACGTATAGCAAAATCATGGTTAAAGAACCCTAAGAAGGGAGCATCCCGACTCTCCAAGGCATTATACAGGGTTGATTTTAATGAGGAGTTGTTTGAATTTATTATTTTTCTCACCCATATCATGGGGTTGCCTTCCACCAATGAGTTTCACTTCTGGATGTGCCCCTTCATAAACATCATCTATGAGGGCAAGCAAGAACATTAATTGGGCCGAGATTGTTTGCATGAATTTGATTGAGCAGTTGTCTAGTGTTCAACAAACTAAGAAGTTCTATATGACTTCTTATCTCATGTATACCCTGGCTACATCCCGATAGTGGTTCGGTTTCACCTACATAGAGGGCCAGAAGAATGAGCCTATTTATGCATACTGCCCTCAGTTTACCCTTGAAACTAGTAATCACAATTTCAGAAGAGTCAATGATGCTTTCACCATGTACATTGTAAGACTCTTAGAGGGAAACACTGCAAGGATATTTTCTGATGAAGCTATGAACCTTATAGCCAAGTATGGGTCTTTCTTTATCCAATTCAGGAGGTTTTCATACATCAGGTTGGCTGGCTATGAAAAACACCTCTCAAGCTCCCTATGTTCTGCGGTGATAAAATGGCCCTGGTTGAAGTATGCAGGCAACTTGATAAGCTACATAGGACATGCAGAGACAAGAAGATCACTGGCCTACATTTCCCTATCTCTTTGGGAAACTATACATGTAAAATAGCCTTGGATGCCCAAAATGTAGAAAGGGCTATTACTTCTATCACTGTTCATTTCTTTAGACCCAGATCTTGCTTTGATCTGAAGAAGTTTATTGAGCAAAACCTTAGGATAAACTATCATCACAAGCCAGATATTGAGGATTATTGTGTTTGATAATTTTGAAGCCAGACAAAGGCATTATGGCAGACTCTCTCTACAACACATCAGAGATCTCAATCTTTACCAAGTTCTGAAGGACTTAAGGAGGATGATGAGGACTTACAGTCCTTTGAATATGAGACAACAATCAAACACACTCCTTTGGAGGATCTGGATTGGTATAAAAAAGAGAGATGATTTGGTGGAGATTATGGCCCCTGTTCTTGTAAGAACTAAAGTTTGGCTTGATAGGAAGATTCGTGAGTTCAAAAAGAATCAGGGTGGATCTTCTTCTAGAGACACCTCTACACTAGGGAAGGAAGCACATACAACCAGCACCGAGGTTCTTGAGCAAACCCCTCATTCCTCCTCAATGAAAGAGCCTGAGTCATCTACTCCTTCTACTCAAGTATACCAAAAGAAGATCAGAGAAGTCAAATAGGAACCAATTGATGAAGAACCTCTTCTTGAACATCCAGAGCTACCTTCAGGGCCAAAGAACATTATCGTTCTTAGTGAGAGTGATGATGGTGAAATACCAAATCCTGTAGGAACTCCTAAAGTTACTGTTGAAAAGAGAAGGAAATGTCTAGTGCAGAGCCCCCTAGTACCGCAGATTCCTCTACAAAGGAAGCTCCTGATACTCCCTCCACTTCTCTGTTAGAGGCAACAGTGGTCAATACTCTAAGTTCCATGAGTTCACTTTCTCTTGGGCCTCTTGTTCCTTCCTCTTCTTCTTCTACTTTTTCTTGGGTGCAACCCATGGTTGACAACAGGAAGAGGAAATCTTCCTCTGGATAACAGGGCTTAATTTTGATCTTTGTGGAAGCCCTGCTAGTGGACTACTCCTCCCCCTCCAGACAAAGAGAGCCAAGACCACTTCAAGGATAGTAACTGATGCTCAAGGCCAGCAATTCCTGGAGGTTGTAAAGCCCAAGGTTGATAAGGCAGAGCAGGATCTCTTGGTCTCTGATTTAGAGCTTTCTAGAATCCCAATGGCGAATCAACTCCTGAGAATGAGGTTCATAACCTTCAAGCAACCGTGACAAAGGTTATTGAATGAGTAGAAAAGGGCAAGAAAACTATAGAATAGTTGGAAGAACAGAATCAAGTTCTCTCCAACTTTATCAAGTCATTATTGGCCAAAGATAAGGTTTTGGATCCTGCCCCACTGGTTGCTCTTCCACCCCCATGATTCTCAGCTAGGATGAAGTTTAGAGCATCAAAGATATACATAAGTATTCTACTTATGGAAAGGCTTTGGAAACCATGGTTGATGATATGATTATAGCTAGCTTGAATTTCATTGAGGAAGCCTTCAAGGCCAATGAGAAGGTGATTAATCTACAATGAAACTCACTTCCTCAATAAGGGCTATGGATAAGGAGTGAAGCTCTAGATTAGTTGTATTACAGATCTTCATCTTATGGGCCAAACTGATGAGAATATCCTATTGGTTAACAATGTATTTGATGAGGCCAAGAATAACTTGTCAAAGGCATGGGTTTTTGGTGTAGAATGGAAGATGAAGGTTTTGGAAGAAGCATTGGGTGAGTTAAATAATGTGTGGCGAAAGGAGAATCCTTCAAAACTTGTGTTTCCTCTACTTTTAAAGATATTCATTGCCATCTTCATGATGAAACCTCAGGTGTTCCTTGCTCTCTTCAAGAGATCAAATCTTAGTTTAGAAAATTTGTCAAGGAAGGCTTGTTCAAAGAAGAATTAATTACCAAAGAGAAGATAAAGGACATTTGCTTCCTTCAATCTGTAATTGCTGAGGCAAATAAAGAATACCTAGGGCATACCGAGTTTGATAAAGATATGGAAAAATCTCTAGGCACTTGGTCTCACGCCACTGCCAACACATCAATCCCATGAGGTATGGAGATAGCTGAAGCATTGAAGAAATTCAGATATCGAATCCTCAAATCAGTGGGCCCGCCTCAGCCATAATTGGATGTTTCTTCTTTTGGATTCTCTTTTTCTCCTTCTATTTTTTAAGTGTTGAGCTCTTTGTAAATTAATTAAGGATATTGTATTGAGCATTTCCTTAATTAATCTTTTAGTTAAAAGAAATGGTTACCAAGTGTAACTAATTTGTAAGCTATATAATGAGCTCTCCATGCCATTCTAAAGGGTAGAGAATTCGACTATTTTTGCAAGTGTAAAGAGTTAAAAATCTATCAATACAAGAAGACTTCTCTTTTTGTTTCTATGCGTGGTTATTCATTCTTTCCTATATGTTAAAACTATTGAATCATTAATCTATTTTGCATCAAGAAGCTTTGTATTCTTGTGGATGTCATCTCTGGAACTTTGTGTCTATGAAATAACATCTTATGGCTTTAACATAAATGATTTTGTTCTATATGATCTTAGTTCAACATTTATAAGGAATTATTTTGCTATCTATATTTCCTGAGAATGCTACTCTTCCTTTTCCCACTTCCTAGTTCTTCTATCTTTTTGTATTGATAATCTGTCATTTAAAACACTTCCAGGATGTTAGAGTTCCTCTTTTAAACTAAACGTTGTACATTTGTAAATAGGTTTTTGCCTTTAAATAAGGGAACCTCTCCCATTAAAGAGGAGGGACTTATGTCCCCTAACTGTTGCTTTCATTAAAGTCCTTATTTGACAACCAATAGTTTTTGGTGACTCTACTGGGGATTCGTTTTGGATGGATTCCAGTTTTATGAACAATTTCTTGATCATTTTCTGATCTGGCGACTCTAAGATTTACTCATGGTAGGAGGGCTCTTGGAATCAAAGATTCTCAGTTTCAACTCTTGGAGCAACAAGGTTTCCCTCTTCCTTCAATAGGGAGAAATAAAAGAGCTCGTTCTATAAGCACACCTTCGGTTGAGAACAAAAACCTTGCAGTGGTATCCCTCAAGAGAAACTCAGCCCTAATCTTCGTGCTTTTGATTCTTCGTTGGTGTTTCGAGTTCCTATTCAAGTAGTTTTTATAAGGATGGTAGTTCCATTACCTTGGGGCCATCATGTTGGGCCTCTTGCCCTTCCTCAGCCTTTGCATGAGTTACCTAGGGGTAATAGGAAGAACTTCCCCAAGTTTAGAGGTGATGGCAAGGTGCACCCTGATGAGCATATTGCAGCTTTCATAGTTGCATGTGGAGTCCTCGGAGTTGAGCATGAAGATGTCTCGGTGAGGCTTTTTGTAGAAACTTTGCAAGATAATGCAATAGATTGGTTCTATCATCTTCTTGCTGGGGCCATTACTAGTTGGACCACGATGAGAACAAGATTTGAGAACTATTTCAAACCTGTAAAAGATGTACATGCTTTGCTAGCTCAAATTTCTCAAATAAAGAAAGAATCACAGGAGCCCATGAGAGAATTTTTGGCTAGGTTCAACAAGCTGATTAACAAAATCCCACCAGATACCCAGCCTGTAGATCAAATTCAAAAATGTTTCTTCCTGAATGCTCAACTACCTGAAGTTAGCTATGCATTGAGGAGAGCCAACCTTGTAACATTGGATGAGGATCAGAGATTAGTTGTTAGTGTTGAAGATGACTTGATCATGTCTGGTAAGTTGAAAAGAGATCCTTCCAAATCTAGAGCTTCTTCTTCCTCTTCTTCTACTCCCAGAGCTAATGCAGATCCATTAGTACAAAAGCTTGCTAATGACCTCATTGCCATCAAGAAATAATTGGCTCAACATGCTCCTTATACAGATGTTCCAAGGAGGAATTTTCAGCCTAGAAATCATTTGCCCTCCTCTCAGACAAGGCTGGCAATTGAGGGACCTCCCATCAAGGTCCCTGTTAATGCAACTTGTGAGGTTGAAGAACCTGATGATGAAGAGATTAATGAAGATTTTGAAGAACCTGAAGAAGAGGTTGATGAAGAGCTGGAAGAACTTGAGGGATCTCAAGTTAATTTCTTCACCACTGAAGGTGTTGATGAAGAAGATGATTATGATGAAGTAGTAGCAGAAATGAACAGTGATTCATATGTTGTTATGACTCAGGAACAGACAAATAAGAAGGAGAAAGTGATGCAGCCTGCTAAGAGGTCCAAGGAGCATCCCACGACTATCCCCGTAATTGTAAAAAGAGGATCTCCTATTCCCACTACATCCACACAGAAGGTGAGTTCTGCTAATTCTTCTTTTCCTAATTCTACTGCTAAAACTTCTTCTTCTCCAACTCCTAAACCTGATAAGCCTAGGATTCCTAGTGATGATAGCCCATCCACCTTTGGATCTTTTGATATCATTGATCACCTTAAGAAGACAAAAATCCAAATTTCAGAAGCTGAGTACTATCAAACTCATCCAAAATCCTTTTCTAAAATGGTCCACTTTGTTAATTCCCACTCCGAACTTCACCCAATTCTTCTAAAGGTATTTTTCCTACTCCATCCTCCGCACCCCAACCAAATCTTGTAGTTGCAGTCACCTCACCTAATGAGAAAATCAAACCATTTTATGTAACCCTCCTCATAGCTGGCCATAAACTCAACAACTGTGTCATAGACTCAGGAGCATCGGATAATGTCATGCCTACCAAAGTGGCTCATGCTTTGGGTCTTACTCTCACACACACTTATGGGTCCTACTATTCTATGGAGAGTAAGGAGGTGCCTTTGGTTGGAAGGATTAAGGATGCACAAGTAGCTTTTGTTGCTTTACCAGAAAAGAAGGTTTTAGCTACTATCTTGGTGGTGATATCCCTCCTTCATATGGTATGTTGTTGAGTAGGAACTTCTATAAGGATGTGGGAGGAGAAATTCAAATGGATTGGTCGCATGCCCTTATACCAGTTAATGACAAGATGAAGAAGTTGTTTCTGAGAAGCAATCTGAGTATATTGTGCAAAAGACTAGATGATCCTAAAGCACAAATAATTTATGAAGATATTGGGCATGACAACTATATGATTATGTCCCAAGATGAAACAGAATGTCCCAAAGTAGTACTTCATGATCCTAATGGCGTTTGGAATTTGGAATTTGATGGAAGTTGTTCCTCGGCTGGGTTTGGGCTGGTGTGGTGTTGATATCTCCTGAAGGAAAGGTTCATCCTTTCTCATTCAAACTATAGTTTGAAAATACAAATAACACAACAGAATATGAAGCTCTCATCCTTGGGCTTAACGTGGCAAAGGAGGAAGGTGTGAAGAATCTTCTGGCTTAGGGAGATGCGGAACTAGTTGTTAAACAAGTCAGAGACCTTTTCCAAGTAAAGAATAAAAGGTTGAAGCATTATAGAAATCTGGTTTGGGATTCTATTGAATTTCTTTATGCCTTCTCCATTGAGGCAATCCCAAGGGAAAAGAACACCAGGGTTGATTCCCTAGCCATGTCAGGGTCTTTGCTCATACCTCATCCTGATTTCTCTAAGGAAAAATTCACCATTGAAATGATCCATAGGCCGAGTGTGCCGGATAACGCAAGCAACTAACATGTTTTTAATGATGATCAACATTTTCTCTCTTTCTTGGAACTCAGGGATAACTTTGAACAATTATATTTCAAAGGAAGTGAAAATTTTCCTCGAGAAAGTGTATCTTCCAATGAGGAGGGTGTCAAAGAGGAGATAGATCAAGATGGGTGCATCAGACTAAAAGGTAACAAGATCCCTAAAGGGCTGGTGAGTCTGGAAGAATTGTTTGATAGACATGACAGGTATGTTAAGGCTAAAGCTTCTAGAGGAGCTCAACATCTGCAACCAAACAATAACCGTAGTTTTGAACCACAACAAGGAACAAAACAAAGGTCTTGGGATTACGATCTTGATTTGTATTGTGGTTTCCATAGGGTCCACATGACACAAGAACTTGTTGCGATTGTGATAAGTTTTTGTAGCATTTTCTAGAAGACCAAAGAAAATTATTTGTTGAAATGTTTCTGGCCAACCCAACTACACCCAGTCAAAATGCCTATATAAATCTTTGGTGTCGCACAAACACACCGTTGGGAATCTTCAATGATCCTCTCCCCATGCATCCAAAGGATGGTAGACTGGATCCTAACGGTTCAAATAAAGGTATTGTAATAGGGACTCATGATCATGAAGCCTCAACTTTGTCAAGCCCACAGGTGGCACCTCCTTTGGATGGTCGTCAACAATTGAAGATCTTAGGTTTGGTTGAGTTAGACGTTAAACCCTAAATTAACGCTACAATAAGAGCAAAGACTATTCTTCGCAGCCAATCCCAATTTATCCGGTTGTGTCGGATAGTGTTCATGACACACTAAGCAAGCTAGTAGGAGCTTATGATTTGATCAGTGATCTAACTAAGACCTTTTCACACATTTCCTTTTGGATCTACTAAAGAATTCCCTGCTCATTGAGCTGCTCTCTTGGAAGCACTTGGTCTTAGCCATTTGGCTAACGTTACCCCTATGCCTAGAGGCACAGATAAACCATATATACTTTGACATTTTCCCTCCAAGGAAACTGAAAGGGATATTGGGTTTGTATTTGACATAAGCAAGATGCCTACGGATGCTAAAATAGCTCGTAGAGGCGATCCGACCTTGTTTTTATAGGTTTGGATCTACAACAACTATGTGAAATGTACAATGATCGATGATGGGGCAATAGTTAATATAGTCCCCTTCTCTTTTCTTCAGAAGTTAGGATATGGGGAGACTAATTTCTCCTCGACACGAAACACATTGAGGGCTATGATAGTCTCAAGGCAACCTTGATTGGAACCATAGTATTATTGGTCACTCCTAGGCCCAAGACAATGCTTACTGAGTTTTATATTATAGATCAGGAAACCAACTATAATATGATCCTTAGCCATCATTGGATCCACCGCATGAAAGCAATCCCTCCACTCTATTCCAAGAATTCAGATTCTTGCACTTAGGGAAAGTCTTTGTCACTCAAGGTGATCTAAAGCCCTTTGATATACATTTGGCCAACTTAAAGAAAAATCTAGGGGTCCACTCTGAATTTGAACTTCCTATGAACCAGTTAAACAAACTAGAAAGCATGGTACTAGAAGAAAAGTTAGTTCCCACAATGGAATTAGAAGTTATGGGTTTGATCGAGGGTATTTCAGCGGTCAAGGATGAAAACATTGTTGTAGAGATGGTATCGTTAGGAACTACAACAAATATTTTTGAGCTATTAGAAAAGGATTTTCCTATCCTTCTCCCTTTGATTCTATGGGTATGGGACATGCCTTGAGACTTGGTTCCATTCCAGCAGATGAGGTTTGCATGGTGGAGGTAACCAAGGTAAAAGGAGAACTTACAAAGAATGACTCAAGATATCCATGTTTCTAAGTAGTTGTTGGACCCTTCACTTTGATGGAGCCAAGTTTCCTTCTGCACCCGGTGCGAGTGCAATCCTTACTTTGCCCGAAGGAAGGGTTTTACCTTTTTCTTTAAAATTGAATTTTGAATGCACACACAATGGGGCCGAGTATGAAGCTCTCCTATTAGGTCTCATTGTAGCTAAGAGAATGGGCATCCTCAATATTAGGGTGTTGGGTAACTCACAGCTAGTCGTAAATTAGATATCTGAGGTATACAAGAATAGGGTTAAACACTTACAACTCTATAAAACAACCATGTTGGGCCTAAGGGTTTGAATTTATATCAATTGAGGTAATTCCACATGAACAAAACCTTTTGGCACAATCTATAGTGACTTACCTCACGCTTCACCCCAAGTAGTGATTTAGAGGACACCAACTTCACGGTTTCACTCGCGCTGAATCCTTGATTTGCAAAGTGCCAGTAGCATCAATGTTGACATACGTGGAAATGCAGGATCAACTTGACTCTTCGGACCCTGTTGATGGGGATGAGTCAAATTTAAGTTATTTAAACGCTTTGGTAGAACTACATCTTACCTGTCACGAGGTAGACCTTTCCCTAATTCCACGTTCCTCTTCTTATTTTGTGAATCCCATGATTGAGTCCTCTCAGGGAAAGATCTTGAGATTTACAAAGTAGAAGAAGAAGGGGACTTGGAGTTTCCTCCAGCCCCACCTAAGTTTGAGGAGGGTAATGCCTCCTTAATTGAGGGAACAATTGATATAAACATCGGAACGGAGGAGGAGCCAAAAATCTTAAAACTAGGGTCCTCTTTAACTCCAAAGGAAGTAGAAATTCATACCCAAATCCTTAAGGAACATCTAGAAAGCCTTCACATTTAGTTATAAGGAAATGATAGGAATTACACCACACATCACAGTTCATAATCTCATCACCAAGTCGGATGCCAAACCAATTAAGTAGAAGTCAAGACCTATGAAGCCAAAGGTGGCCCTTATGGTAAAAGAAGAAGTAATGAAGCTTCTCCAGGTAGGATTTATCAAGCGATCGATTATTCACAATGGGTATCTAACATTTTCCCCATTCTACGAAAAGAATGGAAAGATCTGTATTTACATACACTTCCAGAAAATTAACAAGGCTTGTCCCAAGGATGATTTCCCGCTACCATCCATTGATGTTATTGTTGATGCAACAACTAGATTTGAGTTGTTGTCTCTCATGGATGGGTTTTTAGGATATAATCAAATCAAAATATCTACTAAGGATCAAGCTAAAACTATGTTTATAACTCCTTGGGGAACTTATTGTTATGTCATCATGTCGTTTGAGTCTCGAAGAATGTTGGTGCTACATACCAACGAGAAATGACCTACATATTCCATGATCTTATTCATAAGATTGTGGAATCCTACATAGATGACCTGCTAGCCAAGGCCAGGAAGCGCTGTGATCACCCAGAGGTGCTTCGTATCATTCTCTTGTGCTTGATTGAGTATGGTGTCATGTTGAATCCAAAGAAATGTGTATTTGGTGTAATAGGTGGTAAGCTTCAGGTTACATTATATCCTCATGAGGGATTGATGTTGACCCAACCAAAATTTAGGCTATGTTAAAAATGGTTCCACCATCAGATGAGTATGGTATTAGATATTTTCTTGGGAAACTCAATGTGATCCAAAGGTTCATCCCTGACTTGACCTTCGCCATTCATCCAATCAACAATTTTTTGAAAAAGGATTATAGCATTGATTGGACGGAAGAATGTAATGAGGCCTTCGAAGCAGTTAAATGGTTCTTATTATTGCCTCCCATACTAATTCCACCTAGATCAGATTGCCCTTTGATCTTATATTCACGGGCTATAGATGTTTCGCTAGCCTACATGTTGGATCAAGAGGATGATGATAAGCGAGAATGGGAAGTTTACTTTATCAGTCACACATTACTTGATTATGAGACACACTACATGTAGGTAGAAAAAGAATGCCTTGCCATAGTTTTTACAACCAAGCGTTTAAGACATTACATGCTCAATCAAGAAACAAGGTTCATTATCAAGTTAGACCACTTACGAACATTCCTCATGCAGGGATCCTTGTCTAAAAAGGTTGGGAATTTCATTACATTAATGGGTGAGTTTGAGTTAACATTTGTAAATAAAAAATATGTTAAGGGTCAAATCATTGTAGATTGGTTGGCTAATAATCCATTGGATGGGGGTGATTTGGTAGACTTGGAATTTCTCGATGAGTGCGTATATTTCATTGAAACTAGTCCCCTATCTCCATATGCCCTTGGTACACTGACATTATTAATTTCATCATGGACCACACATACCCAGAAGGGGCAACATCACAACAAAGAAGGCAGTTACGCATCATTGCTGCTAAGTACGTTATCCTAGAATAGGTGCTTTATCACAGAGCCTTTGATGGAATGTTGCTAAGATGCATTGATGTCAAAGAATCTGAAAAGATTCTTTATGAGTCGAGATAGCGGGGTATGTGGAGGTCATTTTAGTGGTCATGTGATTGCCTGGAAGATACATCAAATGGGCTATTTTTGGCCCACCCTAGAGCACACGTGGTAGAGTTTGTGTGCAGATGTCACAAATGTCAAGATTTCTCCCACGAGATCCACATACCGGTTGAAGCTTTATAACCAATAATAACTCCATGGCCCTTCTCCATGCAAGGCCTAGATATGATAGGGAAATTCTCTCCCTCATCAATAAATGGCCATAATTTCATAATCACGGCCACAAAATTCTTTACCAAGTGGGTAGAGGCCATGCCCCTTACTCACATTCACGGCTCTATAATCACTAAGTTCATCTGAACTAGGTCATTTATAGGTATGGGGTACTACATGTCATTATTTCTGATAATGATATGTATTTCAAAAATGATGAGGTGCATGAGTTGTGTACAAAGTTCAAAATAATTCATCACACAACTTCTCTCTACTACCCTTAGGCTAATGGACAAGTTGAGGCTACTAATAAGACTTTAAAGTCCATTCTCCTAAAAAATGTTAAGGAGAATAAATGAGATTGGCACCTAAATATTTTTCTAGCCTTGTGGGCCTATCGAACGTCGGTTAGAACACCAACAGGGAAACCCCCTTTTCCTTAGTGTTGGCGCCGAGGCGATTCGCCACTTGAGGTTGAAATACCTAGTCTCCACATTTCGCTACATGGGATCCTAGGAGAGGAGGGTTATCGAGAATCAAAACTCTCCTATTTATAAAGTCTTGATGAGGCTATAATGAATTTTGAACAATGACATAATACTTACGCCGACTATATAGCTCGACAATATAGTAAAAAGGTGTACGAATAATACATCTACAAAGGAGATTTGGTATTAAGACTCGATAGTTGAATAGACAAGAAGATCAGCAAGGAAGAAAGTTTAGACCTAGGTGGTTAGGTCCATATCGAGTAGTCGAAGACTATAAAAATGGCACATTCTGCTTGTGTACACTAGAAGGTGAGGAGTTTAGCGAATCTGTAAACTCTCTTCACCTAAAGAGGTACTATGCATGATCCATCAACATTCTCATATGTACATTATTGCATCTGCATTGCATTTTCATCATTCATTCATTTTGTAAAAAGTGTGATCAAGGAGCTTATTCTTATAGAAATTCCTAAAAACTTCGAAAATATTGGCAAAACATTCGGATCATGTATCTTTAAACCTTCATTGCATCATCAATTGTTCTGAATCACTTATCAATCCAAAAAAGATAAGACAAAATTTTGTGATAAACATAACAAGGCTGTGTACTTGGATCTAATTTTGGTCTCTTCTTAGGATAGGTGTCTTTTGTTCATGGTTTGTTCTAGAAGCTTCATGGTGTCACATCTATCCTGCATACATCTCCTTGGAAATAAAAGCATTCTAAACATTCTACCCAAGTAAGTAAATCAATTGCAAATCAACAAAAAAATTTATTTTACACATTTCTTTGCCCTACCAACCTTCGGTGTTGAGCTTACATCTCTTACTAGTGACGTAGGGTTGGGAAAGGAAGGAAATGCCCTTACTCACCTACACCTTGTCCATGGTGGTAAGCCCATGCTTCCTACTGGTAGCATGGGGCAAGGTGTAGGGGGTCTCTTTGACAAATCTGAAAGTCATAAACAATTAAATCAAATATTGTGAAATATTAAGTCAAAACAAAGTGAATTAGATGTTCAAAATTCCAAGAAGAGTTTAAAACCCCAAAACCAGATTTTGTCAACCAAGTGGCCATCTACGAGATCCAAGTCTAGATAAACTACAAAGAAATTCACATTCTAAACTATGAAGTAGCTTAAGTAGGGTAAGGTTGTAGCGTCCCAATTTGGTTATGTCAAACCTCTGTCTTTCTCTCATCACTGTCATTCAACAAATTTCATAGCTTGTGCCCTTTCTAACTCTTGGTGTTGAGCCCTCACATCTTACTAGTTGTGTGGGGTTAGGAGTGGGGCAAGCACATCTATTTATTGTATCATTATATCATCACATTTTATCAAGACAATATGAAGTATTGAAGATTACAAAAGAAACTAATTTTAAGATCACATTGTGTTTGCATCATCATATATCAGCATTATGAAATACAAAAAGAAATCATTTTGTTATCATTCCACATCCATTGCATACATTCTGAAAAGCATTGAAAAGTGGAAATTCTAAATATCTAGAGTACACATGAGAGATAAGCCAAAGAGATTCAACTCAGATACAATGGAATGTCGAACCAAAAATAGAGTCTGTATATATCATAGTGGATCAAGTTTGTGTACAATGTCATCATGCACTAGGCATGGTCAAAACACTCGCAATGAGCCCGAAATATACAAAAAAATTTATAGTGTCAAAAACAATATCAAAGTAATAAAGGATCAACGACCTGTCAATCCCTATGGGATCCCTCAGATGGCATGCAACCTCATTTAGGGATCTTGCTATGCATTTGTGTGACGGTGGTGAGAATGGACTGAATGGTGTGAGTACTCATGGTAGCGCCCACTACCTGTAGCCTCACCGTGAGAATGGCTCTACCTCATTAGGCACTCAGCATTCTTGTATCTAACTACCATGGTACAAAGGGAGGTCACTATATTTGTAACCTTCTAGATGGGAGTGAACACATCGGTATGTCGGCCGGTGGCTAAGGGATGTCCTAAATCTACAAAGTCAACTCAGCCCGAGTCTTCCCAGGGGATCAACAAGGTATCCACACATACCTGACGAATGAGCTCTCGCCACTCATGTGTGGATGCTACAAAAAGAGAGATAGTGAGCTAGAAAATCACAGAATGCAAATCAAAAGGTGAATGCTAAGTTAAATATATGAAGATCAATAGAAAAAATTGAGAAAGGAGTATTGAACATACTCATATTCTAGGCATCATGTGGGATCAATGAAAACTACGGCGGAGTCTTTGCTAGTGGATGTGGAGCCTCACTTTGAATGCGGAGAGATGGTGCTATCCAATTATGGAATCATCATCCCCTCCAAGTGCTTCCTCCAACACTAGAGTCTCTCTCTCCATGCTCTCCTCCTCATGCGCGCTCGAGGATCTCCTGAGTATCATGCCACTCGGGGTTGTTATCACCTCCCTCTAAAGGTCCTAGCCCCTCATCCACACCTTTGAATTACTCCCCCTTTGTATCGTCTCTTGCATCCTCCTCAAATTTGAAGTCCAAATCGATCAGCTCATGCTCCTCCTCACTTTGAGCAGGAGTTGCCCTAATTTGAAGTAAGGGTGCTCAAGGAGAACCAACTTCCCACCGATCTGGACTACATGCCTCATTGCAATAGGCACAACAGAGTAACAAATGTATAACCAAGATCCTCTCTAGGACCTCTCTCGTGCCTCTTGAATATTCCTGTAAATAGGTGCCACTGGAGGAAGCATGACAGGGTATGGAAGACCAAACTGCTTGTGTACTCGGTCAAAGGGGTGAATCTCTAGTCTCCCGACTTTTTCAACTAGCTGGATCGTGGAAGAGAAATATACCATCATCGTAGCCTCCTCACCCCATATCTATGGCATGTCTTGATAGGGTGTGGTATTCAGGGACGCCACTGACTAATGTGGTGTCCAGAGCACTGACATGCCTATCCATCTAGCCTGCCTGACAACCTCTGGATCTGATACATGTACCCCACTACCATACATGATGAAACACTCATAGACCCAACTCATAACCAGAGTAGGGTGGCTCAAGGACTATCCCTGTAATCTGAAAACTCTGTACAAGTCATGGTATGTGGTCCCTAGAATATCTACTCCCCAGGCATACTTACGGCCATGAGCCTCGATCTGTGCAATGATGGTGGCCCAGCAGTATAAACATGCATCTCCTCCCTTTTCCCCTGACTAATCTCGAGGAGAAGATACGGATGATGTCTCTCTGAAGGATAGGAATGGGAGCCATAGCAATAGACCAAACCTTCATTCCCTTCTTTGAGCTAGATAAGACAATGACATCTCCCATGTACTTTATCTAATATGTCATCACGACCTTGGACCCCTCTGTCTTGATATCAATGTCTCCTACTAAGTATAAGGAGTCTAAGGATGTGGTATACATTCTCTAGAGTAATAGTCGACTCCCCACGACAAAGGCTGGAAGGTGTTGTGGTCTACATCCTAGTAAGAGAATAAGCTACACAAAATGTGATTGGTAGGAGCAACATGGGGCACCCGTGCTATCCACTAGATTCCGACCACCGTAAAAGATCCGTCTCGGCACTGGGTCAGGTGATCTAAATCCCGAGGAGCCAATCACACACACACACACACACTCTCTCTCTCTCTCTACTCCAACATATTTACTCCACCTTTTTCGCATCCACCAAAACATGAGAAAAGAGCAAGTTAATAAAGTACATCACATGATAAGCTCATAAAAACATAGTAAACTATCAAAAATACAAGTTTCGAGCATGTTTTGAAATTTTTCCAGAACCACCACCTAGTACAGGGCGGTGGTTCCAGAACCACCACTCTACCTTGGGCGGCGATCCTGAACCGATTTTCAAACACACCCTTAACCCTAAAAATGACCAAAAATGATGAAATTGACCATTTTGATAAAATAAAAGCATGCCCTATGGGCGCTCCCCCTAAAGACCCATTCAAGACAAGAAATTTTGAAAATCTCCCCCCCTAGGTGAAATTTTCAAAGTTTTAACTTTTAGGGTAAAAAAAGACAAAGGAGGAAATAACTAACCTGAAGTGCGCTGGTTGATCCCCTACTCACGGAGGCACGATCACAATCTTGGCACGAACGTATCGGTACTCTCTTTAGGAGCGGTCAAGTAAACCCAAAGCTCCAAATCAATCAAGATAACTAAACCAACAATGCACAAATGAATTAAAGAATGAGTTGGTTTTGATATATATATGTTATTTCTAACTTCGTTTTGAGTGTGTTTGTTTATAGGGCTAGAGCATTGGCACAGGTATATTTCTACAT
Organism: Taxus wallichiana var. yunnanensis; assembly: GCA_018340775.1. Taxonomy (NCBI): domain Eukaryota; kingdom Viridiplantae; phylum Streptophyta; class Pinopsida; order Cupressales; family Taxaceae; genus Taxus; species Taxus wallichiana. The sequence goes on along the minus strand of CM031238.1, from coordinate 58,867,394 downwards.
CCTCGCGCAAATGGTATGTCTTCTTGTCATTTTGATTTAGTGTTTATTTGTTGATATTTTATCTATCTCGCACTCAAGTCTTTTACCCCTTTTGCGAGTGCTTGGAATTTGGATGGTGACTCTTCGGCACATAGGCGTGTTGGGTATAGCTTCTAACTCCCTATTTCGGGAATGTTATACTTGGAATCTACATTTTATGCCTCTTTCATGGCTAAGACGCTTCTCCGAGGGGGTAATATGTACACACCTAAAATTGCACATGCTACATTATCAGGAAAATGGTTATAAAAGTCCCCAGTGATGATTCAAAATCCTTTCAAGAAGGTGTTCGAGCTCTAAAAACCCATTTGTAGTATATATTTGTAGCCTAGATATCCTTACTTAACTTTTTCATGCATTTTTCCATCTCCTGTTTCTTTTGTGCTTTTTTGGCCTTGGTGCTAGGACCTCTTCCCTATCGGGTGGTGGTCCTAAAACCGCCGACTTACTTTGTGCGAGTTGGCAGTCCCGCTTGATTTTTCGGAATCTTCACACGTGTCTTAAACATGTGGGCTAAAAGTAGTTTTGTTTGCTTGTTTCTCCTTGCTCCTATTTTTAATGAGATTTAATTAGTTGGAACTGCCTCTTCTTGCCTTGTGTATGAAGTAACCTCCTAGCCTCCATTCCTATATATTCCATGCTTGTATTCAAGTAAAAGGCCTGAGAATTTTGTGTATCTTGCATTGTTGTCTTTCTTATAATCTTGCTAGGAATTGCATAGCCAAGCTCAGATCTCTTGTGCTGTCTCTCTTCTACTTGCATTACATCCAGATTACTTCCAAGCTATCATCGCTAAAGCACCATCCTCTTGTTGTTTTTCTTTACATTCCCAATCCTTTGGACTCACATGAACACTCAGAGAAAGAAAGGAAAGAACTGAGGGGACAGATACTGATACTACTAGATTTTCCAAAGCTCTTGCTCTTCCAGGTTGGAGTTGTGTATTTGTTTGCTTTGTTTTGTCAAATTGTCAATTGCATATCAAATAGAGTAGAGAAACAATTCATTTCAAGTAGCTAGATAATTGCAAGTAGATCAAATCAATAGGAAGTTTTCTCTTCAACATTGCCTAGGGAGGTTATGGGGGAACAATAGCTCTATTAGAGCCATGATTTTTTCTTCACTTCTAGAGGTAGGGTTGGAAATATTTTGTTTGAGTTAGAATAGATCTTAGATTTAGATTCACACATCTGCATAGATAGTTAGCTACATCCAACTAATTATTTGTTTTAAACTAGTTTATTAGATTAGATGCATTGTTTAAAAAGTTATAAAAGAAAAAAACATTTATTTTCCATAGATTAGCTTGTTTTATTGCTTTGTTATGATATATTGAGAAAATACCAAAAATATAGGTTAGATTTCCTTTGATAGATAGTTTATTTACTGAAAACAAATCAATTCATCTTGCATGACCATCAACGGTCCACAACAGGAAAAGACTTATAGTTGCGATCCCTTGGTCCCAAAACTTAACGAGCCAAGAGCTAATAAGCTCGACATTGACACAAGTTTGCGCTTAACAGTCTTACGTACACCTACCACATACGCTAAGAAAATAAGATAGTTAGAGACATTGAACATAGCTGCTAATCAAGCCTACAACTTTTGGAATGCTCCTAGAAATAGGATTTGATTACATGCATGACCATACAAGGGCCTCAACCTCAACGAGTCTTTGGTTATGACCCACAGGTCCTGCAACCCAATGAGCTTGCTAGTTAGTTAGATATCGACAATAGCTTATACACAGTGGTATTCATATCTTCACCACTTCCATATGATATTATTACACAACTTTCATTGTTGAATATAACAACCAATCAGGCTAAGAATTTATGGACAAGACTAGAAAATTGCCCCTAGTTCTTGCGGAGTTAACTACACCTCTTGTCTCAATTTCCATGACCTTGTTTGGAAACCCATACAAGGCACCTGCAGGATACTTTCCACGTATTCTCGTAACCAATCAATAGAATCTCGGAAGAACTAGACATCGATTGGAGTCTCCGAGTAGCTATCATATCAGATTGTACCATCACACCCCTTCAATATAGGATAACATTCTTTGCCTTAGATTCATAGATTCCAGTATTGCGCATCGAAGACATAAGGTTTCCCAATTATCTTGATCATCGCCATCACTTTCACTCCCATTTACATTCCACACCGGCTATCTTAGCACGACCTCGGGAGGTCGGGTGTGAAGAAGGTCACGTGTTGATTTTATATCATACAGTACCCAAAACATTTCCTTCGGTAATGCATTATGTAAGTAACTTGGTGGAATTAGTGCTTGAAGATGAACCTCTGTGCATGCTAGAACCAAAGGATCCAACATAGGAAGAAGAGCAAGAAAAGGCTTTGGTTATGAGAAATATTACATCATGAGGGGTTGCTTCAAAGCTGCAGGAGGAAATGAAGAAAGCAGATCAAGCGGCTGGACATTTGACAACCCCGAAGTCGTTATAAGAACAAGGACCATTTTGGAAGATAGTGAAGTCCTGAAGGCCATGAAATATGAGACCTTGGGCCATGCAGAATGGTTAGCACTTGTCAAGCAGAAGCGTGAGGCACTTATGTGAGTTAAGAACCACATAAGGAAAGCCTAGATGAGATGAGGAAACTCATCACGTAAAAGATAGACTTATTAGAAGGAATAATGACTACCATGTCCAACATTGTGTTGGTCTTGCAGAATGAGAAAGGAGAGATTGTACAAGATGAGTTAGATTCAATTGCAGTGGATATCCTAGAAAAGGTAAAGGTCATGCTCAATGATTGGTAGAATTTAGAGGCAAAGATAAAAGAAGAATATCTAGAATTGATTCTTTAGATTGAAGTAGAAGATCTTTGTAGGGTAACTACATTCTTTCTTTGCAGCAGGTAAAGACATTATTTTGTTCATAAATATTATTTCTATTCGTCTATTCTTTGATTCATTTAGACGAAAACCATTGTTGGGGTGGCAATGCAACTAGTGTGGGGTAATGTTGGTTAGACAAAGTATGGCACTTACTAAATAACATATAGAAGGTTTGCGTGGAAGAAAAGAGCGCATTCAAAAGTGGAAGATGATCAAAAGGATTTGCGGATGAAGAAGAGAGAGACAGATTCGGGACTTATCCATTTTCACGATGAGGAGCTATTTTTGGAGATAGTGTGTAGAACACACAAACTAGTTAAAGACTTACATGACACGCATTGGCTATTTTTGGAGGATCAGCTACAAAGCACTTTACATTAATACAGGCTAAGAATAGATATACTACTAGTAGTTAACTAGAAGAAGTCTATTGTTAGCACACTTGCATGTGTGGTTATTATTGTAATGGCACGTGGCTAATAATAGCATGTGACCTATTTTGGGATTGGATAAGCGGTGAAGGGTAAGTCCCCACCCTTATAAATATGTAGTGAACTATGTAGCATAGAGGGGCATGTGAGAACTGAGTTATTGTGAGGTTATCTTTGCCAAATCTGATGCGCACATGAGCGTATACTACTATTATTGTAAGGAAGCTTATGTGTATTACTATATTTAATATAATGGAGGTTATTGATGAATCAAGGTGTTGATCGTGGTTATAGTTTATGATTTGTATGAATGTTCTCGCTATGATTATTGTTTGATTCATGATACTTTAAATATCTAGATCTCAACATGCCTTTGTAGAATAATATATTAGTCATGGATCTAAATGATTTAAGTCTTCATCATGCTAACATCCTACAATAGCAACCCTAAAGAGGGTCTTCCTACCTTTTTGCACTTTGGGTGAGTGCTTAGTCTACGCCGAGTGATGTGCAAGCATGCCGGGCTTTTACTAGTGAATTCTAGGCTACATCGGTAATCATTGACTTCGTGAGCTTTCTATGACCTTTGTGATATTCTTGACTTCGATAGCTTCATTTTAATTTATCTTCATTGAAAAACAATCCTCCTTTTTATTGTGGAATTTTATTTATACCACCCACATAAGACTATTTCCTTTAATCCATGACATGCAACCTTTTTTTATATGGTATTATCTTGCACTGTGAAATACTTCAACTAACCTCATAAAGAACTGCTTTGGACATTTTCAAATATTTGAAACACCAAAATACATTCGCAATATACTATAAGGCATGTAGAACATTATAGAACATGAGAAAAACTATAAACTATTTTCATTTAAAGTGTAACATGTAGAATTTAGACTTTTTTAACTTTTTCATGATTGATTTAATTCTTAGGCATCCATGACAATTATTTCTAACATTGAGACACGTAACTTTATTTTTCATCAACTTTACTTTGATACAATGACAATATTTCCAACATAATGATAAACACATGCATAAAAAATAAAAGACTAAAGAGAGTTAGAAATACATACCTATATTGTGTGTTACCCTCATGCATAATCCTCCCTAAAGAAAAATAAACCAAGAGAGAATTTATATGTTGGAGAAGGGTAAATATCAATAAAAATATATCCAATTCTATCTCACTATGGTGACACAAATGAAAAAGAGGTAAGATCCAAGACTCCAAAATGAATCAATAAGTGTGAACTAGTGCAAAATATGCAAGAAAAAGTAAGTATAGACACGTTCAAATGATTGTTAATTAGCGAAACTACTAAGAAAGTAAGGGGAATATTTATACCTAATGTCATAACCAATGGGCAATGTTTTCAACCATAGAAAATAAGAAACAAGTTCCATCACCCATGGGTGATGGCATTGGCCTTGAGGGTAAACCATAAGGAGATATGATGAAATCATGAGTAGATGCTAGAAGATTAGTAGGGATGAGTGATGAAGGTATAATGTGACCAAAATAAGGGATAATATTGTGCAACAAGAAGAAATAAGTGGATATAGTGAGAAACGTAGACATAATGGGTGTAATGCATGAACAAAGGGGAGAAGTGAGGCATGTATGGGGTGACAAGACAATAGAGACATCTCTTAAATGTTGTGGTCTAGCCCAAATGAACAAGTATGATCATACCATAATCCCGATAGGCCCCTTAAGGAAATTTCTTAAGAAGATAATGCATCGACATCCCTTATACAAAAGAAATGATTAACAATCATAAAAATATGGTGTACAAATTTTTTTCTAGAAATTTTTCCAAGTGAAGCCTTTCATTATAAATTGATCTTTCTGATTAAATCATATAGTTTTCATATTATATAATCATGTAAATGGCATGATATAATAAAGGTGTAAATTTCATAGTTAGAAAACTATGTACTTATAATCATATGGTGTAATTTGAATCAATGCATTTGAAACCTACATGAATGTCTTAGTGTTGGTTGGATATTTTGGCTGAGACAAAATATGAGGTTCAACCTATATTGTCATGAAACTTGCATTCCCCATGAGGATTTTCTCCCAGTAACTTGCGCAGTCATCACTTTTACACCTAGGAAGTCATAAAATTGTATATTTTAGTAACTACATGCCCCCTCATGAGATGAAGACCCATGGAACATTTTCCACCCATGTTATCACCTCAAATTGTCCACAAGTGTAAAGGGACACGAGGGACACAAAATTGTGCTCCATCTTTCTCCTCTTGACCTCGGGCACATGTGGAACCACAATGTAACTCATAAGTGCTAATTTTCACCCCCTGCATCTCATCCACATGAAACCAAAAATGACACTTTTCATGATCGATGAAAAAATAATTTGTGTGTCCCATTTTTCCCCCTTTTCCCATTTCCCCCTATTGTTTATGGTGAAACCATATGTCAACCCTCCTCTAACCTCGGTTTAACTCTTTGCGTTAAATACGAGTTAAAATTGCAAGGTGTATGAAACAAACTCTAAAACCAAAGAACTTAAACATTTTGTATTTTAAAATGATGTGAAGTTCCCTACCCCACATCCCCAAAAAACTCCATTGTTTCACAAGGGTGCTAGTAGTTTTTCTTAAAACATCAAGCTCGAAGATTGAATTTTTCTCATATCTCCAAAACCGTGTACCCAATCTCCGTGAAAATTTACCAATAGGATCCTCTTGCAAAATCCTTTCACATAATATATCACTTAGAGGCTGAAATATCATGATTTGTTTTATATATTAAAAATATTTTCCATCCATGAACTCCTTTGTTTCCCATAACAATTGAAAGTGTGTTTATATTTTCCCGATGATGCGGTGAGCCAAATTGCTTGAAAATTGGACAATATGTTATTAGTAAAATTAGATTTCATCCTTCATAAATGCTCGGTTCCCCCTCTACCAGGCTCCAACCCTGTTTCTCCATTTGCCCCCTGCCACCGCTGCAGTCACCCCCTTGCCGGCTGTCCAAGCTTCTCCTTCCATTCCCCCTACTGTTGCTCCCGCCACCCACCTCGCCTCTACCTCTAAAAGACCGGTTACCAGGGCCTCTAGAAAGCTTAACCTTGAGACTCTTGCTGTGGAGAAGGGGCCTCATGAAATAGAAATTGCACATGACCTTCTGAATATTAGCAGTGCCAGTCCCCAGGGATGTGCATATGGAAAGTTCTTCAAAAAGGCTGGATGCCTTAGAGGCTGATATGAAACTGCTGAAGGATGAGGTTAAGAACTTGGCTAAACAGAAAGGTAAGAGAAAAAGGAGGAGGAGGGGGATATTGATAGCAGCCAGATTGATGATATCTACAAGAAGCTGACCTCCTTAGACTCCCGTTTAGGGAAGGCCAAAACTCGACATGATTACAACATGGCCATCTTTAGGGTGATTGAGGAGTTCATTGAGCAACATGTCAAAAGTGTCTCCAACCTCAGCGGTGTTCCGGCTACACTTTGGGGTAACGAAAAGGAAAGCAAAAGGACCATTGAGCAGCTGGATAATACTGATGTTACCACATGACAACTTTGGGTATGTTCCACTCCTGGAAGAATATCAAGACCAACATTGACAAAGCTGCCAAGAAGTAGTTGTAGTTGCTTTTGCTGTTCTTGTATGTTTTTATCTTTTTTTTGCGGTCTCTCTACTGCTTTTTTGCAGTAATTTTGCTGTTTTGTCTCGTTTGGGTAGCTGTTTTTGGGCTACTTCGAGCTTCATTGTAACACTTGGATTTTGATCCTTTTCTCTCTGGTTCACATTCCTATTTTGGCTCCTAGGCCATATTTTGTTCTCAAGGGTATAGTCCCTTTCAAAAAACTATTTGCCAATAATAAAAAAAAAAAAATTAGATGTCATCCTAGAAATTTATTATATGATGAGGTGGATTATTTTTAGGGATATATAGGAATTTTGTTTCTCTCAAGTATTCTTCCTCTTCGATGAAATTTGTATTTTCCTAGTGATCTAGCAAGCCAAATTGCCTAAAATTTGGAGCAAATGTTCCTCATAAAATAAGCTTTTTGTTAGACCATTTCTTGCATGATGAGATGGAATATTTTTGGATATATGGAGGACTGATTTTTCTCTCAGTATTATACCCTCTTTGATGAATTTATTACTTTCCCAATAATCTAGATGAGAGGATCATCTAGAATTTGAAGCAGAGCATCCTTGAAAAATAACGAAACTTTTAAGACCGCTCTTATCTCATTTCGACACCCCAAAGACACTCTTCTAGAAATAGTAAGTATTACCATGCTTTATAGTATATAAATAGTAATTTCCATGATGGTTCATTCTCTTATTTGTTATTTCTCTTTGTAAGTAAAAATCACCAAAAAAGTGAACATTGTGAAATCTTACTAAAAATATCCATCCTAGATAGGATATGATAAAAATAAAAAGTCTTTTAAATACGATCAAGTCACTTGTATCATTTCACATTCCACCTATCTCATTGATTTTTTCCATCATGAAGTTCAAGCATTCAAGTCTAAAACCAATCTCAACAATAATCATTGAATACCTCAATGTGGAGGATAGTGATGTCATCCACATGGACTTGGAAGACTGAAAGACAAAATTTTGAATAACACATGACATGAAGTGGAGGAAAATATACTATCAAGAGGATTATTAAAGATAGGAGGCCATGCGTTATCTGTTGAAAGTACTGAAATTTTACCTTGGCATGTGTGCAACATGGTGATCCAAACACTAGTAATGACATGGTCATCATAACCAAGGAGTTTGATTCATAGGAGTGGGAAAGGAAATTGTCAAAATTGCAAGGATAGGAAATTATCTCATGGTTCAAACATGAAATAAATACCTTGCATGATCCCAAAACATTATTCTCAAGGTGAATTTTGTATGGCACACTTAGATGCAAGAAATTGGATGATTCAACTCATCCTAATAGACACAGAAGGGGCTCATCATGAATTAATCATTTGAGAAGTTTTCACGGAGGTGAATTGTGAGGTTAAATGGAGTCATGATGAGGAAGATGATGATTGCCATATTCCAACTCTGACCTTGTGTTCAAATATCTTTCCAAGATGAGGGACATTATGTAATTCACACTATGGCAAGAAACAAGTCAAATTAAACTAGCGTGCGTAAAATATTGTCACTTAAATGCATGCTACCGAGGTACACAAGAACATCATGTATGTAGGATCAATAAGTCATCACAGGTCCATTCATTGCAAGTCTCACAACATTGTTTTTTAACACTTAGTCAATTCTTTGGCGTGTGCTTGCATCTAATAGAAGAAGGTGATTGTAACCATAATGTTTTGGTCCAATAAGAGGTCAAAGGAAAAAAATTCATTAAGAGAGAAATCATTCTATCGGAGGAGAATATATTTTTCAAATGAGTAGCACACAAACAAGAAAATGTTTGAGCATCTTGAATTTGATTCCATTAAAAAAGGTGACATATTTTTCATAGAGGTGAATTTTGAAGCCAAGGGGAGTAAGGTGATGATCTCCATGTTTTGACTCCAACCTTGTGTTCATAAATTATCATCATGTTTCCATAATTGAGAAACCATCTTGAGTTCACATGGTTCAATTCAATTAATAGTGTTTTTGAACACTCATTCAATTCCTTAGAGTGTGTCCATATCTCGCAACAGGAATAGTTTGCAATCACAATGTTTTAGTTTAATGGGTTCTCAAAGGACAAGAATATTATTCATGAAGCATTTCCTCAAAGGTTCATAAGAAGAAATTTCTTTTTTAGTAGGAGTTTCCTTGTCTCAAGATTTCAACTTTTCTCCCTTGTCATCTCTCCCCCACCCTCTCTCCAACATTCTATTTCTTCATTGGGAATATCTTTGTTTCACTCTGTCATCTTATTCACTTAAGTGAATTAACATTGCATTGTAAAATACCCTTTTCAAAAATAAAAAAGGACTTGATTTCATTCTTAAGGGAATGTGAAATTCACAAGTGGTGATGAGATGCAAATTCACATGTTGGGGGAAGAGTCATTTGTAAGCTATAAATTGGAATGGACCCTCTATTATAAAGGTTTGGTAATTGTTGATTATTGTAAGTTGTTGGATTTCACTACTAATTCAATCACTAAAGATACATTCTTCTATCTCCTTGTCTATTTTCTTCCATTCTCTTTACTTTCCAACTTTACAAGCATTGTAATCTTGTATAACCAAGAAGGAACTTTGTGTCTTTGATTAATATATCTATAGAAATTTGTGTCTCTACTTTATTATTATTTCCATTTCTTACATTTTTGTGTTCTTCTATTGAATGTAGACTTATTATAGTTAATGTGTGTGAAATATATAAGTGTAATCTCAATATTAAGCCCCTTTCTATTTCCCCATCTCCTATTTATCTCTCTTCAAAGTAAGTTCCTTACCTATACATTATATAAGAAGTTTTCCACAGGCTTTGTGGAGTATTCATGTGTGATCCCAAACCTAATGACCACCTCAAACTTTTAGTTAGTTTACATTCAATAATGGGTTACTACCCCATACCCAAGAAGGAGGGCTTAGCCTCATGACCATTTGTGAAAACTAATAATGTTCCCTGCAACAAATTATTTCACAAACACAACCAAAACATGTAGGAAAAGTCCTTCTCAAGGAAGTGGATGCCTTGCTTATTGTTATTCTAAGAACAAAAGGAATATTTACAATATTCACACTATCCTAACCTTTCAGGTGGGATCTCATGTTAGTAGATTCAGTTATCTTTTAGAAAGGAATTTGGAAATCAAGGAAGGAAGTTTGAGAAATGAAATATAGAAATGATAGAGTAGGAAGAATGTTGATGAATACTTGTGCTTTCTACTTGGAAAACACAGATCTAAATTTACTTACACAAGCGAAATAGGATAACAATAAACTGAATTTGTATTGAATATAAATTAAACTAAAATCAAAAGGAAATGTAATGCATTGAACTTAAGAACAATAACATTAACATAAAGAAACATTCAACATAAATTCGAAACATGTCTCTTTATTCCTTTTGAAAAGAAAATGAATATACAAATATTTTATTCTTTACTACAAAATTTCAAGGAATACTTTCACTTATAAAATATAAATCCCTTATTCCCACTCAAACACAATCCATCACTCCTACTCAAACACAACCCATCTTGAATACTGAGAGAATCCTTACATTGTAGAGAAAACTATGCTATAAAATAGGTGCGAGTTACATATTTAGTCTATTAATAGTAAATACCCTTGACTAGTTCCCATGAAAAATGACCAAGTAACCATTCATACTAATCTAAATGATGTTGAGACATCTAAGAAATCCACATGTTCAAGAAAACAATGGAAAAACACGAAGACTTCAACCTGACTCCTCTTTTACAAGTTGAGAAGCTTCTCTATCATGATATTTTTGGAACCTTTGAGTCATTTCATAAAATTCCTTCCTCTATGGTCCACATGAATATCAACTTACTATATTACACGTGCCAATTATATTGATTAAAATTTCCTAAAGTATCTAAATCCTCTTGAGGAATTTTGTCAATTTGCTCAAAATATTTTGATACAAAATCAATTTGTCAATTGATTGTAAATTGAAAACATGTTTTGATTTTATATCACTCTCAACCAAGTTCTTGTATTCAGTGAATATTTTACTAAATGATAACATGTTTATATCATCATACATGAATTGGAAAGGTATATTTGAAAATTCATCATTGACTTATTTTTCTTCATAACCCTATTTCATCCTTAAAACTAACTTCTTTTTATTCATCTTCAACTTCATCATTAATGGCCTTCATGTAGAACAAATTATTTTCAGCACATCAGCGTCCTTACTTATATTTGCTATCACAATTAAAACACACACATTTTTCTCATTTATTTTTAATTTGTCAAAGAGTCAATATAGTAGGTTGAGGGAGTGATGGTATAGGACTACTATGATTTTCGGATGTGTTCACTTCATTAGAAATAATTTTTCCTCTTCCCTACGTGCCATGATAATAGAATCGAAACTGTTGGTTTGACGAGAGGAAGAGAGGAGATAAGATAGTTCTGAAGGGAGAAAAGAAATGAATTCCAAAGCAGAAAGGTCAGAGGGTTTATGTTTTGGGATTGGTAGTAAACAGAGCCAAACCTATTTGCATAAACGAACAAAGCAATACTGATGAGAAAATGACAAAAAAGTAGAGATAGATCTAACAGAATAAATACACAGATCTGACATAAGAAAGGTCTGATGCACATAACACACGTATTCAACACAAAGTCTCAATATTTGTATTAATGTTTTCTTCTGTTACAAAAAGTACAAAGCCTTTCCTTCTCACTTCTATTTTTTATCTAAAAATGTCCACCCACCTGAATACAACAAGTATTCAAGTATTTATAGGAGGAGAAGAGAGAAGGAAAAAAGGAACCAAAAACTAATTACAAAATATCTAAAAGTCAACTGTTGACTTTGGGCAACTTGGTGGATAACAACATCCCATGGTGCAACATGGATGATGTCATCATTTTTGCCAACATACTTTTAGATATTTACAAAAGAAAGCCAAGAGGAGGAAGGTTATTCGTCATCATCTCGCGGCTGGAAACGAGTACCTTGCTTATGCTCAGGAGAGGCAATATGGAATTGGGCCCGGTATTCCATGAATTTGTTGATCATCGACTGAAGTTGATCCTAGACAGGACCCTTGGTATGATCATCGATGACCTCACAAGTCACCTGCATTCATCTCTGAGTTTTTTAGGGAGCTTGAAGTACTCATTACCTACCTCCATCATGTACCCTACAAAATCACGATAGCAGCAAAAGGTTATTGATGGATTCAGTGTCAAAAGTAACTTCTGGCCCTAATCCTTGCGAGATGATCTCTTTGAAGATCGGATGGTTTCATCTGCCTTCCTCAAGGTGAAAGACGAAGTGAGTAAGCCCAGAGACATCCTTAGGATAATTTTCTCCATTTGATGCATTGCATCCAGGGCTTCCTCCTTGACCTTGTCTATCTTCTCAGAAAATTCCATTTGATCGACCCGGTAGTCCAAAGCAGTAAGGATCTTGTTGGGTGCCCTAGGGTGATCGAAGATGCCGAATTTAACTAAATCTTCAACTGAACATTTGAGCATCTTTTGGAACGTCTCATGTTGTAACCTGGCATGGTCCAACTCTTCGAGATAGGTCCTGCGATCGCCTAGAGTTCCTTGTTCACCTGATTAATGTTCTGATATAGCTCGGTGAACTTGATGATTACTTCCTCGCTGTCTTTGAGGATATGGTCTCTCCAGGAAGATACTGCCATGCCTTGTTTCACCAATCTTGGCGTATTCATTTATCTTATCCTGACTAAGGGCCTCAGGAGTTTCAGTGGCAGTTGTAGGAGGTGCACTGCCCATTTTCTGTAGGGCATGGAGAAGATGCTTATTCTGTTCTTTTAGCAACCTCTTCTCTTCCTTCACTTCTTGAAGCTTCTTACAAAGGGCATCCACCGCAGATAGGGCCTCTCCTTGAAGGCTCTCGGATGACGTTCCCATTGTGACCTACATCACCGTATAATCTATAGGGGACAGATCCTTTTTATCCTTTGAGGGATCGGGATATGCGATCTCCATTACTCTTTCTCCCGATGCACTCTGAGAGAAGCGGGTTATCGGTTTTTACTTCTTAGCCCCTTCGTTGGGATGATGGAGAATTCCATAGGTGCTATGGGGAATTTCCTCTTATGCTGACTCAGGTGCTGGGAGATCCATGCTGGACTTAAGGGAGAAGAAGGAATGGCGGAAGAAGAAGGAGAAACTACAACGTACTCAGGGAAATGAGTTGAGATGCTTGGCGGTGGCATTGATAAAGAAGCCAAACCTCCAATGCTCATAGGGGTAGGAGCTACTGTAGGAGAGGAAACTGTGGGGGTAGAAGGGAGCTGAGAGATGAGGGAAGAAATACTAGGGGATAGCTCCGTGAGGGAAGAGAAGAGAAGAAGAAGAGGAAAGGGGAACAATAGAAGATGGGGGAGAAGACACAACCAAAGGAATGGTTGCTTGGGTGATGGGAGGAGGAGAAGGAGGAGTGGGGGAAGGGATGGTGGGAACCTCCATGGTTGTAGTAGTGGTAACATCCTGAGTGGATGTACTGTAGGAACACTCTCTGCCACTTCTTTCTCTGGAGATACCAGAGTTACAACCTATTCTTTTTTGTGGTGGAGGGAGGGCTGAGAGGAGCTTCTTCTTGGGTGGTGCTTGACTCTCCCTCCTTATCTTTACCTTTTCCCTTCAAAAAATGTTTTGGTCTGGTAGGTGCATTGCCCAAAGGGGACGTGGTGAAATCTACCCCGAGGTAGATGAGGCCATTATATCTGCACCAATGCTCCGTGCACTGTAATGTGCCCTTAACCCTCTCCTCGATGGTCTGAGGTGCCTTTGTCCTATCAATCAAGCAGAAACGGCCAGTTGTCCCCATCCGTGTCTAGATATACCTGATCAACTTCTTGATCGGTTGTTTGGAAACCTTTTGGGACGATGGCCACGCCATATTGAATAATTTCTGCCAGGGCCAGGTGGGAGTGATCCTTTCTCCTGAGTTCGACCTCGTGATATAGGTTGATGTAGATGTCCTCGATCTATGGAACGTGGATCGGATCGAGTTTTGCCTTTGGGAGGCAATTTCTTGGATCAAAGGTGGGCCTTTCCAGAAATTGTGCTTTAGGTTAAGTAGCTCTAGTTCTGCAAACATTTCCTAGGCTTTGGTGTGAGAAGTGTAGGTGTACCTACCCACTGTAAGGGGGAAAGGAGTTCCACCCTTCTTCCTTTTCAGGCACTTCTCGTGATATGTTATGAGCTACCTGGACAGCTCAACAAGATCAACTTAGGGCCTGCATACCTTGGCAATTTGGTGGGCTCCCCCAAGAAGTTGGCTGCTCTGAGATAGGTGAAGGTGGGGAATTGCGTAAATAACGCCCCCACTTCTCGGTTGCAGTGACTATGCTCTTGGTCATCCGACCGTGAGTCATATTGGGCCTCAAAAGGTAGATGATGCCATAGAAAAAGGCATCGTTGATCTTGGTGAACTATGGGATGTTGTTCTCAGCTTCAACTCTGGGTAGTATTCGTATATTTTCACCTGAGGCCAAACCCCACATCGGCTCAAAGACTGGATAGTCTCTCTGAGGCTGCAGCGTAGACTACGTAGGAGTTCATGTAGAACCTCCCCATTGTGGTGAGTTGTTGGAGCTGCTCAGAGATGGTGTTGCTTATGATTTCTGCCCACTCAAAACGCTGATCAGGAACGTTCTTATTCATCATTTCCAAGATACCTGAGCATCCATTTGTGGAAGTAATGGGCATTAGAAAGCCCAAATACTCTGCTTAGGAAGGTGATGGTATCGCTTAGTTCCTCAGAGAAGTCACTGCGGTGAATAACTTGCGGCCACTTGGTTATCACCTTCTTATTCTTCAAATACACTTTGTTCATTAACTGCATGCACTTGTCTTCGTTTTCCTCCCATGCCTTGATGCATTCCTCTTGGCTTATAGCCACAAAATGTCGGTGGTGGGGAATACCTAGCATGATCTTGAAGTGCCAGGCAGTGAGGTTGATTATGACCTTGCCCTTTTCATTCTCGACACACCTTGTGTCTTTGTTATAACAGTGGGCCACCACCATCATAAATTCGTTATTCACTGCACTAACGGGGATTCCCCGGTGAAATGCAGACCACTGCCCACTAGTTTGTCCATCCAAGGACTGCCTGTGACCCTCCTGGTTCTGGCCCAAAAATATTCCATGTCGATGTGGCCAAGCTCGGAATCCCTGATGTCTAGGTCACATTCTACCTGGGACTCGGCATTCTGACCCTTTGATATTTGTATTTCATCTCTTCCTCTGTGAGTTTGGCCTTACCCTTTGACTTGGTTGGCCTTTTTCTTGATGTAGACATATGTGAATCTGAGTTCAGTTGTTGATCTGCAAGAAGAAGGAGTGAAGTCCAACGTAGAAGAGCCATGTTAGCTATTAGATTATCCATCAAGGCTTTATAGAATGAGGAGTTAGCAATTTAAAAGCCTCTGGGCGGTGTAGGAAAGTTGTAGGCTGCTAAGGTCAAAAGTATGGCACACTGAAGTGGAATGTTGTAAGGAAGAAATCAGCACCAAAGGGCGCAGGGCGCAGGAAATTTGTATATAACATCATTGTTGTTGTAGACAGATGTGCGTGCTGCGCCATTATATGAGGTTTTTATACTGGGTGCAAATAAATTTGGTGTTACATGAGGGCATGATGTGCAATGGCGCAGATATGGAACATGTTGCATGAAATTTTGGTGTGCCAAGGGCACAACATCAATGTGTGTATCACTAACTTTATGTGCGTCAAAGGGGCCTTTGGCGCGGCGCAGGAAAGGATTGCATAACAAACTTTGTTGGTGTAAGTAGGATTGCCTACACCGGGGTTAGGATTTACTTGGTTTTGTATGGCAGGAAAGATGCGTGCTGTAATTAGGGACAGTGCACCTTCTTGGCATGACTGTGTTTTATGTAACAGGAATGGCGTTTGTGCAAAGAAAACCATGGGTAGAAATGATAACTTTTTAGGTTTTCTTTCTTCCTGATGGGTTTGCGGTTTCAGGCCTCCTTCGACATGGATTTAGACGGTGAAAAGGGGGGGCAGAGCGAAGAAGATTGTGGGTTTGTTTTCGAAACAAAGCCCTCTAGGCCAGCAGATCTGGAAGGAGGGTGAAATTGGCTGAGGAGGGAAAATTACAAAACGGGCTGGAGGGGTTATGGTTTCTTCAGATTCATTTTATTACATCACACAAATAACCAAACCAAAACAAAAACACAAGAAGAGCAAGGACCACTTACCCGAAATATATAGATGAGAGAAACAAAGTGGGGTCCACGAACGTGACACGAGGATGATGGGAGCACTGACAGGTGCAGAGGAATAAATTTTTCACGTGTTTTTCAATCGTGAAAATGACAGGGCGGATGCGCCTATATATAGCCAAAAGTGTAATAAATGTGCCACCCACTTTTTAAAGGGTGCACCAAAATACGTGTTGACATGAAAACTTTGTGCCCTTTGGCGGATATACGTCTATCAGCAAGGAAATATCTTGCCTTTAGCACAAATTTAGGACTGTCAACACGGGATTTTGAGCGCCTTGGCACACCAATTAAGGGCACAACATTTTTGTTGTTGATAGGATGGCACATGCACCTCGGCACAGGAAAGAAAGGCACATCACGGGGAGGCGCAACAATTGTTGTGTTAACACTCCAAAGGGTGCGCCAAAGGAATAAAGGGGCACAAATTTATCTGTGTTGCATAGACAAAAGATGCGCCCAGCAAAAAGGACCAAAATGACTAAGTTCGAGAAACTAGATTTTTCGGAAAGGGATTTTACACCATTCCAAATGCTGAGGAACCTTGAAAGGGAACCAGAACAAAATTTTGGTAAGGTTACCTACAAAATTGCCCTTGTCAATTTTACAAGATAACAGCTGGCTCTTTCTGGGGACTATCTTTGAGTGAAGCTTAAGGGTAGAGAACCCCAAGTCAACATGTGCCTATCCATTGGGTTAGAGAGTCAAAAACAAGGGTGAACAAAAAGGGAAGATAGGGAACACACAACAAACAAAAAGCAAACACACGACAAAACAAACACACAACCAAAGCAAATTGTACAAAGAAGAGAGCAAGCTCTACTTCCTGAATATTTTGAGATGTTGCCCGCTATAGGGAAGTGGAGCTCGGTTCCATCTGGATATGAGAGATAGAAGCTATACTCTCCGTTGAGCTGCTTGATCTTGAAAGGTCCCCTCCATAGAGAATCAAATTTCCGTGCATGCCTTTTGGCTCTCTTCGCTTGTCCCATAGAAGGATGAGATCTCCCACCTGGAAATCCCTCTGCTTAGCCTTTTATCGAACAATCTCTTGACTTGATTCTGATGTTTGGTGATCCTGTCAACCACTCTTACCTTTTTTCATCGAGCTCTGCTAGATACATCATTCTCTTTTCAAGAGAATTTTGGAAAGTCTCATCTTCAATCGCTCGTGCCAAGCGCAGAGCAGGAAGTTTCGGAAATGGGGAGCTCGGCGTCGATTCCATATAACACTTGAAAAGGTGACATACCGAGAGACCTCTTGGGAGTAATGCGGTCCACCCACAAAGCATCATACAATGACTTATGCCACATCCACTGATTCTCATCAACTAGTTTCCGTATGATGGTCACTAAGTTTTTATTACTGGATTCGCCTGACCGCATTTCCCTGGGGGTAATAATCCGAGGCATGGGCCAAGGTTATCCCGTATTCATAGAAAAAACCAATAACTTCCCGTGAGGAGAAGTTGGAAGCATTATCAAGCAACGATTTTGTTTGGGACGCCAAACCTTACGATGATATTCTCTTTGATGAAATTACAAACAACTTCAGAGGTGGCATTCTTGACAGGTATGGCCTCCACCCATTTGGTGAAGTAATCTGTTACTGTCAGGACATAACTATGTCCAACACTCGATTGGGGATGGAGTGCTCTGATAAAGTCAATTCCCATTGCCTGAAAGGTTCATCAATAACGAATCGGCCTGAGGGGAAAAGTAGCCAATTTTGGTTTGCCAACAAATTGTTGGCAAAGCTCACATTTTGCTACCCAGGTGGCTGTATCCTGAAATAGCATTGGCCAATAGTACCTAGCTCGGATGATCTTGTGTGCTATCATGGAAGAGGAGAAATGACCACCACAGGCTGAATCATGAAAACTCTCAAGTAGCTTTATCTGTTGTGGCTTGTCAACACATCGCAAGAAGATGCCATCCATTCCGTGTTTGTACAAACCATCATCCCAGATGACATATTTGGCTGCTCTGAGCTTTGTAGTATGCCTCTGCTTCAGGGTTAGATGAGCTGGGCACTCACCGTAAGTGAGAAAGAAAGTGATATCAGAATACCACTCATCGCTAGTCATGAAAATAGGACCATGGGTAGAGAATCAACTTTCTCCAACTGACCTTGTGTCCCATTAATGCAATCATCCTTTTCTTCAAGGTTTTCTGAATCTTTGTTTTCAGCCATAAGCTAGCATAGGCCCTTGCCTCTTACCAGCTTGGTTGGTTTTATATCTAGATCATACTCTTGGACCCTTGTGATCCAATTTCCTTGCACACTCCCTAACTCCTGTTGAGTTAAGATTGATTTGACTGCCGTGTCAGGGACCAGTACTACTGTATGAGAGTTTAGAATATAATACCTAAAGTTCTTGACTGCTTTGACAATGGTGAAGGCATGTTTTTCCAACTGAGACATCTTCAATTCGTGAGGCTTGAGGGGAGAGCTCATGAACGCGATCGGGGATTCAACATCCTCAAAATTCTTTTACATTAAGATGGCCGATACAGTATGCTCAGATGCATAGCTATACATGATAAAATCCTTGGAGAAATGGGACATACCAAGATTGGTACGTGAGTGACAGAGGATTTTATATCCTCGAATGACACCTTTCCTTCCTCACTCCACCGAAGTTTGACGACCCTCTCATCATGTTTGATATGTGGTGAGTCTTTTCAGCAAAGTCGGGAATGAAGCGCCTGAGAAAGTTTACTTTTCGAAGAAAGAGTGAATGCCGGTCTTGCTTGTGGGTAAAGTAAGGCTCTGAATAGCCCTAACCCTTTCGGCATCTATCTTTGTCCCCTCTTGCTAACAACGTGTCCCAAGCAACTTTCCTTTTGTGACCCCAAAAATAGACTTTTTCGGATTCAGGAGATCCCGTGCTCTCGGCATCTAGTCAATACTTGTTCCAAATGATCATAATGATCACTTCGTTGTTTAGAGAACATAGTTAAGTCATCTAAATAGACTACGATAACCTTTCCCATCATACCTTTGAACGCGAAGTCCATTGCTCGCTGAAAGGTGGCACCAGCGTTGGTCAAACCAAAAGGCATCCTGCTATAGGAAAATGTGCCCCAGGGGTAGTGAATGCTATTTTGAATTGGTCTTTAGGTGAGACTTCAACCTGGTTATAGCCCGAAAAACCATCAAGCATGGACAACATTTTGATCCAGCCATCGCCCCGCGTAACTTGATCCATTATGGGAAGCAGGTAGTTATCTTTCAGGGACGCCTGATTCAGGTTTTGAAAATCTACGCATATGCGTATCTCACCATTTTTCTTGCATACTGGCATGATATTCGCGACCAGGTACTGTGATGGATAGGAAAAATGATCCTTACATCTAGCATCTTCTGTATTTCAGCCTGGATGGTACCTGAGATCTTGGGATTATAGTGCCTCTGTTTCTGGCGAAAGGGTTTGACACCTTCCTTCAATGGGATGTTATGTTGGATGTCCTTTGGCTTGAAAGACTTTAGATCAGCATAGGACCATGCCAATACATCCATATATTTCTTCAGCAATTTGACAAACTTTCACTTTTCTTCGGGTGTGCAACATTTCCGATGTTTACAAACTGCGGATGTTCCGCAGAACCTAGATTGACCAGCTCGGTCTCTGGAGAGGAGTTAGGATTATCTTGCCTTTTCTTCTTAAAAAATGATCATGTCTGTCGAACAAACATTCTAGAGAAACCAAACCTTTTGGAATTTTATTTCCTTTGAGCTGACATATGCCATCACTTCCTTTTGATTCATTGTCTTGATCAGTAATAGATTCATGGCATGTAGAAGTGGATCCTTCAAAATGAAGCTCACTGAAATTTTCTACTTTTTCCAGGAAGGCAATAAGTTGATTGTCATCATTGAATACCTGCCAAGGCTTGAGAGTTATCTGGCACGCTTGGGTGGAAAACTACCTCAATGGTATATGTGTCTATTTTCAAACCTAGGTGGGGGAGCATGAGGGATGCTGAGATGGCTAATGAATCGGCCATGTCATTCTGAGCTCTTGGAATGGATTTTATTGAAAAAGTGTCAAACTCCTCAATGTTGTCCCATACCACATTGTGGTAATGCCTGAGCCTTTCATTTTTTACTTGGTATATCCTTTTCACTTGATTTACGACCAGCTCTACATCACCTTGTACTTTTAGGTTCTTGATTCCCCTTTCTTTCATGGCTTGCATGCCAAGTAGCAAAGATTCATACTCAAGCAGTATTATTCATGTTGAAAAACTACAACTTGAAAGAGAGAGGAAAATCTCTTCCTCCGGGGAAATTAACACAACTCCGGCACCGCATCCGCTAGTTACACAACTGCCATCAAACTGTAATGTCCATATCTTGTTAAGATCCTCTTCTCGAGATGAGAATGTTCATTTTATCAGACTCAAGTAGATAAGAAATAATTTCCCATCCCGATGATTCGAAGAGAATTTGGGCTTTGGGGTCATCGGAGTTAGTAACCAAGTACTTCTTTTGTGATTCTAGCTCCAATGTTTGCATTACACCTTTGACGGGGATTCTAGCCTTAGACCAGTCCATATGAATCTCTCCACCAACTTCACTGCAAAAGCTCCTTCCTAGTAGAATTCCATATGCTGCTGGAATATCGGCAATGAGGATGGTCATCTTTACTCTTTTCTTTGGGAACGCCGTAAATGCAAACTACGCGTCTTTGATTTGACCAATCAATGGAACCTGTTTGGTTTCCAAGGAGTAACATCTGCCAAAAGGTTTGGTAAGAGTGAGGCCCAAAGCATGGGTACTTTTACCGGCATGACATTATCGGAAGCCCCAAAATCAATTATGTAGTTGCTTAGCTTAACTTATGACCATTGATTAGGAGGGAGAGATAGAAAGGTTCTATTTTGCCTGACGCGGAAGTCGAGGCAACATTTATGCGAGATGCAGGAGGGGTAGAAAGAATTCCTTTCGGGGAGGTCTGAGAAGTTATGACAACTTGGCTTTGGATATATTTGGTCAATCTTACAAGCTGCTCAGGGTTAGACTGAAGATATTCGGCTTCAGACATTTGAATCTTGGTCTTTTTAGCATGATCGATTATGTCGAATGCAGCTAAGGGTTGCATTGATGAAGGAATAAGTCCCTCATTTCGTGATGGTAGGGTAGGATTACCGGTCCTTGTGGGAAAAGAGGGGGCTGATTCAGAGGAGAGATGGGAGGAAAAGATTTCTTCATAAAAGGCTTAATAGGAGGTTGAGCAGGAAGAGGATTACCTCTTTTAGCAATGTTTGGAGGCGTGTTTGACACAACCTTCTCTTGTTGTATCTTGGCAGCAACTTCTACTTCTTTTCCTTGCGAGTGGGTGAAAACAACATATGACTACCCGCTTGCATATCCCTGGGTACCCTCTTCTTCATCAGATTCTTCCTCGTCAAATTCCATATACCCGATAGTAGAGTCACCAGTCGGTTCACCGACTTCTTGGTCATCTTCAACTTGAGATGAAGGTTCTTCATAATTTAGCTCCTCTTCTTTGATTTTGGCTAGAGCATTAACCAGAGGGGCCTCAAGTGCCAACCATGGAGCAGCTGCAGGTAGGTGCGGCCTTTGTGGGATGTTGTTGGGAGTGAAATTCCTTCGTGGGATATCCCGGTACGAAGAGCTGGGGGAAGCTTGAGCTAGCTGCTTCTTTAACGTGAGCAAGTCATTCGCCATCTTTTGGAATGCCGCATCTGACAAAGTGGAGGGAGAAGGAGTAGAAGCTTTAGGCTTGGATGGTTCTCATTTTAATTCACTAGATATTAGCAAGTTATCTTCAATCCAAATGGCAGCAGCTTGGGCGAGGACCAGAGTAGTGACTTGTTCTGCAAGAGTAAAAAACTTACTTTCGAGCTCATGGCATTCACAAAGAAACATTTCTGATTTTCTGGCGTTGGTAGCATGGCAGGTGGCACACGGTTGATTAGTGAATTGAAACGGGTGATGAAATCATGCATGGTTTCATTGACTTCCTTCTTCAGGTGAGTGATCTTTGACAGTAATGTGAACACGTCTTCTGAAGGCTTATACCTTTCTTCAAATGTAGTCCGTAATGTGGCCCAACTAGTGATAGATCCGGCCGGCAAATGCTGAAACCATTCCGCTGCGGGTCCTTGCAAGGTCTCTAGAAAGAGGTGAACTGACACATCTTCATGAGTCACATCTAGGATGCTACATGACATGATGAAAGTGGATATATGTGAATCCGTACTTTGGTTTCCGCTTCCATCAAATTTGGGGAAATTCTTTCGGTTCCCATGAGGGAGCGCGTGAACAGGATGTGGCAAAGCAAGAGGGCCCATAGCATTTCCCCATGGTACTACCATTTGAAAAGCTAGAAAAAGGACGCGAGCTGGAAACACGGTTCCACTAAGCAACAAAGCACTGCAAAGAGATGAAGATGCTCCCTGTGAAAAATGATTCCTTCGTGATGGTGAGACACTTCTGGATAACTAGCTGGCTGAACTTAGTGATGAGAAGTGCGCTGGCGTAATATTGAAGTTGTGCCTTTGAAGTAGATCGAAAGTAGGATCAACTTCTCCATGAGCTCTCCTGCTACGAGTGAATGGTTCACCTACCAGTGTATCTCTCAGATCTGCAATATTTTAGAGCAGATTTAAAAACTCTTTTTGGTTGTACTTGCTGATTTTCTGATTTTTCTGACAAAAATCAGCAGCATGTACTTTTCAGATGTTTAATTTTATCCTTCTTTTGAAAACCGATTGTGGTTTAATGGCAAAGATTAGAGGATAAAATGATGGTCAACTTAGTAAGCTGATTTTGGTCTTAGAGTTGACTTTTTGCAAGGGTTTGAAATTTTTGTAAAACAGTCAGAAACTCAGATCTACGGAAATATATGGGTTTTTGTAAAAACTCAGCGAACTAAAGATCTCTAACTAGCCTAGATCTATGGATCTCTGAAGAAAATTTTCAGTTTGGATCACTTTTGCAAAAATTTTGGATTTTAAGCAAAAAGTTAAGATTTGCAAACAAGTAGTGATTTTTATAGTTTTATCTATTTTCTTAGTTACTTTAGCAACTTTAACAACCTGTTAGTGTCTTTTAACCGACACAACACTCACATAGATCTGGTTCGATCCTAGAGAAGAGAGTCACCAAAACAAAAATTGGTCCGAAAATATGTCGGGTGGGTAGATCTATGGATAGATGAGCCAACAGTGTGCGGGGCATAGCCCCTCTTTGAGACAAAAAACCGAAACTAGTTTATTGCTATTCCACCAGAGGAATCTACGCAAGTCCTACAGTATTCTACGCCTTAGGGTTTTGGGATCTCGTCCCAGTTGGGGTATTTTTGACTGTGAGCAGAAAGGAACAAGAGGAAGAGAGGAGATAAGATATTTCTGAAGGGAGAAAAGAAATGAATTCCAAAGCAGAAAGGTCAGAGGGTTTATGTTTTGGGATTGGTAGTAAAGAGCCAAACCTATTTGCATAAACGAACAAAGCAATACTGATGAGCAAATGACAAAAAAAGTAGAGATAGATCTAACAAAATAAATACACAGATCTGACATAAGAAAGGTCTGATGCACATAACACACGTATTCAACACAAAGTCTCAATATTTGTATTAATGTTTTCTTCTGTTACAAAAGTACAAAGCCTTTCCTTCTCACTTCTATTTTTTATCTAAAAAATGTCCACCCTGAATACAACAAGTATTCAAGTATTTATAGAAGGAGGAGAAGAGAGAAGGCAAAAAGGAACCAACAACTAATTACAAAATATCTACAAAATATCTAAAAGTCAACTATTGACTTTGGGCAACTTGGTGGATGACAACATCCCATGGTGCAACATGGATGATGTCATCATTTGTGCCAACATACTTTTAGATATTTACAAAAAGAAAGCCAAGAGGAGGAAGGCTATTCGTCATCGTCTCACGGCTGGAAAGGAGTACCTTACTTCTGCTCAGGAGAGGCAATATGGAATTGGGCCCGGTACTCCATGAATTTGCTGATCATCGGCTGAAGTTGATCCTGGACAGGACCCTTGGTATGATCGCCGATGACCTCACAAGTCACCCATTCATCTCTAAGTTTTTCAGGAGCTTGAAGTACTCATTACCTGCCTCCATCAGGTACCCTACAAAATCATGACAGGCCAGAAGGTTATTGATGGATTCAGTGTCAAAAGTAACTTCTGGCCCTAATCCTTGCGAGACGATCTCTTTGAAGATCCAGATGGTTTCATCTTCCTTCCTCAAGGTGAAAGATGGAGTGAGTAAGCCTAGAGACATCCTTAGGATAATTTTCTCCATTTGATGCATTGCATCTAGGGCTTCCTCCTTGACCTTGTCTATCTTCTCCAGGACAAATTCCATCTGATCGACTCGAGTAGTCCAAAGCAACAAGGATCTTGTTGGGTGCCCTGGGGTGATCGAAGACACCGAATTTAACTAAATCTTCAACTGAACATTCAAGCATCTTCTAGGAACATCTCATGTTGCAACCTGGCATGGTCCAACTCTTCGGAGATAGGTCCTGTGATCACCTGGAGTTCCTTGTTCACCTGATTAATGTTTTGATATAGCTCGGTGAACTTGACGATTACTTCCTCGCTGTCTTTGAGGATCTGGTCTCTCCAAGCAGATACTACGCCATGCCTTTTCACCAATCTTGGCATATTTCGTTTATCTTATCTAACTAAGGGCCTCAGGAGTTTCAGTGGCAGTTGTAGGAGGTGCACTGCCCATTTTCTGCAGGGTGGAGAAGATGCTTATTCTATTCTTTTAGCAGCCTCTTCTCTTCTCTTCCTTCTTTACTTCTTGAAGCTTCTTACAAAGGGCATCCACCGTAGATAGGGCCTCTCCTTGAAGGCTCTCGGATGACATTCCCATTGTGACCTGCGTCACCATATAATCTGTAGGGGACAGATCCTTTTTATCCTTTGAGGGATCGAGATACATGATCTCCATTACTCTTTCTCCCGATGCACTCTGAGAGAAGTGGGTTATCGGTTTTTACTTCTTAGCCCCCTTCGTTGGGATGACGAGAAGTCCATAGGTGCTATGGGGACTTTCCTCTTATGTTGACTCAGGTGCTGGGAGATCCATGTTGGACTTAAGGGAGAAGAAGGAATGACGGAAGAAGAAGGAGCAACTACAGTGTACTCAGGGAAATGAGTTGAGACGCTTGGTGGTGGCATTGATAAAGAAGCCGAACCTCCAACGCTCATAGGGGTAGGAGCTATTGTAGGAGAGGAAACTATGGGGGTAGAAGGGAGCTGAGAGATGAGGGAAGAAATACTAGGGGACAGCTCCGCGAGGGAAGAGAAGATAGAAGAAGAGGAAAGGGGAACAATAGAAGATGGGGGAGAAGACACAACCAAAGGAATGGTTGCTTGGGTGATGGGAGGAGGAGAAGGAGGAGGAGGGGGAAGGGATGGTGGGAACCTCCATGGTTGTAGTAGTGGCAACATCCTGAGTGGATGTACCTGTAGGAACACTCTCTGCCACTTCTTTCTCTGGAGATACTAGAGTTACAACCTGTTCTTGTGTGGTGGAGGGAGGGCTGAGAGGAGCTTCTTCTTGGGTGGTGCTTGACTCTCCCTCCTTATCTTTACCTTTCCCTTTGGAAAATGTTTGATCTGGTAGGTGCATTGCCCAAAGGGGACGTGGTGAAATCTACCCCGAGGTAGATGAGGCCGTTATATCTGCACCAATGCTCTGTGCACATTGTAATGTGCCCTTAACCCTCTCCTCGATGGTTTGAGGTGCCTTTGTCCTATCAATCAATCGCAAAGAACAATGACTAGTTGTCCCCATCCGTGTCTAGATATACCTGATCAACTTCTTGATCGGTTGTTTGGAAACCTTTTGGAATGATGGCCATGCCATATTGAATGATTTTTCAGCTAGGCCAGTGGGAGTGATCCTTTCTCGAGTTCGACCTCATGATACAGGTCGATGTAGATGTCCTCGATCTGTGGAATGTGGATCGGATCAAGTTTTTCCTTTGGGAGGAAATTTCTTGGATCAAAGGTGGGCCTTGCCGGGAAATTGTGCTTTAGGTTAAGTAGCTCCAGTTTATGAACATTTCCCGGGCTTTGGTGTGAGAAGTGCAGTGTACCTACCCACTGTAAGGGGGAAAGGAGTTCCACCCTTCTTCCTTTTCAGGCACTTCTCGTGATATGTTATGAGCTGCCTGGATAGCTCCAACAGGATCAACTTAGGGCCTGCATACCTTGGCAATTTGGTGGGCTCCCCCAAGAAGTTGGCTGCTCTGAGATAGGTGAAGGTGGGGAATTGTGTAAATAATGCCCCCACTTCTCAGTTGTAGTGACTATGCTCTTGGTCATCGACCGTGAGTCATATTAGGCCTCAAAAGGTAGATGATGTCGTAGAAAAGGCATCGTTGATCTTGGTGAACTGTGGGATGTTGTTCTCCAGCTTCAACTCTGGGTAGTATTCATATATTTTCACCTGAGGCCAAACCCCACATCGGCTCAGCGCTGGATAGTCTCTCTCTGAGGCTACGCAGTAGACTATGTAGGAGTTCATGTAGAACCTCCCCATTGTGGTGAGTTGTTGGAGCTGCTCAGAGATGGTGCTGCTTATGATTTGCCCACTCAAAACATTGATCAGGCACGTTCTTATTCATCATTTCTAGATACCTGAGCATCCATTTGTGGAAGTAATGGGCATCAAAAAGCCCAAATACTCTACTTAGGAAGGTGATGGTATCGCTCAGTTCCTCAGAGAAGTCACTGCGGTGAATAACCTACGGCCACCTGGTTATCACCTTCTTATTCTTCAAATACACTTCGTTCATTAACTGCATGCACTTGTCTTCGTTTTCCTCCCACGCCTTGATGTAGTCCTCTTGGCTTATAGCCACAAAATGTCGGTGGTGGGGAATACCTAGCATGATCTTGAAGTGTCGGGCAGTGAGGTTGATTATGACCTCACCCTTTTCATTCTCGACACACCTTGTGTCTTTGTTATAACAGCGGGCCACCACCATCATAAATTCATTATTCACTCGCACTAACAGGGATTCCCCCAGTGAAATGCAGACCACTGCCCACTAGTTTGTCCATCCAAGGACTGCTTGTGACCCTCCGGTTCTAGCCCAAAAATCTTCCATGTCGATGTGGCCAAGCTCGGAATCTCTGATGTCTAGGTCACATTCTACCTGGGACTCGGGCATTCTGACCCTTTGATATTTGTATTTCATCTCTTCCTCTGTGAGTTTGGCCTTACCCTTTGACTTGGTTGGCCTTTTGCTTGATGTAGACATATGTGAATCTGAGTTCAGTTGCTGATCTGCAAGAAGAAGGAGTGAAGTCCAACGTAGAAGAGCCATGTTAGCTGTTAGATTATCCATCAAGGCTTTACAGAATGAGGAGTTAGCAATTTAAAAGCCTCTGGGCGTAGGGCGCAAGAAAGTTGCAGGTTGCAAGGTCAAAAGTATGGCACACTGAAGTAGATGTTGCAAGGAAGAAATCAGTGCCAAAGGGCATAGGGCACAGGAAATTTGTATATAACATCATTGTTGTTGTAGACAGATGTGCGCCTGCGCCATTATATGAGGTTTTTATACTGGGCACAAATAAATTTGGTGTTACATGAGGGCATGATGCACCAATGGCGTAGATATGGAACATGTTGCATGAAATTTTGGTGTGCCAAGGGTGCGGCATCAACGTGTGTATCACTAACTTTATGTGCGTCAAAGGGGCCTTTGGTGCGGCAGAGCAGAAAGGATTGCATAACAAACTTTGCTGGTGTAAGTAGGATTGCACCTGCGCCGAGGTTAGGATTTACTTGGTTTTGTATGGCGTAAGAAAGATGTGTGCTGCAATCAGGGACAAGTGTGCCTTCTTGGCGTGACTGTGTTTTATGTAACAGGAATGGCGTTTGCGCCAAAGAAAAACTATGGGTAGAAATGATAACTTTTTAGGTTTTCTTTCTTCCTGATGGGTTTGCGGTTTCATGCCTCCTTCGACATGGATTTAGATGGTGAAGGGGGGCAGAGCAAAGAAGATTGTGGGTTTGTTTTTGAAACAAAGCCCTCCAGGCCAGCAATCTGGAAGGAGGGTGAAATGGCTGAGGAGGGAAAAATTACAAAATGGGCTTGAGGGGTTATGGTTTCTTCAGATTCATTTTATTACATCACACAAACAACCAAACCAAAACAAAAACACAAGAAGAGCAAGGACCACTTACCCGGAATATATAGGATGAGAGAAATGAAGTGGGGTCCATGAACGTGACACGAGGATGATGGGAGCGCTGACAGGTGTAGAGGAATAAAGTTTTCACATGTTTTTCAATCATGAAAATGACAGGGCGGATGCGCCTATATATAGCCAAAAGTGTAATAAATGCGCCACCCACTTTTTAAAGGGCACACCAAAATACGTGTCGACATGAAAAACTTTGCGCCCTTTGGCGTGGATATACATCTGTCAACAAGGAAATATCTACGCCTTTAGCGCAAATTTAGGACTATCAACACGGGATTTTGAGTGCCTTGGCGCACCAATTAAGGGCGCAACATTTTTTGTTGTGACAGGATGGCGCATGCACCTCGGTGTAGGAAAGAAAGGCATCACGGGGAGGTGCAACAATTGTTGTGTTAACACTCCAAAGGGTGCACCAAAGGAATAAAGGGGGCGTAAATTTATCTTGTGTTGCATAGACAAAATTTGCGCCCAACCAAAAGGACCAAAATGACTAAGTTCAAGAAACTAGATTTTCGGAAAGGGATTTTACACCATTCCGAATGTTGAGGGACCTTGAAAGGGAACCAGAACAAAATTTTGGTAAGGTTACCATCCTAACTTTACTAATTGGATAAAGTAATTCTATGACACAATAGAACTATAGTACAATCGTAACTCTTCAATAACATTTTTCCATGTGACATTGATACCATTATTTTACCTTTAAACACATAACCATCGATACGAGCATAAATTGGTCGAGTTTAAGATAAAGGGATGCCATGGTCACCTTTTTCCAGATGGGATTTGATTTTTATCAAATAAATTATCTATTTGGTTAATCAAATTGAGTGGATCCTTTCCATAAAAATTACACATTTCCACTTTTGGTATCATGTTATGGGTCTGTAGAGTATTTAGATTTCGATTTATTTTTCTACGGATGTACCCTAGCTAGTTTTTCCACCTTGGTTGATCAGAGGCTAATGATGAACCTTTATATTTACATTGAGGTTTTGCATGATCTCATCTAAGTGTTGATTGATATTTTCCACATCTTCTTTCTAGGCCATTTCATACTATAGGCTTCATATATCATACTCAATTTGGCTTACCATAGGATCCACTATGGTACACCCTAGTACTAAGGACACCATAATTACCCCTTTCTAACTCTCAACCCTTAACTACTACCTCCTCCTTATATAGGGTTTTACCTAGAGTGACATGATTTTTTTGGAAGGCCCAACCATTTTAGGAAGTAAGGAAAAATTTAAGGGTTTGGGATTTGAAAATAACTCAACCAAATATGAAAAATAGAAAACAAAGAAAAACTAATTTTTTATCCTCGTTCAGAAAATGTAAAGACTTGGAAAAATTTCACAATTTTTAACCTATAGAGTGAATTTATGAATAACCCTAAAATTGGCATAATTTTTGCAAAAAAGTCATTTTCAAATTTTTTTGGAGAAGATCTTACTTGATTGATTTCTCAACACCACAAAAATAATAGCGAGAAAAAAATTCACTACTAAATTAGAGATATAAACAATCTTCACAATTAGGGTTTTGATCTAATTTTGGTCAAGATCAAGCTCTGATACCACTTGTAATGAAATTAATTATATCTGAATATCAACAATAATAGAACACAAAAGAACACCAAAATATAGATAAATGATCAAAATATTAAAGGAGAATGACTTATCCACTTTGAGGGGTCAACCTCCAAACCATACAATAAGAATCAAGTGCTCAATGTGATGATAATATCCTACTCTTTAATAAATAACCTACTATACTATCCAGAGCTCTAAGACCAACCGACTAAGCATATGAAATCATAAATATGATATGACATGATAAGATATTATGTTGACCATAGATCAACTAGCCATATCCCGATATATGACATAGGGTTAAGGGCATAATAACTAAGCTCATTCTCATATTCCTTCGTAAGAAGAATGCAATTATATTTGCATGCATCATAATTGAATATATAACCCCTAAATTTCATGATATTTGTTTTGCCTCTCTATATGATGAGGGAAGTGTGTTATTTTCAAGAAACAAACCACTTTTGAGTATGTTGTAATAACAAAAGGCATATAAAAAATAATGTAAAACATATGAGTTAGATATCATGTGTAAAATATAGTTATAAAACTATTATCTAAGCTCAATAAACATTCAAATTGATGTTTGACCAACCAAACCTTGCTTTCAAGTACACTCGAACTCAAAAATGATGTTATGGACTCTACCATCATAAATAAAAGAGCTTGAGAAAATTTCAAAATCATCCTCTCTTACTCCCAATCTTTCTATTCATCATCATAATCATCATCCTCATGATCAAGATATAAATGATCATGATTATGATCAAATAAATGGTGAACCATGTTTTTAATCCCAATTTCATATTCCATAAGTAACATCTTCTTTATAAGTCCCAGAAAAGTTTTTTTTTCTCCAACACTCCATCATTTACTTTGAGAAAAGTCTCTTCATATGAGCTCTATGAGCCCTTGTGATGTATTTGGGATGCATTTCATAATTAGGATGTAAGAATAGAAAGATATAATTTGGGGTTTTCTTTATTCAACATTAAAGTAAATAATTTAATTTTCACTCTTAAATGTCTTGAGTATATTAGGATGTACAATATCCATATATAGTGCATCAATATTATAATTCTTTCATTTGAATGTGACATATTAAAATTTAAATTTACTTCAAAGAAATAATAGTGTGGTTCCATTATCACATATCCAATATCCACCTCATATTTTTTTCTTTTATTTTAACCCCTACCTCAACCACAAAATTTTAATGAATCTTTCTATACATACATACATACATACATAATTATTTTTTATTAGTGGTAAATGGTTTTGGGGGACCATACCCAGAGTACAAAAATCCTAATGGCCGATAAACAAGAGTTAGGTGGGGGCCACACCCTAGCAAAAAGGCCTAACTACCAGATAAAACAAAAATTAGCAACACAATTTTTTGATAAGTTGGGGACACAACCCATTAAAAGGCCTACATGTTGAATTTACACAAATAAACAAAGGCAGAGATAGACTGGAAGAAAGGAGAAGAAGAAAAGTTAAACAATAGCCTAATAATAGTTGTACAATCAACATAAAACAAAAAAACAAAAACCAAGAGTATCCTAGGGCTAATTACATGAGACATTTTTGAAACACTTTTTCTCTTCCTCTAGAGTTGTGAAGAGATTCAGCCTAGTCTCGCATCGTATGGTCCTTTCTACTACAGGATAAAAAATTCTTTGTAGATTTTATACCTTTCCAAAGATCCTCTAAAACTCCACTCACATCACATATTTTCTTAACCTCAATATGCGAAACTCCAAAAAAGCATGCTGCATGGTGAGGTTATTGATTTTTTTAGAGACAATCTTCTCTAGAGTGGTAGCCACTTCCTTTTGTGTCTTATTGAGCTTTACAAGATTTTCCTCAATGTCCATATCAGAGGGTTGTTTCCCCTTATTACCAATTTTAACCATGAGAGGAAAATCCTCCCCAAGGATTGTAAATTTTCAGGTCGGCCCGAAATTGGGTTTTCAAGCGGTCGGGGAGGTTAGTTTGGTTGATGGTGAGGAAGCTTTCCACCACATCCAAGTATTTCCCTTTAACAGTGCTTCTGAGAACCCTTTTGGCAGGGGGAGAAGGTTGTCTAAGTATTTTATATTTGATGGGTTGAATAAGAAGAGGGGGAATGGATCTTAAGGGGTTATTAGAAACCATGTCATGACAATAAAGGTGAAGAAGAAGAATTACACCTTAGTGAAGGGAATATCTCTCCTAAGGAAATGTACCTCATGAATATATTTTTCAAGAGAATGAATAATCTAGTACAAAAGACTAGCCTTAGGATATCTTCTAAAATGATTGAAAAGCACCAAATAGTGAAGGGGAAGGGTAGAAAAACTTCCTTCAAGAGTAGCATACCTGACCACCATTTGGACAACATTGTCGTAGGGGATGGAATAGAGGATAAGACAATACCCACCTTGCTAATTTGAATTTTTTTGAGCCGTGGAGAAATTTATTCTCCTCTACATCCTTGTCGAAATAATTTTGATAGAACTTAATGCCATCCAAGCCCAACCAAGTGACAAAAGAAATCAAATTCTCCATGATTAGGAAATATTTTACTTTGCAAATTAAAAACCATGTTTTTCCAATGTTTGGAAAATATAATGGAGATATGTTTATCAAAGCTCTTAATCCTCTGAATTAATGTAGTGAATCCATCTACGTCCAATGCTTTCCAAAACTCCATATTGTCTTGCCAAGATGGATCAAAGACAAGTTCATTCTTGTAAGGAGGTCCCCCATGATAATAGAGTGCAAGTCACCAGAAAGAAGTGGATTAATAGGAATAAGAAAAAAACCAATGAGAAATAAATCCACATAGATATAAATGACTAAGAAAAAGGGGTAAAAGCCATGAAACATCTGTTGCGTGAAGAGGTTGCTCAAGTGTGTGGGATACTCATGTTGGCGAGAGGAAATTTTCAAAAATTGAGGCCTGTACTATCCATGGGGATAACTTTCTAGGGGTCCTTGACAATAATTTCATTTAAAATATTTGGGATTTCCTCATTTTTGATCCAACACTTATAATGATTACGCCATTTTATTTCCCTCTCTATAAGTATGGAAAATGCTAACATTATAAAAGTTATTGCAAATATTTTTAGCCTCTTGGATGAAGTCCTTAATGGTCCAATTAGGGGGGTTGTTTCCATTAAGGTTATTAATGATATTGAGAGAGTCACCTTAAATTATGAGCTTGGATATTTTATTCTTTTTAGCTTCTCTTAGCCCCATAATGCAACTAGAGCCTCCGCATAGTGATTGGTCGGGACCCCATAAGACCAGCATAAGCTACAATAAGCTTTCCAAATTGATTTCGATAATCCCACCTCCACCCACTGCACCAGGGTTTCCCTTGGAGGCACCATCAAAATTGAGTTTGCACCAATTAACCGGTGGGGGTATCCATTGAATTAGGGATCTATTAATAGTGGTAGGCCTTACTTGGAGGTTCTTTAAATCTATGCTCGAATTAAGTAGAATTCTCTCCTCACTTTTAGGAAAAAATTTGTTCTTAGGAGGTTTGAATTTCAAAATATTTTCTTTAATATCAATGGTAATCTCTTTCAGAATTCTTTTTCTACTACATTTAGTATTCTTGAATATGAGGGAATTTTCGTATTTCCAAATTCTCCAAATGACATGGGGGAAAGTAAGCCTCTAGAGATTTTTGAGTATGTTGTGTTTGAAAGGAGATTCCACTAATCCCAAGCATGAAGAATGTCTTCTAGGAAGGTCCAAACAACCTTAAATATAGTAAGGATGAGCTCCCATATACTAGAAGCAAAAGGGAAGTGAAGAAAGAGATGATGAATAGTTTCATCTTCTTCCCTACAAAGATAACACCTATCATGAAAGGTGGAGTCCATCTTGATCAGAATGTCAATAGTAATAATTTTTCTATTAAGTACTTGCCATAAAAAGTGATTAATTTTGGGGGTAAGCTCTTTATGCCAAATATTGCTCTAGTTAAAATCACAACTAACTTCACTAGAAAAAACACATGATATCCTGAGTTGATAGAGTAGGAACCATTAAAAGAGTCAACCCAAATAAATTTATCTCCAGTATGAGTTAGGATAATCTAGATATTAGATACAATTCTATGAATGCCATCAATAAGACTTATAAAGGTGGGCCTATCAGTGTGCAGAACCTTCTATTAAAGCATACCATCAAAACAAGTCATGTAGTCTCTGACCTTATTCCCATGTTTTGCAGTGAGGCATTCTTAAAGTTGTTCCTAGTCATTGTTACTTGTAGACACCCATAATTTAGCTTCAGCAATTTAAATACTTAAATTGTGCTAATTATACCCTTTCCTAAAAAATTGACGACATATCGTCAATATCACACATTTTCTCTTCTATCGTTGTTAATTAACTACATTACACTAGTTAATTGGCCCTTATATCCAGCAAAGATGACAATTAACGACCTTCCATTAATTAAACCCCTTTTTACCTGAATTAATTAATTATTCTTAATTAATTAAGTTTCCTCTTCTATTAGATCAATAAATCGTCATTTATTTGATTAAATCCTTCTTATCCTCTAAATCATACTAATTATTCTTCTAAAAAGCTTCTATAAGATTGCTCACCTATTAATTAATCACTTTGGTTAATTAATAAATCCCCTCAAACCCCATGAGTCACTAAAGGACAAACTAAACTCTCCTAAGGTTGACTCAACCCTCTTTCAACCATGATCATCCCCAACTAACTCAACCTTGCTATTATCCCACATGTAAAGGGATGCAAAGATTCTTTTATCCATTGGGCTATATAAGGAGCCTTCCTCCTACCTTTCTACTTACACCTAAATGAGCATAGAGCCTATACTATAGCCATTTTATAGAGAATTATTCCATTAGAGGAGCTAGCTATATTCATTTCTTACATTCATTCATCCAAGTTTGAATTCATATGGAGATATGTCAAGTGGTCTTGTAGCCATGGATTGACAAGACTCCATTCTTGAAACCTTGGGATTCAAACATACAATCAACCCTTTTGATTGATAAGGATCTAACTAGGTTCATTTCATTGATTAGAATTCAATAGAGACATAGATTAATTACTTAGCATATTAGTTTGGATGTTTATTCATGTTCTAATGCAAAGATATTGGTAGATTAGTCTTGTTTAATCTCCAAGCATGATGGTGTGTATATTTTATTTTAGCTTTGTTTTAGGACTACTAGGTGTTAGTTCTAATTCTCTTTGCATTGATAAGAGGGGAAAATGTAGACACCCATAATTTAGTTCAGCAATTTAAATACTTAAATTGTGCTAATTATACCCTTTCCCCAAATCGACGTCATATCCTCAATATTGCAAATTTTCTCTTCTATCAAAGTTAATTAACTACATTACACTAGTTAATTGGGCCTTTTATCCAACAAATATGACGATTAACAACCTTTCGTTAAATAAAACCCTTTTAACCTGAATTAATTAATTTTCCTCTTCTATTAGATCAATAAATTGTCATTTATTTGATTAAATCCTTCTTATCCTCTAAATAATACTAATTATTCTTCTAAAAACTTCTATAAGCTTGCTCACCTATTAATTAATCACTTTGGCTAATTAATAAATCTCCTCAAACCCCATGAGTTAATAAAGAACAAACTAAACTATCCGAAGGTTGACTCAACCCTCTTTCAACCATGATCATCCCCAACTAACTCAACCTTGCTATTATCCCACATGTAAAGGGATGCAAAGATTCTTTTATCCATTGGGATATATAAGGAGCCTTCCTCCTACCTTTCTAATTACACCTAAATAAGCATAGATCCTATACTATAGCCATTTTATAGAGAATTCTTCCATTAGAGGAGCTAGCTATCTTCATTTCTTGCATTCATTCATGCAAGTTTGAAGTCATACCGAGATATGTCAAGTGGTCTTGTAGCCATGGATTGAAAAGACTCCATTCTTGAAACCTTGGGATTTAAACATACAATTAACCCTTTTGATTGCTAAGGATCTAAATAGGTTCATTTCATTGATTAACATTCAATAGAGATAGAGATTAATTGCTTAGCATATTAGTTTGGATTTTTATTCATGTTCTAATGCAAATATGTTGGTAGATTAGTCTTGTTTAAGCTCTAAGCATGATGGTGCATATATTTTAGTTTAACTTTGTTTTAGGACTACTAGGTGTTAGTTCTAATTCTCTTTGCATAGCTAACTAATTCTTGCACACATTACTTTTTAATCCCTTGATTTCCACCTAGTTATCCTTCTGTACAGAAGTGAATATCCTCTCCATTGCCAAGATGCCACTTACATCCCTTATCCAGGCCCCTTTTGATCTTTGTGAGGTTGTTCCAGAAAAGAGATATCCTGAAGGAAGAGTATCCTCATTCAAGAATCTCATGGCTGTATTTTGAGTAAGATATTTGGCACGAATAATTTCAGTCCAAGGATGAGCTTCCTTTATGAGTCTCTAACCCATCTTGGATATGAGAGTTGTATTCATGATTTTAATCTTTTTGATGCCAAGTCCACCCATATTCTTATGAGTACAAACTTTTCCCTAGAATCCATTCTTCTCCTCGTTCTTGTCCATAGAAAGTGTTTTTGTATTCTATCAATTCTATTAATAATAGTATAAGGGATGAAAAACAAAGCCATGATATAAATTGGGAGGTTCTATAGTGTGATTTTGATGAACATACATATTACAACAATAGAAAGTATAGTACCCTTCTAACCCACAATTTGTTATTAAAAATTGTCAAGAAAAGAGTTCCAGACATTTATGGATATCTTATTAGTACCCAGGGGAAGGCCAAGATAGGTTATAGGGAGATATGTGATCTCGCAGCCTAGAATTTGGGAAATCTTTTGCTACCTACTAAAAGGAGTGATGAAAAAATAGAGAGAACTCTTGTCAAAATTAATTTTCTGGCCCAATTCATATTCATAAAGCTTAATAATATAATTCATAGTTTTAGCTTCAAGGACTGAGGAAAGCAACAGAAGGATAGTGTCATTAGCAAATTGATTATGAGAGATAGTGATCCCGAAGGTTGAAGGTTGAAGGTTGAAATCCTTTGAGATAATCCAAATAAATATCTCTATTAATGGAGCAACTAAGTGTATTTGCCATGATAATGAATAGGAGAGGGTAGATAGGTCCCCCCTTTTGGATGCCTCTGTTACTAGAAAATAAAACCATGGAGCTCCATTAATAATGATAGAGAACTTAGGAGTAGAAATACATGAGCAGATGATCTTTCTAAAATGGGGAGAGAATCCAAATTTCTCCATGACCTTATCAATAAAAGTCCAAGAGACTCAATTAAAGGCCTTATTCATGTCTAATTTAACAACCATCCCAACCTTTTTACTTTTCTCTATAGAATGTATAGTCTCATGTACCATCACCACACCATCTTGAATAATCCTACCTTTAACGAAGCCACCCTACTGTTTAGATATCAAATTAGGAAGGAGAGAGCTGAATCCGGATGGCCATTGTCTTAGTGAAGATCTTGTAAAGAACATTAGCAAGGATAATAGGCCTGAAATGCTTGAAGTCCTTGGCACCTAGTTTTTAGGGAACAAAACAATAAAAGTATTATTGATCTCTTTGAGAAGCTTACCAATTCTAAAAAACTCATTAACCACTTTGAGGAGATCTCCAGAGAAGATGTCCCAAAATTTATGATAGAAATTAGCTGAGAAGCCATCAGGTCCAGGGGACTTATCTCCTTCAAGGGAGAAAACCACTTTTTGAAGTTCCTCAATAGTCACTAGGCTTAGTGAGGTTGAGGAAGTCTTCCATTAGAGAAATATTGTTGGGGATAACCTCCAAAAAGTAGTGGTTGCATCTAAAGAGAGCTGAGTATTGTGATTTAACATATTTTTATAGAAGGCTAGAGCTTCAGATTTGATGATATCCATATTGGGATTGACATACCCATTAGCCAAGGAAACTTCAGAAATCCTGTTATGAGCTCTATGTTTGAGGGATGTCATATGAAAGAGTTTTTTATTCCTGTACTTCTTCTCTCAACTAAAGGGCTCTAGAATTTTTTCTCAAGTAAGATTCTTCCCTCACACAAATTGTGGAACTCAAATAAGAGATTTGTTGTAAGAAAATAATTCTCTGAAGACATTCCCTTAACAACAACCCTTTCTTCCAATGCAAAAATCTCATCCTTTCGCATGTTTTTTATAAGAAAAATTCCCAAAGACTGTCTTGTTCCATATTTTAACCTTCTTTTTCACATTCTTAAGATTCTGGATGAATTTAAATTGATTAGTCCCCTCAACTTCAATGCTCTAACACTCTTTGAATCTATCCCTTATCTTAGGATGATCAAGCCACATTTTTTAAAATTTGAAAGAGGAGTGAGTTTTATTCTCAAGTTCCTAAGATGTTTAGAACAATGGGGTTATGATCTGAACCAATTCTAGGTAAAGAGGAAAGTTGAAAGCTTTGATTCAAAATCCAATCCATAGAAATGAGGGTCCTGTCCAGCCTGACTTGAATATGGTTCTCTCTAAGTATTCTATTAGACCAAGTGAAGGGATTTCCTTGAATATCAAGATCTATAAGATTAGAGGAAGTAATGAAATCAGAGAGATCATCCATACCTGCATTAAAATCAGAGGAGCCACCTTTTTTCAGTAGGAGTGAGAGGAGTATTGAAGTCCCCCATAATCATCTAGTGTAGATGTCCACAATTAGCTCCAAAGTTATTTAACTCCTTCTAAAGAGTTCTTCAACCATGCAGAGTGTTAGGAGCATAAATATTGGATAAGATCTAAATCAAAGAATTATCACGTGTATGGAAAACCATAGTAAGGTGGTTAGAATTAGATAAGACAATATTCCTTATAACTTTAGTAGGGTCCCAAAGTAAGGCAATACCTCCAGAGGCACCTCTAGAGTCCACACTAGCAATATCATCTTTTTCCAAATGATTTTTTTACAATTGTTCATAGAAATAGAGCTCATATTTGTTTCTTGGATAGCCAAAATGATGGGTCTATTGGTTTTTATTAACTCCCTAAGAGTCCTCTATTTTCCCCCAATTGAGACCCCTTATGTTCTAAGAAACAATTTTCATCTATAAAGTGATGGGGAGATGATTGCTAGATGGTCCAGTGTGGATTGGGTTCCATATGCAATACTTTTATCAGTTTCTCTCTTTCTATGGTCACTCTTTGAAGGCCTTCCTTTAGAGGTATTATCCCCTATGTTTTAATTTTTATTTGAATAACTAGTGACTCTCAAGCTGGATGCTCCCCAATTACTTGGAGATTTATTTTTTTCAAAATACAGAGCATCCGGGATCCCCTTAAAAACTCAATTTTTATGAGCTAACGATTTATCCGGTTTACTAGGGGCCGAGAGAGTTAGTGTTGTCGGCTAGAATATGGATTTTTGTTCGTGTAATCTCCCCTTCTTATTTATCTATTTTTTTGGAGAAACATCCGAATATTGTCTCGCAATGTTGCCAATAAGAAGTTGTGTAGAGGCCTACAGTCAATTTGTCACCTCACACTAAGATAGATTCAATCTCTATTAAAGAAACTATGTTATCATGAAACTCTTTTGGTTGTGATTGAATAGTGTTGGCCTCCTCGAGAATGCTGTAGACATTCCTCAAGGTTATTAGTGTCATCCACTCCATATTTTTCATTTCTTGGTGGTTGTAGGATAACTCGTGGGCTTCTCTTACCCTCCAGTCTCGAATTAGTAGAGAGTTGGGTGCTCCATTTGAAGCATTAATAGGATATTTCAGGATGGTATCTAAAATCTAGTGATTTAATACATGTTGCAATCATGAAAGAAATAAAAATAAATTCTATTAGCATAAAATTAAAAAATCTATATAAAAGTATGATTACTTTCAACTCATATGCAAAATCCATACTCATTAATGAAGATTTATGTTCTATGGAAGTAGATATTTGATTTTCGTAATAGTTACTAATAAATAATGCTTACACACATGAAGTTACACAAATTATAAGAATGGTCCAACAAGTAATGCAATATGAAATTAACTCACAAACACAAGAATGGTGCAAAATCTAAAACCTCACATTAGCTCAAGTGGTGTGTACGAATAGGAGTGTTGTATAAATCCTCCAAGAGAATATTCCGAGGGGAGTTAAGTTACAAAATGGGAATGTAAATCCTATGATACTCTATGACACAAAATACACCTAAGAAATATTGGCCTTAAAAATATTACCTATGTATCAAAGGCACATATGATAGTGGTGTGGAAGAAGTGGGTGTGTGGATAGGCACAAAAGTTTGACAAATTTGTGCCTTGAGGTTTTGTGCTTGAGAAGGACAAAGTTTGGGACTTATTTGTTTTGACATACATGGGATAAAAATAGGATGGAGTGCAGAGCACACAAGGATAAGAACAAGAAGACTTCTCAAAGAAAGGAAAAGCTATTTTTGGAGCAAGTGGAAGATCAAGAGACATGCAGTGGTAGAGCTAATAATAGGATTGGATCTGGAGTTAATTATAGATAATATATTATTAGGCAAAGCTTGCATGCTTCTTTAGTTATCTTTGTAAACAACGCATGGCTATTTTGAGCATGTGGCCTATTATATATATATATATATATATATATATATATATATATATATATATGTATTGATTTGCATTTTTTGAGATATTGAGGTTATGATAACTGAGTTATGTTGTTGGTATGTTTGAGCACATTAATTTTTGATAACATGTATAATGCATTCAACTACTATTTTGTGATGAGTTAATATAATGGATAATTATGGATGGATATTGATTGTTGATGTCTCTATTCATGGTACTTGTATGGTGGATCTGATCTTAATTGTTATCTAAACCTTTATGTTCTTATTATGTGTGTTTCTAAATTGAGCTCATGGATCTGGTTATTATGATGAAATATATACTTTTATTGTGGTTATTATGAACATGCATGCTAACACCCTAGTAAGACAGTAACAAAGAGGGACTGGTAGGATTCACATGCTTTGGGTGAGTGCTCGATTTGTCTAAGTGAAGTGCCAGTGTGCCTAGGAATATGAGTATAAAAATAAATACTACATTTTGGTTCCAACTCTAGGACCTCTTTTTGAAACTATTTACCATGATGTTGCATGATGATGGCGTATCGATTGACTCTTGCGGCCATTGAAGATTGGGTAATTGATGAACAAGATCAATTTACACGAAGATATGGTTCTAGACCTGATTTCAATGCGTGCGCATGGGTTGAAGAACATATTTATCATGAGATTTATGAGATGTTATTTTTTTCTTTCCAATAGATTTGTATGAGTGGTTGTTCGCCTATGCATCAAAGAAAAGTTGGAGTTGAGATAAAGGATTTAGATGCGGGAAGAGTATCAGGATTTGTTTGATGCAGATGAACCTTAGATGTGTGTTGTAGATCATTGGTGGGATGGTGTTGTGCACATTTATACTTTGGAGTACGTTGTGTCTACGTATTTTTCCTTGAAGTTTCCGATTTTGATTTTTTACACGATCCTATAGGATCTTACATTTGCATTATTCCTTTAGCAGATTAAGATCTTGATGGTGGTGCTGAGTTTAGAGTGCCTACCTATGGCTAGATAAACATCCCACCATGTACAGGGGTAGGAGTAGGCGTGGTGAAATATGGCAGAACTTACGGAAGAAATGCAAAAAGAGAAGAAAGAAGAATTCAGTATAATGAAGCACAGGAGAGGGAATTAGAAAAGCAACGTGATATTGAGAAGTCTGTGGAGTTGCAGAAGATGATGTCTCGAGAATGATTTAAGGTTCACGTGTAAGACATGGAGTCGAGCATCAAGATCTCCCCACTTAGGAAAGTGTAGTAGAGAATACCCTTTGGCTTCTGATGAGAGCATGTTAGAGGAGGAAAGAGTAAGGACCAAAATCAAACATCTAATCCCACCTTGCAACCTATCCTTGTGCCTAGTGTTCCAAGATAGGAAGTAATCATTAATCAATAAAAAGTGTAGGTAATCCATGGATTTAGGTAGATATAATTTTACTACGAATACATCGGGAAATACATACATTTATGGCATCACAGAGACAACATTGTTGTTTTTGAAGGACTGATTGGAGGAATATTTTATGGCGCATCATCAAGACAGAGTGTGGGTGCATATAACATTGGGAACACATTTGGAAGTACTAAAACTTTTCATGATGTGAGAGTTTAGTTTAGTACTACTGTTAGGATGTAAGGAATTATATCCACTAGTATGGCACCCATTGCAGGAGGTGGTTTAGGAGGATCAAGATCAAGTGGATCAGGTGGTTCTGGTAGTGGAGGAAATACTAAGGGGGTTATGGATCTAGATCTAGAGGACAAGGTCCGCACCCTCATTAGCCATAAGAGGTGTTTTATGAGATGTCTCTTCACTTTCTAGAATATAGGGGTATTAAATATGTTGCAGAGCATGTACACAAGTGTGAGTTTTGATGACATGATAAAGGAATCACTTCTTCTAGATAGAATGGTGAGTTAGTTTTCTACTACTCTTTAAGTGCACGTGTATAGCTGGTATAAAAAGTACGAGCCACACCAGACTATGGTAGATTATGATGTTTTGCACTCTATGTTTTTAGTTGAGTTCCATATTCAGGAGTATGACACATATTTTAAAACTTTACTATCAAAATTGTCTTATGACATACATTCTAGTCATCATGAACAATGGTTTGTCATTGGGTTGTTGACTCCATTAAGAAGGTTCCGAAAGATGTCAAACTTAGAACTTGGAAGTGTCATATCTTTCACCTCGTAACTCAGATTGAGGTGATGTTTTTTTTGAAAATGTATGTTTTTTCAAGATCTTTGCATTGATCATATGATTTCTGCTACCAATTGAAAATAAAATTTTACTTTATTGTAAGGGTGCATTTTCGACTGAGTTCAACATCCATAATGGAAATCCCATTACAAAAATTCAATGGAAAATAATTTCACACATGGCAAGTGCGAACTCAATTACTTTTGATCAATAAAGACTTGTGGGAAATTGTTGAAGGTAATCTTTCAAAACCAACTGATGTTGATGAAGCCACCAAATGGGAAAGCAAGGATAGGAAAGCAATATAAATTATTGGTCTTGAATTGTCTGATGCTTACTTGCATCATATTGATTTATCAAAAGTTCAAATTTCATATGGACTACTTTGAACCAGCTATTTGGATCTCAAATAGGGAGCGCAGTGACACTCAAGATAAAACTATTCAAAGCTAAAGATGGAAGAAGGTGAGAGTATGGTTGATCACATAAGTAAATTTTGTTCTATTTCAAATCAACTAGTTGGAATAAAAATTGATGTACGAGATCATGATGCAAAAGCAATATTATTAAATACTATGCCACCCAGCTTATTCTAACACTGTGTTTACTTTGAGTAAAGTAAATCCTAGTTTTGAAGATTTGATTTCATCTCTCATGGAGGAATAAAATAGAACAAATAAGAATATTGTTTCAGAAGAAACAACAATATTTGGTAAAAATAGGTCATATGATAAAGGAAGATTCAAGAAAGGATCAAATTATAGAGATACAAAGAAACATATCACTTGTTATTATTGCCAACAATCTGGACACCTTTCCATAAATTGCATGAAAAGGGAAATATATTTACTTGATGGAAAAATAAGTGAAAATGCCATGATTTCGATGAAGAAGAAGACGATGATAAGGAAGAACCAGAGGGTGATTTCAATGGTTATGATTATGAAGACTTCCTTCTTTAGATAACTTTCAGATGGAGGTAGGAGGCAAAGGAGGAGGAGGCAGATCAACATCTCTTGTTAGTCACCAACAAAGAGACTGCTTCAAATGTATTGGTGACCAATTTATTTCAGTTGTGTGTTTGATTCCATTATTGTGTGTTTTGTAATAAGAATAGAAGGAAATTCTTGTTCAATTGTAATTTCCTTTTATAAACCTCCTTGATGTAATGTTGTAATAGAAAGAAGAAAACACAAGTACAAAGTCAGCATCATGATACTTGAAGGGGATGAATAGAGGTTCATGAACAAGGGTTCTTACCTTGGACTGAGGTCCATATGTGTACCAAGATCATGAGAAAATAGGGGTGTGCAAGCTGTAGAGAAAGTGTAACTATTCTTTTCTACATTGTTCACATTAGGGGAGTGTAGGGGAAGTAATAATGTAAACAATAGGGGAGTGAATGTTAGGAATATTATATTGTTTACATTGGTGAATGTTTTAATGTAATATATATTATCATGGAGATAATATATATGGGTGAATAAATAAAATGTAATATTATTAAATAT
Organism: Taxus wallichiana var. yunnanensis; assembly: GCA_018340775.1. Classification (NCBI taxonomy): domain Eukaryota; kingdom Viridiplantae; phylum Streptophyta; class Pinopsida; order Cupressales; family Taxaceae; genus Taxus; species Taxus wallichiana. Next base: position 58,822,978 of record CM031238.1, on the reverse strand, counting down.
GAGAAAATATATCTCATATTAATAATATAGGTTTTATATATTAGTTGTGAGTTTGTTGTATAAACAACTCACATTGGTATTTTTAGGATTAGTTGAGTGTGTTGAGATAACTAAGGGATTGAGAGAGATTAGTGGAAGGTTGAGAGATATGTGGGATAAAGGATGACTCCTATTTAATAGGAGATCATATGTGTATTTATACCTCTCAATGTAAATGAAGACATATCCCGAATGAATTGAAATTTATTCTAATATTATTTTATTCGGTGTTTTTTTATGCAAGATTATTTCGAATAATCTATACCAAATTCAAAAGGAGGATATAGAGGCTAAGGTAGTAGTGGTGGGAGAGGAAGATTTCCTAGAGGAACCTTTTTTACTTGTGGATCTCCTGATCATTATCAGCGTGAGTTCCCTTAGAATGTGGTTTTCTCATGGTGTGGAAAATAACAAAAATTTGAAGGATGACCTAACTTCAGTATGGGCATATGAGCAAGTAGCATAAGAAAGATAAGGGAGAATCTATGATTAAGATACAAAATGTAGATGGAGATCAATGTATGCCAAAGGTTGGGCTTAATTCTAAGTTACAACAAGTGTTACTTACCACATATGTTGAGGTTGTGCACGCTTGTGAACCACTAAAGTATAAACCAACTACAACAATTAAATAAGTGATTAATGCCAAGTACCCTGATGTTGAACATCAGAAAGAAGTTTACCTAGAGACTATGGACATTATCAGTGATTTACAAGGAGAAATTTAGGGCTTGAAGGAGCAGGTGCGCGTGATGGAATGAGTGAATAAGTTTTAACTCCCATAGAAGGATGTAGATAACTTGGAATAGGTATGTCGAATGTTGTGCTAGGAGAACATAATCCCCTTGTTAGGAGAGTGGTTGAGAGAAAAATTACAAAGGTACGCTTAATGAATGTAAGAGGTATATACTCCTTGAAAATCTACCTCCCATAATCAAGAGTCGATAAGGAGATTACATTGAATGCTTTAATTGATGGATGGCTTTTGAGAAACATTGTGATAGATACAGGTATGGAAGTTGATGTAATCATGTTGGATGCATGGAATCAGATGGGGTCACCACCCTTGCAGCCTTCTTAGAGTATTTTATATATGGAAAATAGAACTAGGGCTAACCCTATTGGGGTATTAAAATATGTGACTATTATGATTCAAGGAGCCAAGTTTACACTGGGGACTTTGAAGTATTGGATCTTAGGGAGGTAGATAGTTTCCTAGAGTTACTTGGGCACCCTTGGTGTTATGTGAATAATGTAGATTTGCACTTTAACAAGGGGTACATTAGCTTTGAGAAAAAATAAGAACACATTATTATACCTTTGAAAAATTCAAAGGTTTCCCTGTATGTTGATCCGTTGAGGGAAGAATACTTAAATAGGATATACTCGTGTACAATTAGATACCCTGAGGTAACTCAGCCATATAAGGAAGGAGTGATATAATGGGATGACGCTCAGTTAGCTAGTGATACCACAAGTATTGCTTATAACAACTGGGTGCATGGAACCTATGAAGTGGTTGGGTAAGAGATCAAGAATATTGTTACTCACGTGATCAGGGTGCATGTTGTTCAGCGCCTGAGTCATAACCAGGTACCTCGGTACACTAGTGAAGGGAACCTTGATGTATTTTTGCTCTCCATGAAATCCCAATGGAAGAATGAGGGTGACAAAAGAAATATGCTGGTTTATACTCCGTATGGGACAACAATGTGTTGGTGGGATACACACAGAGACAACCTATTGGAATGGGGAGAGGTGAGAATCACATTTTCTACTAGGTTCCTAAGGAGTAATATACCTTCATAGATATGTGAATTCCATGGGAAATCCCCTACTTTGCACCATGTCCAAGAATGTGAGAGAGCTTGGACAAAGGTTTAGGAGGCCTTACCACCATCAATTTGGGTACATAAGTTCTATGTAACCCTTGGAAACTACGCGCGCATGGTATGCCCATGAATAATTGGCATGGGAGACCATTAATTTGCAGGAGATGACCTCAAGTATCATTCAATATTTTGATTAATTTTATACTAAAACTCCGGTCATCAGTAGCACTACATATTATGAAGCACCTTACTTTGAACGCTTATTTCACTAAATTAGGACATATTCCAGTGAATTTAGACTCCAGTATTTCAAATATTGGAAGAAATCCATCTCCTTTTTTTCTTATATTGGATTTCATTTTTGTATATATCAGATTCCATTATTACTATTATTTAATCCAATAGTAGCAATATTGGATTCCAATATTGTCATTATTGGAATTATTTTAGTTCCAATTCACTATTATCGATTCCAATATCTCTATTATGGATTCCAACATCACTATCATTGGATTCTAATTTGGCTACTATTGGATTCTAATAGCACAATTATTGGATTCCAAGTTCACCACTATTGTAATCCAATTTATAAATCCCAATTGTTGGATTTTAGTTTCACTATTTTAGGATTTCTATTTTGTTATTATTTGAATCACCCACATAAGCCAAGCGGCTGATATCTTACATAAGCCAAGCGGCCACTATCTTAAATAAGCTTAGTGATTTCTAACTTACATGATGAAAGTGCATCTAGGTGAAATCAGCCTAGCAGGGTTAAAGTTACATCCTTTTATTGGTTGATTTTTACATGTGACTTGATTTTGCTTATGTTATTGTTTACCTTTTTTCTAAATTTTTAATATAAAATTTATAAATGCTAACTTCGATTTTTACAACTAGTGGTACTATAATACACATTACCACTCATAGTCATTGGCTCATGCAAAGTCATTGGCTTCTTTCCCCTATGGCTTTTTAAGTTGTATAACCTAGTGGCTACCTTTTGTGACGTAGTTTGTTTTCTTACACGCTAAAATTCAAATATTGATGCAATGGGAGCTCAGAAGTTGGTGATCACACTTCAATATGCGAGTGCATGTAATTTCAAGTTAGAAAACTCACACTTGGATGTGATAGTGATAACTCATCATAGTGCAAGAGATTCGTGGCCTCATACATCTACCAAGTGTGATCCATCGCATAATGAAGTGTGATCCATCACATGATGAAGTGCAATCCCTCTCACATCTAAGTGTGATCCCTCTCACGTCTAAGTGTGGTCCCTCTCATGTCTAAGTGCGATGGATCACTCATCAAAGTGTAATACCTCGCACAAAGTGACGTGCAATACCTTGCATGACAAAGTATGAGAATTTTCAAGATGAAGTGTGAGCATTCACAATCAGAATAGTGGGAATAGGGAATAGATTTTGGGAATAGGTTTACATGGACTAAATCCTATCCAATTTATTATAACCACTATTGTAATCCAATTTATAAATCCTGATTTTTGGATTTTAGTTTCACTATTTTAGGATTTATAGTTTGTTATTATTTGAATCCCCCACATAAGCCAAGTGGCCACTATCTTACATAAGCCTCGTGGCCGCTATCTTCAATAATCCTAGTGGTTGCTAACTTACATGATGAAAGCACATGCTAGGTGAAATCAGCCTAGTGGGGTCAAAGTTACATCTGCCTTGCGGCCACTAAGTTACATTTGCCTTGCGGCCACTAAGTTACATAATCCTTGTGGCCTCTAAGTTACATAATACCACGATAAGCCTAGTGGCCGCTAATTTACACAAGAGTAGATTCATCTAGGTGAAATAATCCTAGCAGTTGGAAAGTTACACCAGCCTACCAGTAGCAAGTTTCATAAGCCTACCAACCACTAAGCTACATAAAACTAGCGGCCGCTAAGTTACATAAGCCTAGGTGCCACAAAGTTACATCAGCCCAAGGGTTAAATTTGACGACCACTTATGCCTGTCAAGCAATTTTTAGATGACGGTAATTTTATAATATTGCCCTTAAAAAATACAAAACAATAGTTATTGAAATTCTTCAAATTTATATTTATTTAATATTTTATGTATATTATATATTGATATAATTTTTATATAAATCTATATAAAAAATACCATGATATTGTAAATATGTAAGTTGCGTGTGATAAATTCAACTACTTTTATGCTTTTCCATTCTATAAATCGTAAAGAACAACAAAAATTTAAGAATTAAATTAAACAAGTTGTTTTGAGGAAATGGATTTGAAAATGTATTTCCATAGGAATTCAATCCTTTGAGAAAATTACATAAGAATTGATCCCTCGCAAGGGTATTCATTATTGTTCTTGAATTCGTGCAATGTATTTTGGATAGCTTCATGTACCCAATACGCTTTTTTAATTTGAACTCCTTTCCAAGTTATGCTTGGACTTCATGCCCAGATGACGTTGTCTATATCAATATGTGATGTGTCCCTTGATTTTCGCCACCATTTATTTTTCAAAAGCATTCCTCGTACCTTCATTTTTCTATATTTCCTTTTCCTATGGGTTCCCACCAGTGTACCCTTATCTTTTGAGTGTTTGTGTGAACATCCTGTATTAGTTTTAGTTCTACCTTGCCCATCCATATAGGTACATTATCATCAGCCGAGTCTTACTAGTATCATCCGCCTAGCATTCTGAGACACTAATGGGTTGAATTCCTCTTGCGGTTTATCACAAAGAGGTCCAACATATATATCCTTATTTGAAAGGAAATTTTGACAATAGTATCTATCCATGTCAAGACATGGTACACCCACTATCTGATCATACATTGCGCTATCTTGAATTGGTTTTGGCCAAAACAATCTCTTCTCATCATGTTACAATTGACAGCGATTCTCTAGGGCACATACAACATTTTTCCAATATGAAAGCTTTGGAACATAGTATGCTTCTCCACCATTTGTTGAACTCTTTTCCCAGGTGTGATGTATGTCCGAATGCCTCTCTGCATGTTTGCCATCTCTTTGGGTTCTTGGAAGGGTGATAATGGAGGATCCCCTTTAACCAAGAAAGGTTTCCCATCCACTTTTTTCTAGATCTCAATTAATTGTGACCAGATGGACTCCAAGATTTATGCTTTGAACTTCATGACGGGCTTGTTGTCTTTGACATATAACTTAAAAATATTTGGTTTATTGATACCCATGATATTGTGGTTACCATCTAGTAAGTGTGGTTCCAAAAAGGCCTTAAATTTGTATACTTCCTCAATAAGGTACAGAGTGAATGTGCTGGACTCCTCTTGGCATGTTTTGTAAGTGTCCATTATTTGTGGCAAAGATAATGTATCCAATTTGCACAATGTTGTTGATAATTGGCCGAATGTCCCATCTATGTCTTCATGTGTGTGACCCAATGGAAGGAAACTCACATACACTGTGTTGAAAACCCTTCTAGCTGTTAGCATGGATGCAAACAAAACAATGTGCAATTTTTGTTGTCACTTGCAACATTATCTAGTTGTAAGTAGAGAGTTGGTGGTTGTTTTCTAAATGAACTTAAACAAGCGCTTACAGATTGCATTGTATGAGCACCCTCATTTTTGTACTTTTATTCCTTGCACTTATCATATGCATCATTTTACAATAGTGCATCATGTAATGGGTATTTTGATGTCCCACTACTATATAAAAATCACCATACTGATTTGTAAGTAGTTCTTCTAGCTTCCGAATACATAATGCCAATGATGTTATTGTGAAGTATTCTCCTTGCTCAACAAAAGGGAGACCAAAGTTTACGAAACCCCCATTTTGTGCCCATGTGTCAGCATATCAATCAAGGTGATGGGGAGATTAATAGCATTTCTTATTGATTTTTCTTTTTTTTTTTCTCATCCTTGGTATTGAAATTTTCATCTTGTCCATTTTGTCATGCACAATTCTCAAATAGCTATTACGATTTTTTGTGATTGCACTCTACGTGCATAGTAAGTTACATGAAAACTTTGAAAGTAATAATTGTGCCATTTCGGTGTTGATCTATTTGTGCGGTGTTTCTAGACATGAGGTTAGTGTACTTTTGTTCTTAAGCTCAGGCACTCATCACATTTGGAAAATAAGTTGTTCTTGGTGATTAAAACATGGGAGAAATGATCTTGCCATATTTTGCTGAGATTTGACTATGACGTTTTAAGAAGGCCCAACAGTGAAAGGCCCTTGTTACACTTTTGTAGTATGTAAGAAAAACTATAACATGCAGGAAATAATCTCATTGTTATTTTAGTACCATCTTGTCCCACTAAATGAGACATGTGTGGGGATATATTAGAATTTTTCTCCACCATTTTGGATATCAATGCAATAATTACAATAGTGTTTGGAATTTTTTTTTGTTTTCCTATATTTCCATTTACTTCCCTCCTCTCACCATTAATCCAAGATTGTTTATATTTGTAATAGGCACTTTTCAAAATTCCATGTCATTTGTACCATGCATTCTGACATACATCCCTTCCACATAAATTCAATTTATCTATACTATGTTATGAAGTTTGAACTTCATCACAACTGATAGCATTTGTAGTGAATGTCTTAAGTATAAAGTTTTTGATGGTAGGTTCATTCATATCTAGAGTTGAATTCCAAATGTGATTAAAAGTGCTTAGAGATAGAATGGAGAGAAATCCTTACTTATAGAAAGGTTTTTTATCAACTTCAGACAAAAGTTATTTTCTTGATTTTTCATCATTTTCCATTGCCTTTGATGTACTAGAAGGAGTAGAATTTAACTTCCGGCATTTGTAGACGTTGTAAGGTCTTTTTATCAAGTTTTCATTACCACTACATATGGAGGATTCATATGAATTTGGTTATACCAGTTGAGGCAATTGATCTTCAAATGCACTCCACATTTCTACTAGTAACTCTTCTAGAATTTCTTTTAGCCTTACTTCCATAATGGAACCATCTTGATGGGTCAAATGGATGACATGCCATTGGGTGAGAGATCCTTCTAATATGGAACAACCCTTGCAAAAATGCATAATTAATTTATCAACATACACTCCAAATGTATTTCCATATAATTTTTTAAAGTGCACCATGTCTCCTTTAAAAACATTTGTAATTATTGCTTCTGCAACAAATTTTTGTTCTTTTGAACAAAAATGTATCAACTTGGCATTAACCCCTTGAACTTCAAATTGAAGTCATTGTTTGATGTGGCGGTTGTTTCTTGGAGTTCATAATTTCCATTCACACGAAGTGTAGTTCTTGTTTCTAGATAAACTAAGTTTTTGATTGGCTAGACAACTTTGATGTTACATTGTAGACTTGGATAACAATCATTACATGTAGTTATAATATTCTCCACAAAAACACCAAAGTGTGTGGGTCCCAACATCACTCCCGAATTACATGTTGTTATTGTACCATGGATATAAACCCTTCAACTATGTCATCTTAGTTCGAGGACACTTATGTTTTAGCACCACGTAGGTTATAGGAAATTCATCCATGTCTTTAGGAGGTGTGAAACAATGGCTATCACCTTTGGTAGAATTAAAACTCTCATCCTCATTAAATGTATCCTCTAAGTCACTACTCTTGATGTTTTGAATGCTATTTGTAGTCATTATTTTACCCTTTGTACTTCTTGCTAACCCCAAATGCGTCGGCCTATCATCCAACATACGTTAGGCACTCACCTAAGGTGCGCATGGGCACCGAGTCCCTCTGTTATGTGAGATTTGCAAGAGATTTATACCAAAGGTAATGGAGGATTATTTGCAGAAATAGAAGTGCATTCATATACTTTGAAAGGAAGAAGGTATAACTAACACATCTACACATTAATGCATCAAAAAGTAAAATAACATTGTAAGAAGTACAAGAAATCAGATTTCAGTCATGACAAGCCATATAACATGAGGGCTTACACTGCAAGCAGCTTTGTACACAATAGACCCGTGTATATTGATTTAACACAGTTCTGGTAGCCATATTACATTCAAAAGGGTCATTTCAAACCATATACACTAAATGACAGAGACTCAACTCCTATAAGCCTATATGATCTAGAGATCCTAACTATACTTTTCCCCATTATTTCCCTTATTACAGATCCCAATACCCATACATATGTTTTATGGTATCCCTTATAACCCTCTAGCACTAAGTACTCTAAACCCTAGCACCATGAACTCCAAACCCTTAGAATTTCCTAACATTTCTACAACACTTTGTTACTCTCCTTCTCTTTCTCTGCTTTCTCTATGCATTCTCTCTACATTCTCTTTGTGCCTCCCTATGTCCTGCTCCTATCCCAAGCACCTCTTTAAATAGGATCATTGACCACCACCATGAATTCTCTCCTGAGCAGATCACATGTCAAGTGTTGATGTGGTCCTCCATTGGTGAATGCTTATCCTCTTTGCAAACCTTCCACTAACTATAATGATGTCTCTGGGAATATTCCCTACATGGAATATCCTTTTCTTGACCTCTAAGGTTCCAAGCTAGCACCTTATCCACTCATCATGCTTAGTTGGGTCCTCATGTTTTTCCGCAAGTGAATTCATTATGTCGGATACAACTAAGTCCTTTAAACCCTTGTTTTATCTCTGCGCGTGCCCCGGTTTCACTTAAACACTTCTTAAACCCCTTTTTCTTGCATGCTTCTCCCTAAATGCCCTTCTATCTACTAATCTTATGTGTGTGCACATCTTGGTAGTTAGATAATATTCTAGGGTCCAACATCACCCCACACTATGCATGTTCTCCATCCTCAGAAACATTATTCTTCCTCAAAGAATAAATAATAGAGGTATTGAAACAATCAAAGAATGGAAGGATGAAAGAAATGGAGAAATATAAAAATGTGCTACTACTGCATGAGGAGTGGGAACTCCTTCTTCACAGATGCCTCAATCTTCTCCCATGCATCTACTTCTCCCTACACTTGTTGAATTAGGTCACCCACTAATGTGCTTACTTCATCAAAACTAAGTTCCTCGCTCTTAGCTTTCAGCATATCAACAATGGTTTCCAGTTTCTTGCTAAGATCACCTAACGCATCTATCCTACGAGTGATTTGGGGTACAATTCCTTTAGCTTATTCTTGATTAAACCCCACAAGATCTTGATTGATTGCAATTTCTTCATAAATTCATCCAGGATCTTTTCACGCTCCTCCCGATTACCTTTATGCTTTTCATGAAATTATTTTAGATCCATCTCATGTGTAAAAACCAATATGATTTCTACCATATCTCTATTGGCACGCTTGTCATACACGGCTTCAACCATCTATGTGGCGGTATTTACTACATTAAGGAGATCTGAGTACCAAGTCACTGTCTCCCCAATCTTTAGTTTTTCCTCCTCCTTCTAGCATGCCATCACCTCCTCTGCTGACTCTAATGTGAGTGGTCACCTTTCCATGGTGAGAATGTGGGTCAAGTTTTCCAAGAATTGGATGGTTGACTCATATTTATATTTAGGCGAGGGGGCTGTGTCCGGGTGCTTCAAGATTATGGTGTCTGAAATGGCCTCTATCTTCTTATGAATTTCACACACCTTTGCATTTTCATCCCTTAGCTCATGCCTTAATTGCACACTGATCAATTCATTTTGTTTTATCTCTTTTCCCACTCAATGATCTCCTCATTCTTTTTCTCAAAATTTTCCTCTAAGAACCTTATTTTGTCATTTCTTCTGAAGAGTCTTTCCTCTACGTCCACCGATACTTTGTTGAGCGCATTACAAACTTTCTCATCAGATAATTGTTGGGAATTTACCAGAGGTTTTACTCCCTTGGCATCTGGTATCTTCATCAATGCATCTCGGTTGACCTCAAATTTGGGTTCATCAACATGGGACTCAAAATCCCAAGATAGCATTTTCCTTGTGCATGGGTACACACCCTATTCATCAAAAGAAGACCAAGCAAGGAGTTGGTTTATGGGCATGGTACTTTGGAAGAATGTGCATAGTACCTTGTTTAGATCATTAATGTAAGTCATTTCTTGTTCTTGTGCCACTACTATGCCCTTTCCACATGTGCGCTACATTTGGGAAACTTAGTGATAAGTTGGGGTCTCCACCCATGCTTCCATACTTCTTTCCCACACTCATGCTTTCCTCCATTTACTTAATTAGTTCCATGGTGCTTCACTAAAAATCATGCTCCACCATCTCTTAGATAATTCCTACCACTTCCCTCTCTATGGTATTATCCATATGCTCCTTGGTCGAGGTTGGGGTCTTCTGATCCTTCATGTTTACTTCCTCACTTTCCCCTTTGTTGTGAGTGCCTGCCTCGTTCTCATCCTTCTCTTCATTTCCTTCTTCCTCTTACTCATGTACATCATACACATGATGATTTTGAGCCTCATTGAGCTCTTCATTGTCTTTAGTGCTGTTGTCGCCAAATCACTGCACCCTCCGAATGGCCAGGATGTGAATAGGACGTTCGGTGTGATTGGGACACATGGGATCACCTCTCAAGCTGTGGGACTTGGGCTCGAGGTGAACCTCCGGAGAAGGCCGGCTTCCTCTTCCTAAGCTAAGTGTTGACTACTCCTAGTGTAACAAAAACGATTATCTAGTCCTATGCTAACATTTTCATGGGGTTTTAGGGAAAGAGTTTTACAGAAATGAAACTATACTAGGGATGGTGATGCACCGAATAAAGGGTGTCTTCAGATTTAGGAAGGGTTAATTTGAAGAGGGTGTGTGCACCACAGGTCAACTTCACCTACTGCAACTTAGAGAGGGTATGGGATACCACAAAGCTAAGAGACACGCGTTCCTTTTGTTAAACTTTATCAGACCGAGAAATATACCAGTTTCCCAGTGAAGAAGGATGAACTCAAGAAGGGTGAACAGACACCACAACTCAACTGCATGCAATACTTCACCACTCGATAAGCACAGAACTCCAAGAACTCCGCAATAAAACTTAAACTTGCACAGTGTGTACTGCAAGTATGAGAAAGGCACAAAGAAGCATAGAAGGATGAAAGGACCGAGATTGGTCACAAAACACACACTTTTATTGCTTCAATAACATGCACAATGCATCATACATTCGAAGAGGCAATAGTTGCCATTACTGGTCTTGAAGAGGAGGCTTGAAAGTTCTCTCAACACACAAGAACAACTTTAAGAGAGAGGACCCTTGAAAAGTATACACTCTTGCCTGAGATATCTAACTGTCCAACTTGTCTGAACTGTTGGAACCCTTTGAAATGAGCTTCCAACTTACATTTATAGAAGAATATGTGAGAAAGAAGAGGAAATGGTCATAATTACATTCCTAAAATGAAGGCCCATGATGTATTTATTACAGTTAGTTGAACTACCTGAGAAGGTTCCATCATGGGTCATTAATTGCTCGATGACCAAGTCTTCTCAATTAATTAAAAGAATATTTAAATAAAATATTTAAATAATAATAATAAATATTATTATTAAAATATTTAAATAAAAATATTAATTTAATTAACATAATGTTGGGACCCCCCCGTTGACCCGTTTGACTTGAAGAGGAGGGGGGTCCATGTGGATAAAATCTACACATAACCAAATTTGATGAGCTTCAAATCCTCTAACTGTCAGTGTTGCACTCGATTTTTGACCTGCATTAACTCTTTCCTTGCTTTGTAATCGCGCTCTTTTGCATTGAGTCCTTCGAATGGTGAGCTATCAAACTCGATTCTTATCATTTTCCTCATTCACTTTGTAATTTTTAGTTGATTGAGATTAATAAAATTACACACAAAGCTCGCCCCTCTGTTTCTCAATCTACACATATTAGGATTCATCCTGTAAGGACTCTTCCTAACCGGGTGTGCACCTTCCCGTAGATTGATTCTCATTTCATCCAAATATTCATATACCCCTCTCAATACATGATATCCCCTAAGGAACATGTCTTAGAAGTTGTGGATAAGCTCAATTATCCTATCAACTCCGAGAGTCAGACCAATAATCTCCAATGATGGCCTCTTTAGGTTTAACATCTATCCCAATGTTGACCTTATTCATTTTCATTGGCTCATGGTAGGTGTGTTCCTTCTCATATGAATTATCTAAGACCTTGCACGTACCCTCTATATGCTCAACATCCAAATTCTCCACTTCTTCATCATCAATGACATAGACCATCTTACCCTTTTCTTTTTCTAGGAAGACATGCCCAAGTTGTTATGCATTTGTCTCTTCTTCTTCAAAGCACGCCTCTAGGTCTGACTCGCCTAGTAACTCTTGAATAAGTTCCTCATCATTTGCACTATCTCCCATAGTCAAGCACTTCATAACCTATAACACTTCATTCATTGGGGGTTTAGTGGAAAAGCAGTCAAAGGTCTAAATCATAACCTGCAATCAGCTTCTTGCCAATTTCTTATTTCTCTATTAAACTCTACATAGACATACCATGTGTGCATGTAAACTCGCAAGGTATAGTAGAACTGATACACCCATAGCAAATGTGGTAAAGCTTCCTACCCCTCTATCTAGAATCTCTCACACTACTAAACATGGTGTTGAACAGGTCCTTACCATGGAATTCATAGATCTAAGTAGGTGCATTGCTCTAAATAAATATAGCAGAGAAGGTGATTCTCACTTCTCACCACTCTAAAAGATTATCCCTATGAACCATCCACTAGCATGTTGTTGTCCCATGCATATTATAAACTAGCATATTCATTCTTTCCTCCTAATCTATCCACTGAAATTCCATAGTGCGTATGAATAATTCAAGATTTCCTTCCCCAATGTACCTTGTTACTGTTCATCGCCCAAATTCCTAACACAATGCATTCATGTTACACACATAATCGCACTCCTTACTTCATGCCCAACCATTTCATAAATTCCATGTGCCTAGTTATCACATGCAAAACTTATAGTATCACTCATGGATTGTGCATCATCCCAAAGAGAGAACTCCTTCCTTTGATGGCTCAAGTACTTCCAAATATCTAATGGTGCACACATAAATTATGTTCAAATCCTCTTCACTTAAGAGCTCTACATAAGGTGCAACTAGTTTATCTGTCAAAGGAATGATGATGCACTCTTCCTTGTTCTCAAAACTTATATACCCTTTATTGAAATGCATATCAACATTGTTTGCATAACACCAAGGGCACCCAAGAAAAGCTAGAAAACTATCAAATTTTACAAGTGTCAAGACCTCAAGGTCCCTAGTAAACTTTTCCCTTTGTATAGTAATCATAACATCTTTTAAAACTCTAATGGGCGTGGCTTTAGTCCTATTTTCCATAAAAAACACATTTGAAGATGGCTGCAATGGTGGTCTCCCCATCTGAATCCATGCATCCAAAGTGAGTACATTCACTTCTATACATGTATCAATCAAAATATTACTCAAGATCCATCCATCAACAACAACATTCAAAGTGATCTCCTTGTCATAATCTAGACTATGAGGAGGAAGGTTAGAATGCAAAATCTATCTTTCGCGCTCAACTCCAACACGCGTCTCTTCCCTTAACCATTCCCCCAAAAAGGAATGATGTTCTCCTATCACAAAGCATCTTTCAAACCTCCTTTAAATCATCAACATCTTTCTGATGAAGCTCAATGAATTTATTTTGTTCTAACTTCCGTGATTTTTCTTTCAAACATTGTATCTCACCCTATAAATTCCTAATCACCTCCATGGTTTCTTGATAAACTTCCTTCTAATGCATAGGGTTTGGATACTTTGCATGTAACACCTCCTCCTTTATAATGGCAGGATTTTACTTTGGAACTTCCCTAGTGCATGTAGTGATATTCACAGGTACCAACTTAGGATCAAGCTTTAACTTTAGAATCCAATTATCTTCCATAACATGATGTACTCTAACCATCCTGCGCCCTTGTCCTACTTTTTATTCTTACTCAAGTGCTTATATAAGGCTAGGACTTCTTCATAGTTGTGGTTCTTTCTAAAAAAGGAACAAATAATGTTCCGAGGTCATTCCTTCCGTAATGATTAGGGGATTCACATGTATAACATGTTCCTTGTGGGAATTTTCTTATTTTTCCGCCACGACCTCAACCTTTGAATCCTTCATGGTAACCTCAACCTCTACCATGGACTCCATCAGAGCGCCCTTCGTTGTGATTGTGATCATGATGCTCACCTTTTTCCTTTGAATTATTTGCAACATTGGTCTAATTTACACCAATATCAATGACATCATGAATTTGATCAATCAACTTGTAATTCTCATTATCATGATTGGTAGACCTATAAATCTTTACAAGAACAGGACATGTTCTTTCATATCACATGTTCCAAAAAAATGGTACCTACTATAATCATGATCTAAGTGAAAAATCTCACATTCTAAAGCAACATGGCACGCATCAAATTACAGAGACAACCATCCTTAGTATGCCCTTCTACTTCACAATCTATGCACCAAATTCCACTACACGTCTCATGCGCTGAATTAGCTGATAATTTCTCTAACTATTTTTTCCATCGCTGTAATATGAGCTTCCAAGAATGGGCTCACTCCTATGTCTACACTCCCAACCGCCTCGGCTTTTAGAGTTCCTTCAAGTTCTTCGTGTGGAATTTGTATAAGTCTTGTGTGAGAGCGCTCTTCTAAAAGGCATGATCATTACTCTAACAAACCATTGATCATGTTGAATAGGGTGAATGTCATAAGATAACTTTGATAAAAGGGTCTTGAACCATGCATCATACTCCCAAACACTCTCATTCGTACCCTACTTGATGTACTTCAGCATGTTAATGCTCTTTTGCTCAAATTTAGGGATATAAATCTACTAAGAAATCATGATGCAACATGGTATAGTCCACACAAGTCTAGTTCAGATCAAATTTTTTGTACCAACTATGCACGCACCCTTGTAATGTAGTTACAAACTAACTTGCCTTGCACTCAGATCTGTAATCATCTTTGCACGTCATAGTATCTCACACATGTTTATTTTCAAGTTGCATCTTCTATCCCTCTATATTTTGATAGAAAAGGAGATATCTCCATATATATGTTTTTGGGCTAGTGTGGACCATGCCCACCAAATCCAAAACCTATATTTCCTCTTGTGTTTCCTCCACCTCCAAAACCACCAGATCCACTAGATCCCAAGCCACCTGATCCTCCTGATCCCCCTCTTGTAGAAGGTGATAGACCAAAGGATGCACTTCCTTTTGTTCCAACTATTGTGCTAAATTGAAATCCTACAATCTATGAAGTTGTGGTACTTTCAAATGTGACTCCAACATTCTATGTGCCCACATTCTCGTGTTCAAGGCACGCCATAAAAGATACCTCTAACCAGACCTCCAAATAACATAGATGATGTTTGTATTAGCATAGATGAATAAGATACATTATTAACTCATGAACTTGACTGAAAAATATTTCTATCTATCACTACTCTACTACCCAAACTAGCTTACTTACTGATAGTTGTCGTAGAAACTGGAAAACCAAGCACAAGGGCCAAGTCACCATGTAGGATCAGATGCATGCCTGAAGTCCTCAATATTTCTTCGATGTTCCTTTATCTAAAACAAAGAGGGTTCTCTGCCTATTTTTCCCAGATGGTGGACTTCCATATTCTCTGGCTCCATGTATTATACGTTAGCTCAAAATCCTTCATGAGTAATATCCATCTGCAACACCATTCTTTCTGTGATTTCTCAATGCTTCTCCAAGTCCCTCTTGTGTGCTTCATTAAACTTCATTTGCATTTCTTCTCTTTGTCTCTCTGTCACTAGATTTGTCATCTTTCACCACACCTACTCCTACCCCCACATGTGGTGGGGTTTAGCTAGCCATAGTTTTCTCTTTGAAATCAAGGGTCACCATCAAGATCTTCAATGCTAAAGGAATACCACACAAATATTATCCTCTGGGTTTGCGTAAGAACTATAACTCAGAAACCTATAAACAAGAGTTGCATACTCCAAAATATAGCTATTCAGAACACAACTCCAACAATGATCTACAATGTGTGTCCAAGTCATATATGCATCATACAAATCCTAGAATTCTTCCTACGTCCAAACAAGTGTGTGAAACCTCTAATTTCTCTTTGATGCATAAGTAACCAACCAATCGTATAGCTCTATAAGAAAGATGGTGAAGAATGTCTCATACAACTCATGATACAAATTTTGTTCAACCCATGTGCATGCATTAAAATCATGTAGTGCTAAATTTATGAGCATACTCTTCCTCTAGATTGTCTAAC
Organism: Taxus wallichiana var. yunnanensis; assembly: GCA_018340775.1. Lineage (NCBI taxonomy): Eukaryota > Viridiplantae > Streptophyta > Pinopsida > Cupressales > Taxaceae > Taxus > Taxus wallichiana. The sequence continues at coordinate 58,806,850 of CM031238.1, read as the reverse complement.
CACTCTTCAATACTGGCCAAGGTCAACCAATACATCTTCATCGTGCAAAATTATGGAAAAAATGAAAAAGGTCTCCACAACAAATCTAAAATGTAGCCTATATTTTACCCACAAAATCCCAAGGTGCATTGGCACATCACTCATCCTAAATTGAGCGCTCACCCGAAGTGCACAAGGGTACCAGGTTCCTCTTTTATGTCATCTTGTTTAAGGAGTTAGCATGATTAAATAGATATTCCATATCCATAATAGATAATTAAGTATATTGTAGTGCATAAACCAGATCTAGATCTTAACCATATGCAAGATTAATTAAACAAGAACCATAATCAGATTTACCATGCAAGATCCATGCTCAGTTATGTCAAACACCAATATCTAGCCACAAAGATCCATTATATTAATTTTTGTAAAACACAGAAGCTTCATACATACATAGTATAGTCACCATAGTCATGTGCACTCACAAACTTGCAGCACAACAATAACAATACATCAAACTATCTAAAATGTACAAATAAATACATATTTATAGGGGTGGGGAATTTCCCTTCACCACCCATGCACCTTTCAAAAATATGCTACATGCTAATAATAGTCATGTACCCTTACATGATAAATATAAGAGCATGCAAGCTTACTAATAATAGATTATCTAATAATACAACTCCAATATAATCCTATTATTAGCTCCAAAACTATGCATGGTTCTTGATCTTCTACTTATCCAAAATATCCTTTGTGTGTTCTTTAAGTCTCCTACAAAATGTGCTCCACACTCCATGTCTATAATTAGCCTTAAATTGTAAAATGGCTAAGTCTTGATTTCATATTGTCATGGGTGCACCCTGTTCCACTATAGTTTTGTGCACTTCTATGAACCATATGTCAATGTGCCCAATCCTTATGTGCTTTCATACTTATGTTATATTCCATCAGCCCAAAACATCTTTATCTACTTTATGTTACCAAGCTTTACACTCATCAACATAAAGTGGGGAAAAATGTAGACACAAAATCACGCACTTTGGGTAATTATCTAGTCTTGGTTATATATTACTATTCATATTATTCCTATGTAGAAAAATTACTAATTAACCCATGTATTTGGCCACCTTTCTTTGTTTTATGCTACCACTTTTGGTCTTACATCCTTACTTGCTCACCGCCTTTTTATACTCTAGATTTTATCATCCGGACACACCGCCGTCCATCCAAGATGCTACCGCCAAGCATCATCATCCCATTTGGGCACCCCCGACCCCTTTATACTTTTACTCACACTTTTTTAGGTCCTTTCTATCCATTTGATCATCTTATATTTTTTCTAGTCAGCCTTTTTGGGTTTAATTACGAAATTCAAGCAAAGGAATCATAAAATATAAATTTATTTGATCATAATAAAGGACCAAGCACTAAGCATTAGTTATCACCACCTAAGTTTGCATCCATCAAACATCAAAGAGCTCCATTACATCCATTCATCACCATTAAAGGGACATAAGGGATGGTTATTCTACATACACTTCATATGAGGGAAGTTCATTCTATTACATACACACATCTATTACATTTCTTTACATTTATCTCACTTTCGCTATCAAGTGTGAAACGCACAAGAGCCACCTATGGAATGCTTCGCACTCACACACACGTAAATCCATTGGGTTTGAAATGTAGTGTAACACTCAATCATAAGTTCACCATTGTGATAGTTGAGGACAATTTGACCCCTCATTCTACATTTTTCTTTTATAGGATTTAATGTCTATTTGAGGGTTCTACAGGTTCATATTTCATTGCAAGTTTCCAACGACTTCGGCGATCATTTTAAGACCTCATAGTGAAAAAAGGGGACCAACTGGGAACATTTTACAACACCTCATAGGAGGTTTTTTATCTTTTCGACAGACCCACGCACCCGAAACAAGCCTAGCGTACCCACACGTGCCCCTTTCCTCTCTCCATCCTATCTCTCTAGATATGAATTTTTTTGGGTCTATGTGTGATAATCATGTTTCTTTGTTCACCTACTCATCACTTTGGTATAGTTTAGAATTAATTGCAAACCAGATAAGTACCTCAAACTCCTCTTTATAATTAGGGTTTTATAATTTATTGCTTAGTTTCTTGGGTTTAATTTTTTGCACTTAATTTTCATGTATTTACTACTACAATAGCAATTAAATTAGGCATATATATTTCACATTTATCTTAATCACCATGTGCATAATGATAATTCATCTATAAAAGTGAGCACATATTTGGCCCCGAAAAATGAAAGAGTTGGAAATGACATGAGATCAGTATGTACCAACTCAAGGGGAGTCTTAGAACATTTAACTTTTCCTTTGGGAAAATTTTCTTGATGTTTTTTACCAAGTACACAACCTCAATAAACACCGGTCTGCAAGACACTCTAGAATACCCAAGATCGAGTTTTCTAAACTCAATTGCTACAAATATATAGTTTAATTTTTGATAATTTTCATGTCAATTTTCTTAAAGAATCGACATGAGAAATAAGGGATTAATGTGAATAAGACTTGTAACCATCAAAAAGGTACAAGTTTGAACCATAATATAAAACTCCTAAAATAACCACTATCTCGAGATGTTGTAACTCCTTGATCACAACATCATGAGGAGAGAACTCCAAAATATTTCGAGAATGAAAAATATGATATACTAAAATAATATTATCATAAATATTAGGAACAAGAATAACATTGTTGAGGAATCCATCTTGTAACTCAATTATTCCCGAACCTAGAATATCTATATGTTAATAATTTCCAAATGCAATATGTGAAATATTGTTAGTAGTAGGAGAAGTAAGAAGATCATGTGATTTTTTCATGTGATGAGAAGCACCTAAATCTAGAATCTAACTATTTGGAGAGGAAATCAATGATCTATCTAAAAGTGTCTTCCCTTTTGCTTTGGGAGAAGAAGTAGGAGAGGAGGAAGAAGACATAGTAATCTTGTGTTGTTTTAAGCTTCTTTCAAGGTTTCCATTCATTTCCAACACTTATTTACAAGATGACCATGGTTATTACAAAAGGGGTGTGGATTAGTAAAATTCTTATTTGTAGAGGTAGAATTTTTGGATTTATAAGGAGTAGACTCAATGAATTATATTTAGAAGAATATTGAGTGTAATTTGTCTTAGGAGGAAGTTTTGAAATGATATTTAGCTTACATTTACCTTTGGTTGAGTTAAAAAAATAATTCCCTAGATCTAGGGATGACTTCAAGTGTGATGGGCTTGGATTTCTCCCGAATGAGATGTTCACAAATATTTTCAAGTGAAGGAATTTTGAAAGAATTACCTAAGGCATCAATGGATAAATAGAAGGTAGAGGAAAAGACCTAAAAGGGACCTTTTAACTTAGAAAAATAAGAAATACACATGACTCATCATTTGTTTTACATTTTCCACAACCTTTTGATTGTGAGAGTATGGATTTGAACTTATCTAGAAAGTATGTAATGGAAGAGAAGGCGCTATGAGAAAGGAAAGACAACTAAGAATCCATTTGCAAGGCTCTAAATTCATTAACTTTACCAAATAAATTTTCAATATTGTCCCATGCCTCTTTTTGGTGTTTTACAATCCATAATATGAAATATCAAGCTATCTGTTACATTCATGCCAATAATTCCAATGGCTTCATCAAGTTTGTATGCATATACAAATTGTTAATATTCCTTTGTGAATATTGGTTTTGTATCTCGAAAAAAAAATACCATAAATATTTTTATTGTAGCATTTGTTTCATCTTTTGTTGCCAAGTATGATAGTTGTGTGGAGTTAAGGGATCAATTTTCCTAGATTCAACCATTAGTGCAAGGAAATGAATAAATTTGAAGGAAATGTAACACAAGAAAGAGACAAGAGGTATGTATTAAGATTAATAAATTGATCACTCAAAAATTGAAGTGACACTTTATAAGTAGTGTGATTTACAGATCAAATACAATAAAAATGTAAATTTATGCTAAAAGTAGAATCCTAGTATAGTATGAACCAAAACTAAACCCACCATTTTTAAGTACATGAAAAAATATGCACTTTCAAAAAATGCAAAGGTGTGAGATTTGACATACGAGATCAAAATATATAGCATGATTAAAAGTACAAAGACTAGGAAAAGACAAGAATAGTATGCAAAAACTAAAAAAATCAAAACTTGGTCCAATAAAAGTTAGAAAACACTACTCCAATATGTAGAGCATGAAAAAATACACAATATGAAGAAAAAATTCTTTTGTAGGCCATCCAAAGTAGAAAATATTGAAAAATTTGGTTAGAGTTGCAACAAATAACAAGATTAATAATCCCCTATGTATATATCATTTAGAAAAATACATAAATATATAGGCCAGATCGCTCCTATAAACAAGGGATTATCCTTAACTACCCACTAAACACATTCTATTACATGTGTGTGGTTACAACCATTATTTTTCACACAATAACAACCTTATTATATATATTCACACTAATATATATTTCCTAACATTCCCCCTTAGTGCAAACATGGGAAGAAAAAACATCTCAAGAACTTGAAACAGAATCATATTCCTCCACATACTTTTAGGTCTGCATACTGCTAGCTTGGATCTTGTTGTCTGGATCTTGTTGCAGCACATGACCAATCTGCTTCACCAAATTTAATCCCATATCGAATGATCACACTTCCACCGATTAAACTACGAGACACAAACTCGATAGTTCCCACTTTCACTTCCAGTGAATGCTCTTTCACCGGTTGATCGATGTTAGAGGTAAGACAGTTGAATAATATCAACATCTAATTTAGTTTCCCTCCTATACAACTGTTCTTAGATTCCAAAATTCACATCCTCTGCATTTCAAACATTAGTAGGGAATGAATACCATATTTTATTTCTACACATGCCACTCAAAGAAAACAACTAAAATAATATAAAAAGGTGTCACTAGTGTTGTATGCGACCCTATCATTGGTGACTAATGAGAGGCGTTGATTGCCCTCCATCCTCCATTGCCTTCGACATCCAAAGTGATAGGATAATAGCTCACTAGATGTGATCATGAAGCTCAAAAATAACCCATAATTTAGACGTTGCATATGAGTGAAAATCTGTCCAATTATTGAAAAGTGAGTCAATTTTTTTTATTTTAACATCTTTGACAAGGACACTACAATACAAATTGACTTGGACTTAATGACAAACTCAAAAATATATTGACAACTAGACTTTGACTCAATTTTGGAGACCTTTTACAATGACTCCACAAGATGACAATTACATATACAATATACTAAATTCACCTAATTATGACACTTTTAAGTAAAACCAAAACACAAACCATTGATAAATGACTAATTTTAATTATACAGACATTACTTGACCCCAAAAAAGACATATTACATAGAAAGTAATATTCAATTATTTTCTAGACTCACTGATCTATACTTTGATTGACAAATGAATTTATATTAAACAAAACTATACTAATTGACTCCACACCCATGAACTATGTAAATTATTTTAGACTTCAAAACATGACCCAATAACTCCAAGAATGTTAACTAGACAATTAACAAAAGACTAGATAAAAAGACTCACGGATTTAGACTAATAATATCACCATACATGAGAGAGTGATCAAAACTTTGAGCTAAAATTTAAGCCGGATGCCAAGAAATGCAAGAATAAAACAAAATCAGAATATGAAGCAATAACATCGATGCAATCGAGATCCACAAACCAGATGTGTGATAAAATAGGTTATAAAAATCGAGGAGGATCGGTGAGTATATTGGTGATTTGATGGGAGAAATACAACTAAATAGGGAAAGGAGCCAGTTATCGTGAATGGCCCAATGACCGTGAGTAGTTATGTGAAACAAATTACCAATAGTTGTTTGAATCAAAGTTAAAAATGAAATAAAAACTAGCCAATAAAGTAAGTCACATCAATAAATGAACCAATGAAATCATGACACATAAACAACCCATAAAAAGTGATTTTATTCTCAACTAATGGGTTGCCTTAAATTCCTTTGTATTCAAAAGTACTTATTTTAAATCCCTTAAAAATATATTCTTCACATACTCAAAATTTTTGAAAGAAAATCTGTATATTAAAAAAATCATGCTCTTTAAAAGGGTATTTTAAAAAAAAATTTATGATTGTTAAGTGGCTCTAACAACCTCCCACATTATGATTCACGATAATTGGCTCCTTTCCCTATGTTGCTCATGAATCAACAAATCACATAATCAATGTTGTTGAAGATCGAAGCAATTCGTGCCTCCACGCATGTGATGTGACAGATAACAATCCAAAATGATCGTATAGTCATCAATCAACACCAAGTGCAAATGATTCGATCTCTTCAGGTATTATTGTTAGCCAGTATATACTATATAGCATTGTTCTCCTTCCAACATCTTCCAGCCGCTCATGATACTCTCACAAGGAAAACAAATACCTTAAAATTATAATATGCTCTCAACAAACTATTCATACAAAATCACTCTGAATTGAGAAGTTACACATGCATTTGGGGAAAGAATACAGATTTGGCATTGCCCCTATTTTCCTTCTAAATTTTCATCACAGTGGAAATATCAAACCACTCGATACCAAAATGAAAAATTTGGTTAGAGTTAAAAAAATAACACGATTAATAATTTCCTCTCTATATATCATTCGAACAAATACATAAATAGATAGGCCGGATCGCTCCTATAAACAAGGAGTTAGCCTTAACTACCTACCCAACACATTCTATTCCATGTGCATGGTTACAACCATTATTGTTTACATAATAACAACCTTATTAAATATGTTCACACTAATATATATTTCCTAACAAATCTAGCCTCTAAAAAAAAATAGTCAAAAATGATGCTCAATAGTACAAAGTTATGTAAAAACAAATTGCACATGGGACCAAAATAGATAGTTTTGGGTCATATGACAATTTAAATATGAAATTAGGGACTAATTAAGGCACAATGGGCTAATTTAGAGACTTAGGAGGATCATATGGGCGACCAATATGACTAACCAGTGACTTAAAGAAGGCTCTTAAGGCTAAGGATGTAGCCTAAGGGATTTGACCCCTGCACCTCTTGGTAGCCAATGCCTTAAAAATAATACTTTTCATCAAGTCACTTATCATGCTCAATACTATAATTGACAAATTTTATCTTTACTAAATATCAAGTGCAATCATGTGCATTTGAATGGTAGCCCAAATAACTACAAACTTGAAATAGGTGCTTTGGGAGCACCGTAAGTCCAAATTGTAAAACCTTGGACTTTTTGGAAAGCTCGTGAAATGAAGAATCTAAATATTAGTGAGTGGTGTAAACAACCTGTAAAATAGTTCTTTTACACCTTGTTTTTTGTGGTTTTCCCTACAAGAGTGAAACTTAAAAAATTCACAAAAATAATCCATGTAACAAAAATGCTCTTTTTTAAATGTTTATTTTTATGTATATTTCATTACAAATATTAAAAAGAACTAGAAAAAATAAATTCAAAAATCTAAAAAAATATTTAAAAAGGTTTGTAAAAGGAGTTTTTCGTAAGAACAAAACCCCATATGGTTTTTTAATTCCATCAAGTTAATATGCCTAAAATCTTACAAAGAACCTAGAGAAGTATATGGAAAAAATAATAAGAAAAAAATCTTTGACATCGAATTACCAATCAAGGAGTATGACTATAAAACCATGGAATAATAGGTGAAACCCAAGAACCTCCTCAATTTTGAAATCACTCTACAAATTCTAAAGTTGCTACAAATAATAAGTAATAATAAACACATTATTTCCTATAATCAACCAAATTAATTTGATATCAAAGAGATTTACAAATTAAAATAGAAGTGGTTTGTATATAGTAAAATCAAGAGTTCAGTCCAACTTTTTATTTTGACTATATGATAGACAAGTATGCAACAACCTTTACATAAATATGCACACGTGAGATAAGAGGTCAATCTATGAGTGTAACTTATCCTACTATAATCCTAGGATGCGAGCAAAGTAGACTAAGTCAACAAAGCTTAAATAATACTAAATAAACTAAGTAAACTTAAAATAAAAGGTCCATATATAAAAATATTCCACCAACAATTGGTTGGCTCAGATTATCTCTATTTGGAGGAGGATCCATATGATTGATATATGAATCCAACTTCTTATAATGATAGTCTTTGTGTAGCATTTTGGTTGACTCTATATATTCAAGAAATTATTGTAGAAATTTTTGCATAGCGGGAGTATAATCAAACTCGATAAATATTCATGTTCCCCTTCTTCTTTAGTCTCAAATACAATGTTTCAAATGTTAGATTTGGTCTGTACATTTCATAGTGTAGGTTTTGGTTGCTTAACATTAACAAATCTTATGGAAAATCAGTTGATATAAGAAGGAACTAATCGGAGAAAACCATCGACATTGGGGTTATTGTGGTCACACATAGATAGTTTGATAGAGGATGTAGTGGAATGATGAGAAAATACTCTATAATGAAGTAGATCTACTTACAAAAAGTTTTTGGAAATGTTCTTTCAACAGATCGACCATGTAAAAATTTGCAATGATGCTTAAAAATTATTTTTTTCTTTAAAAGATATACAAACCAAACCCGACATCATCACCCATGAGAAATGGCATAAACCTTGGAGGAAACTTAAGCTCAAAAGGTGAAAACATGTGATACATAAGCCAGAAAGTAAATAGAGGTAAATGAAGAAGGTATAAGGTGACCGAAAGAAGGGATAACATCATGTTGTCATGATTTATAAGGAATGTATAATAAAATATTTATAAATCCACAATATAATTGCCAAAGATTATAGATTATGAAGTACAGTGATTAAACATAGATTTAGATGTTTATATTACACATTACAAACCAAGAAAGTAAAGTAAATAACAATAAAGTAAAGAGATAGGAACACAAAATTTATAGTGGGGAAACCCAAAGGAAAATACACCACTCAGAATAAAGCACTGCCTGTATTAATAATTTGATATACAAATTTTCCCAGCACTTCCACTTCACTCCTCGATCTCACAGAACACTTGCATAACAGTTTCTTAAAAAATTTCAATACATTGATCCCAGTGTATCTTACCAAACTAATACACTCTTACTTATGTATCAATATGGTACCAATGTATACGTTGGTCCAATCTCGAGAGGGATCACAGTGAATTGTTCATGTTGTTTCACTCTTAAATGTGTAAGACCGACATAATAAAGTTTAATAAATTAAAATTTAAAACAATATAGGGTGTAAAGTGATGGTCCTCATAAGAAGGTATCCCCACTTGACATTATCACCCCAACACCTCCCCTTAATGTTAAGTAGGAAAAAACAAAACATGCCAAATTACCTTTTTCTACAAAAGGATTTACAGATCCATAAATCATCAATGATGATTCAAGCTAGCATGTAAACAAGGGAAATCATACAGATCTTCCCATATAGAAATTCTTAGGACAAGTGCTTTATATGGAGACATATATCAAATTATGGATCCTTTTATAAAACAAGGCATTCCCATAACTAATGCCTCACCGATATTTACTAGTAAATTAACATAATGTGAACATTTACTAATCACAAAATGGAGGAAATATTGTAAGTTTACAAAATGTCATTAAGATGTGGCATTTTAATACACACTCCCCTTCAATGGAAAATATGAAAGGCCCAACAAGGCATAAAATTTTCATAACTTTATAGAGCACAATAGCTTTGTGAAAATATTTGCAACTTTACTTTTAATGAAACAGTAACTTGAGATCAATATCACCATTTAGGACTTTCTCTCGAATAAAGTGCAAATGAACCTTGATATGATTTGTCCTTTGATGTTGAACTAGATTATTTGCAAGAGTAATTCAACTTTGGTTATCACATAGAAGAGTATTTCTTCCTTTAATGCCCATATGCAGTTCATCCAACAGTCTTTTTAGCCACATAGATTCCTTTGCAACTTCCATAGCACTTATATACTCTACTTCAGTAGAAGAGATAGACATTGGTGGTTTCTTCTTGCTACTCCAAGTGATGGAGCTTGTAACCAACTTGAAAACATATCCAAAATTATATTTTCTATCCGTAGCATCACCAACATGGTCAAAATCACAATATCCAAATAATTTTACATCATCACAAGAAGAATAATACAAACCATAATTAATTGTTCCTTTAACATATTTCAGAATTATTTTTTCCATTTTTCAATGATCCTCATAAGGATCCTACATAAATCTTGAAACAACTCCTACTGCATATGAAATATTAGGTCTAGTAATAGTCAAATAAATTAAACTACCAACTAGTTGTCTATACAGAGTAGGATCAAATTTAGCACATGTAGGTTTAGGATCCAATTTGACACCAACTTTAATAGGAATCACAACAAGTTTACAAATCAATCATGTTAAATATTTTAAATAAATTAGTAACATACCGAGATTGTGATACAAAAATAGATTTATTATCCTGAAATATTAACCATGCCTAAAAATGATTTAGCAAACCTAAGTCAGTCATTTCAAAAAAATAATAATCTTTCTTTCGTTCTAACAATTAAATGTTTATCATTGATAGTAATCAAAAAATCATCAACATGTAAAACAATAATGTTAATATGATTATTTTCAAACTTAACAAACTAATCATTATCGAAACAGATAGAGAGACCAAGATCCTAAAAGAAACTATTAATTTTAGCATACCAAGCTTTAGGATCTTGTTTAAGACCATAAAAAGACATTTTTCAGTTTACGAGACATATAGATCCTTACCATGTCCTTAAAAACCTTTAGTCCGGCGCATGTAGATTTATTCTTTCATATCACCATTAAGAAATGCATTTTTAACATCCATTTGGTGAATATCCTAGAGATATTGAGCGATTAAAGCTAGAAGAGTGGACTAAAAGATCTCATTTTAGCTACATGAGAAAAGGTTTCAATGTATTCTATCTTAGGTTTCGAGTGAAACTCCAAGCTACTAACCTTGCCTTAAATTTATCTATTTAATCTACATAGTTATATTTAATTTTATACATCCACTGTATCCTATAATGCTTTGTTTCAAGGAGGAGGGACTAATTCCCAAGTGTTATTTTTAATTAAAGAATTGTATTTATCTTTCATAACCTTAAGCCATATTTCATCTTATTTGGATTCTTTGAAATATTTTGGTTCAACCTCATATAAGATCATTAAGGCATGATAAGTATCCCGACTACGGGTAACCTTTCTCAGGCTAACAGGATGAGAGTCCTTAACAATATTTTGATCCCATTTAGGAATCTTGGGATGCAACACATTTTGAGATGACTCCCCCTCAATCTCTATCATATATTTATTAGGATAATCGTCCTCTTGAACTTTAGTTTCCATATTGTTAGGAGAAGAATTATCGGGATCTATTTCAGGAGAAATAGATGAGGGTTCATAAGAAGCATCACATAATGTTTTTTCTAAGACATGAACATTCCTATTTTCAACTATGTCATGCTTGAAAGGGTCATAGACTCTTAATTCTTTTGTTTTAAACCATATCCAAAAAATACAGAATAGGAGGTTGGGTCAAGATTCTTCCTTTTAACTTTTGGAATGAAGATAGAAGTAGGACTACCGAATATTCTTTAGTGAGAGATATCTAGTTTTTATTTTTTCCATACTTCATGAGAAGTAGTTTGATGAAGAGATTTTATAGGTACTCTATTAATAATATAGATAATAGTATTCATTGCTTCCTCCTATAGAAACTTAGGCACATTTTCTGCGTGAATCATAGTCCTAGCCATTTCTAAGACAGTTTAATTTTTCCTTTTCGTAATGACGTTTTGTTGTGAGGAATAGGTATTAGTCAACTCTCTCTCGAATCCCACATGACACACATAAATCATCAAATTTTTGCTAACATACTCACCTCCATTATCGTTATAATTATTTTTTCATATTAGAATCATTTTCAACTAAGGCTGTAAATTCTTGAAATTTAGACAAGACATCGACTTTTTCTTAATAAAATAATACCATTTCATCCTAGAGAAATCATCAATAAAGCATACAACATAAAAAGATCTACTTAGAGAAGGAACTTCAAGTGGACCTCTCACATCACTGTGAATCAATTCTAATAAATGAGAGGAATTTTGATCATGATTTTTGTGAAATGGTTTAGCATGTTGTTTACCACGTGGGTAGCTTTCACATGTTTCATTATCAGATTTCAATTTAGGGAAACCTATTACAAGATTTAGGTGAGACATTTAATACAAACTTCTGAAATTTACATGTCCAAGAATTTCATGCCAAAGCTAAATATCATTTTTGGCACCAAGACCTCTAACCATGATTCCATTACTAACCTCTAAGGGGAATTTTCCACTCTTTCTAGCTAATTCAGAACTCTTGAAGAAAAATTTAACAACCAATTGGCCATTCACATAGAATTCCTTGATCTCCTCCAGGTTCACATTAAAAAGACATGTGATAATAGTGGTACTCCTACTTCAGCTTGGAAGAATAGGAGAATTACTAAGAAGTTTAAAGATTCCAATTGGGACCCTAATACTTGGACAACTATGAATCTATACAGGGAACTTAGGGTAGCTCTTAAAGTGTATAACAAATATGTGAACTAGTGCCCTTTTTCCATTGCATTCTTTGTGCACCCTATTGTGGTGTTGTTTTTCGTTTGTTTTCGAGCTTCTTGTAGAAAGTTGGCACCTGACTTACTATGCTTAAAGTTTTATTTAGCTTGTTGGATTTTGGTTGGGGTGTGATCCCCACATATCAAAAAATCACTTTTTTCTCGTTGAATATACTTTGGTTCGTGATATTTTTTGGTTATACTTCAAGGTATGGTCCCTTCAAAACCATTTAGCTTTAATAAAAAGATTGAAGATCATTTCTAGAAGAAGAAGAAAAGTAATATTAAGAAAAAAATCCATCAAAAATATATAAACCATTTTTACAGTATACCAGATGAAACAACATTACTAAGTTTGTATTTTCACATACCATTTATCTTTGTAATACAACCTTATTGTTTTCTTTAGTTAATCGAGAGAAAGAAAAAAATTATTTTTCAATAGAGGAACATACAAGACATTCCTAATTATTCCATTTTTCAATTTAACATTTCCATAACTTACAAATCTAATGATGGAATTATCCCTAGATATATATTTTCCTCACATTTAACATCCGAGAGGATACCATGAATAAAATTCATGTGCCTAGAGGCACCACTATCTAGGATCCATTCATTGTCATTTGAAGCTAAGAGAGCAAAGATATAGGTCAATAAAATGATCAACATTATTTGCATGGTTTTTATTTTGATTTTGATTCTGATCTTTCTTTTGATTGATAAATTTATTATTTTTAGTATTTTTAATAAAAAAATAGTTCTTACATGACAATCAAATTCTTTATGACCAAATTTTCCACATTTATTACATGTGCCATTGAATTTCTCTTTAAAATTATGAATGGTTCTAACATAATTAGATTTAGGATTGGGTTTAAATTTTGATCTGAGATTAGATTTTATGATTAGGATTGACATTATTTCTCTTATGAGAGGGTTTATGATTATGAGAGAACAATTCTGAGAAGCAGTCTCTTTTGAATCAAAATTCTCCATTACATTCTCTTATTGAATAAAAGAGAAGACATAGTATCTAAATCAAGTAGATCATTCTCATTCTAATATTTAGAGTTAAGAATGGAGATATAGTTCCTAAATTTTTCATGAATATTTATCTGAATAATGAAATATAAAATCTTATCTTGAAATAACTCATAATTAAATCCATCTAACTGATCTTTAATGTTTTTTAATTTTAGCCAGATAATTAACAATTTTCTCATCCCCTTCATGGGAGTTGTAAACAATTCCATAATTAGCTTAATTATTTTGGACAGATGATTACCTTTATGCATAGTCTCTAACTATTTACATGCATCTGCAAGAGAATCCATATGACCTATATGCATTATAAATTCATCCTTTATGCTCTGCAATAGGATTAATAGGGCTTCCTGAGATCTTTGGGAGAAGGAGCTAAGGTTTTCAATATTTTGCAAGTCTTTCGATGGGTCATTTTTCCACCCGATTACAAGATCTCATAGATTTCTAGCCATGAAATGGGATTTTAACCTTATTCTCCAAATACTATAATTATTTCCATTTAATAAATGATATTTTCCTTAGAAAAACTAGCATTACCGGCCATTTTTATTTTTTAATAAAAACACACAAAATAGCTTAGAAAACAAATTAAATAAAATAAAAACGAGAAGAGGAATAAGTAGCTACCACTTGGAAAGAAATAAATGGTAAAGAGAGACACATGTTAGAATTCCTTCACTCTCAAGTAGATTTCCTTAACGGACTTAAAACACGGGAATAAACCATAGTTAATTAACTTATAGATCCAAATGTGGGGGTCAATTTGAGCGATAATGAAATAGCTCGGTGAGCTATTTAGCAACTTGAAACAAATCATAAAGTCGAGCTCACAAATGAGAAAACTAAGCTTGAAATCCTTAACGATAACCAAAAAAAAAAATAAAACTTAAGGACATGTGGCAAAAGCAGTGACACACATCGAAGATCAAGTAATCAACAAAGACATGTGTCATCTTTCTAGAAAATTTTAATGTAGATATTCCTAGCAAATGTAAATCCCCTAGAATAAAATAAGATAAATAGTTTATTGGGTCCGTCATAGGGTTGAACGGTCAAATAGATATGTAGAAAACAACCAAAGGACCAAGTGGTAAAATATCAATGGAAGAGAGAAGAAGACAAAGTAAAAATTCTAGCACTCAAGTATAGATGCACTCCATAGACCTCAATCTTGTGTAATTAATGGAAAAAATAATAATTTTAGGTTTGTAATAGAGTTGATAAGTCAAAGAAATACAGAAGATGAAAAAAGAAAAAGATGGTTGAAACAAGAGGCAACGTGTGGAGCAAATCAACGATAACTTACGGGGCACATGTCATCTTTCCGGTAACATTCCTCACAGATGAGCCTAGTGGATGTGAATTCCATGGAGTTAACAAAAACAAAGGAATTTTTGGTTCCAAAACAAAAGGACACGAAAAATAGAAGAAGGAAATATAAATCAAAAGGTGAAACTTGGCACAAATCTAACAACCAAAAAGGACAATTGGAAGCTTTTGAAAAACTTTTAAGAGATGGATCCAAGTAGACATGAAGTCCTCGAGAATGAGCCAAAACAAAATAAAATTCAGGTCCAAACAACCATCTAAATCAAAAGATAGAAAATGTGAAATGTGAAAGAACTTGGAGAAATTCTATTGGCTCAAATTTTGTAAGTGATAGAAGAAGTTAACACAAGATTGATTTTGCACAATATGGAGATACTGGAGCTTAATGATTGGCTCATGCTTCAGACCGACAGAGAAAACTAAAAAAATTTTGTGACCTCTTTTATTGGATAAAGCTTCGCAATAACATAACTTGCAAGAAAATTAAATCATTTTAATGTGGGGGATTTAGAACTATGAAATTAATCATATTTGAAATAAAACTTTCGGGTTGGCTCCTCAATCAAATAAAATGAAAGCACGTGGCTCAAATTCCATGAGTCGTGAGGAAAGGTGTCATAATTTTGTCACTTTTCCAAGAAAAAGTAGACTATGGACCTAAAACTCAGATAATAAACCATAAAACAAAGAAATTTGAAGTCTTCTCTAAAAAGAAATAAGCCTGAAAGATAAAATAACTTATTTTAAATAATACCCATAGTTATAACGTCTATATAAAACAAGCGTGAAATATTTTAAATAGCTACAGATGACTGGGAAGAGCAAGAACAAAGATCTAGCATCACATAAACACATATCTATGCACGCAAATGCACAAACAAGACATAAACAACAAATTACCCAATATTCATAATATTTGGTGGAAAAAATGGAATTTTGAACCTGTTTAACTTGAAGTTGATAGCGGAACAAGTTAGGTTTTGCATATCCAAAAGAATTCAAGTTTCTTCACCGTGTAAATTAAAAAAACATCTAAATCTAGCTCTGCACAAGCGTAACCACCAACTCGATACCATGTTAGGATTTATAAGGAATGTATAATAAACTATTTATAAATCCACAATATAATTACCAAATATTATAGATTATGAAGTGCAATGATTAAACATAGATTTAGATGTTTATATTACACATTACAAACCAAGAATAGAAACTAAATAAGAGTAAAGTAAATAGATGGGAACGCCAGATTTATAGTGGGGAAACCCAAAAGAAAAACCCCACTTAGAATAAAGCACTTCGTGTATTAAGAATTTCATATACAATTTTTACCCAGCACTTCCACTTCACTCCTCGGTCTCAAAGAACACTTGTAGAACAGTTTCTTGTAATTATTTAATACATTAATCACAAGTGTATCTTACCAAAGCAGATTTGGTCTTACTTATGTATCAATGTGGTACCAATGTATACATTGGTCCAATCCTAAGAGGGATCATAGTGAATCGGTCACGTCATTTCACTCTTAAATGTGGAAGACCGACATAATAAAGTTTAATAAATTAAACTTTAAAATAATATGGGGTGTAAAGTGGTGTTCCTCCCAAAGAGGTATCCCCACTTGACATTATCACCCCAACACATGCAATAAGCAAAAACAAGTGGATATAATTAGATAAGTAAACAAAATATTTGTGGTGTGTGAAAAAATCGAAGAAATGAGGTAAGAATATAGTAATTATGACATAAAATTAAAGTATAGAAAAGGTTTTGGTCTATCCCATGTGATCAAGTCTAATGACACCCCAATCCACACGCCCCTAAGGTACTCTCTTAGGAGGAGAATGCATCGATATCTCTTGCAAAAAATAAATTATTATTAATAAAAATATGAGATGTATATAGATGTCGACAACATCGACTTGTTAGTCGAGGAAGGTTAACAACATTGGGAGTAGTAGAAGTAAGAGAAGATAGCATCAACTTTCTTGGTTTGGGATGGTTGATGGTGTCGATGTGTGTAAATTAAATTGCATAAATTAATCTATTGTTTACTAATTCGAGTCATTTAATAATCAAACCAAGGGAAGTAAACTTTCAATAATGTCAGTCTTGTATGCATAGTTCAAAATCATTTAGGAGGTACAAAAATAAATAGTTTTCACTATTATACTTTAAAAACAAATCTTAAAAGTATAATGCTTGAAAAAACTAACTGAAATTAAATGGCTTCTAACACTATGACCGATTTTAAAGCTTGTAAATTTAGAATATAGATAAAGAGGTAAATTGATTCCTAGCCTAATCATGCAATGGAACAAAGAAAAAAACTATGGAGGGGTTTAGCATACCATAAGTGGGCCCTACCTTGGGTGTTAATCCCTCCTAAGGCTTGTAACTAAAAGCTACTGAATATAACTCAAATTATTTATTGAATTGGCATGAAAATTATAATTAGGATCAAGGCAACTTCTCTATCTGTGTATTCTCTATTCTTTAATTCTCTATCTAGATATCTCTCTCCATCTAGATTTTTAGCATTAATCTCTTTCTCTTATACTCCTCAATTACAGCAACACGTGAGAAGAAGAGTTCAACTAGGAGTTCAAACAGACTAAGTAAAATATATTCAATGAAACAAGTGGAAGATCTTAAATAGAACAACAAGAGTTCCAACACATGCAACAAAATTAATTAACAAGTGTTCAAATATCAAACACATAACTCAAGTAATTGTTAAGTTCCTTAGATCATGTGTTTAACTGATCAATCAGTTCTTCAAAGTGAGTTATAATAGGTAGTCAAATCTATTATTGATTTATATTAAGTTCTCATGTTCCATTTGTAATCGCCTCTTCCACGACATGTATAGACTTGGAGTTTCAACCTTCACTTCCCGTATATCTTCATAATCGGGCTCCTTTGTTATAGGTGATCTTTTTGGCTGTAAAAAGTTCCTTTAGCTATAGGTGAGTTCCTTTGGCTATGGACGAGTGGCTGAAAGAGGTTTCTTAACTATAGGTGAATCCATATAGTTGCAGATGGGTGGTTTTTCGGTGAGTCCTTTCCTACATACAAGTTGTTCCATATAACAAGTTTCTTACAAACAAGGGTGGCATCACATATATCATCACTTTAACTTATTACAACCATAAGAATAAATTCATACTCAAAATACCACAAAATAAATATAACTATTCATAACTATATTAATCAGTATTCATGCCATAAGTTCAAGTTATGATGATAATGTTCAACAAAGATAACTAGGAAATACAAGGACATAGTCTTAATGGATTAACAAAATTACAAAGGATGATTTGTTTATAAAGGGGTTTAATCAACTCATCACACCCATAGGATTAATTTCTTGAATGTCCTCATTCAAGTTTCTTAGGTTCCTCCTGAATGGTGCTGCATACATGCCTAAAATCCACTGGAGTATTTATCCCTTCTATTTTTGTGAAGAAGTAACCACTATTCATCCTAAACCTATGCATAATTTTGTCTTGTATTATTTTATTCAATGGTTGATCACCTAACTAATTTGGTATTAGAAAGTGGAATATTGGTGGGTGATAGCCAATTAGAAACCAAGTAGTTGCACATGCAATAGAAATATCAATGTATGCATTCACTCTTCTTAAATTTGGTATGATATTATGATAAGAGTACATCTCTATCTTTTACGATTCAGAGACATCTCTCTCCAACACATCCCGCATGCTTTTACTATCTCTTTTTCATGGTCTTTGATCATGTCCCTGAATTTCTCACGAGTTTATTTCCTCATCCGCCATGCCCTCTTTCGATCACCTTATTATTCATATACTTTCCATATTTCTCTATAATTTCTTTAGTCTTATTAGCTTCATCCCTAACCATCGGTGAATGTACTTTTTCCAAATGTTTGTAGTCCTTCATTTATCTTTCTCTATCTAACTCATTTAGAAAATAAGAACAAAGTTCGTTAACCGGAACATCTCCAATGTATATGACTAGAATAAAATCCATATCATACTCAGAAGAGCATAGCTATACATGAAAATTTCACAAATTAGAAGTTGAATTTCATTATGGATATTCACATATAACCTAAAGAAGTTCCTAGCTCCACTGATATCATATGGTATCTCGAATTGTAACATCTTATCTTTTAAGAAAATAGCATAGACATTGGAGGGAGGCCTGCATTCGAATATTTCATGGACCAACTAAAGAGTATTTTCTTACTTTTTCTTTAGCTTTTTAATTTCTCTATCTTTTTCTCAATTTCTTCCTTGTCTTTGGAAGATGAGTTCTCTTTATCTTTCTCACTTTCCTTTTAACCTATTAACATAGGTTTCAAATTCATTCACCTAGTAATTAGTTAGCATTTTTTGTGTTTCCATCTCTCTACAAACTAGTTTAACATTATCTCTTTTAACTTCTTTAATGACAATTTGTTGTTGTAATGGGGCAACATTTACATGTTGCATGCTAGCATGTGGTAAAAATAGTAGTGTAACTTGTTCAATTACATCAGCCACAACTATAGGGGTATGTTTTGATAATTTTTCCACTCCCACAAATGTCTACTCTTTCTCAATTCCATGGACCAAGTGCTCAATGACCTCCTTAACAAATTAGGGCATATGTTCAAGTTCAATTGGTTCTCCAATTTATCCTTCTATGTCTTCCTCAAGACCTTCTCGATTCATGAACTATTTGGTCAATTTTCTTGCTAATTTCTTCTCTCATCTTGTCCTTAGATCCTTCCATTTCAACAAATATCTCATCAATACGAACTATTGTTGCATGCTCCTTCATGCACTTCTCAGGGTAATCTTGTATAATTTCTCCTCTAACCTCTTCTTCCTCTATCTCTCGCATAACCCTACTTCACACAAATTATCTCCACATTTTGGGCTTGGTTTTCTTATCCCTCCATGTGATCTTTAGGGAATTGTTGTTCATAGAATGTAGCATCATCACCTCCCTATACTGTCTTCATGGGATCAATTTTCTCCTCTACATTTTCCACATCACTATCAAGTGATATGGTCTCCATGAATTGGTTAGTTTAGAGGTTTTGGACATTTGGATTTTAGCCTATGAGAGCACCTCTGTGGTGTAGGGGTGGACTTGGAAGATTTTATTTTACCCTTTGAGGTGGATGATTCAGAGTAGAAAATTCAAGGGGGTTTCAGCAATGAAAATTCTTTCAGGGGATACAAGAATAGGATTTTCTTCAGTAGGTGGTATATTCTTAGAAAAAGGGTTTCATTTGGTCGGGAGGTTACTATTGTAGGCTCAACTACATGTGTGGAAGAGCTTCAGTACTTCTTATTCCCTCTTATTTCCCAACAATTCATCAATACTCCTAGCTCTTGCAAAATCTTCCCACCTTATCTCAGGATAATCCCTCTACAAGGTGTGATTTACTATCAAGGTGATGAGACAATGGTGTGATAGTGTATACCTACCTCTTTGTGCCTCCCTACTCATTTTCTTCAATATCTCATTCAATAAATTGGGCACATTCACTTGTCTATTATTCTTCAGTTGATTTAGCAATTTAAAGTGAATCTGTATTCACCTAGAGTATCTTCCTCATAGGTAAAATACTTGATAATATAATTTACAACTTGCCCAATGAGGTTTTAGAAAAAAATTATTTACCTTTTCTATCAGTAAAAAATACATCATCTTCATTAGAAAATTCCCTTCTGATTGCCTCCGGATTTTCTTTCTCTGGAAATGGTTCACCCTATGCAGGAAGTCTAGTTACCTCAACCAAGATATCATCACTAATTCTTACTGATAAACCCTTTACCTTTGCTTCACCATTACTGAGTGTATTAGAAAACTCTTCCACCATTGATTCATTGAAACCCTGGAATCATTTTATGTAATCTAACCACCCACTATCTTGAAAATACTATAAAAATTTTGGTTGGCTAAGAATTTGAGAGTGCTCTGTGGGCTCATGTCATATCAAATATCCTCCCATTTTGAATATGTATCTTTCTCGGTTCTCACAATGCAATCACATAGTTTTGTTTGAAGAAATGATGTAAAATTGAGTTGTGTGGGATTGTTTTGTTTTTTTGTTTTGAACTTTGAGACAAAACACACGCAACACTGATTACGAGAGAGGTAATTAATTGTGTGGATCTGCATGAAGTGTGTGGGGTAAAGTTATATGACAAGTATGGACCGACGTGTAGTGATACCTCATAGCATAAAGGATGGTGGTTTATAAATGTAAATAAATACATGATGAATTGGCATAAATAGTAATAAATAATAATCATTATAATTATACTTTAATAAAATGGTAGTCAAGTGCACTTATCCCGATGTTTATTTAGGATGATTATTTTGCATGCTTTACTAAATTTTATTCCTTATTGCATGTTGGCTTGTTATTATGTTGTGGTCATTGTTGTTATACTGTAGACATGTATTGTTATTATATTGGTTTCTCCTTACTACAATTAGCTAAATTCTTGGAGAGGGAACACTGATCTATTGGGGTACCAAATTATATTTTCATCTCTCACACATGTAGATATATTTGATCTTCTTCATGCAATCATAAGCTCTATGAAACGTGAAAAAAAAACAATGGTTTATTGCATAGTGTTATAAGTAGAACATCTAGTAATTACATTCTCTCCCTATGATGGAGATTATGCACTCTTGCAACCATCTAACATCAAATCCTGCAAAACATAAATTCAAAGAAAATGAAATTGCTAGAAAAGTGTGCAGATCACCAAGAGGTATGATTACAACACTTTTATTTGTCCTTAGAGTATTCAGCAAGCTGAATATACCAAGGCCACTGAAATATCTCAATCCTCTGAAATCTCAGAAGATGAACTAGTAGGCTCAATTTCTGATTTTAACTCTGATGTCCTTATTTCCATCCTTCTTTTCCTCCTCTAAACTATTGCATGAAGGTAATTCTCACAATCGGCTTATGTATAACCTCAACCTATGTCCATTCACCAATAACTTGAACCTTACATGGTCTATGGTGGTGATTTTTACAACTTCATTGGAGAAGATTTTCTCAATCTCATAGGGGCCTAACCACCATGTCTTGTGTTTTCCCATATGGTTGTAGACACTAAAATTAGGTCACACTCCCCTTTGATTCCTCGACAAATAAGCACCCTTCATCACATTCACCTAGCCAGGGCCCTCTTCACCTCACTAATATTAATTTAATTAATATAATTAAATTAATTCATTATCCTCACCATATTTATTATTTAAATATCTTAATTTAAATAATATCCACACATACACCTCACCTAGACATCTCATCAAGCCAACTCACCCTAAGACCTATTCTTAGTAAGTTGCCATAACTAACTAAGACTTACCCAAACACTAAAAATAAATGCCTACATTCTCTCTAACCACATTCCCGCATGCTTACAAGAAGCTTCCAATTTAATCCTTGGGTTAACGACATGAGATCTGAGAAAATCAAGAGGATCTCCTTAGTTTGGTAAACCTAAGAAATCTCGCCTTGATCGATGCCGGTTACCCCTAACCGTCGCCGATTAGGCTGGAACGCCATTAGTTACCCTTTTAAACCCCAAAACAACCTTATTTTCAAGGTTGGCAAAGTTTGGAAAATTTTGGCTAGCATTAGCACATTCCAGAGATATATCGCATCTTCTAAGAGTGAATTTCAGTGAGAACATGCATGCAAGGAAGGAGATCAAGCATTTTCTTCTGCATAGCCATCCAACACTCACCCCAGTGATGATCTGATCTAACCAAGCAAAAGGAATTCTCATGCAGCCCATGCAGAAGCTTTCCTACGATTAGTGATCATCTGCAGCCTTCAACCTCTTACCAGCACCTCCATCCCTCACTCACAGGCATCCAGACCCAGAATCCAAGTAAGTAAAACATTATACTTCTCTAGTTCATTTCATTTCGTTATTATATTATCACCTATTGTTTACCTAGCCACCCATTGACCTCCTTCAACACTCGCCCTCCATATACCCATTAAAACCTCTCAAATCTCACCCAAGCTACCAAGTACCTCATTCCAACAAACCAAATTCCTTTGTGCAATCACAAAGGAGACCCAAAACTCATTCTATGGCATTCCTAGTTTTCCACAAGAATCTTGGCGCCGGCTACACCCAACCACCGTCAATCACCCTTAACCAAAGATCGGTTTCTATATTTTCCCATACAACCCAATGTGCTGACCTATCCACCTAATTCAACATCACCCTCATTCACCCGTGATCCGCCCGAGACCTCGGTAGACTTGCAGAGATCCGTAACCGCTTATTTGACCTTAGGATCGTATTATAACATAACATGTTAGATCAGATCTTTCTTATTGTGTTTAAGTGAGATACCCAAATAATTTTGAAGTACAATAGGATTTATTTCATTTTCCGTATTAAATTGTTTAAAAAAGAGATCGACAACCGTCTAGGAAGTATCACACTTCCTAGATCTAGCACACGCTAGGCAAAAGGAAGATATCACAATCAATTGTGGATTCGAAGTGCATATATTGTTTAAATCTATTTCAATACTTCAAAGAAATGAGGTGTTGGCATGGATGGGACCCAAAGCTTGCATTTATTCATTCCTAGGAAAAGTTGTGTGTTTGTTTCCGTTTGGAAAAACATACACATTAATTTTCCTCCTTGTAACCCACCTTTTCTTTCTATTTTCTCTAAAGGCCACGTACCCAAAATTGTAAGGTGCAAGATCTTTAGGAACAATGTAACAAGTGCCCCAATGATTATAGGTTCCTCGCAAGGTGTTTTCCGAAAAGCCTCTCTTTTCTTGGCCTTTTTCCTCTTGGTGTGAAACCGAAACCACCGCCTGCATGGGCGGCGGTCTCATGACCGCCACCCTAATCAGGCGGCGGTCCTTTACGCATTTTCCAGAAAGTGTTTTAACACGACTCACGTAAAAATCAACGTTTCACCAGCTTTCCTTGCCGACTTAGGCTTGCATTTATGTTTTTGGTCCCCTGGAATAGTGTTTGGCCATTGTTTATTGTTTTAGAGTTCAGTTTGGTTTTGATCTTTGGGTGAATGAAAAGCTATAAATAAATGGTTTGTGCACAAGCAAATGGTCTGCCCCTCATTCACTTTCATGCTCTGATTTTCATAGTTCAGTCTTTTATTCTGTTTAGAAGCCATAGTTTTAATTCCTTGCATGCTTAGTTAGCATTGTTCAGCTGTTGGTAAGCCACATACCCATCTTGTGCAGGCAGTACTGTTATTTCACCCAATCCATTGGAGTAGAATAGCTTAGGAAGCCATTAAAGTTGCAGGTTTTGCTCTTCAAACAGGATAGTTTCAGGTTCTGGACGCTTTATGTTGCATGACTCACAATAAATCCCGCTAGGAATTGCATAAGCCAAGCTCTGTACTCTTGCGCTATCCCTCTCCTACTCGCATTATATTCAGTCTGCATTCTGAGCTGCCTTTGTCCCAATATCTACTTCTGTTGATGCTAGCATTACACGCTTTTCTAGATTCACGTGAATACGAAAGAACGAGGAGATCACACTGAGGGGACAAGATCACACACACCATCGGATTCGCCACCATGTTCTGCGGAATCCAGGTTCTAGCTTTCAAAGTTCTAGTTAGAATCATATCAAATAGAGTAGATAATTACTTCATTTTAGTAAATTCTATTCTCGATATTGCCAGGGAAGCTGTGAGGATTGATAGTTTCTGAGAAACTATGATTCACTCCTCACTTCTGAGGTAGGATCGAGAATCTTATGAGATAGATTAGATGAGCTATTTTATTTGTTTAGAATAAATCTACAAATTGCACAGGAAAATAACTACACTCGGTTATTTTGTTTGTTTTAAATTGTTATTTAGTTGTTATTTCTAGATACGTTTAAATAGTTTCTTTTCTTAAATTCTTAAGGGTTTCTCAGAAAAATAGAAGTTATATATGTTTTAGATTTATTCCACGTAGTTTAAATTTACTTTGTTACAGTTAGATTTACATTTTGTTTTGTATGACAATCACGGGACCTAGGGAGCCCAGGGAATACGTATTTGAGCCAATCGTGCCTCAACCCAACCTCGTCACAACAATAGTTGACATAGACCAGAACCTTAGAATACAAGTCTTCCAAACAACAACAGATTTACAACTGATCAGCTCTCAGTTGAGAGGGTTAAATATAGAAGACGACCAAGCACACACGTTTTGGTCAAATCAACCGAACTACAGATTACCCTAGGCAAACATTCACATGACTGTAGAAGGGTTCGAAAGAGAACAAACCTTTGGTTGTGATCCTTTGGTCCCACAGCCAGATGCAGGAGACACTCTCACAGACATAGATACTAGTTTAAGAATCCAGGTTGCACGAACGCCTGTGAGGTATTCCGAGAAAATCACGCAGTTATTAAGTCTAAACATAGAAGCTGAGAAAGCGTACGATTACTGGATACTAGGGATTAGGACTTGATTTCGTACATGACCATAGCAGGACCGCAACAACCAAGAGTCTACGGTTGTGATCCACAAATCCCGCAACCTAACGAATCCATAAGTCAATCAGATATAGACACTGGCCTACGCACGTTAGTATTCCAGTCCACTCCACTTCCACCCATCATCATCGAACAATTATCCTTACTAGATATAGTGGCTAACAAAGCTAGAGAATTCTGGACTAGGCCAGAGAATCGTCCGTAGAGTCGATTGTATTCATTACCCACCATATGACCTTATCTGGAGATATACACGAAACTATCCCAGGTCATTTTCCACGTATTCCACAACCCATAGATCGAATCACGCCAGAACTCGATATTGATTGGAGCCTTCGAGCAGTCATCCTTGCTGATCGATCTATCACACCAGTCCAAGTTAGAAGGGCCTTCTTTGCCTTAGATTCACAAATTCCATTAGTGCGTGTCAAAGACATTAGATTTCCTAACTAGTTCGTTTGCATCCCACGCATATTCCATCCCCACCGGCTGTCTCGGCATGACCTCGGGAGGTCGGGTACGCGGAAGAGTTACCTGTAGATTCCCACGCTCGCTTGTCACTTTTCCGGCGTACAAAATTGGTGAAACGTGAAACAAACAAAATTAGTGAAGCTGACGTAAACTTCCTACTTTCTAATTCGGAGTCATAGTATCACGTGTTCTTCAAAGTTTAGTTTACTTTTCATCTTCTCCGCCTCATTAGCCTTTCACAAATCACCTTCGCTCCTTCCCATTATTCTACGGGTATTCATATACCCCCCGAATATGTCGGGATTCGATGCATATGGCAGACCCCTCTTGGGTCTTGAGGCATACTACGCCAGCAAAATAGGCAATCATCACCCTCACTCTCGGTATGGGGGGACAACTACTCAACTAATCAGTTGTCAACACAAACTCCAAGAATCAGATATAATTCATCTTTTCAAACTGAGGAGTTAGATCAAACCCCTCGAACGCAACAAACAGAGCCTTCAGGCTCGAATAATATGACGTTTACCGGAGAATCTGGTTCGTCTCCTCAGATGCTACTTAGACCACAAATTAGTAGGCAATCAGACCCATACCTGGTCTTAGATGATGAACAGTCAATACGTTATCCTAGGAGTGAACAACGCTCCCGGGGTATCTACCCACCTATAGGAGGTTTACAAATACAACCCGAGGTCTCTTTTCAAGAAAATACCTCTATGCCACTACATATAGGAAATACTCTCGGAGAAACTTGGCAAGATAGCGATCAGTTCATAGCAGGATATCACATGCCTATACAACACCAGGGTATACAACAAACGCCACTAAGGCAAAGCACCGTGACTTCACCAAATGAAGTCATTTCAACGTTAGTAGAAAAAGTGAGAGGGTTAGAACTTGCTCAAGCAAGTCAAAATTCTCAGTTCATGCAAGCAGGAAGTTCCAATCCTCCATACCACCCTGGCCAAGTAGATCTCCTCACAGGAGTAGGCACGTTAGGCATGCCTCCTCAGTATCCACAACAAACGCCAACAAGGCCCATCATCTCTAACACCTTTCCTCCCGGTCTAGTATCAAACAATCCATTACTAGACAATACCCCGTCATACTTAAACATGTACTCCAAATCACCACAAGGAGATATGTTCTCCTCTCCGGCATGTTTTCTCAAACGCAGGGACTTCCCTATGCCCCTGCCAATGCATACGCTGTGCCGTATCAACAACCCATCCCACCACCACTCCCTCAGCAACCACCATCAATGGTCGAAACCTATGCGATAGGGACTTATTCAGAATATTTGAAAGAGCCCTTAGACTTCACCATACGAAGCGTCATGCTTCCAAGACCTCTTCGATTTACCCAAGTACAAAGGTGAGGGAGATCCAAATGTGCATATCAAAGCTTACACGCTCTGACCATACATGAACTACTCCCTTGGGATGGGGTTGTTGCTAAAATATTCCCCAAAACCTTGGAAGGCATTGCTCTTGATTGGTATTATAGAATACCTGAGGCTTCCATCCATTCATTTAAACAACTCGTATCAGAGTTCATTAAGGCATTCGACATGAACAAATTGTTAAGAATAGGAATCAGGGAATTCTTGCACATCAAACAAGAACACAACGAATCTATCACCCATTTCATCCAGAGGTGGCGTACAGTTCTTTATTCTTTAGCAAGTGCTCTAAATATGGATAAGATGGAACTATGTGATTTATTCCTTCATTCTCTCAGCAAAGAGGTGAAGGAAGAAGTCCAAAAGTTCCCACTAAAAACTTACGATGAAGTACTTGAGAGCGCTCTTCGAATAGATCAAGCAGCGATAGATAGTGGCCGTAAAACATATGGAGCAAATGGGAGGTTAATCACCCCCAATCAGAACACTACAAATTATCCCACTACCACAAACGTCAATCAGGGACCTAAAATCCTTAACAAAAATCGGGGTGTAACAATGGATGGAGTAACCGACCAGCCCAAAAAGGTAAATGTTGTCAATACTCCATCACAAACAAACAACCAATGAAACAACAACTTCACCCCGACAATCAATACAGTGGATTTTAACCATCCACAACAACAACAACAACAATGGTGAAATCCCATACAAGGGCCAAGCCAAAACTCATTTGGTTATCAAAACCAAAAACAACAAATGCAAAACTTTAATCCTAATAGGCAACAGTTTGATCAGAATTTTAGGCCACAATATACACCAAACCAACAAAATAGGAATTACAATCCCAATTCATATTGTGGTTTCCACAAGATTCGAGGTCACGATACTAGAACGTGTTGTGACTACAACAAATTCATGCAACGTTTTCTAGAAGAACAAAGACAGTTCTTCACAGATTTGTTTTTGGCAGATCCTGTGTCACCGCCACCAAACACACTCGCAGGGGCAGTTTCCCCTCAGAATGCTCCCCTCAAGATCTTTAACGATCCACTCCCAAATCATGATAGCAACAGGCTGAATCTAACTGGGACGAACAAGGGTGCAATGATGGGAAACAATGATCATGAAGCCTCGACTTCACTAAATCCATCAGTTGCGCCACAATTAGGAAATCAACCGAGACCCAAGATAGTCGGTTTGGTAGAACTAGACGCTGAACTACCTATCGAAGCTATAACAAGAACACGAGAGTATTTCTCTCAACCAAGCCCAAGTCATCTGCCAGAAATAGATAAGAGTCAACAAATAGTAGAAAAACCCGTAGGTGCCTATGATTTAATTAATGACCTAACAAAAACCTTCTCACACATTTCATTTTTGGACTTACTAAAGAACTCTCCTACTCACAGAGCTGCTCTTTTAGAAGCATTAGGTTTAGGTCATCTAATTAACATCACTCCACCTCCTGAAACACAAGTAAATCACGTAGATTTTGATATCCACCCTCCGGGGCAGCCGGACAAGGATGTCGAATTTATATTCGAAATAAGTAAAATGCCTACGAGATCTTTGAGATTGCACGCGAGGTGATCGACCTTACACTTACAAGTATGGGTTTATAATAACTACGTAAAAAGGGCATGGTTGGTTGATGATGGGCCATGATTAACATAGTCCCCTTCTCTTTCCTCCAAAAACTAGGATATGGGGAAACAAATTGTTCCACCACTCGAAATACATTGAGAGGCTATGATAGCCTTAAAGCCACTTCGATAGGAACTATAATACTACCGGTCACCTTAGGACCCAAAACAATCCTGACTGAGTTTTATATTATAGATCGGGAAACTAATTATAATATGATCCTCGGCCGACCATGGATACACCGAATGAAGGCAATCCCTTCTACTTTATTCCAAGAAGTAAGATTCCTGCATCTAGGAAAGGTATTTGTAGCCAAAGGTGATCCAAAACCTTTCGATATACACCTAGCTGACTTAAAGAAAAGACCAGGTGTGCACTCAGAATTTGAACTTCCAACAAACCAACTTAATAAACCCACTGACCCAAAACCAGAGGAGAAGTTGGTACCTACAACGGATCTTGAAACTATCAGCATAGCCAAAACAACCCCAACCCCCAAAGATAAGGCTAAAGAAATGGTGTCATTAGGGACTACTGCAAAAATCGTTGAGTTAATAGAACAAGATTTACCAATTTTCTTACCATTTGATTCAGTAGGCATAGGATATTCACTAGGTGTTGGTTCCCTTCCATCAGAGGATCTCTGCATGGTAGAAGTGGAGTGCGCAAAAGCAGCAGATACCCCAACATCTATACTCCCGGCTAAGTATTGGACTCTCCATTTTGACGGAGCTAAATGCCGTTATGGAGCGGGGGCAGGTATAATTCTTACTTCGCCTAAAGAGAAAGTCCTACCATTTGCCTTTAAGCTAAATTTTGAATGCACAAACAACGGCGCTGAGTACGAAGCCCTCCTCCTTGGCCTCACCTTAGCCAAAAGAATTGGTATTGATAACATCAGAGTCTTAGGAGACTCGCAATTAGTGACAAACCGGTTTTCTGAAGTATACGAAACCAAAGCCGAACACTTGCAACTTTACAAAGAAGCCGTATTAGATTTAAGCAAGGCGTTTAACTTCATATCCATTGAAGCAATCCCGCGAGAGAAAAATCTTCTCACCGATTCAATAGCAACTTCAGCATCGCGTTTTACTCCAAGCAATGAGTTAGAAGATACCCATTTCACGGTGTCCATTCGTGATGAATCATTGATAAAAACAATGACAAATCCCCTTTCAAGCGGAAGTGAATCTACCATCCTAGACCATGTTGATAGTGACATGGCCACTTTGGATTACTTAAACACCTATGCAGCACTACATCTCTCCTATCATATGCTAGATTTGTCCTTGATTCCACATTCGTCTTCCTATTTCGGAAATCCCATGATGGATCTCCCCTCACAAATGGAACCTAGCATATACGCAGTAGAAAATGGGGATGATTTGGATTTGCCTCCAGCACCACCTGAGTTTGAAGAGGGTAACGCCTCTTTAATTGAGGAAACAATCGATGTCAACATCGGGACAGATGACGAACCAAAAATCTTGAAATTAGGATCATCCTTAACCCCAGAAGAAGTAGAGATACACACTCGGATCCTCAAAGAACATCAGAAGGCGTTTGCATTTAATTATAAGGAGATGACAGGAGTCACACCCCACATTGCGGTGCACAACCTCGTCACTAAATCAGATGCAAAGCCAGTTAAACAAAAATCAAGACCCATGAAGCCCAAGGTAGCTCTCATGGTAAAGGAGGAAGTAATAAAACTCCTCCAAGTAGGATTTATCAAGCCAGTCGACTACTCCCAATGGGTATCGAACATCATTCCCGTTCTCAAGAAGAATGGAAAGATACGCATCTGCATAGATTTCCGAGACATCAACAAAGCATGTCCTAAGGATGACTTCCCGTTACCATCTATCGATGTCATTGTTGATGCAATAGCTGGATTTGAACTTTTGTCTCTCATGGATGGATTCTCGGGATACAATCAAATCAAAATATCTGAGCAAGATCAAGCTAAAACTACATTTATAACTCCTTGGGGAACCTATTGCTACGTTGTTATGCCATTCGGTCTCAAAAATGCTGGTGCTACATACCCGGTGAGCTATGACATATATATTCCATGATTTAATTCATAAAATCGTGGAATCCTACGTTGATGACTTGTTGGCTAAGGCCAAGAAGCGTTGTGACCATCCAGAAGTACTCCGCGTCATTCTTTCACGCCTAATAGAATACGGAGTCACACTAAATCCAGAAAAATGTGTCTTTGGCATAACAGGAGGAAAGCTCCTAGGTTACATCATATCGTCACGAGGGATAGATGTTGATCCAACCAAAATTCAGGTTGTCCTCGAAATGGTCCCACCTTCGAATGAATCTGGAATCAGGTCATTTCTCGGAAAGTTGGGTGCAATACGAAGATTCATCCCAGACTTGAGCTTCGCCATTCATCCAATCAACAATTTACTCAAGAAAGACTATAGCATTGATTGGACCGAAGACTGCAATGAAGCCTTTGATGCAGTTAAGCGTTTCCTATTGTCACCACCTACGCTAATGCCACCTAAGCTAGATCACCGTTAATTCTATATTCACGAGCTACGATGTCTCATTAGCTTGTATGTTGGCCCAAGAGGATGATGACAAGAGAGCGTGTGATTTATTTCATTAGTCGAACGTTACTTGACTATGAAACACGTTATACACAGGCAGAACGAGAATGCCTTGCCATAGTCTTTGCTACTAAATGCTTAAGACACTATATGTTGAATCAAGAAATGAGGGTCATGGTAAAAACGGACCACTTACGAACTTTCCTCACACAAGAGGTCATTGTCTAAAAAAATTTGGACGTTTTATAACCTTAATGGGAGAATTGAATTAACGTTTGTAAATCGAGAAGTCGGTTAAGGGACAAATCATTGCGGATTGGTTAGCTGATAACCCATTAGATGGAGGTGATCTAGTAGATTTAGATTTTCCGGATGAGTGCGTATACTACATCGAAACCCGACCTTCTATCTCTACGAGTGTCACAGTACGCTTTGATATCATTAATTATATCATGGACCATACATACCCAGAAGGAGCTACACCACAACAAAGAAGGCGGTTACGTATTATCGTAGCCAAGTACGTCATTATAGAGCAAGTGCTCTATCGAAAAGCATTCGATGGAATGCTCCTAAGATGTGTCGACACAGAAGAATCCAAGAAGATTCTCTATGAATCCCATAGTGGAATATGTGGAGGCCACTTCGGTGGCCATGCCACCGCTCGAAAAATACATCGAATGGGCTATTTCTGGCCCACTCTAGAACACGATGTAGTAGAGTTTGTACGCAGGTGTCATAAGTGCCAAGAATTCTCCCATGAGATCCACATGCGGCCAACCTCTGCTGACCAATCGCTACTCCATGGCCCTTTTCTACATGGGGCCTAGATTTGATAGGAAATTCTCTCCCTCGTCTACTGAGATGGCCACAATTTTATAATCATGGCCCTTTGAATATTTCACCAAGTGGGTAGAGGCTATGCCTCTTACTCATGCACAGTTACTGTAATCGCCAAGTTCATTTTAAACCAAATCATTTGCAGATACGGTATCCCGCAAATCATTATCTCCGATAATGGAACTTCTTTTAAGAATGAAGAGGTTCGCGAACTATGCAACAAATTTAAGATAAGCCATCATACGGCTTCCTTGTATTACCCTCAAGCCAACGGACAGGCTGAAGCGACAAACAAGACACTGAAAGCCATTCTTCTTAAAACTGTGAAAGAAAACAAATGAGATTGGCATTTGAAGTTATATCCGGCCTTGTGGGCCCACCGAACCTCGATAAAAACACCAACGGGAGCAACTCCTTTCTCACTAGTGTTCGGGGCAGAGGCAGTTCTCCCACTCGAGGTTGAAATACCCAGTCTCCGCATTTCATTACAAGGGATTCTGGATGAAGACGCTTATAGAGAAGCACGTCTTTCTCAACTAGAAAGCCTAGATGAAACTAGGTTAGATCTTTGAACAATGACATAGAATCTATCTATTTGACCGGATGTGCGGCGAGTACAACAAGAAGGTCTATGAGCGCGACATATACGAAGGGGATCTAGTTCTAAGACTAGGCAATTTGGATCGACAAGAAGACCGGTGAAGGAAGGAAATTCCGGCCCAAATGGTTGGGCCCATACCGAGTCATGAAGGACTATGGAAGCGGTGCATACCTCTTATTTACGCTAGAAGGTGAGGAATTTGGTGAAACAGTCAATTCCCTTCACCTCAAGTGGTTCTACGCATAAGCAGCTAGCACTACTTATATATATTTACATTGCATCTTCATATAGATTAAGATCATTTTGTCCACCTGTTTCTTACATAAATGGTGATCAAGGAATCTATTCTCAAAGAAATTCATAGCAAACTCATGATGTTGTTGGCATAAACTCTTTAATCATACCTCTCCATTTTCATGATATCATCAAATTATCTCAGAATCTTTTATCAAATAAAATCAGAAATGACAAAGTCTTAACGGTAACCATACCAAGATCTGCAAGTTTATTCTCGCTTTGATTTCTTCTTAGGGCAGGTGTCTTACCTATGGTCTGTTCTAGAAGCTTCATGGTGTCACATCTATCCCATATGTATATCTCTTTGGAAATAAACGCATACTGACATTTTACTCAAATAAACAAGTCAAAAAGTGATTAAACAGAAAATTTTAATTTTACACATTTCCTTGCCCCACCAACCTTCGGTGATGAGCTTGCGTCTCTTACTAGTGACGTAGGGTTGGGAAGGGATGGAAATGCCCTTACTCGCCTATACCTTGCCCACGGTGATAAACCCACGCTTCTTACTAGTAGCATGGGGCAAAGTGTAGGGGGTCCTCTTGACAAATAAATGCAAATGATCATATGAAAACAATTCAAAACTTTGAAACTTTGAGTCAAAAACAAATGAATCAGATGTTCAAAATTCCAAGAGAGTTAAAATCCTAAAAACCAGATTTTGTCTACTATGTGGCCATCTACGGATCTAAGTCTAGATAAACCGCAAAGTAAGTTGCATTCTAAACTATGAAGTCACTCGGGTAGAGTAAGCTTGTAGCTTCCAATTTGGTTCCACTAAAGCTTTGTCTATCTTTCATCACTATCATTTCAGCTACACCTCATAACTTGTGCCCTTTCTAGCTCTCGGTGATGAGCCCTCGCATCTTACTAGTTGCGTGGAGTTAGGAGTGGGGCAAGTTAATCTGTTCATCATACTAGTTATATTCATCACTTTGCAAAACAAACATGAGATATCAAAAATTGCTTACGGAAGCTAAGATTCAAAATCACATTATATCTACATATATCAGCATCATGAAAAATACAAAAGGAAACAAACATTTGCATCATTTGTTCTCCATTGCATACATTCTAAAAAGCATATAAACATACATCGTAGTATACACAAAGAAACTGGAAATAGAAAGGAAACCATGAGTGCCAAGATTTTGATCCAAAACGAATGCATATATATAAATGATCAATGTTTATATACAATGCCATCATGCACTAAGCATGGTCAAAACACTCAAAGAGCCCGTGATATACAAAGGAATATATAATACAAAATCTACGAGAGCCAAGTGGCCTCTCAATCCCTACGCGACCCCTCCGAAGGTGCACGCCCATGCCTAGGACTCCGGCTACGCCGGCGCTCTGAATGTACGGAGGGCTCAGGATCCCTAGGAGCAGCCACGGTCTCACCATGAGAATGGCTCCTCATAAGACGCTCAGCCGTCCTATAGCCCGCTAGCTCGGTGCGAAGGGTCGATACCATCCTGGCCACATGCCAGACTGGAGCAAAAATGTCGGTATGCCTACCGGCTGCTGAAGGCTCCCCAGCATCTACGGACAGCTCTGCACGCGTCCTATCCATGGGGATCATCAGGGAATCGGTACATACCCTGCGGATCAAATCCCACCACTCATCAACAGTCTCTACAAACAAAGGAGAAAATGAATTAGAAACTAAGCAAGAGGCTAAAAGATACAAAATAGCAACTAAGGAGAGCCTACAAATAAACATTAAAAGGGAGAAAGGGTAACTTACTCGGATCACCAGGCCTCCAGGATGGGTCGGCGGGGGGCGGCTTTGCCGCGGATGCCTTTGCTGCGGCGAGGGCTGCACTGTGGTAGGAGCAACATGTCACCCCGCAACGGACTCATCCTCTCCACCATGGCCCTGGGAGAGGGCTCCTCTGAAACTAGAGTATCCCTCTCTGCGCTCTGCTCAGCCCTCTCTGCCTGCATGATATCCTGAGTGTCATGCCACTCAGGATCACTGTCATCGGTCTCCTCCTCTATTCCTCCCTCTGTGAACTCCTCAGACTCGGAGTCAATATCAATAGGGTCATCGCTGCTATGAGCAGGACCCGCAGCAATCTGAAGCAAAGGTGCCCGAGGCACACCGGCTCTCCCTCTAGCATGAACTATCCTCCTGGCTGCAATAGGAATGCCAGGAGTAATCACTGTCCAACCTCGGCCTCTAGGCCCCCCTCTGGCCTCGCGAACTGATCTATAAACTGGCGCCACTGGGGGAAGCATACCCGTATATGGTAGGCCAAACTGCTGAGGGACTCGGCCAAAGGGTGTGCCTCCACTCATCCCACTCTATCAATGAGCTGCCCTGTGGTGGAGCAGGAGATCAAAGTAAGAGTCTCCTCACCCCATATGCCCGCCATGAGTCTGATACGGTGTCACCTCCATGTCGGCAGTAGTCAGGGAGGAAACTGGCTGATGAGGTGCTCTAAGCACCGACATGTCTGTCCATCTGGCTGCCCTAACAGCTCCAGGATCTGCCACCTCCACACCCCTGCCATAAGGGATGAAATGCTCATAAACCCAACTCATGACTAGAGTCGGGTGGCTCAATGACTGCCCCTGTAAACGGACCACCCTGTATAGATCATGGTAGGTGGTCCCAAGAATGTCTACTCCCCAAGCGTATATCCGACCGTGCCCCTCTATCTGTGTAATAATGGGGGCCCAACAGTATAACAATGTGTCCCCTCCCTTGTCCCCGATCAATCTCGAGGCAAGGATCCCCATGATGGCCTGTCGAAATACGGGGATGGGCAAAGAAGGAATGGATCGAACTCTCACCCCCTTCTTCAACCCCGTGGAGATGGCTGCATCTCCCATATAAGTCACCCACTGTGCAATCTGTGCCCGTGAGCCTCGTTGTCTCCAAAGTGAGTCGCCTCCCGATGATCGGGACCCCCAGAATGTGGTAGATGTCCTCCAATGTAATGGTCCACTCACCACGGACCCCTAGC
The DNA here is from genome assembly GCA_018340775.1 of Taxus wallichiana var. yunnanensis. Lineage (NCBI taxonomy): Eukaryota > Viridiplantae > Streptophyta > Pinopsida > Cupressales > Taxaceae > Taxus > Taxus wallichiana. The sequence goes on along the minus strand of CM031238.1, from coordinate 58,770,458 downwards.
AATCGGAAGGTGTTCCGATCTGCATCCCAGTAAGAGAATAAGTCACAAAGGATGTGACTAGATGGTGCAACATGGGGCACGCGTGATATGCGCAGTATACCAGCCCTCTGAAGTGTGTCCTCCTCGTCCTGTGAGAGGGCATCTAGTACCCCTGAGAGCCAATCACACTCTCTCTCTCTGCTCCATCGGATGTACTCCTCTCTCACCTGCATACACCCAAAAACACACAAAACAAAGTAAGTTAGTATCCGAACAATGCTGAGAAAGTCATAAAAACATGTAGAAATGCTAAAAATACAAACACAATCTCAAAAACAAGTTCTTTTTGCATTCTGTGCAAAACCAGTGCCACTGAGCGAGGAGGAGGTTTTCAGAACCGCCGCGCTTAAGGCGGCGGTGGTCGTGTGACCACCGCCCGATCGGGCGGCGGTCGTGGTCCGAAAACCCACGCGGGTTTTAACCTAAAAAGGCCTAAAAAGTGCAAAAAATGGCCTTTTAACCTAAAAAAGAACCTACTCGTCAAGCGCCCCCTAGGTGGACCTGTTAACACTAGCATTTTCAAAAATGACCCCCCCATTGCAGAGTATTTAGCATTTCAAAATTAAGGGGGGGAAAACAATAAACTGAAGAAAACTAACCTGTGATCACTGAGGTCGGTGTTCCACACATGGAGGCATGATCACGATCTCGCTACAGACGTTTCGACTCTACTCACGCAAGAAACCGTCACCGTGGGTCCCAAAGCTCAAAATCAATCAAATCGACTCGCGTAAATGAATAGGAAAATGGGCCCACTTTCATATATATAGCACTCTGTTTCGTTTTAAAAATGACTTTTTCACAGGTTTGGAGCGCTGATGGAGGTAAGTTCCTATCCCCACACAAATGGTACGTTCTCATTCCCTGTTATTCTTAGTGTTTATTTTTCGAACTATTGTGTCTATCTGCACTTGAGTTCTCTTTTCATTTTGCAGGTAGCAGGAATATTGGATGGCGTCATTTCAACACACGGACGTGTCAGGTATAACTTCTAACTTCCCATTTCGGGACTGCCATACTCGGACCCACCGTTTACGCCTCTTCATGGCTAAAATGCTTCTCGAGGGGGTAATATGTACGTACCCAAAATTGTAAAGTCTGCATCTTTGCTTAGGAATAGTGTAACAAGTGCCCCAATGATGATACTGAGTCTCTCGCAAGGTGTTTGGGATCTAGAAAAGCTCTCCGAGTGTGCGTTAACATCCCGCATGCCCCGCTTAGCCCCCGTGTCCTTTGTTTTTCCTTTTTCCTCTCTTTTCTTGGCCTTTTTGCTCTTCAGTGATGAAACCGCCTGCGGGCAGCCGCTAAACAGGTGGCGGTCCCTGTAACCACCACCTGCTTTCGAGGCGGCGGTCCTTTACGCGTTTTCCAGAAAGCGTTTTAATGTGACTCACGTAAAAATCAACGTTTCACCAGCTTTCCTTGCCGACTTAGGCTTGCATTTATGTTTTTGGTCCCCTGGAATAGTGTTTGGCCATTGTTTATTGTTTTAGAGTTCAGTTTGGTTTTGATCTTTGGGTGAATGAAAAGCTATAAATAAATGGTTTGTGCACAAGCAAATGGTCTGCCCCTCATTCACTTTCATGCTCTGATTTTCATAGTTCAGTCTTTTTATTGTTTAGAAGCCATAGTTTTAATTCCTTGCATGCTTAGTTAGCATTGTTCAGCTGTTGGTAAGCCACATACCCATCTTGTGTAGGCAGTACTGTTATTTCACCCAATCCATTGGAGTAGAATAGCTTAGGAAGCCATTAAAGTTGCAGGTTTTGCTCTTCAAACAGGATAGTTTTAGGTTCTGGACACTTTATGTTGCATGACTCGCAATAAATCCCACTAGGAATTGCATAAGCCAAGCTCTGTACTCTTGCGCTATCCCTCTCCTACTCACATTATATTGAGTGTGCATTGAGCTACCTTTGTCCCAATATCTACTTCTATTGATGCTAGCATTACACGCTTTTCTGGATTCACGTGAATACGAAAGAACAAGGAGATCACACTGAGGGGACAAGATCACACACACCATCGGATTCGCCACTGTTCTCTGGAATCTAGGTTCTAGCTTTCAAAGTTCTAGTTAGAATCATATCAAATAGAGTAGATAATTACTTCATTTCAGTAAATTCTATTCTCGATATTGCCAGGGAAGCTGTGAGGATTGATAGTTTCTGAGAAACTATGATTCACTCCTCACTTCTGAGGTAGGATCAAGAATCTTGCAGATAGATTAGATGAGCTATTTTATTTGTTTAGAATAAATCTACAAATTACACAGCATTTTTTTGTTTTAGAGGAGCCACGGGTCAAACATGATTTGTTGGTTAAACTTGGATACCACGAAAGTGTTTTCTATGAAGGTTTATCAAAATTTACAAAAAGGACATGATTTGGAAATGAGAGTTTTCTATGAAGGATCAGCTGAGAAATGAGAGAGAATGAGCGGAAAGGCAACATGCGAGAATATAGATAACGAGTAATTCTTTATGTATGCAAAGTCACAGTGAATTGAAAACAAGATCATTCGTATCGTATAAATAAGATGGAATTTAGAGACACAAAGTTCTGTAAATAACATCTGCCAGAACACAAAGTTTCTTAACGTAACACAGATTTATCAATCAAGGACACAAAGTTCCTTCTTGGTTATACAAGATCACCAAACGGCAAGACTAACAAACTGGAGACAAATGATCTTCACAAAGAAAATAAATGAAAGCTCAGAGATAACGGAGATCAGATAGACAAAGAATAGAAAGCCCTTCTGTATTGATTTCTTTATGATCTATTTACACTTTCAGAAAATAAGCCAAGTTCTTTCCTTTTTTCAAAATGGCGCAAAGAAGGCCATTATATAGCTTACAATTCGGTTACTCTCGTAACCGCAGTTTCTTTTTCTTTTAACTAGAGAATAGTTAAGGAATGCCAAACGCAATTTCTTAACTAATTACATGGAATACGAAAGGAATGGCGAGAAGAGAGAAGGAAGGGGAAAGAGGCAGGTGGCGATTACGAGAGGGACCCACTTGTCTTTGAAGCCGCTGCTTGAGTTTCTTCCACGTCTCGGCCATGTCCTTGCCACGAGGGACACGCGAATTTTTATCTTGAGAATGACAATGAATATCTTTGGAAACTGATGTAACCGACGTCTTGAAAGTTTCGTCCTTCGTAACTACTTCTTTAGTTTTCCCAAGCCTCCTCCGGGATCTTGATCTTCATATTGATAATAACAGAGCTGAGCAAACCGAGGCTCGGAAAGGAGTTTCGAGAGGGAGGGGACATGCGCGGGTTTTCAAATTGCAGGGTTCGAAACAATGTAAGAATTGCAAAGGAAGTTTTGCCGTTACATAGCCGTTGAGGAGAGAGAAGGATAATTAATGTGCATTTGAATTCATATTTTGAAAAACAACATATTCGGGAAGAGCGGGAAACTAAGTATGGATGACCGTTGGTTTGCTTGGGACAAGTGAGACGCGAATGCGTGAAACACGCGGCTCGGCCGATTCGGGCGAAACAGGGAGAGGACGCACAAATGCATTTTGGGACAATTGGGATGGAAAAGAGCGAAGTGCGCGACTCGGGAGTTTCGGCCGAAAATGGGACAACTTGCACTTTTTTAACTTTGGGACATTTGGGACATGAAAGCGCGGTTCGGGCGAATCGGCTGAAAATGGAACAAAAGGCCCGTTTGGACTTGGGACATTCGGGACAAAAAGTTTCGGAGTACGCGGTTTGGCGGTTCAGGGCAAAATGAAACAGGGCGCACTTTTGAAAATGGGACAAAAACTCGAAAGACAAAAAGCGTGACTCGACTCGGGGTTTCGGCCGAAAATGGGACAGAGAGCAATTTGGAACTCGGGACAGTTGGGACAAAATCGGGCGAATCGGCCGAAAATGGAACAACTCGCACAATAAGTTCGGGACACTTGGGACAAAAACTTCCGACGGGCCCGAAAATGGGACAAATTCGGAGGTTTCGGCCGATCGGAGAACAGAAGACCCGTTTGCACTTGGGACAGTTGGGACAAAAATGTCTGACAGGCCCGAAATACTTACAGAATGACCCAGAACTTAGATTTTTTCGACTTCAAGACTTTTTCCACACCACCAGCTCGACAGAAAAGACATTTAAACTCAAAATTTTGAAATTTTTACTTTTGAGAGCGGGAATTTTGAGTGGACAACAGCTGGCTCCTTCTGGGGATGACTTGGCATAAATTCAAGGAATGAGACAAGGCAAGAACTTAGACAAACTCGGTGAAGCAGACCAGTGCCTTATCCATTGGGCAACGGAGTCAAAAAGCAGACCAACACGAGAGGGCACACACACAAAAAAACAACGAAGGAAACACACCAAAACAAGAAGGAAAAACATGCACGAGAATATACAAAGGGACTCCTAATCACCTAGGACTTGAACAACTTGAGATACTGCCCACTATAAGGAAGTGGGAGGGAAGAACCATCCATGTAATCAAGATAGAAAGAATTCTCACCAGCAAAGTGCCTGATCTTGAAAGGTCCGAGCCAAAGGGAATCAAACTTTCCATGGCTGCCACGAGGTTCATGTCTTTTATCCCATAACAACACGATGTCTCCAACTTGGAAATCTCTGAACCTAGCTTTCTTGTCAAACAGGACCTTTACCTTTTCTGTTGGTGAATAGATATCCTATCAGCAACCATCAATCTGTCCTCATTCAGTTTATGCAGGTACATAATTCTCTTATCGGGGCATCTGAAACTAGTATCCTCAATGGCCTTCATTAGGTGCAAGGCTGGTAGTTCCACTGTCACTGGCAATTGAGCTTCTACTCCATATACCACTTGAAAAGGAGACATTCCAATAGCTCTCTTTGGTGTAATCTTGTCTGCCCAAAGAGCATCATAGAGCTTCTTGTGCCAGTTTCGTTGAGACTCATTGACTAACTTCCTTATGATAGTCACCAGATTTTTGTTTGTGGATTCTGCTTGCCCATTGCCCTGAGGGTAGTAATCTGAAGAGTGAGCCAAAGAAATGCCATACCCATAGCAGAAGTCCATTATCTCAGCTGAAGAGAAATTCGAGGCATTATCTGTTACAATCTTGTTAGGTACACCATACCTTACCAAGATATTCTCCTTGATGAAATTGCAAACCACTTCGGAAGTAGTGCTCTTAACTGGAATAGCTTCCACCCATTTGGTGAAGTAGTCAGTGGCAGTTAGCACATGAGTGTGACCAGCACTAGAAGTAGGATTGAGTGTACCAATGAAGTCCAAACCCCACTGTTGAAATGGTTCCTCAATCACAACTGGCTTGAGAGGCAAAGAAGCCAATTTAGGTCTTCCCACAAAGGTCTGGCAGGCCTCACATTTATCCACCCACTTGGATGCATCTCTGAACAAAGAAGGCCAGTAGTATCCTCCACGGAGTATCTTATGAGCTGTAACCGTTGATGAATAGTGCCCTCCACATGCATGATCATGAAAAGCTGAGAGCAACTTTCTCTGTTGTTCCTTGTCCACACACTTTAGAAATCTCCCATCCAAGCCACGTTTAAACAAAGCATTTTCCCATAATACATATTGTGCTGACCTCAATTTAACAGTCCTCTTTTCTTTGGCAGTTAAATGAGAGGGGCATTCCCCATAGGTGAGAAAATGGGCGATGTCAGCATACCATTCATCAACCGAACTCAGGAACAGAACAGTAGGAAGGTCAACTTTCTCCTCTAGCAACTCATGTTTGGCTCCTTCAGCAATGAGCTCACAAAGACCTTTTCCACGAACCAGCTTGGTCGGTTTGATATCAATGTCATACTCTTGGACCTTAGCCACCCAATTCCCTCTCTTGGATCCAAATTCTTGTTGTGTGAGAATTGACTTAACAGTTGTATCTGGAACCAGCACCATGGAGTGAGAGTTGAGGATATAGAAACGAAATTGTTTAACAGCTTTGACCACTGCAAAAGCATGCTTCTCCATCATGGTGTATTTCAACTCATGATCTTTCAGAATATAGCTCATGAACGCAATTGGTAGCTCATGCTCATTAGAGTCTTCTTGAGTTAAGACAGCAGCCAAGGTATTATCCGTAGCATAGCAATAGATGATGAAATCTCTATTGAAATCAGGACAGGCTAAAACAGGAGTTTTAGCGATAGCTCTCTTGATACCTTCGAAGGATTCCTTTCCTTCAGAAGACCAACCAAATGTTTGTTTTCCTTTCATCATCTGAGAAATATTCAAAGTTAATTCTGCAAAATCAGGGATGAATCTTCTCAAGAAATTGATCTTACCGAAGAAGGAGTGCACGCCCTTTTTACTGGTTGGGAGAGGAATTTTCTGGATGGCTTGAACTCGTTCAGGATCAATCTTAATCCCATCCTTGGAAACGATGTGCCCTAATAACTTTCCCTCAGTGACACAAAAGACAGATTTTTTGGGGTTCAGAGAGATCCCATGCTCTCTCTGCATCTCGTGAAGCTGTCTCTAGGTGATCAAAATGATCCGCTCTTGTCTTGGAAAACACTATCAGGTCATCAAGGTAGATGACAATACACTTTCCCTTTTAAGCTTCCAAAAGCCAGATCCATAGCTCTCTGGAAAGTGGCACCAGCATTAATAAGCCCAAAAGGCATTCTCTTGTAAGCAAAGGTGCCCCGAGGAGTAGTGAAAGTTGTTTTATGTTGATCTACTGATATCAACCTCTACGATTGTATCGAGAAAATCCATCAAGCATAGATAACATTTGAGCACATTCTTGCTTGCAATACTTGATCCATCATGGGCAAAGGATAATTATCTTTCAGAGAAGCCTGATTCAGGTTCTGAAATCAACACAGATGCGGATCTCACCATTTTTCTTCCTAACAGGCACAATATTTGCAATCCATGTTGAATGGTGAATGGGAAAAATAATTTTAGCCTTCAACAACACGTATCTCTGAAAGATGGTGTCGGCTACTTTGGGGTTGTATTGTCTCTGTTTTACGCTTGAAAGGCTTGATTCCGGGCTTGAGAGGAATAGAGTGCTGCATATCTTTTGGTTTGAAAGCTTTCAAATCTTCATAAGAGTAAGCGAGAACATCCTTATACCTTTTTAGAAGATCAATTGCTTTTCTCCTCTCATTTCTTGTGCAACATTTTCCAATGTTCACTAGCTTAGGGTCGATAGAACTCCCGATATCAATCTTATCATACTCGGTGATTCTTTGAGGCCCAGAAGAAGCTCTAGATTTCACATACCTGTCATGCTTATCAAATAGTTCCTCCAAACTCACCAACCCTTTAGGAATCTTGTTTCCTTTGAGATTGATGCATCCATCTTGATCTGTTTCTTCTCCTTGGGTGACTGTTTGGTCAAAGGGCACACTCTCACGAGGCAGGTTGTCACTTCCCTCAAAATACAGTTGTTCGAAATTACCCTTGAGTTCCAGGAAGGAAAGCAAATGTTGATCATTATTGAAAACTTGCCAGTTATTGGCATTATCAGGTACACTAGGCCGATGGACCATCTCAATGGTGAATTTATCCCGAGAAAAGTCAGGATGAGGAATCAGCAGTGACCCTGAGACAGCCAACGAATCAGCCCTGCTGTTCTTTTCCCTAGGTACTGCTTCAATAGAGAAAGCATCAAGGAACTCAATAGAATCCCAAACCTGATTCCGGTAATGCCTTAACCTTCCATTTTTTACTTGAAAAAGGTTTCTGACCTGCTTTACAATCAACTCTGCGTCACCACGAGCCAGAAGATTCTTTATACCTTGTTCTTTGGCCACCTGCAATCCGAGAATGAGAGCCTCGTATTCTGCTGTGTTATTAGTATTCTCGAACTGCAACTTAAATGAAAAAGGATGAAGGACACCTTCTGGTGACACCAGTAGAACACCAGCTCCAGAACCAGCTGAGGAACAACTTCCATCAAATTCTAAAATCCAAATACCATTAGGATCTTTAGGTGACATTCTGGGAAGTTGGATTTCATCAGGGGACATAATCATGTAATTGCCATGACCCATATCCTCATAGAGTATTTGTGCTCTAGGATCATCTGTTTTCTGCACAATATACTCAGACTGCTTCTCGGGCAACAACTTCTTCATTTGTCCATTGACAGGCACGAGTGCATGCGACCAGTCCATTTGGATTTCTCCACCCACATCTTTGCAGAAGTTCCTACTTAGCAACATCCCGTATGAAGGAGGGATATCTGCTACTAGGATGGTAGCCAACACTTTCTTTTCAGGCAAGGCAGCAAAAGCCACTTGTGCATCTTTAATCCTCCCGACCAGGGGCACTTCTTTGCTTTCCATGGAGTAACAGGATCCATAAGTGCGAGTGAGGGTCAGGCCTAAAGCATGAGCTACTTTAGCAGGCATTACATTATCTGAGGCTCCTGAGTCAATGACACAATTACTGAGCCTATGGCCAGCTATAAGAAGTGTTACATAAAATGGTTTAATTTTGTCACCAGGCGAGGTGACAGCAGCTACCAGACTGGGCTGTGGTGCAGAAGGAGGAGTAGGTAGAAGGCCTTTAGAAGTGGTCTTAGAGTTGGAATTAACAAAGTGGATCATTTTGGCAAAGGCTTTGGGATGGGTTTGATAGTACTCAGCTTCTGAGATTTGTACCTTGGTCTTTTTCAGGTGATCAACAATATCAAAGGATCCAGAAGTGGACGGGCCATCATCATTTGGAATTCTAGGCTTATCAACTTTAGGAGAAAAAGAAGAAGCAACTTTGGTAACTGGATTGATAGGACTCACCTTCTGTGTAGACGAAGTAGGGATAGGAGATCCTCTTCTTGCAATTACAGGGATAGTTGCCGACTGCTCCTTGGATTTCTTAGGTGGCTGGGTCACCTTCTCCCTCTGCTTTGTCTGTTCTCGAGTCATGACAGCAAAAGATTCACTGTTCATGTCTGCTACCACTTCATCATAATCATCAATGCCCTCAGTGGTAAAGAAATTCACTCGAGATCCCTCAAGTTCCTCTGCCTCATCATCAAATTCTCTCGCAAACTCTTCGCAAGCTTCGTTATCTTCATCATCATCTGGTTCTTCCACCTCGCAGGTCGCATTGATGGGGACTCTAACGGGAGGTCCTTCAAGTGCTAATCTTGTTTGAGAAGCGAGGCAAGCGATTCTGGGCTGGAAATTTCTTCTCGGAACATCTGCATAAGGGCGTCTTTGAGCCAATTGTTTTTTATAGCAATAAGATCATTTGCAAGTTTACGAACTAATGGATCGAGTGTTAGGTCCGAGGGTGGAAGAGAGGAAGAAGCGCGAGACTTAGATTTGGGAGGTCTCTTCTCAACTTCCACGACATGATCAAGTCATCCTCGACACTAACGGAGTTCTTGATCAGAGCTAACGTTTCGAGATTAGCCCTTCTTAGTGCATAACTAACTTTAGCGATTGGGCATTTAGGAAGAAACACTTTTGAATTTGATCAATGGTCGAGTATTTGTTGGAATTTTGTTGATCAACTGTTGAATCGAGCCACAAACTCTCTCATGGGTTCTTGCGAATCTTTCTTTATCTGAGAAATTTGGGCAAGCAAAGCATGCACATCTTCTGCCGGCTTGAAACGGTTTTCAAACTGAGTTCTCATCGTGTTCCAGTCGGTGATAGCGTTAGCCGGAAGGTGGTAGAACCAATCAGCAGCATTGTCTTGTAACGTCTCAACGAACAGCCTCACGGAGACGTCTTCATGTTCGACTCCCAGAACTCCACAGGCAACAATAAAAGCTGCGATGTGTTCATCAGGATGCACTTTGCCATCGCCTTTGAATTTGGGGAAGTTCTTCCGGTTACCTCTAGGTAACTCATGCAAAGGCTGAGTAAGGGCCAGGGGCCCGACACGATGACCCCATGGTAATGGCGCCGCCATTCTTGGAAAAACGGCTTGGAGAGGAACTTTAACACCAGCGAGGATCAAAGCTCGTAGATTGGGACTAGCAGGCTTTGAAGGAATACCACCCGCAGGACTTCTTTCTTGAACAGGTGGAGTGCTCGTCGAACGAGTTCTTCTATTTCTTGTGGAAGGAAGAGGAAAACCTGCTTTGCTCCAAAAGCTGGCGAGAGTCTTGATACCAAGGGTCCTTCTCCCTCGAGTAAAAGCGTGGAGTCGCGGATCAAAAGATGATCAAAAATATAGAAGCTGGAATGTGATTTTCCCAGTAGAGTCGCCAAAAACTGTTGTCGTCAAATAGGACTTTTAAGAGAGCAACAGACAGGGGACAAGAAGTCCCTCCTCTTTAATGGGAGAGGTTCCCTTATTCAGAAACAAACTTATTTACAAATGTACAGGACATGATTTGTTGGTTAAACTTGGATACCACGAAAGTGTTTTCTATGAAGGTCATCAATTACAAAAGGACTGAGGAAATGAGAGGGTGAGAATGAGCAGAAAGGCAACATGCAGAATTATAGATAACAGAGTAATTCTTTATGTATGCAAAGTCACAGTGAATTGAAAACAAGATCATTCGTATCGTATAAATAAGATGGAATTTAGAGACACAAAGTTCTGTAAATAACATCTGCCAGAACACAAAGTTTCTTAACGTAACACAGATTTATCAATCAAGGACACAAAGTTCCTTCTTGGTTATACAAGATCACCAAACGGCAAGACTAACAAACTGGAGACAAATGATCTTCACAAAGAAAATAAATGAAAGCTCAGAGATAACGGAGATCAGATAGACAAAGAATAGAAAGCCCTTCTGTATTGATTTCTTTATGATCTATTTACACTTTCAGAAAATAAGCCAAGTTCTTCCTCCTTTTTTCAAAATGGCGCAAAGAAGGCCATTATATAGCTTACAATTCGGTTACTCCTCGTAACCGTTTCTTTTAACTAGAGAATAGTTAAGGAATGCCAAACGCAATTTCTTAACTAATTACATGGAATACGAAAGGAATGGCGAGAAGAGAGAAGGAAGGGGAAAGAGACAGGTGGCCAGTTCTGAGAGGGACCCACTGTCTTTGGAAACCGCTGCTTGAGTTTCTTCCACGTCTCAGCCATGTCCTTGCCACGAGGGACACGCCAGAATTTTTATCTTGAGAATGACAATGAATATCTTTGGAAACTGATGTAACCGACGTCTTGAAAGTTTCGTCCTTCGTAACTGCTTCTTTAGTTCTCCCAAGCCTCCTCCAGGATCTTGATCTTCATATTGATAATAACAGAGCTGCAAACCAGGCTCGGAAAGGAGTTTCAGAGGGAGGGGACATGCGCGGGTTTTCAAATTGCAAGGGTTCGAAACAATGTAAGAATTGCAAAGGAAGTTTTGCCCGTTACATAGCCGTTGAGGAGAGAGAAGGATAATTAATGCGCATTTGAATTCATATTTTGAAAAACAACATATTCGGGAAGAGCGGGAAACTAAGTATGGATGACCGTTGGTTCGCTTGGGACAAGTGAGACGCGAATGCGCGAAACACGCGGCTCGGCCGATTCGGGCGAAACAGGGAGAGGACGCACAAATGCATTTTGGGACAATTGGGACGGAAAAGAGCGAAGTGCGCGACTCGGGAGTTTCGGCCGAAAATGGGACAACTTGCACTTTTTTAACTTTGGGACATTTGGGACATGAAAGCGCGGTTCGGGCGAATCGGCCGAAAATGGAACAAAAGGCCCGTTTGGACTTGGGACATTCGGGACAAAAAGTTCCGGAGTACGCGGTTTGGCCGGTTCGGGCGAAATTGAAACAGGGCGCACTTTTGAAAATGGGACAAAGAGCTCTGAAGTACGCGACTCGGGGGTTTCGGCCGAAAATGGGACAGAGAGCAATTTGGAACTCGGGACAGTTGGGACAAAATCGGGCGAATCGGCCGAAAATGGAACAACTCGCACAATAAGTTCGGGACACTTGGGACAAAAACTTCCGACGGGCCCGAAAATGGGACAAATTCGGAGGTTTCGGCCGATCGGAGAATAGAAGACCCGTTTGCACTTGGGACAGTTGGGACAAAAATGTCCGACAGGCCCGAAATACTTACAGAATGACCCAGAACTTAGATTTTTTCGACTTCAAGACTTTTTCCACACCACCAGCTCGACAGAAAAGACATTTAAACTCAAAATTTTGAAATTTTTACTTTTGCATGAACTTTGTGAGGTATTCCGAGAAAATCACGTAGTTATTAAGTCTAAACATAGAAGCTGAGAAAGCGTATGATTACTAGATACTAGGGATTAGGACTTGATTTCGTACATGACCATAGCAGGACCGCAACAACCAAGAGTCTATGGTTGTGATCCACAAATCCTGCAACCTAACGAATCCATAAGTCAATCAGATATAGACACTGGCCTACGCACGTTAGTATTCCAGTCCACTCCACTTCCACCCATCATCATCGAACAATTGTCCTTACTAGATATAGCGGCTAACAAAGCTAGAGAATTCTGGACTAGGCCAGAGAATCGTCCGTAGAGTCAATTGTATTCATTACCCACCATATGACCTTATCTGGAGATATACACGAAACTATCCCAGGTCATTTTCCATGTATTCCACAACCCATAGATTGAATCACGCCAGAACTCGATATTGATTGGAGCCTTCGAGCAGTCATCCTTGCTGATCGATCTATCACACCAGTCCAAGTTAGAAGGGCCTTCTTTGCCTTAGATTCGCAAATTCCATTAGTGCGTGTCGAAGACATTAGATTGCCTAACTAGTTCGTTTGCATCCCACACATATTCCATCCCCACCGGCTGTCTTGGCATGACCTCGGGAGGTCGGGTACGCAGAAGAGTTACCTATAGATTCCCACGCTCGCTTGTCGCTTTTCCTAAGCGTACGAAACCTTTCTTTTGGTGTAATTAAAAAGAACCATTTCTTCATGTTTTTGCATTGTAGTGAAAGAGCATCCCTCTTCCTCTTCATCTTTTTGTGTCATCCAAATTCATACTTCGATTTGGGCTTAAAAATAAGTGCATTACATTCTAATTTATCACATTAGCTCACATTAATTCTTTGGAAACCTATACGTTGGAAGTCATGACCAGCTGAGGGTTGACAAACGAACCATAGAAAGCACTTTCTTTCTCTTTCTCTCTCTCCGAGTCTTACCAAACCTCACAAAAATTGAAAATACACACATTCTTAAACAACATCTTACCGGAATTAGTTGTAGGTGTTCACATGATCACGGCACAATGGGGACCCAACTCGCTGCTCTATCGAGTCATACTTTAGAGCAAGGCCCGGCCCCACCATAACATACCTGAAACCTTACCTTTTAGATCTCCTTCTTTGTAGGAAGCCATCCTCACCAAAAAACTCTATTTCACAGTTCATGTGTCAGTCCTTAAATAGCATAAGCTAAACAAACACAATAGAAAAGGCACTCCTAGGATCACATTTTTCTTAGTGTTTCTGCTTGGCTTGTATTTTAAGGTGAGAGATCACATTCTTCATTTTTCTTGTTCATCCTTACACACTCCTCATCACAGCTGGTGTATTCCGGCTTCACCTAAGTGTGCCTAGACCATATTCTCATCATTCTTAGAATTATGGGTCTGATTCCACATCAAATTTTAATTCACAACCACTATTCTTTCATCACTATTTCAATTTCACAATGACTAGTGTCGGTCGGTCCAAATGACCCATCATCGGTTATACCCAACGGCATCGGTTCCGGAGTTTTTGGTAACCTACTCAAAGGGACATTTATTCATCTTTATCCTTGTTATTTATTCACCTTCTTCCACTTTTCACAGTCCTTATCATTTCTATCATTCCCATTGACGTTGTAAACCTCATCGATTAAGCATAACTATCAGATTTGACCTTATACCCTCTTTTTCACTCACTATCCATTTTCTATAGTGACTAGCAGTGGTTATCCCTAACCATCGTCGTTTTCCCCGACCAGCATTGGTTAGCCTATTTCACTTTCCAACCAACATTTGGTACCTAATCCACTTTTTACCATCAGATTCACCTATTCTTGTTGTTTTTCTATGTCATTTATAGAGAAGCAACCCTACCTAATCAATATTGGTTCACATGGTGCTGACCCAAAGACAAGCAAGTGCACTTGTATTTCACGACAGTTGTTAACCACTCCCACCTAGTCCTTCACCACCTTCCATTTTATCACCAATCATGGATCCCATCCAACCTATCACTATCACTACAGGAGATGAGGATTTTGCATGACTCCTTAACCAAAACCCTGCCACTTTGCAGTTTTACCTTTCCCACTCATCCACTCGAGATGCCTTGGGTTAGTTGATATACGGCATGCCCGTATCTATCCCTCTAACTCTCACTCTCACTCCTACATCGGCCCCATCTAGCTCTCGTGCTTCCTGCATCTACTTTACCCCCAGTCGTTTCACAGCTAGGTCCTATACCCGCTATGACTACCGCATCTGCCACCTCCGTGGTACCCACCACATCCACCATACCTTCGACAACTACCCAAAACACAACCTCATCCACCCCTAATGTCTCACACATACCCGTAGCTACACTACCACCTCCTGGTGTTGGTGACCCCTACCCCTTTTAGAATGTGGTCCTTTCCATTCCACAATCATTATCCCCCATTGCCACTAGGGTTACCACAACCCTTCCACCTCCATATACATACTATCAGCAACCTCTCGTTTCATCTATTATTCACTCGGGTACGTACCCCCTATTTCACTACCTTCTTCTTAATCAACCTACATGGAAACACCATACACTGGAGTGCCACCCCCATTATATACCCAAAACCAACCCTCTCACGCTACAAGAGGCACCCAATCATCGTAACCTACCAACAACCTAATCAAATTAATGTTGGATAAGATGTAGACATTGGAGGCATCAATTTTCGGCTCCCACAACACTCTCACCTACGACGATATTTGTAATGTGCCCATCCATCCATCCATTCCTATCCACCCATACCCCATGCATTAGGAAATGCCTAAATTTAATCGTTTCAATAGCAAAGAAGACCCACAACAAGCATTTGCGGTCATTCAAACATTGTTATTATCGATCACTCACGATGACACTTTGCTATTTTGAGAACCTTTCCCATGTCTCTAATCATTTGGACCTGCATTAGATTGGTATAGTGGGTTACCTAGACACTCTATATTCTCATTCAATCATGTAGTCCAAGCCTTCTTGGATCATTTATCTATCAATATTGTCAAGAAGGTTACTATGACCGACCTATACTCCACGCGTTAGTATGAAGATGAATCTATCGCAGATTTTGTTGCTCATTGGCATAGCTTGATCAATCAACTCACCTTCCAACTACCGCAAACAGAACTCATCGAATCTCTTCACATGGGCTTGTGCTAGACATATCTCACTGACCTTATAGGTCCAAACCTTCCAAACATTCGATGAAGCATTCACTATGGCACAAAAGTTAGAGATTTGGGCCATCGAAGAGAAGAAAATCCAATTACGCAATAAGAATTCGACATTCAAGTCGAATGATACCTCTTCTTATTCCAAACCAAAAATAATTATTCAAAAGCTAAGGGAACCGCTAATGCATAGTGGTACTCAAGGCTGGCCTAGCTCATCCGTCAAATTAGGCTACCCCCTCATCTAATCTCTCACCCATCCAGACTTTTCAATTTAGACAAGAACAACGGAAATACACCCCAATTGGGGAACCTTACTCTTCTATCTTAGAAAATCTTATCAAATCCGGAGCCATCACCCTTCCACCTATAAAACCACACACTGATTTTGACCCTACTCACCCCATTCCCGCATGGTATAAAGAACATGACTTTCTGTAACTATCATCAAGTAAAGGGTCATAGTGACGGTAATTGCATCACTTTCAAAAATATTGTCCAAGAAATGCTCGAGAAAGGTGAGTTAACCGTGGATAATCCTAACACACCTACCAACCAAAACCTACACATCTTCAAGAAACCATTTCCTAACCATGCCCCCTTGTCTAATCAAACCGGTGAGACCTCCACTCATGTTACCCATACCCGTGAGGTCTAGAATATTTTTAGTGATGCATCCACTGTTACCCAATTACCTCACATTCCTTCTATAGAGGAAATAATAACCCAGAATCCTCCTTCCGCATTGGAACCCACCGCACCGATTCCTCTAACCACAGAGGAACACCTATCATCCCCTTCATCACCTACGGAGGAGTCTTTGGCTAACATCGAGACCATTCACCGTTAGCTTCTCCACTTAGAAATGATACCCACAGTACCTACCTCCTCCACCCATAGAGGAGCACCCATCATCTCCTCCACCCATCATAGACCTAGTGAAATACCTTTGCCTCTTGGTGAACATTCTCCATCAGCCTACCCAAGATCCTGCAGAGACCTAATTTTGGCTCTCTTACCCACATAATCTAAAGCTAGCTAATTCCTCGTCTCTAAAACACATTTTACAGGAATTGCCATTATATCCTCATCAACTCCACCTACAGATGTGTTGTTCTCATGTTTGGCTGATCACTTAGATTATGTGGATAGGGATTTACTATGGGGGCGTCTTCTACTTCCGGTCTCAACACAGATGCAGATGTCACTTACTGATACTTCCACTATCTACCCAAAAGTATTCGACCAATCAAACAAATACAACCACCTCTATCACCATTCCTTCCATGACACCCATCATAACTCAACATACACCCTTACCCATAACCCAACCTATATCTAAACCCAAACCCACACCTATGGCATCTTCCTCGACTAAACCTATTACCACTTTAGGGGTCACCCCGACCACCAGCCTTACTCATCCACCTATCAAACTGGATTTAGCTACTTCCTCCAAAGTCAACACCACACCTACTCTAACACCCAAACATAAGCACCAAACCTATAGAACTCATACCCCAGCTGCGCCAATCACACTTTCACACTGTCTCATCGCCTTAGGACCTCGGCTTCCTAACATGGCCAAGTAACCTCCACCCATCAATAAAACAAAAACACAATATCCCATTCCTTCCTCACAAACCTCTAATGCACCCATGCACCCAACATGACTTACATCCACACCCTGAACATCTTTACCATCCATACCTATAATACCTTTAGAAATTCCTTCACTACCCACTACACTTCAATCTATGTCCCTTATACCTCCCTCCACATGACCCACATCCTCTACCTTCATAGCACCTCCATTATCCCCTTTGGTAACTCATCCTCTTCCCCATTTGCCTTTCCTTCTAGACCTTGTACACCCATATCACCTTTACCCAGAAGGTGAACCCAAAACAAATCTCCACTACCCCACAATAAGGTAGTCGGGACAACCACACACCCTCCTACACATCCATCTACTATACCCCCACCTAAACAAACACGACCGACACCCAAAACCATTTTAGCATCCCAAACCATAGCTCAATCTGCTCCTCCTCTTCCAAATACCATTCCTCAAAAATAAACCACACCTACACCCAAACCCATGTTCACTTCCCATTGTGATCCACTAGCAGGGTCTTATGCCAAAATTTTAACCAACCTCCTTGAGACTTTTGTCATCACATTACCACTACTCAGACCTTATGACCCCCTCAAACCCAAGCCAAAAGGGTTTGATGACACTAAAATTTACGCATACCATCATGTGCCAGGGCACGATGTGGAAAAATTACAAGGCCTTGAAAGCCATCCTTATCTAGTTGTGTCCTCCTGAAGCCAACTTTGATGATGATGACCTTCTCAATGAGGACCCTACTTCACCGACACCCATTCCCACATTGCCCACTCAACAACCATGACCTCCACCCCCACAGCTCCTAGATCCACCCCAAGATTTGAAATTAACATGGTTTGCATCGAGAGAACTTGCCATGCCATCATCCAAATGTCGTTGCGCCCATCTCACCTCATAAGGATTTTTCCTCCTCTAATAAGTTTTTTCCCGTCATGTCATTATACCACTCACCCTACACCTTTATGTTTTCCAAATCCGCTTAATCAACATGATACACGTCACTACCCATGCATAGAATGATAAAGGTAAAGAAAAGGCAACCGACCCACCAACTAATCCCATACCCAACATACCATCTCTGCACACCCATACCTAAAATCACTATTTGTGGCCCTACGTACCCCATTTCTAACGTCATCACACATCACACCATGCTCAAACAATTACACCAGTCTCCCCTCAAAATTCCTTATATGACCTCTTTCAAACCTCGAGAATCCCATTGTCAAGCTCTCATGGAGGTTCTTTAATCTATTGAGGTTTTACCCAATGACCCTACATCCGTAGCCTCCATTATCACACCCCATCATGTAGCCTCTCTCACTAAATTACCACCTTCATCTTTGCCCCACCCTATTCACCAAGTGGCCTCCCTTAGCTCTCCAGAGGAAGAGATCGCGCCACACCAAAATGATGACCCATACCTAGCTCTCTTCATCTCTATCCACATCGATGACATATGGGTATGTCGTGTGATGATTGATGGGGGCGCTAGCATTAACATCATTTCATCCCATGCATTCGCTCAAATGCATATACCTGAAAATTACATGCATAAACATCTGGTCATTTTGTTGCATTCATTCAATGACGCTATCACCTCTACACTAGGAACCATCATCCTCCACATTCGTGTGGGCCCCAGTACTATTCTAGAATTATTTTACGTCTTGGAGGGGGAATTCTAATATAACCTATTGCTTGGAAAACCCTAGATTTATGTCATGGGGTATATTCCTTCCACTTTACATTGTTATGTAAAGTTTGAACATGAAGGACACACCTATACCATTCCGGATGACCATCACCTTTTAAGACATGCAACATGCTTTACCAACCCAATGATGTGCTCATACCTATTAAGTCATCTACCTCCACAACCACTACTTCTTCACCTACACCTCCACTTACCAGTATAGCCACTGCTTCAACCACACATACCTCCTCCATTCCTACCACTATTAAAACCTCCATGGCTGACCATCATCTTCCCAATCCATTAGCTCTACCTCCACATTGACCTCTAACACTTCATCCATCTTAGCTGCCTACATACCAACCACCGATCCCTTGGAAGGTGTTTTTCAATGTCTCACTCTGGGGGAGTACCGCCTATATAGTGTCAACACATTCCTTACTCCACAAGAGTATGGAAGCCTTCACCAACACCCATGTTATGATCACCATATAGGAGAATGTCTCTTGTATGGTCCTCCTCACCTTTGTACTAGTCTCACCTATGGGGGACTTGATACTACCACTTACACACCCAAACCACCGTCAAACTCACCCATTTTCCACTGACTTCTAATCACTTACCAATCACCATTTTTCCCACACCTTCCTGCACCGATGTGCATGGAAGGGTTTTGGTTTTGGATTTTACGAGTAAGGCCACCATACCATTATTCCATGTACCACCCACAAACATAACACATGTAGTGGTATCGGCTTTCCTAAACCACCTACCAAATAGGCCCGCATTGAACTCATCAAGGACATCAGCCCTTCTCCACCTTCTTCACCCACTCACCTTCATCACCACCCTCACCAATGATTCGATGGATCTGAATCTATCCCTCCTAATTTTTTTTTTCATAAACACCATTTCCTTGGGGCCTCTGACTTATCAACATGAGGGCGAGGCCCCTTCCACTCTTCCCTTCTGTATCCTGAAATGATCGATGATGATACACCTTAATTAACATCATTCAATGTTAGGATGATGAATCTATACTCACCTACCTTGGTGTAGAAGACTCATATATTCATCGGTCGTTACCTTCTGAGATGTAAACCATGTTGAATGAATCGACTATCGAGATCAACATTCATACTCAAGATGACCCACACATCCTAAAGATCGGTCAATCTTTAGATGCTGCTAAACAAGAAGCCATCACTTCTTTTCTCAGAGATCATAACCACGCTTTCACTTGGTCTTACGTGAGACATGCTTGGTATTGACCCCACCATAGTGGTCCATAATATCATAACCATTCCCGATGCCAAACCCATCAAACAAAAGTGAGGAAAATGCACCCTCGCATTGCCCTTCTCATCAAAGAAGAACTTCAACGCCTTCTTTTATTTCCTTCATCTTACCCATTGATTATCCTCATTGGATTTCTAACATTGTCCCTATCACTAAGGTGACAAGGGGACTCTGTATTTGCATGGACTTCCATGACCTCAACCTAGCATGTCCGAAAGATGACTTTCCCTTACCTAGTATTGACCAGCTGGTTGACCTTACCACTGGCCATGAGATGTTATCACTCATGGATGGCTTCTCGGGTTATAACCAAATCCTACTTGCCCCAGAGGATCAACACAAGACCTCATTCATCACCCCTTGGGGGACCTTCTGCTATCGAGTCATGCCTTTTGGCCTTAAAAATGTTGGTGCCACATATCAGTGGGCTATGACTTATATCTTCCATGACATCATGCATCACATATTGGAAGATTATGTGGATGATCTCTTGGCCAAATCTAAAGCGCTGCTCCGAACACCTTACCATCCTCAAAACCATTTTTGACCACCTCATTAAATATTATGTTCACCTTTAACCTAAGAAGTGTGTCTTCGTAGTCCTCTCAGGAAAACTCCTGGGCTTTATCATTTCCCTATGTGGTATAGAAGTTGACCCTGCTAAAGTCAAGGCCATTCTCAAAATGCCTCCACCCACTAACCTTAGACAACTCCATAGCCTGTAAGGTAAGTTGCAATCTATTTGCCATTTCATTTCACAATTATCATATTCGGTGCCAACCATTTCATCATCTGCTCAAGAAGGATGTCTCCTTTAAATGGGATGATGACTACCACAAAGCTTTTGAGGCCTTAAAACAATACCTTCTCCAACCACCCGTACTCATCCCACCTAAAGATGATCAACCTTTTTACCTATATATCTCAACTACCGATCATTCCTTGGGAGCCATGCTCGCTCATCGTGATGAACAACACAGGGAGTAGGCGGTTTATTACATAAGCCATACTCTTTTAGACTATGAAACCCAATACACCCACCCCGAAAAACTTTTCTTAGCCTTAGTTTTGTTGCCACCAAACTCTGTCATTACCTACTCAACCACAAAACCTATGTTGTGACCAACACCGACCCCTTACACTTCATGTATGCCAAACCTTATCAAAATCAGCGTGTTGCATGATGGCTTATGCTTTTAGCTGATCTTGACCTTGAATTCATTCATCAAAAGTCCATCAAGGGCCAAGCTATCACCGACCAATTGGCTGATGCACCTATTTCTAGGGATCAACCCTCTAATTTTGACTTTCCAGATGAGTCGATTGCTACCCTTTCCTTGGATGAACCCCCTTACCAAATGACACTCTTCTTCGATGGTTCAAAGTGTCAGTGTGGGGGTGGGGCTGGTATTATCCTCATTTCTTGATGGTGAGCCCATGCCTTTGTCTTTTAAACTCGATTTTGAATGCACAAACAATATCACCGAATACGAAGCACTCGTATTAGGTCTTCAAGCCACCTATGCCCTAGATGTCAAATCAATCAACATCTTTGGTGATTCTCAATTGGTCGTAAACCAAGTCAATGGTATATACCAATGTTGTAACGAGATGCTTCAAAAGTATAAACATCATGTAGATGTACTTTTGACCACCTTTGACTATTACACCCTTCAAACCATCCCACGTTCAACTAACAAATTTATAGATACCATGGCCTGCTTGGCTTCCCAAATACCTGCTTCGCCGCCGATTCTAAAATCTTTGTCACCATATAATGACTCCAATCACCTTCTTATTTACCATGTGAAGTTTACTCTATCAAAACCACTACCTCGGACCCGAGTGACCTTTGGTACAAACAATACTTCGACTACCTTTCTCTCTCCATCTTACCTCCTGATCTCACCCATAATGGACAACGCACCTTCCTTAAAAAGGTCTCTCATTACGTCATCCTAGGGGACTCCTCTATAAGCGTGGCTTTGATGGTATTCTCTTACGATGCCTCACAAGTTTGAAATTCCTTATACCATTAAGGAAGTTCATGATGGCATATGTGGAGGTCACTTTAGTGGCCTTGTTGTTGCTAAGTGTATTCTTCCCTAGGCTATTACTAGCTGACCCTTAACCATGATTGTTGTGACTATGTCAAATGTTGTGTAAAATGCCAACAACATTCCAATCTTCATCATACACCTAGTCACGCCTTATAGGTCACCCGTGACCTTTGGCCCTTCTCTCAATGGGGTTTGGATCTTGTCGGAGAGATCAATCCCCATTCTTCCCAATGCCATCAATGGATCATCACCGCTATCGAATACTATACAAAATGGGTGGAAGCCATACCACTCATCTCCATGAAAGCTAAGAAAATATGTGAGTTTATCAATCATCACATCATTTTTTCGCTTTGGTGTTCCTCATCACCTCATCACTGATAATGGAAAACAATTCAAAAACAAAACATTGCAAAAAATTTGCGACGCCTTTGGCATTCAACTTAGTTTCTCATCACCTTATTACCCACAAACCAATGACCAAGCTGAATCCACTAACAAAACCTTAAACAAAATTCTTATGAAAGTGGTTAATGATACTAGGAAGGATTGGCATACGCACATTCCTTTTTCCCTGTGGGCATACCGCACTAGTATTCACACCTCCATTACTGCCACACCATTTTCTCTAGTCTATGGTACGAGAGGCAATCCGCCTCAAAGTCTAGATTCCCTCACTCTGTATTTCTCTCCATGACATGCTCAATGATGATGACTTTTTCAGGACCATTTAGCACAACTAGAGTTATTAGATGAACATCATCTTAATGCTCTGGATCACCTTCAAGTTTACCAAAAATGTATCAAACGTGCCTGACGAAACGTGTCCATGCATGAACCTTCCAAGTCGGTGACCTTGTCTGAAAGAAAATCAACATGTAACTAAAGTAGAAAAAAGCAAACGGGGAAAATTTGCTCCTAATTGGCTTGGACCATACATCGTGACTCATACCTATGGATCAGGTGCTTATCGTTTATCTTCACTCGATGGTAAACTTGAACTGAGCCCTTAACACCTTGCATCTTGACCATTCTATTGTTGACTTCTAAGTCCTACCTCACCCTTTGTCTCTTTCCATGCTCGTCCCTTGAGTGCTATCCACTCCATACACCTCACCAATGATTAAACAAGAATCATGTGAGTACCCATCACTTGTTATCTTCTCTTGAATATGTGTACCATGGCGCTGCACATAGCATGATTCTCATGGATACTTTTCATCTACCTTTAGATGAGATCCCATGGTTGTTTCACCTTTCCTTTTGCACAGAGAGTCCTATCCTCACCTTGGTCTTGTCCATGACTTCAAAGCCCTCACATGGGATATAACTCCTTGAGTCAAACTTCCACTCAAAAGATGACTCCCTCAAAAGGACATCTTCCTCTCGACAATGGCTCCTATAAATAGACTGCTCCCTCGAAGGAAAGCTATGTAAAGCTCTTAAAAAAAAATGAGAGAAACTGAAGCTTCATGCATCGATTAGCTTCATGAAGACCTCAAGGAGTTACATTTTATTCATCCCATATAGACTTCCCACATCGATCAGTCTATCTCAACTATAAGTCAAAACAACAAACCTTTTAGTCATGGACTTTCCCATTGTGACCTAGGATCTCTTGCTTGAAGCGCATGCTACCTATACCATATAAAAATTACCTACCTTTCACCCTTCTTACCATTCCCACTCCCATTTCCTATTGCCTCAAGGGACTTCTTGGAACTTAGACATTTGGTGATCATGTGACTACTTTTCACCATAGAACAATCACTCATGCAATGTCTTTAGGGTCTTATGTTCATCACCTCTTCCAAGGTATGATCTACTTGGTATAATCCTAACCAATCAGGTGGCTTTATTTCCCCCTCTTATCTTTTCACTGTCTTTGTTTACGTTTTGATTACCTTATATAGGACTTGGTCCTCGACGCTTACCTTTGGGGTAATCTTCTTCTTTCACCACAATCGACCCCACCTACATCACTTTACCTATAATCCACCCACACCTAACAAACCTAAACCCACACCATGCCTAAAACCTACTAACTCATTTTCATACCTCCTCATATTCTTCCCTAGCTCATGGGAGAACTACATCGGCTTGAGGTCCCTTTTTTCATCGGGACTATGTAGGCAGCACTTTAAGGGCATGGGGCCCTTAGAGGTTAGCTTGGCCATTCTCTACCCTAAACAATTCATCTTCCATGTTCCTCACATTACATCACACCTCACTTAGTTTCCCTTTTCTATCCCAAATTGGAAATGTAACCAAATACATAACAAGTTGCTTCATATTTTAATCCTTATCACAACATACATTTATTATGCCTACCATTTCTTTATCATCACTATGCATAGATTATACCACATCTCACATATGACCCATATTATCATTCATTTCACAAAATAATGAATCACAACTTCACCAACTTCACTAACTTTAAACTCAATCATGCCTAGCAAACCTGACTCGATCCATGCTTAAACCAACCTGACTCGATCCATGTCTGTAACAACCTAACTCAATCCATGCCTAACAAACCTAACTCAATCCATGCCTAACAAACTTGACTCGATCCATGCCTAAACCAACTTGACTCGATCCATGCCTATACCAACCTGACTCCATCATGCCTAACTCACCTAATTTCCATCCATATCAAAAAAAAAAATCAAAATATCATCAACACATCAACAAATCTAGAAATAGCATGTATCTCATCATATAAATAAATGTGTATCTCAATACAATATACATGGCTATCTCCTCATGTCCATCATCTCAAAATCATCGGCACGCTAGGCCGATACACAATACAAAATGTCATTGGCATGCAGGCTGGTCTCATATATATAATAAAATAATGAATCAATACAAAATATCTTTGGCATGCAGGCTAGTATATGCTCAAAATATACAAAACCTCTCATACATCCTCACTATCTCTTTGGCATGTAGGCTGGTATGTGATAAAAAATATAACTATCTCTCGGGATGCAGTGTATAAATCATAAAAAAGACTATCATACATCAAAAACTAGGTGACCACATATCAGGCATCTTGGCGGATGTCCTCCATCTCTGTATCACATGTACCCTCGGCCTCCTGGGTCCCTACTGGTGCCTCAACTGAGAGCTAGTCTTTGTGCATTGCTAGTAGCCTCTACCTAATCTAGAATTAGAACTTTTGACCCCCTATGCTCTCCACACTATGAGTGCAGGATCTCATCCTCTCACTGGATGCCTGTTGTGCCCTATACTCGGCATAGGATATGAATTCTATCCCAACCGCCATCAACTAGTCCTAGTAATATCTAGCCTCACCTAGGGCATCCCATAACCTAGATATAGGCATGGTCTGTGGTGGTCCCATAGGTCTCGGCCCCTATACCTATCCTGGGACCCTGCCCCACTCCTACCTATGAACTGGGACCCGGTCCCGGTGCCTATGGTGGTGCCCCCTACCCCTGTGCATGTATGTATCTGGGCCTATAAGACCCCAATATGTGCCTAGGTTGTGGCCAACTAGCCCTGTAAACCTACCACCTAGGCTTGTAAGGCCACCACCTGACCATCACCCTCCTCTCCATCTCCATCTCCTCCATTAGCCATCTGGGCCTACAGACTAGCCACCTATACATGTAGCTCTGCTACCTCTGCCTCAAAGCTCTCCAGCTATGTTTCTACAATATACCCAACTGGGTAATGAGAGTAGCCACCTTGCTTCTATAGGGCATCTCTTTGCACCACGTGATGGTGGCTAAATCTAGCTTCCCCGGTCTGGGTGGTATGGCTCGTAAGTGAGCCACCCACCTTTGTGCCTACTGTCTGTGCACCTGGCGTCATCTATCCACATAGGTCCCACTACCTACTCCTCCTGCCCTGTTGGCACTATCGGTGTGGTAGAGGTAAAGGCCTCTCCACGTCATCTCTCTGTGACTTGTGGGAATAGATGGAGGTATGTCTGTACTAGCCCAAACTTCCATGGACTCATCCATTGGGATCATCTCATACTCCCGGCATGGCGACCCTGTATCCATCTCTCTAGCTGGAGCTCAACTAGCTCCTCATGCATATGCCTATATGAGGGAATCCACATATGGCCTCTAGATAATGTCCACTCTGACAAACCCTCAAGTAAGCTTTGCTATCCAGAAATAGGCCACATCATGTGTGGGCCTCTTATATATCTACTTTCTAATAGCCAACACCCATCTCTATACCCCACCCACAAAAATCTCGATGGGAATGCATCTGCTCAGGGAATCCCTATAGGCCGCACACAAACTATGTGCTCATACGCCAGCAGTGTAGTAAAATGTCAACACAAGGTTCTCTACACTGACCACCCATATGCCCACAACTCCTTACATGGGCTACACATTGGTGCCTGGCAAAGTGGGTCTCCTTTATCATCATATCATGGAGTACCCTCATTAATTATCAAAAAACATCCACTATCTTTTCGATTCGTAGTGCAAAGCAAAGACCTGCCTCCATCAACGGGTAGTGTGTTGCTTTTATAACAAACCTGACCTAACCAATGTCGGTTACACTTGACCGGCATCATCGCATGCCCTACGTAACCGTCATCGGTTGACCTACACCGACATCGGCTACCCTTGACCGACATTGGTCACCCTCACTGTGAATTACCTACATTTTACCCTACCCCTACCTCCTTTTTGCCCCACCCAACCTTCACCCCGATCATTTACCCCACCCCACCTTTACCCAACCCATTTACCTCACCTTCTTGACCTCATCATTTACTACCTCCCTTTTTCCTCCTTTGGGGACTCATTATTTTACCCCTCTCTTGGCCTTACCCATGTGTGACCTAGATATTTAGACTTGGACATTACTAGTGACCTTTGACCTCATGTGTTCACTATACCTTGTAGCATTGTTACTGTGTTGTTGACTAATAATGACCTTACCTATTATCGTGACATTTATCCCGACCCTACCTTTGGTGTACGGAACATACCTAAACGTTCTACGCACCTAACCTACATTGTGCTTGATGACCATATCCTATACCTTGGATACCAAAATCACTTCAACCTCATTTGGATAAACCTATCAACCTTAGACAATGTAGAGTTTATCTGCTCTTCAACTGGGTACCGTGCTATAGTTTATAAGTGTGTGTGCATTTGATTGTTTCTACATTTAACCCTGACCCATTACCTAGATTGCCCGCATAGACCAATGGGACCACCACACCTTCCCCTTTCTCACATTTACCATTTTATCAAACCACTCACCGATTCTGCCATCGGCCTCGTCAGTTCCTGGTTTGAGGGGATCACCTTCACCCACACATGGGGCAACCACATCTTATTTTTGTTAGTGTCGCTTACCAATACAAGCTACATAACAAAAAGGGGCAAAATGTAGACACTAAAATTAGGTCACACTCCCCTTTGGTCCCTCGAAAAATAAGCACCTTCATCACATTCACCTAGCCATGGCCCTCTTCACCTCACTAATATTAATTTAATTAATAATTAAATTAATTCATTATCCTCACCATATTTATTATTTAAATATCTTAATTTAAATAATATCCACACATACACCTCACCTAGACACCTCATCAAGCCAACTCACCCTAAGACCTATTCTTAGTAAGTTGCCATAACTAACTAAGACTTACCCAAACCCTAAAGATCAATGCCTACATTCTCTCTAACCACATTCCCTCACATGCTTACAAGAAGCTTCTAGTTTAATCCGTGGGTTAACGACACGAGATCCAAGAAAATCAAGAGGATCTCCCTAGTTTAGTAAACCTAGGAAATCCCACCTTGACCAATGTCGTCAGCTACCCCTAACCATTGCCAGTTAGTTGGAAATGCCATCGGTTACCCTTTTAACCTAAAAACAACCTTATTTTCAAGGTTGGCAAAGATTGGAAAAATTTTGGCAAACATTAGCACATTCCAGAGAGATATCACATCTTCTGAGAGTGAATTTCAGTGAGAACACGCATGCGAGGAAGGAGATCAAGCATTTTCTTCTACACAGCCATCCAACACTCACCCCAGTGATGATCTGATCTAACCAAGCAAAAGGAATGCTCATGCAGCCCATGTAGAAGCTTTCCTATTATTGGTGATCATCTGGAGCCTTCAACCTCTTACCAAGCACCTCCATCCCTCACTCACAGGCATCCAGGACCAGAATCCAAGTAAGTAAAATGTTATACTTCTTTGGTTCATTTCATTTCATTATTATATTATCACCTATTGTTTACCTAGCCACCCATTGACCTCCTATAACACTCCCCCTCCATATACCCATTAAAACCTCGCTAAATCTCACCCAAGCTACTAAATACCTCATTCCAACCAACCAAATTCCTTTGTGCAATCACAAAGGAGACCCAAAACTCATTATGTGGCATTCCTAATTTTCCACAAGAATGGCTTGGCACCTAGTTACACCCAACCGCCATCGGTCACCCTTAACCAGCATTGGTTTTGTATTTTCCCATACAACCCAGAACAGTGACCTATCCACCTAATTCAACATCACCCTCATTCACCCGTGATCTACCTAAGACCTATGTTAGACTTGCAGAGATCCAAACCAGTTATTTGACCTTTGGATCCTATTCTAACCTAGCTTGTTAGATCAAATCTTTCTTATTGTGTTTAAGTGAGATACCTAAATCATTTTGAAGTACAATAGGATTTATTTCATTTCCCACATTAAATTATTTAAAATAGTGGACTGATAACCATCTAGGAAGTATCACACTTCCGGATCTAGCACACGCTAGGCAGTTCACTGCATATATTGTTTAACTCTTTTTGGTGGTCTTGCTTTTCATTACAGGTAGTTCCTCCTAGCCAAAAGGAAGCTCTCACAATCAGTTGTGGATTCAGAAGTCATATGCGCACAACAACCCATAAACCAACATTTGAACAGGTATTCCTCCTATGTCAGGTTACCCTATCTATTTCATCAATACTTCAAAGAAACGTCTAAGAATCAGGTGAAACAATGGTCCTTATACTTTGATTCAAATAAGAGTACTCAATCACCTTCTTCAAAGCTGTCTTATCTTGATGTACCTATCATTCCATTTGATTCTTTCCTTATGCATTACCTTTATATTATACACAACTTTTCTTCTCATTTCATCCAACTCATTGAGTTGGAGAATCCTTTTCCGTTGTACTTGAGATAGATGCCTAGCTCAAGTGCATTCCTCGATGTTTTGTGTTCAAATTTGTAACACCCTTGACAGTTGTTATTTTCCTCCTTTGCATTCAAGTGTTGACATGTGATTTTCCTTATAAGGATATGTTCTTCTGATTATTGGAAATCATGCTTGATATGGATAAGTCTTTTCGCTCTTAAGATCCTTTGACTGAATTGGAATGGCTTCCCTGAATCCATTTTTCACTTCTGGTAGGTGATTTGCAATCTAGTTTAAGAGTTGTAAACTTATCTATTTATTTGACTCATCCTTGGATCAATTTCAGTGATCCAAGGAATGTTTTAAATCTACTTTGTTGAACGAATGGTAAAATTGACATTCCATGAGTTAAGATACACATTGGACTAAACTTTGTAGTTGCAAGTTCTTTGATTTCTATGTGAACGTACTTCCATTCAGTGGGTTGTTTTGCTTGGGTCTTTGGAGATCGACCATGACAGGTCATTACTGACAAAAATGGAATTGCAACCTATTCACGGCATAAGAGAGATCCAGGATCCTATATAGGACTAACCTACGGGATCCTAAGCTAGGTAAAATATATATATATTTCTACCTAAGCTATGTCACTTGATAGAATTCTGATTCTAACCTAAAGCTCCTTATTCTATTATGATTGGTTGATTTGCAACCTAACCTAAGCTCGGTGCTAATGGAATTAGAAAGGTTACTAGGTATTAAATTAACCTAGATCCTAATACTACAAGGTATTATTGTAACCTAACCTAGTGTTTTAAACTATGGAACTTTGAATTATTTACCTATGAGGGTTTATCTAAACCTAATTGCTAAGGCCTATGGTGGGGGTTAGTTGTTAGTGTTATATCCTAAGGTATAAATTTTAATTCTACCTAAGATCTAACCTAAGCAATCTAATCTATCCTAAACTAATGGATATGAATGGGGACTTAAGTGGTCGCATACACTTGGGTGATAGTTCCTAAGGCATTTATGTTATTGATAAGGATGGTGAATGCATACGGACTGCCAGATTTGGCAAGGGTTAGTTGGCTTGGTAGAGGCTTAGGTGGCAGTATCACTAAAATGGAAACACATGTTAATTTGGACTTGGCATTCGCCAGACTTGGCGGCGGTGGCAAGGAAGATTAGGTGGGAGATATGGAATTAATGGAATTAATTTCTTTTGGTTTACGAGCCCAAACCATCTTGGTAGGCATGCCAGTGGATTTTTGTTGGGTTATTTCACTTTGCATGTTTTCTTATTTTCAATCTCTACATGCGCTCTGGTTTTCAAACCAACGGGTTGAACTAGACTTCATGGCTATTTTTATGTTTCAAATCTATTTTCATTTCGTGGAATCTATAAGAGGTATCTAGTTGTTTGATCTTTCGTGGAGAAGAGGAGAAGAAGTGAGCTTGGCTGGAGGTCTTCTTCGATTTGATAGAGACACTATCAGGCATGATAGGCTCTAACTGTTAAAATCTCTTGCTTTCCTCTAAGTTTTTTCATTAAAGCAACTCTGCTTCTCTGTTGAGTTTTGTGCATTGCATGCTCTATCTGGTTAATTGGTTGATGGGTTTAGTAAATCTTGCATTCTGGGTTTCAAACCCATGGTATATGTGATTCGTTGGAAAACTTATGTTGTATTGTTTTTGCACAAAAGAACTATGCATGCAAGAACAAAGTTGGTAACTCTGTTTGACATTTTTAGTTGTTGGAAATTGTTTGTTTGGTTCGACTACTTTTTTGCCAATAAATTACTAGCTAAGTTTTTAAGGAACTCTAAGTTCCACCTGTGTTTGTTGAGATTAGTGTTTTGTGAACTCAAAGTGATTGTGATCTCAAGCTAGTAAAGAACTCCAGTTCTTATGAAAACTTGTATGCAAGTTCGAGCTTTCTGTTGGAAACTTGTTTTGGTAGGAGAGAACTGTTGTTGGAGATTCTCGGTTCTATGGTGCTTGCGTTTTATTTCATAGATAAATGGGACTGTGGATAAAACCGTATATGGCTTGGTTCTTGTATTTTATCTTGCAAAAACTTAGACTGTTGTTGAAACCCGCATATAACTTGGAGCCTATGTTTTATTATCTTGGATAAATTGGACTGTTGATTGAAGTCCACATATGGCACGGTGCTTGTGATTTATTGTTCTTATGACCATATAAACTGTTAATGAAGGTTCATTATGAACACGGCTTTCATGTTTTGTTGTTTGTTTGGTCTGAGCTCTATTAAGGTTCTTACATTTCGTTGAGTTGGGAAATAGGGTTTGATAAGATGTTAACAGAAAATGGAAGCTCTATTCTTATTTTTAAATGTTTATAAGTAATTACATTATTTTTGGCATAGCATTACGATGCGTTGGTGTATATACGAACTCATGTGAGATTTTGTGATGTAAAGTTGTACAATGAAATTATTACTTATTGTGGAAATGGTAACCTGAACGAGAAGTCGGTTTTGTTCTGGTATTCTTTTGTAGTTTTTCTTGTTTAAAAAGGTAAACTAAAAAGGGAACAAGTTGTTGCCCGAACTTGTTTATATTCTCTTGAATGATCCTGAACCTTGAAGGAGCTTATGATTTCTTGTGTTCGGAATTACATATTGAGTCTTGAACTAGTTGTATTTCAAACATATTCATTCGGGTCTTGACTTTAAAACTAGAAACATGGTTTAGAGGGTTGTTGGGTAAACTCTTCATGATCTTGACTGAAATTATCTTGTTGGTTTATCGTTCTTATTGGAATCCCAATCTGTTACCTCTTATAGTAATATGTTGAAATATAGGACTATACTCTTGGGAAGAATTTGAGTGCTAGTACCTACTCGGATTTCACACCTCTTGTTGGGTCCAATAAATGAATGTTAAGTCTTGAAAGATAAATTGCGATTCAAAATTGATTATGGGCTGTGTTTGAACTTCACTATTTTATTATCCGAGTTTAAAAAGGAAAATTAAGGGTAAGGATTGATGGAACTTCACTGTTTGATGGTAAAGGGTTCTAAGAAAGAAAAATTGTAGCATGTTTTCTTATTACCTTGAGGTTGTTCTTGTTCACTCCTTTGGGAACCTTTGCACAAACTTAGACTGTATGTATAAGAAAAGGTAAAACTGTTAATTAAGTTGAAAGAAATGATTATAGATTGGGATCATATTCTATTAGGACTCCTTTCCTAATGCAGTTGGGTTAAGTTCATTGGTTTGGAACCTTCTGTTAATTATTCTTATTGGAAAAAGAGAATCATTACTTAATTAGTCTTCTTATACTTGTCATTTGACTAGAATGAAGTAGAAAGAGATTGATGATTGGTTGGTAAAAAGGAAATGCAAACTTGTTGTTTGACTGTTAATCCATCATTCCTTCTTGGATTTCTTTTATGTGAATTTGTTCTGATGAATACCGTAAAATGTTGAATTTTAAAGTAGATGTCCTTTAAAGGAAACAGATTTAAGTCATGATATGCACTGTTTTATGCTTTGCGGATGTTATGTACTTTGGCATAATGGAAATGGTTTCTCTTCTTCTTTACTTGAAAAATTAGATGAAACATCCTAGTGAGAATATGTTGTAAACACTTCTGTATCTTATAGTAAAGATAAGTGTTGTATTATATTTTGGTAGGATTGGAAACAATGAGATGTTATGATCTGTTGTTTGGTAAAGATAATTGATAGGATCAATTATACTTTAATTTGTAAGACAGATATTATAGATTATATTTTGTTCTTCTTTTTGTGAATTCTGGTTCATTAATGCTCTTCTCTTTATTGTTATTACTTATGCTTAGAGTATGAAATACTAATTGTTCATTAAAGCAGGGTTGTTTTTATTGGAACAATTAGTGGAATGCACTTCATTTTAAGGCTTAGTGCTTATCATGCTCAGTTCATTGAACTGACCCGTGCTAGCAATTTTTGCAGATGGACTTTGTAAGTGATAAAAGAAGGAAAAAACTTATATGATGCATTGGCTGATCTAAGTTTGATTCTTGTGAAGAATTCTGATTCATTCTTAAGTTGTATTGAAAAAGAAAAGTTATATTCTTTTTAATGAAGGTTGTTGTCATGCAGTATGCCTAAAATGCATAAGTTTGTAAATGTATAAGTTTTGAAAATGAATTGAAGGATGAGAATTTACTTGCATGGGTTGTGTAAATTATCTTGTACCTTTGTAAAAGAAATGGAATCCTATCCTGTTGATATTCTTCATGTTATTTATATGTTTAAATGAATATTATTGGATAAGTAGGAAAAAGGGAATTAGAGTAATTTCCCTAAATGTGATGCAGCTAGATAAGTTGCAGAATTCAATGTTCTTATCTAAACAATTCATATTATTAAGTTAACGTGTAATGAACTTACAATGAGAATTATAGAATTTGTAAAAGACATAAAGGGTGTGTTAAACCCTAGAACTTAACCATGAAGAGGAAGACTCTTCCTCTCTTATGAAAAAGTAAAAAAAAAAGGAAGATATGATTTATAATCATTAGACTTCATTTATTAAAGTCTATTAAGTCACAACCTAGGTGGTTGTTACACTTCCTTGAATGGTCAAGTCACATTAAATGGAACTTATGAGGTTGTTTTCCTTCCTTTTTGGTAACTACTTGTTAAGCCAAAATTAACAAACATCAAAATCAATCATAAGTTAAGGAAGTTCTCCAAGATTAATGGAACCTGATTTAGAAAAGAACTTAGGGAGAGTTGGATTCGGGTTTGGGCAGGGTAGCCAAAATCTAAAATTAAATATCTAAATTAATTAAAAATTAATAATCTCCTAGGGGTATGTACATCTCGACGAGGCTATTCTGTAGGATGCTAGCACACGCCAACTGCAAAGTTATACCTTCAAGAAGATTAGGATCTTCTCGAGGATACACCATTGTAGTTGACATGTGGCAACACCCTTCTGTATTGATCATCTAGATCTACACACTTATGGACTTGAACTTAGTTTTCTCTAGGACTGGGTAGTAGCATAGTTATGATACGAAGTAACCCTCTAGGACTTTAGGTACCTTGGCACATGGGGTTAACCTAGGTTGACCCAGTATGCCAATATATCCTAAGTCTTTGTGAGTCTCTCCCTATCATAACCTATGTTGTTAACTTGAACTAGGGTTAAACCTTGGGCAAGAGGACTGACGAAAGTCAGTAAAGGACATTCTAGATAACAATAGAGTGGGGGTGAAGGATGTATTCTAGATTGACAAGTATGCCGTCAAGGAATAAGTAATACAAATAGTATGTTAGAAATCTTTGGCCAAAGTATCACAAGTTGCTAATTGCGTTGTCCTATGTCACCTAGTCTAAGGATTGTGATGCAGATGAATATTGGTAACAACTATTCAGTTAGGTTCCTTAGACAGATCACTCAATACCCATAACAGGGTAAGAGAACCAAGTATACGTAGTATACAAAAAATTATTCAATACTTAAAGTTAAACATGAATAGATCGGTAGTTCACCGAGTCATGAAATGAATAGATCGGTGGCACACCGAGTCATTACAGTTGCATATGGTTATCTATTATAAGAATGGATGTTATGGAATGTGTGTTCTAAATTATGTATTTAGAACAAAGAACGTTACTTTACAAAAATTCCCTTGTTTCTAAAGTGTTAAAATGGGATGTTACAAAATTCAATTGGAAAAACAACAGTCTTACCATACAAGAGTTCAAATGGTGTGAAACTAGTTTTTATCTTCCATGTTGCGTTGGATGCCCATACGCCTCTAGAAGTTTTTGTATTTAATCTTTTCTATGAAGTGAAATGGTATTTTTCAGGATGGCCTCTATCTCCCTATTTGTAACTTCTACTTAGCTATTAGATTGGGGATGATATGGTGTAGACTTCCTATGCTAGATTTCATACTCCTAAATCAAAAATTACATCAGTAGTAAAGTTTTTACCTTGATCGGTAACAATATCCCTTGGAACTCCATATCTGGTGAAGATATGATCACATATAAACTTGGCTACTTTCTCACTTTTCTCACTTTTCTAATTTGGTAATGTATTCACCTCTGTCTACTTGGTTAGATAATTTGTGCATACCAATATGTATTCCTTCTATTGATATTTAGGATCTATAGGGCCAATGAAGTCTAAACCCCACTTGTCAAAATGTTGTAAGACCAATTGAAGCTATAATGGAATTTCATCAGATCTGGTAGGTTTATCAATTATTTGGCATCTATCACATCTCCTGGTGTAAAGTGTTGCATCCTTATGCAATGTTGGCCAATAATAGCTAGTTAACACTTTATGCATTGTTCTTTTTGCAGAAAAATTTCCTCCACAAGGTTCATTGAGGCATGATCTAAGGACATCATATATCTCTTCATAATCTATATACCTTCTCACGATGTGATCATGACTGTATGAAATATAAATCCGGCTATCGAGAAAAATGCACATTCTTTTCAACTATATATTTCTTCTCAAAGTATAAGTAATGTGGATTTGTTTTACTGTGACCAAGTAGTTGGCATACCAAGGTGTTTTAGTAGAAATAGAAAAAAATTCTCATCTACAAAGGATTCATCAACTACCTATTCTTTACCATTAATATCCATCCTTGAAAGGAAATCATCTACCACATGGTCCTTTCCAAGCTTATCCAATATTATGACATCAATCTCTTGCAAGAGGATAAACCACACGATGATTTTGTTGCTTACTACTAGTTTATTTATCAAATATTTAATTTTAGAGTGGTCGGTATGAATAAATATTATATAACCTATGATGTAGTGTCTAAACTTATTGATAGCATAAACAAGTGCTAAGAACTCCTTTTCTATGACTGTGTAGTTGAGTTCAGCATGCTGCAAGTTCTTGCTAACGTAATAAATTACATAATTCAGAACTCCATCTTTTTGTCCTAAGACTGCTTCAATAGCATGGTCTCGATGCATCGAGTATGGATGTGGAATGGTAAATTCCAATCAATTCCTCTCAATATAGGGGTAGTAGTTAACATTTTCTTCAAGGTTTGAAAAGCTTCTTCACATTTTCAGTCCACTCAAAGGCAACATCCTTTCCTAATAATACAAACAATATCACTACAATTTTGAGAAAATCTTGTATAAATATCCCTGTAATAACCAAAATTTCCTAGAAAGCTCCTAACATCCTTTTTTCTTTAGTGTTGGCAAGTTAATTATAATAGATACCTTTGTAGGATCAACTTGAATTCCATCAAAAGAAAGATAGTTTCCCAAAACTATACCTTCAAACATCATCATGTAGCATTTTTCATTGCTTAAGGAAACTCTTCAAGACTTTGTCCAAATTTTGCATAGCTTCCTAAAAAAATTCATGCACCATGAAGTCATCCATGTATACCTCGTAAATTCATTTGTTAGATCTAAAAATATGCTCAATACTACCCTCGGAATAGAGTAATTTCATTACACAAGCCAAATGGAAGAACTAAATAAGAAAATGTTCCCCATGGGCATGTGAAGGTAGTTTTGTCTTAATCCTCCAGTGTAATCTGAATTTGATTATATCCATCAAGAAAAGAGAAATATTTTTTTCAACCAAGTGTCAAGTACATAATCAATGAAAGGAATTAGGAAATTATCTTTCTTTGTTGTTGCATTCAACTCTCTATAATCTACATAAATCCTCCATTTTCCATTCTTGTTTACACAATGACAAGAGGTGATACCCACCATTTGTCTAATATTAGGTATATAAATACATCATCTAGTAACTTCTTCAATTATCCTTTTACAATCTCTCTTACTATTGGGTTCATTCTCCTTTGTGGCTACCTAATTGGTTTACAACTTTCTTTGATATAAATATTGTGTGTACAGAGCCTAGGATAAATTCCATAAATTTCACCATAATCTAGTACAAACGCTGATTTATGTTTTTATAGAAGATCCTTATCAATTGCTCTTGTTGTCTATCCAACATCTTATTGACATTGAGTGATTTTCCTGATGTTATCTCTACTTGTTTGGAGAGATCAATCATTGAATATACATTTCTACTCACAAAATTCAATATGCAATCATGGGGAAAAATTTGATGGAGAATAAAATTATTACCTAGAATATCCATGGTGTTTTACTACAATAGAACTTGGTTCAAGGAGAAGTTTAAAAACCTTAATCTATCATCCACTTCTTTGTTTCTTCCATAGTTATTTTGCAAGACATTGGATAGAACAATATCTTCTTCTTGTCCTTCAATTTGTGCAAAACTTCTCTCGGCATCATGATTTGTTGTACGAGTTCTGATCTATTTCTAGTTCTTCTACCCAAATTGTCTAATCTTCATTATTCAATGGTTGAGTAGGAGGATAGATCATCATCTTCTTAGTACAACTTCCATCAAGAAATAATCATATTTCCAAACCTGCAATGTATGAATGCATCAACAGTGGCCAACCATGGTCTTCCTAGAATAATAGGATATCCTCCTAAACTTGTTTTTGGTTGAAGGACAATAAAGTTAGCAGGGTATTCCCAAGAGTCTACCACCACAAATATGTCCTCAAGGACTCCTTCAAGTCTCGTTGTTGATCTATCTACAAGTTTTAATACTATAGTTTTTGTCCTTAGTTCTTCCAATTTCAGGTCATCCATAATTTTATTTGTCATGATGTTTATGGTTGCCTCCAAGTCAATCAAAGTGTTCTTTATTGTTGTGTCATTAATTGTAATGTTTACCAAAGGACTGTCTGGATCTATATATACTTTGGTAAAACTAAATTCCCAAGCATGATATCATCCAGTTGTCCAATAACTTGTACAGTGGATGGATCCTTCCTTTTTCTAGCTAGTTTTTTAATACATAGATCCTTAACCAACTTGTTGTAGATGGGCACATCCTTGATGGCTTGAATAAGTGGAATTTTGACACAAATATCCTTTAGTTAGTTGACAAAATCAAAATTAGATTTTGATTTGAGATCAATCTTCTTTTCCTTTAATCTCTCTAAAAATGGTGGTTCATTAGCTTGTACTTTACCCATGTCATAAATCTATTCAAGTTGTTGTGGATTAGCTTGTAGCATGTTTTGGATTTGTTCCAGATCGATCTACAAAGCAAATGTGGTTCATCTACGATTCGTAATGGTGGGTTCACTTGGTGGAGGCGGTTATCTCCTAGTGAAGATAGATGTTATTAACATTAATCGAATAGGTTGGTTGAGCAACTTTATTTTTTAGGTTAGGTGCTGGTTAAGCTGCTAGTTGAGTAATCTTTGGTTGATATCCAAATTGGGGGTTTAGCATCAGATCTTGTTGTTGTGGATAAGGAGGTTCTTGGTAATATTTTTGGTAATTACGAGGTGATTTATTCTATTTCGCCCTCCTCTTCAAGGCTTCTTCCATGATTGAGAGGGTTGTCATTTTTTTTTTGCTTGAAAAGCGAGGTTTTCATTTTTTTGGTATTAGCAAAGGGTATGGTGCATAACCTTGCTATGGATTAGCCCAAGGTGGGGGTTACATATATGGATTATTATCCCAATTATGAAAATATGACACAAGGTTTTGTGACATACCTCCTTGTCTTGGCAATCATGTCTTTCTTTGAGAAACAAAGAAAACTTGTCCATCCTATGTTTCAATCATCTTAAATTATGGTTCATCTTCCCTTTCTTGTGTAATTTTGGCCAATCCTTTGCATCTGCAATCATATTTCTTTCTTCTGCATGCATGGTTGAACTCTGTAAGTGTTTCCTCTGCATATTCTCTTTTCTTCTTGACATGTAGAGAATCTAGTTGAGTGTCCATGTCATTGACAATATCCTACTTCATGTTCTTGAACATGTTGAAAATCTCTAACTTAGATATGTCCCCAATTCCTTTGGTATCTGATCCACCCCTTGATCTTACATTTCTTATTCTCTTCATAGTGGCTCTGGAGTAATTCCTATAGGCTTCAAAAATCTCATCAAAGGTAGCTTTTGAAATGTCTCTAGCTCCTTATACATATTGCAAAGAGCTTGGGCTCCCCTATAGCTCTGGATCCAGTCACAAAAGCTAAGACAAGACTTACTCATGCCAAATTCTATGTCAACATGTGCCAAGATGCTAGTTTGGAAAGTAACATCAAACTGATGACCACAGAGGGAGTTTGGGTGTAAATATTCGATTATGAACCATCCCCTTTTGCCTGCGGTAAATATAAGTTGGTGGGCCATGAATTAAGAAGATGCCCTCAATCAAAGAAAAATAATGAATCAAACATCAAAACTTAGATGCCAATAAATAATAAGGAGAATTTAGAATGGAGGTAGATTGGGAAAAATGGTAGGGTGGTGATTAATGAGAAGCTAGAAAATCAGGATATACCAAAGAAGTCTAGTCCCTTAGGATCGCCTAAGGATAAAACCCGGTCAAGGGATTGTTTTTCACAAAATATCAAGACAAAGACAAAGACAAAGAAAACGAGGATCTTGTCTTGGAAGAGGTGGTTCTAGAAACAAAGGATGTGTATGTTCAGAATTGGAAGGAAACTATGCTTTGCAAGTTTCTTGTGGACCCTCACTAGATGAGGTTTTGTCAATAGGTCAGAGTTCATTTGGTCAAAGACAAGATGATGCCATTGCTACCTCAATTTTTTTGGGATTTTAACGGATTATGTTTCAGATATGTATGAAAATGTTGCATCTCCCAAAACACTGGTAAGTAAATCTAAACTAGTTACCTGAAGTAATTCTAGAGCAGATGTAGGAAAAGATTCAGCTACAAGGGGTAGGAAAAGTAATAAGGAATTAAGGGAAAACAATGCTAGGAAGGAGGTGGATATTGGAATACAAAGCACTTTGGGGAAGGATTTTTCCCGTAATAAGAAAGTATAAATGATTCTTATTTCATGGAATATTAGGGGTTTGAACAACCCCAGTAAACATATAATAGCTAAGGACCTTAGAATTAGAAATAAACCTGATATTTTAATGCTTCAAGAAACTAAAATGAGCATGGATAGATTTAAAGAGGTGAGCAAGATTATTTGGAAAGAAGGTTGTTGGGATGGAAGTAGCTCCTCTGGAGCCTTGGGAGGTATAGTTACTATGTGGAATCCTAAAGTAGTGAAGGGTGAAGTGATTCTCACTTCCCCTGGGCATGTGGTTATAATTTTTACTGAGATTGAGTCAAAGAAAACATGGTATGTATCAAATATATATGCCCTAAATAAGACTTGTGAAAGAAGGAAATTATGGGAGGATCTGTCTAAATTTAGACAAATTTTCAAGGAAAAATATTGGATCATTGGTGGGGATTTCAACACCCCCCTCTCCCCTGGAGAGAAGAAGGGTGGCTTCATTTCTTATTCTGATAGCATGGAAGATTTAGCTAAATTTTTAGCCAGAAATGATTTGTTTGACTTGGAGTTGGAGGGTCCAAAATATACTTGGGTGAATAGAAGGATGGGGTCTAAGCTCATTCAAATTAGACTGGACAAATTTGTGGTTAGCCATTTGTGCATGATCAATCAACTTTATTCTCTAAAAACCCTCCCCAGAATCGGTTCGAGATCATAATCCTTTACTCCTAAATTTGGGGATGAATCATCCCAAGAAAGCAAGACCTTTTAGGTTTGAAAAGATGTGGTTGGATCATCCAGATATTTTCAATAGAATTCAGGAATGGTGGGGTATCCAAGTTCATGGTGTGGCTAGTTTTAGATTGATTTTTAAACTGAAGAATGTTAAAAGTAATCTCAAAATATGGAATAAGGAAACCTTTGGGAATATTTTCTAAGAAAAAGTAGAATTTCAGAGGATTTAAGAACTATTGAGGAACTAATGGAGGATGATGGCCTTAACCTTGTTCTCAAATATCAGGAATAGAAATTGTTGATTGAATACCATGATATTTTGGCTAAGGAAGAGGTTTACTGGAGACAAAAATCAAGGGTGAAATGGCTAAAGGAGGCGATAGGAATACTAAATTTTTCCACTTCATAGCTACTTCAAAATCCAACCTTCTGAAGATTAATGAAATCATAAGAGAGAATGGGGTGATCTATTTGGAGAGTAAGGAAATCAATGATACAATAATAAATTATTTCAAGGAGCTCTTCCATGTGGGGCAGGTTATGGAGGAGAATGCTCAAAATAAAGTTCTTGATATTTTTCAGAATGTGATTTCCCCTCTTGAAAACAAAGATCTCTTAAAGATACCCACGGAGGAGGAAATTCGATTTGTTGTCTTTGATATGGAACTAGATAAATCTCCTAGTCCTGATGGTTTCCTTATTTTTCTTTCAAAAATTCTGGGAGGTGATCAAGCAAGAGGTTATTGAGATGGTTCAATATTTCTTCAACAATGGCCACCTCCTGAGACAGATGAATAACACTTTCTTGGTCCTCATTCCTAAAGTAGTTAGAGCCAAAGAAGTTAAGGACTTTAGACCAATAAGTCTCTATAATACCGTTATAAACTGATTACCAAAATCATTGTTGGTAGGATCAGAAATGTTTTGGCCAATTTCATCTTGGCTAATCAAGGATCTTTTGTTCCAAGAAGGAAAATTATGGATAGTATCATTGTGATCCAAGAAGCTATTCATTCTATTGAAAACTCGGGAAGATCTGCTATGTTTTTCAAGTTGGATATGCATAAATCATATGATAGGATTTCTTGGTCCTTCCTTCGGGCCATTTTGATCAAGGTGGGCTTCAATATCTCCTTTGTTAACATGATCATGACATGTATCTCCATAGCTAGCTTTTTAGTTCTGGTGAATGGAAAACCAAAAGGTTTCTTCCAAGCGGGCCGAGGTTTGAGACAAGGAGACCCTCTCTCGCCCTTTCTTTATGTTATTGTGGCTGAGTCTTTAAGTAGGATTTTTCAATAGGATTTGTCTTCCAATAGTATTTAGGGTATTAAAATCTCTAATGGCCTTCCAACTTTTTGTCTTAATCAGTTTGTTGATGATAATTTCTTGCAGGTAAAGCATCATTGTCCAGGAAGCCTCTAACTTTAAGGTTGTTCTAAATGACTATGAATTGGTCTCGGGACAGTTGGTTAATTTTCATAAAAGTGTTTTTTTTTCATTAATGTGGAGCATCCGATCCAAGTTAGATTAGCTTACATTTTGGGGTGTCAGATTAAGCAATTTCCTGATTCCTATTTGGGAATTCCCCTTTTCCAAAAAAAAGCTGATGTATCTATCTGGAATACCCTGTTGGAGAGAGTGAACAGAAAATTGTCTTCTTGGAAGGGTATCCTTCTCTCTCAGGAAGGTAAGATTCAATTACTTCAAAGTTCCCTTCAAGGAATTCCTATTTATGTCATGTCCCTCTTTAAGCTTCCTTCCAAAATCATTGGGTCCCTGGAAAAAATTTAGAAAATATTCCTATGGGTGGGAGTAGAGGATAAGTTCAAGTTTCCACTTGTGGCTTGGGAAAAAGTTACTAAACCCAAATTATGTGGTGGCCTAGGATTAAAAACATCAATCTCATGAATGAGGCACTGATAGCTAAAGTTGGTTGGAGGATTGTTAGAGAAGAGGGTATTTGGGTGGACATCATCAAGAAGAAATACTTGTAGAATATAGGTAGATTGGACTCCTTTTTCAACCAAAATGATTTTCCTAGAGGATCCTTATTCTGGAATTCCTTTGTGGCTTCTAAGGACATACTGAACAAGGGTTCAATCTGGGAGATTGGAAAAGGTAACAAAATCAGTTTCTAGAATGATAGTTGGCTTGAAGATTATCCTCTGGCTAGCATGGAGTCTTGGAAAATGGTAGCACAACACTACAAAGATAGGGGAAAATTTTGGATACAGGACTATTGGATTCAAGGGGGAGCCATTAGCTGGGAGGTCATTATCCCCCTCTCGATTATAATGGGGACCACCATCCTTTTGGGAGCTCAACAAAAATTAAGGAATTTCTACATACCCAATTTACAAAACAAGGAAGATTCCATTAAATGGAAAGAGGAAGAATCTGGGAATTATTCGGTTAAATCAGCCTATAGACTAAATTTTAAAGATTCTATTCAAAAAGAGTATTGGGGTAGACTCTGGGTGAAGGATCTTACTCCTAAAGTAAATATATTCTATTGGTTGGTGGTCCAAAATAGGATCCTTATGGTGGATAATCTCAGGAAACGTGGTATGAATCTCCCAATAGATGTTCACTTTGTAGGAAAGAGGAGGAAAATGTCAATCATCTTCTCCTTCATTTCCCCTTCTCTCAAAAGGTTTTTGTGACTATCTAGGAACTGTTCAAATTTCAATGGATCATGCCAAAGACTATTGAGGATTTTTGCATACAATGGGAGATCCCCTTCAAGTTCCCCATTTTGGTGATGGCTTAGAAAATTTCCTCCCACATCTCTTTTGGGGTTTATGGAAAGCTAGGAATGACTGTATCTTCGTGACCAAAAGGCTAATCTCAAGAAATTCTAAAGTAGAGTCATAGCGCCATCAAATAAAATACCAAATTGTTTAAAGGTAAGGAAAAAAACCTTTTCTAATATGGGAGGAAGAATTTATCAAAATAAATTCCCTTAGTTCGATGGAGATAAAAAGACCAAGAATTCACACCAGATGGACCAGGCCGAAGAACAATGTGTTTAAGATAAATTTCGATGGTGCATCAAAAGGGAATCTGGGTCCTGCTTTGGGGGGGAGGGATCATTAGAAGCTAGTGATGGTGATTGGCTATATGCCTATGTTGGTCTGTTAGGGAGACAAACTAACAATATGGTAGAGGCTAGAGCTCTTCTATGGGGTGTCAACTTGGCTAAGGATAGAGGGATCAAAAATATCTAGATTGAGGGGGATTCCCTCATTATTGTTAATGCTCTTAACAATAATAACACTATTAATTAGACCTTAAGAAATTTTCTTAGTGACGTCATGGAAATTTTAAATTTTTTTGACAAGGTTTCAATTAATCATACCTGCGCAAGGTAATACGTGTGTGGATAAGTTGGAAAATTTCAGCGTATAAAGCCATGATTACAAAATCGGAGTAAAGGTGATGATTTTCCTCGAAATTAATGAAGCAATTGGTAGAGATAGACTGCACTAAAATTGATGATTCTTGCACGAGTGAGCATTGGTGTCACTTGAGCCGAGACAGTTTACTTAAGGGGAGTAGTTTCAATTTATGTCTCGATGTTTCTACAAAAAAATTAGCATTAGAGGTGTGAGCGGGTGTGATAGGTTTTGCATTGTGAACATGGGTGGCGATAGAATCAAGGTCAAGATGGCAAGTCAAGGTATCAAGGATTTCAATCAGCCTTTGTGGAAAAAGCTCAGGATTGGGGGTTTTCACAATTTTATCTCTAAATTGCATGGTTACAATCCTTCGTTGTCGAAGGATTTTGGTATGGCTTGGAATGAGGGAAAGTTTATAGTGAGAGGTATGGAAATTTAAGTCACAGAGAGCACCATTTCTCAAGCTATAGAGATGCAGATGGAAGGGCTCAAGATTTTTAAAGACAGAACCTACGAGGGAGCATGAAATTGAGACGTTTTTTGTGGGTAAGGAAAGGTGTTCTTTTTTCACTAATGGCATTGCTAGATCTTGTATTTTGGGCATTTGGAAGGAGGTGTGTCTCCAAATTATGAAGTACATTACTTTGGAGGGAAAATATCGTAAAATTTACACACATCATCTATCTTTCCTTAACATGTTTAGACATAAAATCATGGTCAAGCACTTCATTTTCTTTTGATGTCGTTGATT
Source organism: Taxus wallichiana var. yunnanensis (assembly GCA_018340775.1). Taxonomy (NCBI): domain Eukaryota; kingdom Viridiplantae; phylum Streptophyta; class Pinopsida; order Cupressales; family Taxaceae; genus Taxus; species Taxus wallichiana. The sequence goes on along the minus strand of CM031238.1, from coordinate 58,725,523 downwards.
TATTCTTTAAATTCTTTCTAGAATGACAAGGCAGAGATGCCTCTCCATGAAGGGCTCATCCTTCTGATGTATGAGAATGGGAAACCCATCCCTGCCATTTCCTTAAAAGATAAGGAAGAGGAGGAGGACATCACCCTGGCGGAGTGCCTCACCAAGATGAGGGCTAGTAAAATGTCTGTGTATAGGAATGTTGCGGAGGATGAAGGACTAGATAAAGGAGTGGAAGGTAGAGGTGAAGCTAGAACTTCTAGGAATAAGGGTATAGACAGTGGTGACAGGATCTTGAGGGGTTGATCAACAAGGTTTAGTATTTGGATAGGGTTATACAGGATATGGAGGAGACAAATGTTGGCTATCGGGAAACCATGATGGAAGTCATTCAAGCTTCCAAACAAATTTGTTCAGCCCAGGTGAATTCTAAGAAGAAGATTATTGTGTTGGAGAAACAGGTCAAATATTTGAGTGACATGATGGATGTGATGGAGGAGGGCACAAAAAAGAGAAAGTTCAATTTGTGTATCAAAGCAACTCTGAGGAAGATTTGGAAGAAGATATGACTGAGATGAGAAAAGAGGAGGAACTCAACAAAGATAGTCTTGTTGACAATAGGGAAGCTTCCCCTAAAAGTTAAATGATCTTCTAGTCTTGGATTGTTGGCGGGATTTTTGTGAACTATCTCAGCCTAGTTTTTTCCGGCTGTTTCATTTAGTGCCTCTAGTTTTTCTCATGGTCCGGCTTTTCATTGTAAGAGTTAAGCTTGTTTAACTCCTTATGGACCTTTCTGTCTCTTTTTGTTGGTTTTTTTCTACTCCTTTTTGTTGTTTCCTCCTTTGTAAGGCCCCTGGGATCCAATCCCTATTTTTACCTTATCTAATAAAAAAAAATGTCTCCAGCTCCTATCAAATCTAGAGCATCCATATCCTCCTCACTAAGTCCCTTCAAGAAGAGTAATTTGAGAGATTCGGGAGGTAGTCTTGTGTGCCTTGTCTTCTAAACGTATAACATGAATCTTTCTAGATAGTTTTATAGTGGCTCATCCTCCTTTTGTGCCATCTTGAAGACTTCATCACCTCCTCTACTACGCGGCATGTAGTAGTCCGGTATTTAATGAGAAACTTCTCCTTCATCTTTTTGGCATGTGGCCCTAATAAGTGTTATCATTGATGCAAAACAACATTAATAAAAATGTGGATGTTGGATTAGTATCTTATGATGATTTACATGATGGATAGTATCTTTTTAGGGTGCTTGGGCACTCACATTAGTGGTATGATGCAGATACAGGTGGTTCATTATGTTACAGGTGCTCATTGGGAACATGTATGGTTGCTTGGAGGTGTGATAGTGTAGTTTAGAGCCATATGAGCTCATGAAATCTTACATTTAGGTATATCATGGTATATTAGGTATGTGTTGTTCATTTTTCATAGGTTTTATGATTAATTATTGCATTATTTCAGTTGATCCTAGCCTCTACAATGAGGAACAAGCATATAAGCATAGGTAAGTATTAATGACTAAAGAGATTGAGGTATGGATTTGACATTATGATGTTTAGAGATTTCAGAGGGATTATTTATATTTCTTTTAGAAAAAAATTAGGTTCCCATGATGTGAATTTTGTAAGATATAATATTTGATGTGAGACAGAGTAAAAAAAAGTAGAATTCCAGCTCGAAGTTCAAATTTGTCACTCGTTGTGAATTGTGTGCTTTACATGTGACCTTGTGGATTTAATTGATTCTTCTATGATGATTCTATAAAGTTTCACAAAAATAATTAGGTCATTTGATTGTTAGGTTTTTATGAACGAATGTTAAGAAGATAAAGTGATCTAAAACCCTAGTTAAACCCTAGCTAAGAGAAGTTTGCAGAAAGAGAGGTATAGTGACCTATTTTTTATTGGTTCATAAAAATTGGTGATTTAATGTTGTGTAGTAATATCTTATCTTTCCATAAATTTATGGTTGAGGTCATGGAGATGAGTGGGCCCCACTCAAATAGGTAAGTTTTTGAAGAAGAAGGTTTGAGGACAAGGTTGTCCAAATGAGTAGCATGTAAAACTAATTGTGAATGATTTATGGGATATTATATTGATGTAAATGGAGGTTTCAGGACATTTTTATGCAGGTACATGGTCATTTTATTTCCATACAGTTGACTAGTCAAAGGGTAGTTTTGGGATCTCAAATAGCAAGGTTCGAGTAAAATGAGCTTGAGATAAAGGTGGAGTTTGAAGATGATTCAAGTTTTGTTGGAAATATGAGTCTAATATATTTCCATTGATGTATGGTTTGACTCATGATAATTTTATTTAAGAAGTTTTCTAGGTCATTGTTTTGATAGGAATATTTTGGCGATTCAAGAAAGGATATGTTCTAGTGAACATTTGATGTTGTGTGAGGCATGAGATGGATGGGGTGATGCTTGATATAAAATTTAATGTGAAAAGGGATAAATTTTTCATTTAATTAATAAATTTGGAGGTATTTAATGTATGTAGAAATATTTATATGAGATAATCTTTAGAAATAACTTTTTTGGCGAGTTATTTTGGTTAAGGAAATATAGTTGTAGTTTGAGCGGGACGTTTATTCAAGGCTTATAACTTGATTAGAAGTTTTATAAAGGTTCTTACATTTCCATAAAGTGTCTACATGATAGGTTTTTATCTTGTTGAAGTGATTTTGTGGTCAAATAATGTTTCTAGGGTGTTGAAGGGTGTAAGAAACAACTATTTTGAGAATTGCAAAGTGAATTGGGCACAGTAAATGAAATAATTTGATTGGTTGATAAAATTTACAACCATGTATGATTTTAAAATTATATTTTAATCATATTTAAAGGTTTTGGGTCATGACTCTGTATACATTTGATGGAAGGTCATTTTCATTTTTATGCCCATGGGGTTTTGAGCCATTTTTGGCACTTGGAATGAGGGTTTTAGCTAGGCTGACCTAATTGGTTCACTTATGATTGTTGTATTTAATATTTTAAATGTTTCATTTATGTATGGGTCTAACAAAGGAGGGAAAAAAAATTTTCCTAAGTTTGAAATGAAGAGAACCATATAAAAGCATGTTTTTGAGTAGTTTTGGAACTAGTTGAGTGTGTGCATGAGGAGGGGCCTAGGTGAGATTTGATTGCAGGTATTGGAGAATTATTTGAGGCTGATTCAAGTGTGTTGTATATGAATAAAAATCATAGGACATGTGTGCAAGGGTTTGATGATTTTTAGAGTGATTGAAGAGCTTGTTTTGTGAAGTGTGATCACCTAGGGTTTGAGTGAAGAAGTGCGAGCTGAATATTGGATCTCCATCAGTTGTGGAAGTAAAAATCACATATTTTAATATAATAATTTGTTTTAGTGGGTTTTTATCATCTTGGGGGTTGTAGCCTCCTTGTGGAGTTGGTGTTTCACAAAATTAGGGGTTGGTGCTCCTTGTAGGGTTAGTGCTCTACTAAACTATGGGTTGGTGCTCCTTGTGGGGTTAGTGCCTCACTAAATTCAGAAACATATAAATATAACATTTTGTTTTATTTGGTTTTGTACGATGGAAAAGTGACAAGTGAGCATGGGAATCTACAAGTAACTCTTCCTTGCACCCGACCTCTCGAGGTCGTGCCGAGACAACCAGTGGGGATGGAATATACGTGGGTTATGGACAAACTAATTAGGAAATCTTATGTCTTCGACATGCACTAATGGAATCTGTGAATCTAAGGCAATGAAGGCCCTCCTAACCTAAACTGGTGTGATAGATCGGTCGGCGAGGATGACTGCTCGAAGGCTCCAATCAATATCGAGCTCTGGCGTGATTTGATCTATAGGTTGTGGAATACGGGAAAATGCCCTGGAATTGTTTCGTGTATATCTCCAGATAGGGTCATAAGGTGGATGATGGATATGGTGGATTCTATGGGTGATTATCTGGTCTAGTCCAGAAATCTTTAGCTTCATTAGCTGCTATGTCTAACAATGATAACTGTGTGATAATGGTTGGTGGAAGTGGAGTGGATCTAAATACCAATGTGTGTAAACCAGCATCTACGTCTGATTAACTGTGGATTTGTTGGGTTGTGGGACCTGTGGATCACAACCGTAGATTCGTGGTTGTTGAGGACCTCCTATGGTCATGTGTGGAATCAATCCCTAATCCCTAGTATCCAATAGTCGTATGCCTTTTCGGCCTCTATGTTTAGAATTAACAATTGTGTAATCTTCTCAGAGTATCTCACAGGCGTTCTGGCAACCTGAATTCTTAAGCTAGTGTCTATGTCAGTGAGAACTTGTCCTGCATCTGGCTATGGGACCAAAGGATCACAACCAAATGTTTGCTCTCTTTCAAGCCCTTCTACAGTCATGCAGATATTTATCTAGGGTAATTTGTAGTTTGGCTGGTTTGACCAAAACATGTGTGCTTGGTCGTCTTCTATGTTTAATCCTCTTAGCTGTGAGCTAATTTCTTGTAATTCTGTTGTTGTTCGGAAGACTTGGATTCTAAGATTCTGATCTATATCAGTTACTACCACAAAAATATTGGGCTAAGGCACTATTGGCTCAAATATGTATTCTCTGGGCTCCCTAGGTCCCATGATTGTCATGCAAAAGAAAAAATGTAAATCTAATCTGCAATAAAGTATATCTAATTATGTAAAGTATATCTAAAACATATATAAATTCTCTATTTTGTGTTTTTGACGAACTATTTGAACGAAATTGAAAGAGAAACTATTTAAAATATCCAGAAATTGACAACTAAACTAACAATGAAATTAAAACAAACAAAGTAGCCGAGTATAGCTACTTGCCTGTGTAGTTGTAAATCTATTCTAAATAACCAAATAACTGATCTAATCTATTTGAAAGACTCCGATCCTACCTCAGAAGTGAGGAATGAATCATAGTTTCTCAAAACTATCAATCCCCACAGCTTCCCGGCAATATCAAAAGTGAGATTAACTGAAATGAAATGATTGACTACTCTATTTGATATATTTTAACTAGAACTTTGATAGCTTGAACCTAGATTTTACATAACAGTGGTGAATCCAGTTGTGTGTGGCTTTGTCCCCTCAGTGTGATCTCTTCATTCCTTCGTGCTCACGTGAATCCAAAAAAATGTGTAATGCTAGCATCAATAGAAGTAGGTATTGGGATAGTGGCAGCTTAGGATGCGATCAATACAATGTGAGTAGGAGAGGGATAGCCCAAGAGAATAGAATGCAATTCCTAGTGGGATTTATCGTGAGTCATACAACATGAAACATCCAAAACCTGAAACTATCCTGTTTGATAAACAAAACCTATAAATTTAATGGCTTCTAACTGAGAATGAAACTATTCTACTCCAATTGATTGTGTGAAACAGTGACAACATTAGCACAAGAAGATTATGTGGCTTCTAAACAGCAAAACAACACTAACTATGCATGCAACAAATAAAACTATTGATTCCTAAGCAAAACTGAAAGACTAAGCTATTGAAATGAGAAATTGAGAGGAAAATTTGAGGGGCCATTTGCTTGAGCACAAGCCAGCTATTTATAGAATTCACATTTACCTAAAGGTGAAAACCAAATTGAACTCTTTAACCATAAACAATGCAAAAACACTATTCCAGGGAACCATAATCATAAATACAAGCAAAGGTGAAAAAAGCTGGTAAACATTGAAATTTTACACGAGTCATGTTAAAAAGAACATTCTAGAAAATGCGTGAAGGACCGCCACCTGAGCAGGTGGCGGTTAAGCGCCAAGCATAAGATCGAGACCGCCGCCTAGTTGGCGGTTTCATAACTAAAGAGCAAAACACAAAGAAAAAAAGAAGGGGAAGAGGAAAAAAAAGCACGCAAGGGCTAAGTGGGACATGCGGGATGTTAACACATACTTGGAGAGATTTTCCAGATCCCAAACACCTTGCGAGGAGACTTGTATCATCATTGGGGCACGTGTAACATTGTTCGGTGGTGCAGCACCCTACAATTTTGGGTACGTACATATTGCCCCCTCGGAGAAGCGTTTTAGCCATAAAGAGGCGTAAAATGGTGGGTCCGAGTATGGTGGTCCCAAAATGGGAAGTTATAATTTATACCTGACACATTCGTGTGTCGAAATGACGCCCTCCAAGATTCCTACTACCTGCAAAATGAAAAGAGGACTCAAGTGCAGATAGATAAAATAAATCGAAAATAAACACTAAAATAATATGAAATGAGGACATACCATTTGCATGGGGAGAAGAACTTACCTCCATCGGCGCTCCAAACCTATGAAAAGGGCATTCAAAACAAGTCAAGATGCTATATATGTAAAAATGGGCCCATTTTCCTATTCATTTGCACGTGTTGATTTGATTGATTTTGAGCTCTAGGACCCATGGTGACGGTTTTTGACGAGAGTATAGTCAAAACATTCATGATGAGATAGTGATCATGCCTCCATGAGCGGAACATCGACCCGCGAGATCATAGGTTAGTTCTTCTTGATTTAACATTTTTATCCCTAAAATGTTAAAACGATGAAATCTTTGTCATGGGGGTTATTTTTGAAAATGTCAATTTTAATAGGGTCACTTAGGGGGCGCCTAATGGGTAGGCTTTGTTTTAGTCAAAAGGGTCTTTGTTTTGTGTTTTTAGGCATTTTTAGGGCACGTGACCCATGTGGAAATTCGGGACACGACCACCACCCTGGTGGGACCGGTGATTATAGGACCGCCAGACCACCGCCTTTAAGGAACCGGTTACGGGAACCCCCCCGCTCAGTGGTGGCGGTCCTTCTGTAATGCCTAAATAATACTTGTTTGAATTTATTTTTACGTTTCTAGCATTCTTATATGTTTTAATGATTTTTCCAATGTCATTTGAATACTAACTTACTCCTTTTTGCGTGTTTTTGGGTGTATGCAGGCGAAGGAGGAGTATATCCGATGGAGCCGAGAGAGAGAGAGTGTGTGATTGGCTTCTAGTAGTATTGGATGCACTTTCTCAGGATGAGTAGGACACTCTTCAGAGGGCCGGCATATTATGCATATCACGGGTCCTGCATGTTGCACCTTCTAGTCACATACTTTGTGACTTGTTTTCATATTGGGATGTTGATCAGAACACTTTCTGATTTCCAGGAGTCAGGGGTGAGTGGACCATCACCCGGAGGATGTTTACCGTATCTTGGGAGTCCCGATTATTGGGAGATGACTCACGCTTGAGACAACAGGTCACGGGCTCAGATAGCACAGTGGGCTTCATACATGGGAGATGCAGTTATCTCCACTGGTTTGAAGAAGGGGGTGAGGGTCGATCTATTCCTAGCTTGCCTATCCCCTTGATTCGTTAGGCCATTATGGGGATCCTTGCCTCAAGATTGATCGAGGACAAGGGAGGAGACACTTTACTTTATTGCTGGTCCCCCATTATTGCACAGATTGAGGGACATGGCCAGATTTATGCCTGGGGAGCCGACATTCTTGGGACCACCTATCATGATTTGTACGAGTGGTTCATTTATAGGGGTAGTCATTGAGCCATCCGACCCTAGTTATGAGCTAGGTCTATGAGCATTTCATCCCTTATGGGAGAGGTGTAGAGGTGGCAGATCCCGGAGCCGTGAGGGTAGCCAGATGGATAGATATGTCGGTGCTTAGAGCACCCCACTAGCCAGTCACCTCCTTGACTACTGATGATATGGAGGCCACACCCTATCAGGCCATGGCATAGGTTATGGGGTGAGGAGGCCCTCACTTTGATCTCTTGCTCTACCACAAGGTAGCTTGTGGACAGGATAGGGAAGGTGGAGACACATCCTTTTGCTCGAGTGCCTCAGCAGTTTGGCCTTCCTTACATCGTATGCTTCCCCAGTGGTGCCAGTGTTTAGATCGGTTTGGGAGGCTAGGGGAGGTCCTAGAGGCCTGAGGTTGGACTATTGTTACTCCTAGTGTCCCCATTGTAGCTAGGCGGGTAGTACGCGCTCGAGGGAGAGCCGGTGCTCCTTAGGCACCCTTACTTCAAATTGCCACCGGTCCCGCCCATAGCAGCGATGACCCCATTGATATAGACTCTGAGTCCGAGGAGTTCACAGGGGGAGAGACGGAGGAGGAGACCGAGGCTGAGGTTAGTGAGTCGGGTGGAGAGGAGGAAAACATCCCAAGTGGCATGACACTCAGGATATCTTACAGGTGGAGAGGGTAGAGCAGAGTGCAGAGAGGGTGACTCTAGTTTCAGAGGAGCCACCTTCTCAGGACCTAGGAGGGGAGGATGAGTCCGTAGTAGGATGCTATGTCATCCCAGGCATAGGAGGAGGACATCAGTCAGTGGCAGCATCTGTGGTAGGTGTTGATCCTAGGGATCCCTCTTGGAGGCCGGAGATCTAGTGAGTTATCATCCTTCTCTTAATATTTGTTTCTAGCTAGGATTGTCTTAGTTGCTATCTCTCCTTTTTTTTACTTTTGTTTTTATCTTTTGACTATTTCTAATTTGTTTTCTCCTTTGCTTGCAGAGACTACTGATGAGTGGCGAGACTTGATTTGCCGGGTATGCACTGATACCCTGATGATCCCCATGGAGAGGACTCGCGGAGCTATCCATGGATGCAGGGGAGCCTTCAGCAGCCGGTAGGCATACCGACATTTTTCCCCTATCTGGCATGTGGCCAAGATGGTGTCCACCCTCCGTACCGAGTTGGCTAGGTATAGGACAACAGAGCACCTGATGAGGAGTCATTCTCATAGCGAGGCCGCAGCTGCTCCTCGGGACCGTGAGCCCTCGGTGCACTCGAGCGCCGGATAGCCTGAGTCCTAGAGACATGCTCGTGTACCTTCATAGGGGTCTCATAGGGGTTGAAAGGGAACTTGAATCTCATAGATTGTTTATACAATTCATTTTGTATTTCCCGGGCTCATTGAGCATTTTGACCATGCCTAGCGCATGATGGCATTGTATAGGAAACTTGTTTTATATATATATTCTTTTTGGATCAAACTCTTAGTGTCTATGATTTTGTGATTTGTTTCCACATGTAAATTATAATGTTGTTTTTATATGCTTTTCATAATGTATGCAAATGGAGAACAAAAGATACAAATGTTTTCTTTCTTTTTGTATTTCGTGATGCTAATATATGATAATGCAGACACAATGTGATTTTGAACTTTAGTTTCTATAAGAAATTTTTCGGTACTTCATATTTGTTTTGAAAAAATGAGATGATAAACCGATATGATGAGCAGATGAACTTTCCCCACTCCTAACTCCATGCAACTAGTAAGATGTGAGGGCTCACCACCGAGAGCTAGAAAGGGCACAAGTTATGAAATTTGTTGAATGATAGTGATGAGAGATAGACAAAGATTTGGTGGAACCAAATTAGGATGCTACAAACCTACTCTACTCAAGTGACTCCATAGTTTAGAATGCGACTTGATTTGTGGTTTATCTAGACTTAGATCCGTAGATGGCCACATGGTAGAAAAATCTAGTTTTCGGGGTTTTGAGCTCTCTTGGAATTTTGGACATCTGATTCATTTGTTTTTGACTCAATATTTCAAAGGTTTATTTGAACTGTTTTCTTATGACCTTCAATGTTTATTACCAAGATAACTCCCTACACCTTGCCCCATGCTTCTAGTAGGAAGCATGGGCTTATCACCATGGACAAGGCATAGGCGAGTAAGGGCATTCCCATCCTTTCCCAACCCTACGTCACTAGTAAGAGACGTAAGTTCATCACCGAAGGTTGGTAGGGAAAGGAAATGTGTAAAAATAAAATTTTTTTGTTTGATCTACATTTGATTTATATATTTGAGCAAAATGTCAGTATGTTCTTCCAAAGAGATATACGTATGGGATAGATGTGACACTATGAAGCTTCTAGAACAGACCATAGGCAAGACACCTATCCTAGGAAGAAACCAAAAGTGAGAACAAGCATGCAGACCTTGGTATGGTTATCATTAAGACTTTGTCATATCTAGCTTTATATGGATGAAATGATCCAGAAATAGGTGATGATGTTATGAAAATGAAGAAGTATGATTGGAAGGAGTATGCCAATACCATCAGAAGTTTGTAATGAATTGCTTTGAGAATAAGTTCCTTGATCACAAAATTTTACGAAACGAGTGGACAAAATGAACCTAACTACATGAAGATGCAATGTAGATATAATTATACAAGTAGTGTTGGTTGCTTATGCATAGAATCATTTAAGATGCAAGGAATTGACTGTTTCGTTGAATTCCTGCCTTCCAAAGGTACATAAGAGATATGCACCATTTTCATAGTCTTTCGTGACTCGGTATGGGCCCAACCATTTGGGGGAATTTTCCTTCCTTCATCGATTTTCTTATCTTATCGATCGGCTGTCTAGTCTTAGAACTAGATCTCCTTCATATATATCTTGTTCATAGACTTTTTTTGTTATCTTGTCGGCACATCCGGTCAAGCATAGACTCTATGCCATTGTTCAAAGCATCTAACCTGGCCTCATCTAGGATTTCTAGTTGGGAGAGACGTGCTTCTCTATAAGCTTCTTCATCCAGAATCCCTTGTAGTGAGATGCAGAGACTGGGTATTTCAACCTCAAGTGGGAGAACTGCTTCTGCTCTGAATACCAATGAGAAAGGAGTTGCTCCTGTGGGTGTTCTTATTGAGGTTCGGTGGGCCCACAAGGCCGGGTATAACTTTAAATGCCAATCTCATTTATTTTCTTTTACCGTTTTAAGGAGAATAGCTTTCAATGTTTTGTTTGTTGCTTCAGCCTGTCTATTGGCTTGAGGGTAATATAGGGAGGCTGTATGATGGTTTATTTTAAATTTACTACATAGCTCACGGACTTCGTCATTCTTAAAGGAAGTACCATTATCTGAGATGATGATTTGTGGGACACCTATACTGTAAATGATCTGGTTCAAAATGAACTTGGCGATCACGGAACCTGGTACAGTGGTGAGAGGCATAGCCTCTACCCATTTGGTGAAATACTCGGTGGCCGTGATTATGAAGTTATGGCCATCTGTTGACGAGGGAGAGAATTTCCCTATCAAATCTAGGCCCCATGTAGAAAAGGGCCATGGAGTAGCGATTGGTTGTAGAGCTTGTGCCGACATGTGAATCTCGTGGGAAAATTCTTGACATTTATGGCACTTGCATACAAACTCTATTGCGTCATGTTCGAGAGTGGGCCAGAAATAGCCCATCCGATGTATTTTGTGGGCAGTGGCATGACCTCCAAAATGGCCGCCACATATTCCACTATGAGATTCATAGAGAATCTTCTTGGATTCTTCTGTGTCAACACACCTTAGAAGCATTCCATCGAAGGCCTTACGATAGAGCACTTGTTCTATAATAACGTATTTAGCTACAATAATGCGTAACTACCTTCTTTGTTGTGGTGTAGCACCTTCTGGATACGCATGGCCCATGATATAATTAATAATATCAGCATACCAAGGACATTCAGAGATGGGAGGTCTAGTCTCAATGTAATATACGCATTCATCGGGAAAATCTAGATCTACTAGATCGCCTCCATCTAATGGGTTATCAGCTAACCAATCTGCAATGATTTGTCCCTTAATGACTTCTAGTTTACAAAAGTTAATTTGAATTCACCCATTAAGGTTATAAAGCGTCCAACCTTTTTAGAAAAGGACCCTTGCATGAGGAAAGTTCGTAAATGGTTTGTTTTTACAATGACCCTTGTTTCTTGATTTAGCATGTAATGTCTTAAGCATTTGGTTGTGAAGACTATGGTGAAGGCATTCTCATTCTACTTGCGTATAACGTGTCTCATAATTGAGTAATGTTCGACTAATAAAATAGATCACACGTTCTCGTTTGTCATCATCTTCTTGGGCAGCATGTAGGCTAGTGAGACATTGGTAGCTCGTGAATATAAGATTAAAGGGCGGTTTGGCTTAGGAGGCATTAGCGTAGGTGGTGACAACAAGAAACGCTTAACTGCTTCGAAAGCCTCATTGCAGTCTTTGGTCCAATTGATACTATAATATTTCTTGAGTAGATTGTTGATTGGATGGATGACAAAGCTTAAATCTGGGATGAATCTTTGGATTGCACCAAGTTTCCCAAGAAATGACCGGATTCCAGATTCATCCAAAGGTGGGATCATTTCAAGAACAACCCAGATTTTGGCTGGGTCCACATCAATCCCTCGTGATGATATGATGTAACCCAGGAGTTTCCCTCCTGTCACACCAAATATGCATTTTTCGGGTTTAGTGTGACTCGTATTCTATCAAATGTGAAAGAATGATGCGGAGCACTTCCGGGTGATCACAAGCGCTTCTGGCTTTAGCCAACAAGTCATCTACATAAGATTCCATGATTTTATGAATAAGATCATGAAATATATATGTCATTTCCCACTGGTATGTAGCACTGCAAGTTCTTGAGACCGAATGGCATAACAACGTAGCAATAGGTTCCCAAGGAGTTATAAACGTGGTTTTGGCTTGGTCTTGTTTGGATATTCTGATTTGATTGTATCTCGAGAATCCATCCATGAGAGACAAAAGATCAAACCCAACTATTGTGTCAACGATGATGTCAATGGATGGTAATGGGAAGTCATCCTTGGGGCACACTTTGTTAATGTCTGAAAGTCTATGCAAATGTGTATCTTCCCATTCTTTTTGAGAATGGGAATGATATTAGATACCCACTGAGAATAATCAACCGGCTTGATGAATCCTACTTGGAGGAGTTTCATTACTTCTTCCTTCACCATGAGAGCTACCTTGGGTTTCATTGGTCTCGATTTTTGTTTAATTGGCTTTGCATCTAGTTTGGTGACGAGGTTGTGTACTGCGATGTGTGGTGCAATCCCCATCATTTCTTTATAATTAAATGCAAAATCCTTTTGATGTTCTCTGAGGATTCGAGTGTGTATCTCTATTTCTTCTAGAGTTAACGAAGATCCTAGTTTCAAGATCTTGGTTCTTCCTCCGTTTCGATGTTAATATTAATCATTTCTTTGATTAAAGAAGTGTTACCTTCTTCAAACTCAGGCAGGGATAGAGGTAGTTCTAGATCTTCTCCATTCTCTACCACGTATATGTCGAGTTCCTCTTGTGGGGAAGCTCTATCATGGGATTTCCGAAGTAAGAAGATGAATGTGGGATTAAGGACAAATCTACCATGTGATGGGTGAGATGTAACGCTGCATAGGTGTTTAAGTAATCAAGAGTGGCTCTATCACTGTCAACGTGATCTAAGATAGTAGATTTATTCTCAGCTATGTTTAAAAGAGGGTTTGACATTTTCTTTACTAATGGTTCAATGCGAAGGGATACCATGAAACGGGTGTCTTCCAACTCACTGCTTGGAGTGAAACGTGAAGCTGAGGTGGCTATCGAATATGTGAGAAGATTTTGTTCTCGCGTGGGATTTCTTCAATTGATATGAAGTTAAATCCTTTGCTCAAATCTAGTACTGTTATTTTGTAGAGCTGTAGGTGTTCAGCTCTAGTTTCATACACCTCAGAGACTTGGTTTGCTATTAATTGAGAGTCTCCTAACACCCTGATGTCATTAACACCAAGCCTCTTAGCTAAGATGAGGCCAAGGAGGAGGGCTTCGTACTCAGCGTCGTTGTTTGTACATTCGAAATTTAGTTTAAAGGTGAATGGTAGGATCTTTCCCTCGGGTGAAGTAAAGATCACACCTGCCCTAGCCCCATAACGACATCTAGCTCCATCAAAATGGAGAGTCCAATATTTACTTTGGGAAGATGGATGTTGGGACATTTTTATGTCCACTTCTTCTGCTTTGGTTACTTCTACCATGCAGAGTTCTTCTACTGGCAGAGAACCAACTCCTAGGGTATATCCCATACCTACATAATCAAATGGCAGGAAAATTGGTAGATCTTGTTCTAACAATTCGACTATTTTTTCCGTAGTTCCTAATGATATTGTTTCTACAACATTAGCCTCATCTTTGAGGGCTGGGATATTCTTGATTAGATTCGTAACTTCTAACTCCATTGTGTAGGTACCAACTTTTCTTTCGGTTTTGCATCGGTTGGTTTATTAAGTTGGTTTGTTGGGAGTTCAAACTCAGAGTGAACACTTGGTCTTTTCTTTAGGTCTGCTAGGTGTATATCGAATGGTTTCAGATCACCTTTTGCTACGAATACCTTTCCTAAGTGTAGGAATCTTATTTCTTGGAATAATGTAGAAGGGATTGCCTTCATATGGTGTATCCATGGTTGGCTGAGGATCATATTATAGTTGGTTTCCTGATCTATAATATAAAACTCAGTGAGGATTGTTTTGGGTCCTAAGGTGACTGGTAGTATTATAGTTCCAATCAAAGTGGCTTTAAGGCTATCATAGCCTCTTAGCGTATTCCAAGTCATGGAACAATTTGTTTCTCCATACCCTAGCTTTTGAAGGAAAGAGAAGGGAACTATGTTAACTGCTGCCCCATCATCAACCATTGTGTGTTTAACGTAATTGTTATAAACCCACACTTGCAAATGTAAGGTTGGATCACCTCTACGTGCAATCTCAAAGTGTCTATTGGCATTTTGTTTATGTCAAATATAAACTTGGTATCCCTATCCGGCTGCCCCGGAGGGTGGATATCAAAGTCTATATGGTTTACCTATGTTTCGGGAGGTGGAGTGATGTTAATTAAATGACCTAAACCTAATGCTTCTAAAAGAGCATCCCTATGGGCAGGAGAGTTCTTCAATAAGTCCAAAAAGGAGATATGAGAGAAGGTCTTCGTTAGGTCATTAATTAAATCATAGGCACCTACGGGTTTTACTAATGGTTGTTGAATGTTATCTGTCTCTAGCGGGTAACTTGGACTTGGCTAAGAGGAATACTCTCGTGTCCTTGTTACGGCTTCCACATGGGTAGCTCAGTGTCAACTCAACCAAACTAACTATCTTGGGTCATAGCTGATTTCCTAATTGCGGTGTGACAAGTGGATTTAGCAAAGTCGAGGCTTCATGATCATTGTTTCCTGTCATTACACTCTTGTTCATCCCATTTGGATTTAATTTGTTGTTATTGTGATTTGGGAGCAGATTGTTGAAGATCTTGAGGGGTGCATTTTGAGGGAGACTACTCCCATGAAAGTATTTGGCGCAGGTGATGCAGGATCTACCAAGAACATATCTATGAAAAGTTGTCTTTGTTCTTCTGGAAGACATTGCATGAACTTATTGTAATCACGACACATTCTAGTGTCGTGGCCTCAAATTTTGTGGAAACCACAATATGAGTTGGGATTGTAATTTCTTGGTTGTTGGTTTGGCACATATTGTGGTCCAAAACTCTGATTAAACCATTGATTATTAAAGTTTTGCGTTTGTTGTCTTTGGTTTTGGTTTTGGTTTTGATATCCAGTTGTGTTTTGTCTTGGACCTTGTGTTTGGGTCTGCCTTTGTTGTTGTTGTTGTGGATGATTAAAATCCACCGAATTGATTGTCGGGGTAAAGTTGTTGTTTCGTTGATTGTTAATCGGTGGTGGAGCATTTACAACATTTACCTTTTTAGCTTGGTCAGTTACTCCATCTGTTGTTACGCTATGATTTTTGTTAAGGATTTTAGGTCCTTGATTGGCATTTACTGTGTTAGGATAAGTCGTAGTGTTTTGGTTGGGGATGATTAGCCTTCCATTTGTTCCATACGTCTTCATGACCGCTATCTATTGCCGCTTGATCTATTCAGAGAGTGCTCTCAAGTACTTCATCATAAGTCCTTAGTGGGAACTTTTGGACTTCTTCCTTTACCTCTCTACTGAGAGAATGAAGGAATAAATCACATAGTTCCATTTGGTCCATGTTTGGAGCACTTGCCAAAGAATAAAGGACTGTACGCCATCTTTGGATGAAGTGAGCAACATATTCATTGTGTTCTTGTTTAATGTGCAAGAATTCCCTGATTCTTGTTCTCAACAATTTGTTCATGTCAAACGCCTTGATGAACTCTGAAATGAGTTGTTTAAATGAATGGATGGAAGCTTGAGTATTCTGTAATACCAATCGAGGGTGATGCCCTCTAAAGTTTTGGGGAATATTTTGGCAACAACCCCATCCCAAGGGAGCAGTTCTCGAATGGTTGTGGCATAGGCCTTAATGTGTGCATTTAGGTCTCCCCCCCTTTGTATTTGGGAAAATTGGGAAGAGGTCTTGGAAGCATGACGCTTCGTATAGTGAAGTCTAAGGGTTCTTTCAAATATTCTGAATAAGTCCCTATCGCATAGGTTTCGACCATCGATGGCACTTGCTGAGGGGGTGGAGGTGGAATGGGTTGTTGATATGGTGTGGCGTATGCATTTGTAGGGACATAAGGAAATCCCTATGGTTGAGTGAACATGCCAGGAGAAGAGAACATATCTCCCTGCGGTGATTTGGAATACATGTTCAAGTATGGAGGAGTATTGCCCAGGAATGGATTATTTTGTACTAGACCGGGAGGTATCATATTTTCCACCGGAACGGTGTTAGAAACATGGTTCTAGTTGGTGTTTGTTGTGAATACTGAGGAGGCATGCCCAACATGCCTATTCCTGTGAGGAGGTCTACTTGGCCAGGATGATGTGGAGGATTTGGAATTCCTACCTGCATGAATTGAGAATTTTGACTCGCTTGAGCAAGTTCTAACCCTCTAACTTTTTCTACTAAAGTTGAGATGACTTCATTTGGTGAAGTCATGTATTTTCCTTAGTGGCATTTGTTGTATATCCTGAGGTTGTATAGGCATGTGGTACCCCACTATGAATTGATCATTGCCCTGCCAAGTTTCACCGAGGGCATTTCCCATAGGTAGTGGCATGGAGGTGTTTTCTTGAAACGAGACCTCGGGTCATGTTTGTAAACTTCCTATAGGTGGGTACATACTCCGAGAGCATTGTTCATTCCTGGCATAATGCACTAAATGTTCATCATCTAAAAATGGATATGGATCCGATTGTCTACTAATTTGTGGTCTAAGCAACACCTGAGGAGATGAACTAGATTCTCCCATAAATGTCATGTTGTTCGAGCTTAAAGGCTCTGGTTGTTGTGTTTGAGTGAGTTGGTCCAACTCCTCTATTTGGAAAGAAGAACTATATCTAGTCCTTGGAGGTGGAGTTTGTGTTGACAATTGGTTAGTTGAATAGTTGTCACCCCATGCTGAGAGTGAGGGTGATGGTTGTCTATTCAGTTGATCGTAGTATGCTTCAAGACCTAGGAGAGGTCTACCATATGCATCGAATCCTAACATATTCGGGGGGTATATGAATACCCGCAGAATAATGGGAAAGAGCGAAGGTGGATGGAAGAAATATGAATCTGAACTAGAAAATTAGAAGTTTCACGTGGGTTCACCAATTTTGTATGATGGAAAAGTGACAAGTGAGCATGGGAATCTACAAGTAACTCTTCCTCACACCCGACCTCCCGAGGTCGTGCCGAGACAGCCGGTGGGGATGGAATATACGTGGGTTATGGACAAACTAATTGGGTAATCTTATGTCTTCGACACGCACTAATGGAATCTACGAATCTAAGGCAACGAAGGCCCTCCTAACCTGAATTGGCATGATAGATCGGTCAGTGAGGATGACTTCTCGAAGGCTCCAATCAATATCGAGCTCTGGCATGATTCGATCTATAGGTTGTGGAATATGGGGAAAATGCCCTAGAATTGTTTTGTGTATATCTCCAGATAGGGTCATAAGGTGGATGATGGATATGGTGGATTCTATGGGTGATTATCTGGTCTAGTCTAGAAATCTTTAGCTCCATTAGCTGTTATGTCTAACAATGATAACTATGTGATAATGGTTGGTGGAAGTGGAGTGGATCTAAATACCAATGTGCGTAAACCAAGCATCTACGTCTGATTGACCTGTGGATTCATTGGGTTGTGGGACCTATGGATCACAACCGTAGATTCGTGGTTGTTGAGGACCTCCTATGGTCATGTGTGGAATCAATCCCTAATCCCTAGTATCTAGTAGTCGTATGCCTTTTTAGCCTCTATGTTTAGAATTAACAGTTGTGCAATCTTCTCAGAGTATCTCATAGGCGTTTTGGCAACCTGAATTCTTAAGCTAGTGTCTATGTCAATGAGAACTTGTCTTGTGTCTGGCTATGGGACCAAAGGATCACAACCAAACATTTGCTCTCTTTCAAGCCCTTCTACAGTCATGTGGATATTTATCTAGGGTAATCTGTAGTTTGGCTGGTTTGACCAAAACATGTGTGCTTGGTCGTCTTCTATGTTTAATCCTCTTAGCTATGAGCTAATTTCTTGTAAGTCTGTTGTTGTTTAGAAGACTTGGATTCTAAGATTTTGATCTATATCAGTTACTGCCACAACAAGATTGGGCTGAGGCACTATTGGCTCGAATACATATTCTCTGGGCTCCCTAGGTCCCGTGATTGTCATGCAAAAGAAACAATGTAAATCTAACTGCAGTAAAGTAAAACTAATTATGTAAAGTATATCTACAACATATATAACTTCTCTATTTTGTGTTTTTGATGAACTATTTGAATGAAATTGAAAGAGAAACTATTTAAAATATCTAGAAATTGACAACTAAACTAACAACAAAATTAAAACAAACAAAGCAGCCGAGTATAGCTACTTGCCTGTGTAGTTGTAAATCTATTCTAAATAACAAAATAACTGATCTAATCTATTTGAAAGACTGTCGATCCTACCTCAGAAGTGAGGAATGAATCATAGTTTCTCATAAACTATCAATCCCCACAGCTTCCCCGACAATATCAAAAGTGAGATTAACTAAAATGAAATGATTGACTACTCTATTTGATATATTTTAACTAGAAATTTGATAGCTTGACTCGGATTTTGCAAAAAAAGTGGCGAATCCGATTGTGTGTGGCTTTTTCCCCTCAAGTGTGATCTCTTCATTCCTTCGTGCTCACGTGAATCTAGAAAAGTGTGTAATGCCAACCTCAACGTAAGTAGGTATTGGGACTATGGCAGCTTAGGATTGGGGATCGAATATAATACGAGTAGGAGAGGGATAGCGCAAGAGAACAGAGCTTGGCTTATGCAATTCCTAGCGGGATTTATTGTGAGTCATACAACATGAAACGTCCAGAACCTGAAACTATCCTGTTTGACGAACAAAACCTGCAACTTTAATGGCTTCTGACTGAGAATGAAACTATTCTACTCCAATTGATTGTGTGAAACAGTGACAACATTAGCACAAGAAGATTATGTGGCTTCTAAACAACAAAACAACACTAACTATGCATGCAACAAATAAAACTATTGATTCCTAAGCAAAACTGGAAGACTAAGCTATTGAAATGAGAAATTGAGAGGCAAATTTGAGGGGCCATTTTCTTGAGCACAAGCCAACTATTTATAGAATTCCCATTTACCCAAAGGTGAAAACCAAATTGAACTCTTTAACCATAAACAATGCAAAAACACTATTCAGGAACCGAATCATAAATACAAGCAAAGGTGGTGAAAAAGCTGGTAAACATTGAAAATTTACAATGAGTCATGTTAAAAAGAACATTCTAGAAAACGCGTGAAGGACCGCCGCCCTAAGCAGGTGGCGGTTATAGGACCGCTGCCCTGCCTGGGTGGCGGTCACAAGACCACCGCCTGGGGTGGCGGTTTCATAACTGAAGACCAAAACACAAAGAAAAAGAAGGGAGAAGAGGAAAACAAAGCACGCAAGGGCTAAGTGGGACATGTGGGATGTTAACGCATACTTGGAGAGCTTTTTCGGATCCCGAAAACCTTGTGAGGAGACCTGTATCATCATTAGGGCATGTGTAATGTTGTTCCTGTAGTACAAAGACCCTACAATTTTGGGTACATATAGTTTCCCACTTACATCTTGTGTTCTTGTGTTGATTCTTTATCTCATGGTTGTTTGCTTCTTTGATGGTTTATGATGTGCACACATTAGATATTGATTAAGTGGATACTTTTGTGATTGAATGGTTATGACTTTATGAGTATTAAAATATTAATTATAATTTAAAAGCAGGAACAACTTTAGTTTATGTGCATCGGTGGTATAATCATAGCTCCTGCATAATACATCAAACTCAAACAAAAAGGTGTTTAGGTCTTCAGTTATGGATCCATGAAAGTTAGGAAGGGCTGATGGAGAAATATTCTTCATACCAGCAGGCTCATCATTGTTGGAAATGGGAAACTCAAAGGTAGTTGCCCTGTCTTCAACATTTTGGTTTAGTTCTTCTACCATGATGGGTTGATTAGGAACAGCCTTAGAAGACTCACTTGGAGGGTTATATTTTAACAATAAACCTTATACGAGATGAAATTATGTCTTCTTCATAATCAAATATAGAAATATATGCTAACTATGGATTGCGTAAGAATCTAGCATGGGCATCTCTTGGATGGTGCATGCATCAACTACTCGACTCACTCAACATACATTAGTTGGGGGTTTTGAGGTGAAATTTCCTAAACTGAATTTTTTTCCTAATAAATGAAAAACCTCTCAAAAATTTTATAACTTGGTAGTATCCCCATAAACAGTGCCAAAAATGATGGTGTAAATTAACTTGCAGCAATTAATATGTTGTTTACTAATTCACAGTCATTTAATCATCAAACCAAGGGACGTAAACTTTCAATAATTCTAGTGTTGTATGCATAGTTACAAAGCATTTAGGAGGTATGGAAATAAATAGTTATCACTACTATACTTAAAACAACAAATCTTGAAATTATAATGCTTGAAACAAAACTCATAACTGAAAGTAAATGGATTCTAACACTATGACTGAAAGTAAAGCTTGTAAATTTAGAATACAGATAAAGAGGTAAATGTATTCCTATCCTAATCATGTAATGGAAGGGTAAGTGCAGCAAGTTGGGGGACAATTAAGTGGACATCAAATCCTGAATTTTACATCAAAAATAACAAAACATCAAATTTAGTCTTCCACAGACTTGAACCTGCCAAAAAGTCAAAAATATGGTACCTTCACATAGGTGAGACTATTAGCTTTGTAGAAATATTGATTTTAAAGTGATAGAATAGGATAAATATCATTTTATAATTTTTTACTAATAGTAGGTCTTTAAGACACTTTTTCCGTGAATGTTTATGTCTATGTTTAAGACTACAAATTTTGTTTGACTTGTCAGAATGTGATAAACTTATACCATCCCAACTGTGGTGAAATTATATACACGTTCAAAAAAGTATTTGATTTCAAATTTTTGATGAAGTTATGGCGGGCAAATGGAAAGTGCTCTATTTTCTTTATGTTTTCAAACCACTTTCACGGAAAAAATCATTAAAAAAAAATATTGCTCAAAAAATACAAAATAAAATCTATCCCAAGATAGATAGCGGCATCTAATTTCTCGCCAAAGTATATATATATATATATATATATATATATATCAATTATTGGTCATCCAAATCAGAAATTGTAACGGACTACAATCTTATAGGCATTTTTAAAAAATATACCAAGTCATTTAATTTTGAGTTTTTAATATAGCTAAACTTGTCCATTTTTTAAAAAAATAGTAGTTTAGAAACTAGATTCCGGATGCTACGATTCATATTGATATAAGTTTTTCTAATTTTGAGTGTATGTATTGCTAATAATCCCTACAAGTTGATATTATGTTATTATTTGGAATATGACATCCACTTACGACCCTTTTTTTGTCCCCCAACTTGTTGCACTTACCCGGAATAGAGAAACAAAACTATGGATGAGTTTAGCAGACCACAAGTGGGCCCTACCTTGGGTGTTAATCCCTCCCAAGGCTTGTAACTAAAAGCTCTTGAATAAAACTCAAATTCTTTATTGAATTTGGATGAAGATTATAATTACAAGAAAAGCAAATTTTGTATATGTGTATCCTCTATTCTCTAATTCTATACCTAGATATCTATCCATCTATATTTTCATCATTAATCTCTTTCTCTTATACTTCGTAATTATAGCAACACATGAGAAGAATATTTCAACTAGGAGTTCAAAAAGACTAAATAAAATATCTTCAATGAAACAAGTGGAAAATCTTAAATAAAACAACAAGAGTTCCAACACATGTAACATAATTAATTAAAAAGTGTTCATATATCAAACATATAACTCAAGTAATTGTTAAGTTCCTTAGATCACGTGTTTAACCGATCAATCAATTCCTCAGTGGGTTGTAATTAGTAGTCAGATATATTGTTGAGTTATCTCCAGTTCTCATGTTCCAGTTTGTAATTGCCTCTTCCACGACACGTACAGACTTGGAGTGTTATCCTTCAAGTTCCCAGAGATCTTCATAATCATGGCTCCTTTGTTATACGTGATCTTCTTTGGATGTGGACAGATTGATACGAACATTTCATTTGGCTATAGGTGAGTCTCTTTGGTTGTGGATGAGTGGCTACAGGTGGTTCCTTAGTTGTAGGTGAATCCCTTTGGCTACGGATGGGTTGCTGCAAGTAAGTCCTTTGCTACATACAAGTTGATGCATATAACAAGTTGCTTACAAACAAGAGTGGCATCATACATATCATCATTCAAAAAACTTATTGCAACCATAAGAATAAATGCATACTCAAAATACCACAAAATAAAGATAACTAGTCATAACTATATTAATCAATATTCATGCCATAAGTTCAAGTTATGATGACAATGTTCAAGATTATAACTGGGAAATATAAGGACGTAGTCTTAATG
Organism: Taxus wallichiana var. yunnanensis; assembly: GCA_018340775.1. Lineage (NCBI taxonomy): Eukaryota > Viridiplantae > Streptophyta > Pinopsida > Cupressales > Taxaceae > Taxus > Taxus wallichiana. Next base: position 58,702,825 of record CM031238.1, on the reverse strand, counting down.
GCTTGACAAAATTATAGAGGATGAGTTGTTTATAAAGGGGATTTAATCAACTCATCATTGTCTATGATGAGAAAAACATATGTAGACAACATTGGACTTGTAGGTTCAGAGACAGTCGATGGAATTTATTTGAAGAGTATTTTGAACGGTTAATTGGTAGTGACGTGGTGTTAGAAAATTATAACCTAGCTCTAAAACTAAAAATTTTGATAAACTAGAAAGCAAGGAGTAGAGAAAGAAGTTTCAATAGTGAAAAACACTCCTTTCATGCCATTCATGTTGACCACATTCTCGGGAGGCTTAATTTCACGATTATAAGAATTTTTATAGTGTTAGAAGATGAATATTTTTTGTTTCTCATTATTATGTTGAGAAGATTCCTCAACCTTAGAATGATTGGGAAAAGGATCGTGTAGACTTTAATATGTTTATTAGGTGTATTGATGACATTGTGATATTCATGCCTTTTGACATGGTCATGAGCCACTACAACTTCCTCTACTATTTTTTTAGTTTGTACCTTCACGATTGAAGTTAGCACCAAGAAATATTATATAGGAAAAATCAAAAAGAGCTTTACAATTTTCATGTGAATGGACCCGGTGACATGCCACTAAATTTTATCCAAAATTGAAACCCCATACAATTTTGAACAACTCATCTAATTTGGGAATTAGAAACATTTTTCTTAGGAAAGTTGCATAACACTAAGTTAGTCTTCTGCGGAATGTGTGAATGTAGTGTTCCACAAAGTCTCTTAACCCGTAGGAAAAAGGAATTTGAGCTTAATACTTAGTCATATTTTTATGGCAATAGTATTTTCTGGAGGTTTGTTACTCCTTCGAGGGGTTAAAGAATTCAATATTTCACAAAATCGAATCATTTCCTTGCAGGTTAAAGATGGGTTGGAGCACCGTAGAGTTTACACACTCACTAAAAGTTTGAAAATTGGCTAAGGATGAGTTTAAAGCTAATGGATCTACAAAGCAAAGGAGTGAGAAATATTAGTGCTTCGTGGCATGGAAAAACACAATGTTATATGGACTTCAAAGGTATAGAACTCAATGGAGTTTGTCAGTTCCATGAGAATAAGGTTATAGTTTGTGAAGAAAATTCATGATGTAAAATGGAAAACATGTCACAAGGCACCACACAACAAGTAAAATAGAGTTTGAAAAGTGACTAAGGTTGGAAGTTGTGAAACACTATCCCAATGTTTTTCAGTTTTCCCAAATGTAGTTTTCCATGGATGTCATGGTTCACAAAACAAAGAAACATGGTCACGGCTAAAAGTGTTGCAAAAAAAAATGAAGAAGAACTTTGCAACATAGTGGGAGCATTAAGAGTAAAATTTTGTGAGTTTTTAAAGTCGTGCGATAAGGAATAGTTATAGGACATTCAAAATGTTACAAAATAAGGAAAATTCATGGATAATGAAGGTAAGAACATGAGTGCTTTAATACATTATGGGGGTTAGAAATGACTCTGCACATCATTTGGAGGATGTGAAAGCTGTGAAAAACCATAGAAAATATAAATATTCTATGAAGCATGACAAAGCTACACATTTTTGAACCAGAAAATAAACCACTCTACTAACCTGAATTTAATGATGTCCATTGTCCTCCTAGAATTGTGTATCTAATGGCATGTGATTGGATCCATGTCAAGAACCCATTCTTCACCTATGAAATTAATGGTGATTTCTCCTTGGTGGTTTAATCTCTCTCCTATTGGCACCTCTTTCTCCTTTCCTCTTATTCTTCTTTTCTCTCTATATATGGCACTCATTCACATTGTAAGGAATCCATATTTTATTATAACAAAACCATTCCAAAATGGTGGTCGACTTCCCACGATTTCCAAACCTCATATCTCGAATCGTAATGTATTTTTGCACCTTCTTCCATTTTTTTAATTGATTGTGCATCCTTTAAACAATAAAATCTTATTTTTAGCTATTCTCTGCTCTATGCTTGTGTTTGTCGCATTCTTGCCTATTTTTTCATTCCTTATTGTGTCATGTGTTGCATTTACAAATCTCTTCATTTTTGTGTGTTGTTAATATGTGAGATGGAGGTTTAGTGAGAGTGTTAGTCTATGGCACGTGTGTCTTCCCTTTCCTCCCATGTTTTCCTTCCTTTTCTCTCCTCGTGGTCCTCGTGGAGAGTGATAATCCCTTTCTTCTTGTGTTATCACCACTTGTTTTAGCTTAGGTTTTACTTTCTACATCTCTCTTTCCCTGGTTCCTTGGATGTGTTAGTTTTATATTAGCCTAGAGGTAGTGTTAGCATTAGGTTAGATAGGTAGAGGAACCAGCCTTCTCTGGAGGTTTGTCTCAAGATGCAAGTCCCACACTTGGAGACAATCCCATGTTGGCCTAGAATTCTAGATTTTCCATGATCCAAACAATGGTGTAATTCTATTCTCCAACACCAAAAAAATAACTTCTCATTGAAAGATGGAGGAAAAGGGTGAGAAATATCTAGAGGTGATGTGCATGGCTAAGGAAATGGTATCATAGCTCTCCCATGGACAAGGTTGATTGTTATCCACTTAGGAAGAAGAGGAAAATTATGAGGGTTTGATTCAACATTGTAAATAATTCTTTGGAAAGCATTGTTAGGATTAGGAATGTATGAGACTCCATCATCCATAGCATTGTGATTCCGAGGTTTCATTAAGATATGAATATTATTTTGTACTTGAGATTGAGGTTGATTTTGAGATTGTTTTGGTTGAGGTTTTTCAAATAATGGCTTCCACCAAAATTAGTACGAGAAAAATACCTAACCTTGTATTGAAGGTGAGGTTCTAAGGCATTGAGGAAGATGCTATGAAGAATGTGTAGACACCAATTTTTGTACGCTTCTCCCCAACCCACGTTCACTCCCCTTCATCATCATCTTACACATACATACCTCTCTTCCTATTTGAATTCATCTTTCCCTCATAAATCCCATTTATCCTATCTAATTCCCATATTAATCTTATCTTAATCCCATTATTATTTTATCCCCCTAATTCATCCTTAATCATATTTAATTACCCCTAAACCCATCCATTTCCCTAATATCTTCCCTAAACCCTCCATTTATCATCTATAGGCATCCATTTATCTTCATTCAATGCATTCCTATCCTCTAACTACCTTTTATCCTCCTATGCAACCCTAACCCACCTAAAGAGCCCGAAACCCTAATTCTACCCCTTTAGGGCCCTTTACATCGAGTTAATCACCATCTCCACTTCGAAATCAACAGATCGCCACAATTTTCGATGACCCATGTGGGTCACCTTGACCCTATAAGTGTGTCCATCCCCCTCTCCTCAGGATGTAATTTTGAAAATTCAAGTTTTCTTGCTATTCTTGCTTCATATTTTTCTCTTCTTTAGAGTTATGGCCATCAATTGGAGCTAATTTAGAGATCTTGCACGCCATATTTGGATATTTGAAGTCTATTTCATTTCTTGGATCCCCCATCATAGCTTTATCACCCTTTTTACACCATCCTTGTATGTTTTTCGGAGTTCCTTGGAGATTTTCCTTTTCTCTGCCATCCCTGATCCTTTCCCATCCGTTTCATCCCACCACACCATAAATCTATCCCCAATCACTCGACCTTTCTACGTCATCGTCAACTCCGACCTCCATTAACCTTGTTTTCTACCATTTGTCCTCTATTTTCCCAGGCCCCTAAACCTTCAGACCCCTCTAAGATCCATCTACTTGACAGTACAGATCTTACTTTTTGGATCTGATCACCATAAATCCATCCCAATCGTCATCGACCTTGTCTCGCACTTATCAAATCTGTTAATTTTCTTGCATCCTTTCTGTTCTTTTGGCATCCTCACATAAGATTCGGGGTTTCTAAAAATATCTCGGTCTCATACCATCATTCCAACATCAGATCCGAGATATGCTTTTATGCCTATCTTTTGGCTCACTCTGTTGTAGTTTTCATCAATTGTACCTATCAATCTTGGGTCATCGTCGACTTGATCAAGTTTAGTTTAGTATCATTTATTATTATCATATTTGCATCTTATTTTATCTAGCATATATCTCATATCTATGTTTTATCTTGCTATATCTGTTGCATCCAATATGTTCATTATCATTTATCCACTATCATTTTATCTAATATTTTATCAAAGTGGGTTGATTTCCATCCCCATAAAGTTGTCACTTCTTGGGACCGCTATTTTTAGGCAACCCACCATCCTATCTACTAATCATTTTTGTGTTTAGTTTCTCTTTGGTGTACCACAAAGAGGATATTTTGTGCCTGTATCTTCACCATCATCATCTTATCAAGAGGTAGCCTTAAACCCTGTCATCATTTGTAGTTTCTTATTTTCTTTGCCACCATTCCACTAACTTGAAACATAAGTGAGGAAATTTGATCAAAACTTTGGCACACTCGGTGGGACCCACCCTTTCTCTTTGGTGATTTCTTTCATTATTTCATTTCCATTTTCTATTTCTTCCTTTATTTCTACTAACCTCACAGGTGGGATATTTACTTGCTTACGTATATGGTGGTTTTATTTATTGGATCAACAATGCATGTGCTTAAGCTAAGATAAACACAAAAAGGAAAATCACATTTGTCCAGGTATTCCTCATTTTGTCCTTATTTTCTCTTTTTGCATTTCTCCCCTTCCTTTATCTATGTGATTTCATTAAATATAACATTTCTTTTTGGGATTTAAAAGAACACCTTCATGCTTTCTTGATAACCTAGTCTAAGTAGGAGGTAATTTGTTGCATTCATGCTTCTTCCATACACACCAAACTCACAAATCAATTCACACATCTGAAACATATTCTACTAAGTGGAACTATTGGGATTTCATCACCTAATAGGAAAGCTTCCACAGTGTTCAAGTCATGTAAGAAATTTTTTGATTATCAGTATAAAGTTTAAGCACCCAACACCCTTATCACTACGGTGTGTGAAGTGAGGGGTTGGGCCCCAATACCAAGCCACATATTGATAATCATCACCAATTTAAACCTCATGTACCTTCAGGTATATCAAGGATGCCATCCAAAACAACCTGAAACCATCCTTATCTTGGCCATTTCCTAGGTTCCCTTTGAGCCCATTTCTTTTCTTTTTCACACTCTTCTAATAAACAAGATAATTAACACTTTACTGTCTGATTTCCTTCCTATATTAAAAATCATTATAAGTTCTTTTTTTTGTTTCATGTCCATTATAACTCACTCTCAAGAAAAAAGAATGGAACAAGCCACTTCATCCAATAATATCCCCACTTCTAACAATCTTTCTCAACAAAATTTTGTACTTGTCATTGTTTCCTCTACACCCATGATCACCACACCTTTGGTTTCCCAGCCACTTGTTTCTACTGTCCCTTCTCATAATACCTATGTCACCTATAATAACCCTCATCTTGAAACCAACTTATTCCTCTATCATCATTTTATTCCTTCTAGACCAATTATGCCCACATCTGCCGCGTTTTAGGAGCGTTTGGACCTCCCACTATCCCTTGTGGATGTACGGAGTTTCAAGAGCTTCTTTACACCAATCTCATTTCCCTTTATGACTATCTCATCTGTAAATATAACAATCTTCCCATTTATGAACCACCTCTTTAAAATATTTATGTTCATCACTCATAACCCGAATCTACCCAATTTCTTACTTCTCGACATGTCATTTTATTTCCAAGAGCCATGAACGAATTAGCAATGGCCCAAAGTAAGCAAGTCCCACATGAATCTTCCTCCATGCTCCCTCAATCTCATTAATCAACAAAATTGGTGGTCCATATTCCACCCAGCTTGCCTCATATCAACACCACCCCCATTTCTTCTATCCCCATCACTTCTTCATGTATTGTGGATATTAGTGCCTCTATTCAAACCAATCAATATTATTGTCTACTTATTATACCACCCGAGCAAAGCACGTTCAAATCTTAGTTCTCATTTATACACCCCAATTCCATGCCAATGTTATCATCTCACAACCCCACCCTTCGGAGTCTACTCAAACTCATCAATTGTCTCTCCGAGGCGTCTTCCAATAAATTCTCCCCAATCAAACTATCCAAACATCTTAACCATCCCACATGCACATCCCAACTCATCCTATGAAAACTCGATCCAATATCCCCATCTCTCAACAACAATAACAATCCTACCCATCTAATTACATCCCCATCTCTCAACAACATCCTATCTCCCAACCTATCCAATCACAAGCATTCAACTATCTTCCACCTTATCAACCACCCCCACAAACTCCTACTTATCCTCAATAATATCAATCTCATCCGCAACCCAACCCATCCACTTCTTATAATTTACAACCTCACCAATCAATCTATCATCCTCACACTTCCAATGACCCCATGCAATATTTTCTAAGTAGGATGGAAAGTCTCAAATCCATTACTTTGGGTCCTAAAATATCATTCACCTATAAAAAAATCTACAACAAGCATATCAATCCATCATTTTCCATGAAGACTTATCCTCCTCACTAGAAACTCCCTAAGAATTATCAATTCAACAAAGAAGGAGGACCATATACACAGTACTTTTGTGCCTTTAGGAACACATGTTATCTTATTTCTTATGCCCAAGATCTCATGCTTTTCACTTTCCCCATGTCATTGGTCAGACCCGCTTTGAAGCTGGTATAATGGAATTCCCCAACATTCTCTACTATCATTCGCCCAACTCACGTAAGTGTTCTTAGATCACTTCTCCATTAATATTGTGCATAAAATCACCATTACTGACCTCTATTCCATTAATAAATTTGATGATGAATCCATCACATATTTCATCGCTAGATGGTGTGGCCTCATCAATCAATTATATTTTTCACTTCCTGTTATCCTGCAAAAATGACAAGGGTAATTTTACAGATAACCATACCGAAATTCCATTTTGGTCCCCTTGATAAGGTCTATTAATGTTCTAAATGGCCCAAAACTCTCTTTCAAAAAATCAAGTTGTTTCAGGACTTAGCCATTTTTAGCCATTTTCCAATGGGGAGAAAATGTTGTCCGACATACAAAAAGTTCGCGCCAAAGGTGTTGACATTATCGTGCTGACATGCAAAAAGTTGCGCCAAAGGCACTGACATTGTCATGCTGACATGTAAAAAGTTGTGCCAAAGGTGCTGACATTGTCATGCTAACATGTAAAAGTTATGCCAAAGGCACTGACATTATCGTGCTGACATGCAAAAAGTTACGCCAAAGGCGCTGACAATGTGGTGTCGACATGCTGACAATTGCACCCATTTACAAAGGCACTGACAATGTGGTGTTGACATGCTGATAGTTGCACCAATTTACAACGGTGCTAACAATGTAGTGTCGACATGCTGACAGTTGCGCCCATTTACAAAGGCACTAACAATGTGGTGTCGACATGCTGATAAGTGCGCCCATTTACAAAGATAAAGAATAGTTTCTTCTTTCGGGATCCATTGATCATTTTTGTAAAATATTTAAAAGTATGTTGGCACAAATGATGACATCATCCATGTTGCACCATGGGATGTTGTCATCCACCAAATTTCCCCAAAGTCAACTTTTGACTTTTAGATATTTTGTAGATATTTTGTAAATAGTGGTTGGTTTCTTTTCGTCTTCTTTCTATAAATATTGGAATACTTGTTGTATTCCGGGTGAGAAAATTTGTATGAAAAATAGAAGTGAGGAGAGAAAGACTTTGAGCTTTCTTGTAACAGAACAACTTATTAATACAAAAATTGAGACTTTGTGCTGAATTCTGTGTTATGTGTTAGATCTTTCTTAAGTTAGATCTGCATGTTTATTCTATTGGATTCACCTATGATTTTTTCATTTGTTTATCAAGTATTGCTTTGTTTGTTTATGTGAGTAAGTTTGGCTTTGTTTACTACTAGCCCAAAACATAAACCCTCTGACCTTTCTACTTTGGAATTCATTTCTTTTCTCCCTTCAGATCCATCTTTCTTCTATTCCTTCCTTCATTCCTTTCTATTCTTCGTTGGAACTAACTCTACTGGGATGAGATCCCAAACCCCTGAAGGCTAGAATACTGTAAGACTTGCATGATTCCTGCTAGTAGAATAGCAATAAACCAGTTTCACTTTGTTGTCTCAAAGAGGGGCTATGCCCTACACACCTGTTGGCACTCGTCTATCCATAAATATGCCCACTCGACAAATTTTTGAACTAACAGCTTTTGCAACTCCGTTGGGAAAGAACCAGATCTATGTGAGTGTTATGTCAGCTAAAAGACACTAACAATTTTTAAAAGTTGTTAAGGTAACTAAGAAAATAGATAAAACTGTAAAAATCACTACCTATTTGCAAATTTTAACTTTTTGTTTAAAATCCAAATTTTTTTCAAAAGTGATCCAAACTGAAAATTTTCTTCAGAGATCCATAGATCTAGACCAATTAGAAACCTTTAGTTCGCTGAGTTTTTATAAAAACCTATATATTTCCGTAGATCTGAGATTCTGACAGTTTTACAAATAATTTCAAACCCTTGCAAAAAGTCAAATCTAAGATCAAAAAATCAGCTTACTAAGTTGACACATTATTTTATCCTCACTAATCTTTGTCATTAAACCGCAATCGGTTTTCAAAAAAGGATAAAATTAAATATTTGGAAAGTACATGCTGCTGATTTTTGCCAGAAAAATTAGAAAATCAGCAAGTACAAACAAAAAGAGTTTTTAAATCTACTCTAAAATCATTGCAGATCTGAACAGATACACTAGTGGGTGAGCCATTTACCCGTAGCAAGAGATCTCGTGGAGAAGTTGATCCTATTTTTGATCTACTTCAAAGGCACAACTTTAGTATTACACCAAAGCATGCTTCTCATCATTGAGTTTAGTTGATCGGTTAGCCAGAAGTGCCTTGCCTCCACGAAAGAACCGGTTTTCATAAGGGACTTCCACGTCAATTTGCAGTGCCCTATTAATAAGTGGAATCACACTCCCACTCACGTCCTCTTTCCAACTTTTCAAATGGTAGTACCATGGGGAAACGTTATGGGCCCTCTTACGTTACCGCATCCTATTCATGCACTCCCTCATGGAAACCACAAGAATTTCCCAAGATTTGATGGGAGTGGAAACCAAAGCATGGATTCACATATATCTACATTCATTATGTCATGCAACATCCTGGATGTGACCCATGAAGACGTGTCAGTATGCCTCTTTCTAGAGACCTTGCAAGGACCCGCAACAGAGTGGTTCCAACATTTACCGGCCGGATCTATCACCAGTTGGGCCACATTATGAACTGCATTTGAAGACAAGTATAAGCCTTCAGAAGACACGTTTGTGTTACTATCAAAGATCACTCACTTAAAGAAGGAGGCCAATGAAACCATGCGCGATTTTATCACTCGTTTCAATTCACTAATTAACCATGTGCCACCTGCCATGCTACCAACACCAGAAAATCAAAAGTGTTTCTTTATGAATGCCATGAGCTCAAGAGTAAGTTTCTTACTCTTACAAGAATAAATCACCACCTTAGTTCTTGCTCAAGTTGTGGCCATTCGGATTGAAGACAACCTGCTTATATCTGGTGAGTTAAAATGAGAGCCATCCAAACCTAAGGCTTTAACTCCTTCTCAAGCCACTTCATTAGATCCGGCATTCCAGAAGATGGCAAACAACTTGCTCGCATTAAAGAAGCAATTAGCTCAAGCTTCATCCTCCACTCCATACCGGGATATCCCACAGAGAAACTTCACTCCCAATAATGCCCCACAAAGGCTGCGTTTTCTGCAGCTACTCCATGGTTAGCACTTGAGGCCCCTCTAATTAATGCCCTGGTCGAGATCAAAGAAAATGAGAAAATTTATGAAGAACCTTCGTCGTAAGGTGAAGATGATCAAGATGTCGGTGAACCGACTGGCGACTCTACAATCGGGTATATGGAATTTGAAGATGAGGAATCTGATGAAGAAGAGGGTACCCAAGGGTATGCAAGCGGACAGTCATATGCTGTTTTCACCCACTCATAAGGAAAAGAAGCAGAAGTTGCTGCCAGGATACAAAAGGAGAAGGTTGTGTCAAACACGCCTCTAACCATTGCTAAAAGAGGTAATCCTCTTCCTGCTCAACCTCTTATTAAGTCTTTTACAAAGAAATATTTTCCTCCCATCTCTCCTCCAAGTCAACCTTCTCCTGTTTCCATAAAGACCAGTAACCCTACCCTACCATCATGAAATGAGGGACTCATTCCTTTGTCAACGCAACCCTTGGTCACATTCGACATAATTGATCACACTAAAAAGACCAAGATTCAAATGTCTCAAGCTCAAGTATCTTGATCTAACCCCGAGAGCACTTGTAAGATTGACTGAATATATCCAAAGCCAAGCTGTTGTACCCTCTCATGTTTCCCCGAAAGGAATCATTTCCACTCCGCATCTCACATAAATGTTTCCTTGACTTCCGTGTCAGGAAAAATTAAACCTTTTTATCTCTCCCTCCTAATCAATGGTCACAAACTAAGCAACTACATAATTGATTTTGGGGCTTCTGATAATGTCATGTCGATAAAGGTCACCCATGCTTTGGGCCTCACTCTTACCAAGCCTTTCGGTAGATGTTACTCCATGGAAACCAAACAGGTTCCATTAATTGGTCAGATCAAAGACGCATAGTTCGCATTTGCAGCATTCCCAGAGAAAAGGGTAAAGATGACCATCCTCATTGCTGATATCCCAGTGGCATATGGAATTATACTAGGAATGAGATTTTGCAGAGATGTTGGTGGAAAATTTCATATGGACTGGTCAAAGCCAGAATCCCTGTCAAAGGAGTAATGCAGACATTAGAGCCTGAATCACAAAAGAAGTACCTGGTCACCAATTCTGATGACCCCAAATCCCAAATCCTCTTCGAATCATCAGGGATGGGGAACTACTTCTTATCCACTGAGTCTGATAAAATGGACGTTCTCGTCCAGGAGGAGGACCTTAACAAGATTTGGACACTACAATTTGATGGCAATTGTGCAACGAGTGGATGTGGCGCTGGAGCTGTCCTGATATCTCCTGAAGAGGAGATTTTTCCCCTCTCTTTCAAGTTACTATTTTTCAATACAAATAATACTACTGAATATGAATCTTTACTACTTGGCATGAAAGCTACAAAAGAAAGGTGAATTAAGAACCTAAAAGTATAGGGTGATTCTGAGCTGATCGTTAATCAAGTGAAAAGAATATACCAAGTAAAGAACGAAAGGCTCAGGCACTACCACAACCCAATATTGGACAACATTGAGGAATTTGACACTTTCTCAATAAAATTCATCCCAAGAGCTCAAAATGACATGGCTGATTCATTGGCCGTCTCAACATCTCTCATGATCCCTCACCCAGGTTTGAAAATAGACACATATACCATTGAGGTAGTCTTCGCCCAAGCGTGCTGATAATTCACAACACCGGCGGTATTTAACAATGACAATCAGCTTATTGCCTTTCTAGAGAAAGCAAAAAATTTCAATGAGCTTCATTTTGAAGGATCTACTTCTGCATGTCGTGAATCTGTCACTGGTCAAGCAAAAAAATCAAAAGAAGGCGATGGCATATGTCAGCTCAAGGGAAATAAAATTCCAAAGGGTTTAGTCTCTCTGGAATGATTGTTTGACAAACATGATCATTTTTTCAAGAAGAAGTGACAAGATGATCCTAACTCCTCTCTAGAAACCAATTCGGTCAACCTGGGTTTTGTGGAACATCTGCAGTTTGTGAACATTGGGAAGTGTACACAGAAGAAAAGTGAAATTTTTTCAAATTCCTGAAGAAATATATGGACGTATTGGCATGGTCTTATGTTGATCTAAAATCATTCAAGCCTAAGGACATTCAGCATGACATCCCATTGAAAGATGATGTCAAACCCTTTTTCCCAGAAATAGAGGCACTATAATCCCAAGATCTCGGGTACCATCCAAGCGGAAATATAGAAGATGTTGGATGCGAAGGATTATCTTTCCTATTCATCACAGCACTGGGTTGCAAACATCATGCCCGTATGAAAGAAGAATGGTGAGATACGCATATGCGTAGATTTTCGCAATCTAAATCAGGCATCCTTGAAGGACAACTACCCGCTACCCATAATGGATCAAGTTCTGCAGGTAGTAACCGGTTCAGAGATGCTATCCATGCTTGATGGTTTTTCGGGCTATAATCAGATTGAGGTCTCACCTGAAGACCGATTCAAAACAGCATTCACTACTCCCTGGGGCACATTCACCTACAGCAAGATGCCTTTTGGCTTGACCAATGCTGGTGCCACCTTTCAGCAAGAAATGGACTTCACATTCAAAGGTATGATGGGAAAGGTCATCGTATTTTATCTAGATGACTTAACTGTGTTCTCTAAAAAGTGAAGTGATCATTACGATCATTTGGAGCAAGTATTGATTAGATGCCAAGAACATGGGATTTCCCTAAATCTAAAAAAAGTCTATTTTGGGGTCACTGAAGGAAAGTTTCGGGACACGTTGTCAGTAAGGAAGGAACAAAGATAGATTTCGAAAGGGTTAAGGCTATTCAGAGCCTTACCTTACCCACAAGCAAGATCGGTGTTCACTCTTTCTTCGGAAAGGTGAATTTTCTCAAACACTTTGTCCCTAAATTCGCTGAAAAGACTCGGCACATATCAAATATGATGAAAGGGTCGCAAACTTTCCAGTGGAGCAAAGAAGGAAAGGTGTCATTTGAGGATATAAAAGCCTCCGTTGCCCATGCACCCATCCTGGTATGTCCTGATTTCTCCAAGGATTTTATCATGTACATTTATGCATCTAAGCATACTGTATTAGCTATCATAATGCAAAAGAACTATGAGTATGTTGAATCCCCAATTGTATTCATGATCTCTTCTCTCAAACTCCATGAATATGTCTCAGTTAGAAAAACACGCCTTCACCATTGTCAAAGCAGTCAAGAACTTCGGTACTACATCCTAAACTCTCATATGGTAGTGTTGGTTCCTGACACAACAATCAAGTCTATCCTAACTCAACAGGAGTTAGGAAGCTTACAAGGGAATTGGATCACAAAGGTCCAAGAGTATGATCTAGACATAAAACCAACTAAACTGGTAAGAGGCAAGGGCCTATGTCAGATTATGGCTGAAAACAAAGATTCAGAGGTCCCTAAAGAGAAAGATGATTGCATCGATGAAACGTAAGGCCAGCTGGAGAAAGCTGATTCTCTACCTATGGTTCTATTCATGTTGCGACTAGTGATGAATGGTATTCAAACATCACTTTCTTTCTCACTTATGGTGAGTGTCTAGCTCATCTAACTTCAAAGGAGAAGTAGACTGTAAAGCTCAGGGTAGCTAGATATGTCATATGGGATGATGGTTTATACAAGCACGGTATTGATGGCATCTTCTTGTGATGCATTGATAAACCGCAGCAGATCAAATTGCTTGAAAGTTTTCATGACTCGGCCTGCGGCGGTCATTTCTCCTCATCTATGATAGCACATAAGATCATCTGGGCTAGGTACTACTAGCCAACACTATTTCAGGATACAGCCACCTAGGTAGCAAAATGTGAGCTCTACAACAGTTTATTCGGTAAGCCAAAATTAGATGCTTTTCCCCTCAGGCCCGTCATTATTGATGAACCATTCAAGTAATGGGGAATTGACTTCATCAAAGCACTACATCCCCAATCAAGTTACTTAGACATAGTTATGTCCTAACAGCAATAGATTACTTCACCAAATGGGTGGAGGCCATACCTATTAAGAATGCCACCTCCGAGGTTGTTTGCTGACTTCATTAAAAAAATATTATCGTGAGGTTTGGTATCCCACACAAGATCGTTATTGATAATGCTTCTAACTTCTCCTCATGGGAAGTTATCAGTTTTTGCTATGAATACGGGATAACCTTGGCCCATGCCTCGGATTATTACCCCCAGGGAAATGGTGGGCGGAATCCATGAATAAAAACTCGTTGCCTATCATTCGAAGCTAGTCGATGAGAACCAGAGATCCTAGCACAAGTCATTGTATGATGATTTTTGGAAACCGTATTACCCAAGAGGTCTCTCGGTATGTCACCTTTTCAAGTGTTATATGGAATTGGCGCGCCGAGCTCCCCATTTCGTGGAACTTCCTTCTCTACGCTGGCAGCACGAGCGATAGAAGATGAAACTTTTAGAGTTTTCTACGGAAAAGAGAATTATGTACCCGAGAACTTGAATAAAGGAGAGTAAGAGTGGTCGACAGGATCACCGAACATCAGAATCAAGTCAAGAGACTGTTTGATAAAAAGGCTAAGCAAAGGGATTTCCAGGTGGGATATCTTGTCCTTTTATGGGACAAGCGAAGAGAGCCAAAGGGCATGCATGGAAATTTTGACTCCTATGGAGGGGTCCTTTCAAGATCAAGTGGCTCAATGGAGAGACTAGCTTCTATCTCTTGTATCTGGATGGAACCGAGTTCCCACTTTCCTATAGCGGGCAGCATCTGAAGATCTTCAGGAAGTAGAGCTTGCTCTCTTCTTTGTACAATTTTCTTTTGTTGTGTGTTTGCTTTCTATTGTTATGTGTTCCCTTTCTTTTTCCTTTTGTTCACCCTCTGGTCACCCTTATTTTTGACTCTCTGTAACCTAATGAATAGGCACATGAAATCTGGGATTCTCTACCCTTAAAGTTTCACTCAAAGATAGTCCCTAGAAAGAGCTAGCTGTTATCTTGCAAAATTGACAAGGGTAATTTTATAGATAACCATACCAAAACTGAAATTCCATTTTGGTCCCCTTGATAATAAGGTCTATTAACGTTCTAAATGGCCCAAAACTTCCTTTCGAAAAATCAAGTTGTTTCAGGACTTAGCCATTTTTAGCCATTTTCCAATGGGGAGAAATGTCATGTCATGCCGACATACAAAAAGTTGTGCCAAAGGTGCTAACATGTAAAAAGTTGCGCCAAACCCGACATGTAAAAAACCGATTTGACATTGTTGTGCCGACATGAAAAACATTGTGCCAAAGGCACTGACATTATCGTACTGACATGCAAAAAGTTGTGCCAAAGGCACTGACATTGTCGTGCTGACATGCAAAAAGTTGCACCAAAGGCGCTAACAATGTGGTGTCAACATGCTGACAATTGTGCCCATTTACAAAGGTTCTGACAATGTGGTGTCGACATGTTGATAGTTGTCCCAATTTACAAAGGTGCTGACAATGTGGTGTCAACATGCTGACAATTGCGCCCATTTACAAAGGTGCTGACAATGTGGTGTTGACATGCTGATAAGTGCGCCCATTTACAAAGATGAAGAATAGTTTCTTCTTTCTCGGATCCATTGATCATTTTTATAAAGTATTTAAAAGTATGTTGGCATAAATGATGACATCATCCATGTTGCACCATGGGATGTTGTCATCCACCAAATTTCCCCAAAGTCAATTTTTGACTTTTAGATATTTTGTAGATATTTTGTAAATAGTGGTTGGTTTCTTTTCGTCTTCTTTCTCCTTCTCTTTTTATAAATACTGGAATACTTGTTGTATTCAGGGTAAGAAAATTTTTATGAAAAATAGAAGTGAGGAGAGAAATACTTTGAGCTTTCTTGTAACAGAACAACTTATTAATACAAAAATTGAGACTTTGTGTTGAATTCCTGTGTTATGTGTTAGATCTTTCATAAGTTCGATCTGCATGTTTATTCTATTGGATTCACCTATGATTTTGTCATTTGTTTATCAGTATTTCTTTGTTTGTTTATGTGAGTAAGTTTGGCTCTGTTTACTACCGGCCCAAAACATAAACCCTCTGACCTTTCTACTTTGGAATTCATTTATTTTCTCCTTCAAATCCATCTTTCTTCCATTCTTTCATTCATTCCTTTCTGTTCTTCATCAGAACTAACTCTACTGGGATGAGATCCCAAACCCTCCGAAGGCATAATACTGTAAGACTTGCATAGATTCCTACTGGTAGAATAGCAATAAACCAGTTTTTCTTTGTTGTCTCAAAGAGGGGCTATGCCCTGCACACTAGTTGCCTCGTCTATCCATAGATCTGCCCACCCAACATATTTTTGGATCAACACTTCCCTAAACCGAACTTGTCGAATTATTCTCTTGATCATCTGTGAAGCACATCTCATCAACTCTTCAAATATAATCTTTCAAAACCTTCAAAGAGGGATTCACCATGGCTTGTAAACTGGAACTTTGCACCCTTGAGCAAGGCCATGTCAAGCTTCGATCCAATAATTTGAAAACTAAATTCATCAAATCACTTACCCATAATGAAAAATCTAAAAATGTAGCCAATTTTATCATATTCAAATACTCTTCTGCATCCACTTCCCATATCGATCCTCTATAAAGGGATCCTTGACCCACTCCTAACTACACTCCCCTCAGAGATTCCTACAGCTCTATCTTTGACAAAATTATGGTTGTAAACCTTATTCAACTTCCCCTATCCAACCTATTGATGATTCACATCCCAAACCCACATGGTATTTTGATGAAAACTATTACAATCATCATTGATTCTCGTAGCCATGATATTTAAAAATTACGCACCTTCAAAGACTTAGTACAATGACTTATAGACCATGGGGACCTCCAATTAGACAATCCTAACGCTCCTCCTAACCATCCACAAAATAATAAAACTAATCCCCCCACATCTCAAGCACCCATTACTCATACGATCAATATTCTAAATTAAGATCCAACATCACCACCCACACCTATCATCCCTTCTTCTACTATATCTATGACTATTCAAACACCAACCCCTAAAATATCATCCACATCCACACCTATGTCTACTTATTTATCCACATCTACTATACATACATCCTCATCTATCACATCCACTTCACTTATCTTTATTCCACTTACACCTATCTCACCCATGTCTACTTCTTTATCCACATCTATTATACCTACATCTGCATCTATTACATCCACTTCACCTATCTCTATTCCACCCACACCTATCTTACCCATGCCTATTTCTGTATATATGTCTACATCTACCATCATACCTACGCCTACACCTATGTCCACATTTATTACATCTACCATACTTACACCCATTCCCACACCTACCCCAACATCTATCTCTATGTTTATACCTACTCCTACATTTACTCCTTTATCCACATCCATAATCATGTACATATCTACAAAAACATCCAAATACATATAATCCCTTAAAACTTCCATCAAGCATATATCCTCCTTAATGTAACCGTAAGTAATTTTTGTACCTCATCCTCATCATCAATAATTCCAATCACTCCTACACCAACACTTCCAAAACCTACAAAATTTGTAGATCCTTCCAAACTCATCAAATGTGTTATCCAAAAACACTTCCATCTTAAATCCCCACATCTACAACTAAACCCACACCCAAACCCTATGATTCTACCTCTAAGGATCCCCATTCAAAATCATTGTGATTTCCTCCAGGGGTAAATATTTTTAGAAAAATATATGAACCTTGGTGTACCTACTAAAACATCTCTCATCCATCCACATAAGAAATTGGATCTCCCTCCTTCAAGCCCCAACAATCCAAACCATCTAAAAAATCCAATACCTCATCATATATCTTAGGACCTTACCCATCTATTTTAGGACTAGGACCTTCATCTAAAAACCCCATCACTATAAAAAATCTAAGTCAAAACCCTCCATTCCTTCTCCCAAATCAAAATCGAATCCGAGTAATCCCTATCAAACCTCACACGAGTAGGGAACCACATTTTCCTTCATCCCCTCTCTCCTAAATCCAATTAATCCACAATTCATAAAACCCCTTCCTCGAAAACCCCATTTGGTCATATACAGAAATCTTTCAATGTCTCATTTAAGTATCTACCATTACCATTCCCCTTATCAAGTCCTTCGATTCAAGTGGGAAAAAACCCATGTGGTTTGATTCTAATGTCATTTTCTCTTACCATCATAACCATAGAAATTACACTAAACATTATAGGGCCCTCTAAAACCTCATCCATAACCTCATAAAGGAAGATGACCTTCTCATTGATGAAGATAGCCCTCTCCCATCTACTTGTTCAACCACATCCAAACACAATCCCCTAATCAAATCTACAACTCTCGGGACCTCTAAATCCCCTTCCTCATCCAAATAATTTTTTTGCAATCCCTCCTCAAAACACTACCTCTTCTAAAGGAGGTCCCCCTCTTTTTATCGACATCATTCATATCCCCTCTCGTTCTTGACCTTATGATCCTTAATCATCTAGCTAACCTAAACCCAAGATCATTTTCGTCACTCCTCCAAATGAGCCTTCTCCATCTCCATCCAAGGCCAAGGTATCCATCTTAGTAACCCCACCTACCCAAAAGCATGTTTCCATTGAATAAAATATTGTAAAGAAGATCCATCAGGTTCTTATTAAGATGTCTCTTTACAAGCTCATCCAAAGTTCACCCAATCATCGATAGGTTTCTCATCGATGCCTTACGGCATATCCCAATTAACAATTATGAGACTTAACCTTTTTGGCTCTTTTTTAAGCCCTCACAGCTTCCACCGCCATCTCTTATGACGATTCCAAAATTCCGGACATCCTACCTAACTATCATGATATTCTTCTCTTCATCACTATCTATATCAATGACACCTTTATCCATTGTTCTATGATTAAAAATGGTGTCATCATTAATATCATCTCATCCCATACATTTTACCAACTTAAACTTCCCAAATCCATTTTCCTCAATCACTTGTGGTTCTTCATGTTTTCAATTATGTTTTTTCCCCCACTTTGGGCATGGTTATCCTCCCCATCGGCGTCGATGAAAAACTCCTCCATGAGATCATTTAGATTTTTGATAGGAGTTCAAATACAATGTCTTACTTGGATGTCCATGGATCCATGCCATACATTGTGTCCCATCCACTCTCCATCGTTGTATCAAATATGATAATGAGGAGAAAATTCATACCCTCCTCATAGATCTAGCTCCATTTAAAGCATGTCATATGACCTATCAATTGAATGGCGTGTTTATCCCTAAACTAGAATCATCTTCCTCACCATCCACTAGCTCATCTATACCTACATCCAAAATACCTAATGATGAATCCTTTGATACTGTGATGCAGCATCTTTCATTGGGGGAATATTGAATCCTTGCCCATAATTCTCTTCCCAACCTTAATCATCTTAGTAGACTCGATAAATCTCCTATGTATCAACCAGAGGTCGGGAATATCATTTCCTTTGGTCCATATCATCTCAAAACCAATCTCATTTATGGTGGTATCGATCTCTCTTATTCTCATATTAATGATCAACCTCACACTAAACCATATACCAATGGCTTCGATTTCCTCCATAATAAATCCTTCACTTATACCTACCTTCATCATTGTGCATGGAAGGGATTTTCTCTTAGACGTTATGAACAAGGAATGCATGACCTTATCATTGATCAATCCTATAATCCTCATGATAAATTTGGACTAGGTTTCAACTAACAACCCATTGATCCTCTTACATCTACTTGTTCTACATCCCATGTGCATATCAATCCATCACCCAATTCTTCTCCATCTAATGACCCCATGGATACTAGATGACACCATGTCTATTTCTTCTAGATTTTTTAATCTCCACTATCACTTTGGGACCAGTCACTTATTAGGATAAAGGTGAATCTAGGTTATGTCCTCTCATATTTCCTAATATGGTTGCAGCAAATTCCCCTACTATTGATGTTCTTCAATGCAACAATGACGAATCCATTCTTTCCTACATGTGGAATAATATTATCACCTTTATAATTCCTAACCACTTAACACATCCACCCTTCTCAATGAATCAACCATTAACATCAATATAGGGACTCCCAAGAGCCTCATATCCTTAAAGTTGGTCAATATCTTGATCCACAAGAGTCGAGAATCCTTCACTTCCTTCCTTTTCAAGAATAGTCGGGACTTTGTGTTGTCATACGCCAACATGTCAGGCCTCAATCCCAACATCATTGTTCATAACATCATTACCATCCCCAATGCTAAGTTGGTTAATAAAAATGTGTGTCGCATTTGTCCTCATGTTTCTCTCTTGTCAAAGAGGAGTTGTAACTCCTTCTTTACGTCAAATTCATCCAGCCTATCAACTATCTATAATGGGTTTATAACATTGTCCACATTGCTAAATCCTTCGAAATCTCCTCATTTACACCGAATTTCAAGATTTAAATCTCACTTTTCTAGAGATAAGTTTCCTCTTCCTAACATCAATCAATTCGTTGACGTCATCGCACGCCATGAAATTCTCTCTCTTATGGATAATTTTTCTACTTATAATCAAATCCTTATCACACTAGAATACCAACATAAGAGATCCTTCATCACCTTGAGGAACCTTCTTATCTTGCCATGCCCTTCATTTTGAAAATGCAACGCCACCTATACGTGTGCTATAACCTACATCTTCCATGATCTCATCTCAGTAAAATCATAGAGGATTTTTTCGATGATCTCTTCGGTAAATCCAACCATCGATGGACCACCTATTCATCCTTGAAATATTCTTCATGCAACTCATCCATTTCTTCTTCCATTTCAACCCCACCAAGTGTGTGTTTGAATTTTTAACTGAAAAATCCATGGATTCATCATTCTATTAGGATTATTGAAGTCAAACCCACCAAGATCAAATCCATCCTTAAGATGCATGTTCCTTCCTATCTAAAGCAACATTGCAGGTCTTTGAGTGAATTCATTTGATCCGTCATTTCATCTCACAATTTTCTAATTGATTCTAACCTTTTCATCATATCCTTTATAAATACACCCACTTCAAGTTGGATGCCCATTACCAAAAGGCCTTTGATGAACTTAAGCACTATATTATATTACCACCATTGCTCATACCTCTATGTGAGGGGGAGCCCTTCTATCTTTGAATCTCTACCTCTGATCATGCTTTAGGTGTCATGTTCGCACACCACAATGAGAAAGGTAAGGAGAAATCCATCTATACATTAGCCACACTCTCTATGATTACAAAACCCACTACACTAAATCTAAAAATTTGTGTTGCACTATCTTCTTCTCTACTTCCAAGCTTCGTCACTATCTTCTTAATCACAAAACCTATGTCGTCACTAGCTTCAATCTTATCAAAACCATGCATTATAAGCCTTACCATAATGATCCCATCACTTTATGGCTCATGTTCATGACCAAGTTTGACCTAGAGTTCATCTCTCATAAATCTAGCAAGGTTCAAGCTATTGCTAATCAACTTGCCAAAGACCCTCTTTTTAATAATCATCTTCCTCATGAACAACTCCCAATGAATCCATCCACACCATCGATCATGAGTACTCTCCCCTCAAAATGAAACTTTTCTTTAATGGATCTAAGTGTTAGTAAGGGGAGGTGATGGTGTTATCATCATTCCTCCATGAGAAAATCCTATCCTTGTGGTAAAAAAACTTAACGTCAAGTGCACTAATAACAAGGATGAGTATGAAGCCCTCATCTTAGGTATTTAAAAATTCTATCATGCTCAGTGTCCAAATCCTCAATATCTATGGTGATTCTCAACTCATCATTAATCAAATTAAGGGAATATATCAATGCAAAAATGAAGTCCTTCAAAAATACAAGGACATCGTCAACTTTCTTCTTGAGTCCTTTAATCAATATATCATCCAAATCATGCCTCATTCATCTAATAATTTCACAGACACTATGGCATCCCTCACATCTCTCATATATTGGACAATGAAGAATCTAAGATATTTGTTTTTGCTCATTGCATTTACCAATCTATTGGAGCTCAAACTTGCACCCATCCTAGATCTGGTCAAACTAGGTTGTTGAGGCAACAATGGGACTGTTTCCAAGTTATGGGACCTTGCGCGATTAAGATAGACCTCCGGAGAATTTTGGTTCCTCTACCTATTTCTACTACTACTACTACTACTACTCCTAATGCTAAAATGGAAATCATAAGCTAAATATGCCAAGGGACCAAGGATAGAAGGATACATAAAAATTGAAAACTACTCTAAGGGAGGAAATAGCACCTTAAATAAAAGGGGGTTAAACACGATCTATTTTGAGTGAAAATTAAGGAAAATGTGCAAAGAAAGGCTAGACATGCATAAGCACATGGACAGAACACAATCACACAATTGCTTTCACGAGGAACAATCGAAAAGGAGATGTAAGGGATGTGAGAAATCACATCAAGCACACAACATAAGGGAAAGGAAGGGAAGAAGAATAAAACAGGTTAAGGTAGAAAATAGCCACAAAACAATGCCTCTATTACTTTGATAAATACATAATCTATTATAATGGTGTATGAGGCCGATATCCACATGAAAAGACCATACCCAAATGCATACAAGTAAAAATTCAAATAAATAGAAACCTTAGCAAATACTAGAGGATCCAATGTGTCCAACCCTTTACAATGAGAAATGCTCTTACATTTATAGAAGAATGAAGGAGAGAAGAGGAGGAGAAAGGAGGGAAAATAATATTTGAATCTTTAACCACCAACAACCAGTAATGAATGCCTACAAATCTTCCTATAAATCTATTAGATACACTTCCTCGTGAATATTTGGCATGTAGGAGAAGGAAGGAGGTGATATTTAAATCAAATCAAGTGGTTGGAATGATTGGATCTTGCATTAATGGCTAGATGGACATTTTCCTACTCCTCACCTATCTAATCCCATGAAATTTGAACTTGAGTGATCTGGAGTGTAGCCCACATCAACAATTATCCAAAAAGAAAAAATTTCCCAAATTTGATCCCCATGGTAAGATTTATGACAATCTGAAGTATGCATGTGGAATTGACACATGGCGCACACATACTAGATGGAGGAATCCGATAACTATTCACATAATTTGTCAAGTGTCACACCTTGGTTGGTTGCAAGGATTCGGTGCCCTATTGGCATGATTTGATAGGTTGTGTTTCATACACTCTTTCGAACAATCTACCACATGGCACAAGCGGGTGCAAAAGGAGGCACGTACGCATGTGAAAGGGAGAAGCACAAAATAATAAGGCAAAGAGAAGGCATGAAAAATTAACATGTGTGGGAGGAATGGGAACATATTTATAGGACATATGTAGGTAGGTAGGTAGGTCGTAAGAATCTAGGATGTGATGTGTGATAGTGAGGAAGGGGGAACGCAAGAATGTCGGGAAAACAACTAATTTTGGAAAGTACTTCCAAGGCATGCATGAAGGGTGCATGAACTGCTAGGAAGAAATTGGATGCACAAGGAGTGTGTGCAAGGGAAATGGAGAGATAGAGGAATGAGGAAGGAAATTAGAAGGCACAAAGAAAAAGAAGAGCGTGCGAGGGCACGCAAGGAAAAAATGGAAATAGATAGAAGAAAAATAAGGAAAATGAAGGGAGCGTAAGAGGGAGATAGTGCACAAGGGTGTGTGTAGAACTAAAACTAAGGAAATAGTGCTAAGCGGACAACCAAGGTGCATACAACCTATAATATAGGACTTTAGGGTGAGAATGAGGATGTAAATTGTCAAAATAACTAGGGGATTATTTTAGACATAGTTTTGGTGACTTTCGAGGCCATTTTCCTTCTAGATGAAGGAGACCAAAGAGCTAGAGCATCCATTTGGTATGGAGTTAGCTAGCAAATATGAAATTTGATCTACAACTTGAAGTACACTCCTATTGTCACTTGAAATACCATCTGAGCTCTATTCTAAATCCTACCAAAATTGTTGAAAACTACCGAACATTATTAGCATCCTGGAAAGAAAAAAAAGAGCATATGCAAAGAGCGCATGAGAAGAAAGAACTATATACAAATAGAATAATTTGTGCACAAGTGCACTTGGAGTAATTAAAACTACTCTAATATTTACAATGATGCAGTAGCAAACTTTAATGGAAGGGTTTGAGATAAATCCCATTGACTGGGATTTATAGTATACCTTCATCAAGGTGAGTTAAATCAAAATAGTTAGCATCCTTACACATACTGATAATGTATGGGCCACTCCAAAGTGCATCAAACTTTGAATGACATCCTAGTTTGGCTCTATTAGCATCCATTTTTAGGACTAAGTCACCAACCTTAAAAGCTTGAAGCCTAGCCTTTCTGTCGAACCATTTATTTTTTGATTATGATGTTGTTATAGCTTGATCATGGAAGAGTTTATTAATTCTTCAAATTTAACCAGCTCTTCTATTCTGATTTCTCTCTAATATGTGCCCTCAAACTCTAATTATTGGGCAAGCTCTAATGAAGGAAAATCAAGAGATAAAGGAATTCGAGCTTCCTTTCCATAAACAAGTTTATATGGTGAAGTACCTATTTCCTTCTTCACCATGATTCTATCTTCCCACAAAGACGCACAAGACCTTTGTGTGCCACTTCCTCTAGTTGATATTCATTTTTGCTTCATTATTTTGATCAGGTTCTTGTTTGTTGATTCTACCAAGCCATTACCTGGGGGTAATAGTTGGAAGAAGTATTCAAATAGATTCAAGGCTTAGCACCCAATCAAAAATTTTGGTACCAAGGAAGGATTTTGCATTATCAAAGATAATGGTTTGAGGAATACCAAACCTTGTTATAATTCCCTTGAGAAAGTCAAGGATGACTGACTTGTTTGACTCCTTGAGTGCAACATCTTCTATCCATCCGGTGAAGTAATCCATAGCCATCAACACCCACTTGCCCCAAAGGCTTAAAGGAGGAATAATCATTCCTATGAAGTTGATTCCCCATTATGCAAAAGGTTGACCCGCTTGGATTGGTCGAAGGGGAAGTGTTTCCAATTTCTTCTTCCCGCAAAGAAAGTGCATTCTTTTACATTTCATGACCAACTTGTGTGCTTCATGAATAGGGTAGGCCAAAACTATCCGCCTTAATGATCTTCATTAATGTTGCCTTGGTAGATAAGTTCCCACCAAAGAATCCATTATGAAATTTTTCTAACACCTTTTTAGCTTGTGTGCTATCAATACACCTCAAAGAAAGATGCCATCAATATTTATTTTGAAGAGAGCGCAATCAACCGTCACATATGGAATAGATTTCATCTTCATATTGCATCTCTTCACTTTGTTCAAACCATGATGATATGTGATGTAGCCACGATTTGCAAGATAACACCCTAGTTGCGCTGGCACATCACTCAGCCTAGACTGAGCGCTCACCGAAGCATGCAAAGGTACCAGGTCCCTCTTTAGGGTTGTTGTAACAGGATGATAACATGATGAAGGAAGATATATAAAGACTCATAACTAATCCATCATTCTATAGTGCATGCTACCCACAGATCTATGAAAGAATGAGTTTAAATAGTAATCATGATTAAATACTAACATGCACTACTCAATTACACAGAATGACACTTAGATTCAACCAATATCCTCCATCTATTAATAAGTATAGAAGCTCCTTACAGTACTATCAATTCATCTTAAGTGCATATGGATCTGATACACGTATTTAGAATCATACATACATATCTATCCATTTCTTCCACACACACATATATATCTCTCTTTTACTATGCACCTAATCATCATATATATAGGGTGGGGACTTTCCCTTCACCGCTTAACTACTCTAGAAATAGGTCACATGCTATTAATAGCCACATGTCATTTATAATTATAGCCACACATGCAAGTGCACTATCTATAGTCCTCTTATAGATAACTGAAGTGTTCATTCTATTCTTAGCTTGTCTCCATGCATAGATGCTTGAGGATATAGACAATGCTTGGCACGCACTTCTCTGCATCATTGATGTGTTCTGCACGCCATCTTCCAAAAATATATCCTCATGCCCAAAATTAGCTAAGTCCTGAAATCTGAACCTACCTTCCACACACGGGTCCTTCCTGTCTTTTTGTGCCTTCAATCTTGGCCTTATACCCCGTGCACTCCTTGTGTGATTTTTGCCAAGTATTCTTTGATCAACATTATCCCACACTAATCTTATTTTCGTCCCGACAATGGTCATCTCCAAATTTTGAATGAAAGAATAAGAATGAATAATGTTGAAAAATCAATCATTTATATGAGGTTCTTCAAGCAACCTCCTCATTATCGCTTTGTAGTATCACTTTGGATACTCGTCCTTTATCGCAACCTCCAAATCCTACCATTCGGTGAGTGTTTGTTCTCGCTTTCTCTAGGATATCCATAGCTATGGACTCCAAATCATCCCACGTAATTTCCCCTTTCTCATTCTATAGAACCAACATAACACTAGACATGGATGTCATCCTTCCTTCCAAAAGGTCCATCTTCTGTGCAATCGGTTTGCCAAGCTCTTCCGGCCCAAGTTTTGTGTAGCTCTTATGTGCCGCTACTGTGGCCTCGTGCTTTTGTTTAACCATTTCCAGCCTCTCTCTGTGTGGCCCAAGGTCTCATCTTTCATGGCCTTCTGGACCTCATTCTTCCAAGGTATTAATGTTGATGAGCACCTCTGGAGCTATGTATATATTTAAATCTTGATTCGCCTTCTTCAAGACTTCTTATAATGCCTACAATAGTCCTTCATATGAGGTGATTTTTCTCATCAATGAGTCCTTCTCTCATTCGTCATCTTGTTCGATATTTCCAGCGATTACACACACAAAGTTTCATACTCTACAACCAAGTCCACCAACTTCCCCACATAGTGTATCATTGAAGGAAATGTTTGTGGTACCTTGGCCTCCAAGTGTGGCCTAGCTCGATTACATTATCCCCAATCTCCTCTGCAATGCTTATGAATACTTCATTATTCTTTTGAATGAATTCCCTTTCCCGATTTATGCGCACTATCACCACGCCCTTCGTCGTCATCTCTTCGCACAAGGCTTGCCTTGATTGTGGCAGATTTATCTATGTTTCTTCCGCCACCCTGCTGAAAATTTCACCGATGCATTATTGGCCTACTCATTTGACATGACAAAGAGGCTTTACTATCATGTGTCTAACCGGGGTGCCTTCTTCAATCACCTTGATACACATGACTCTTCATATTCATCAAAATCAGGCTTGTCTATGTGGGTGTGCATTGACCAAGATAGTTACTTTCATGTTCACACAAGTTAACATATTTTCATCCATCAACTCCCACCAAATATATCCTTCTCGTGCTATTGTGCTCTGGAAGCAAGCATGCATAATCTTTCATGTGTCCTCTGCATACCCCATGGCTGGTGGAATGTGCTCGCACTCACCCTTCTAGACCTCTACCGCTTAGGAACTCTAGCTTCCAAATTTAGAGCTTGCATCTCCATGTTCTGTGTTTCTCTTACAATTGTTTCCTCTTGTCTTCTCTCTTCTTCATCCTCCTCCTTTGATGCCTCACCCTTTTCTTATGTGTGCTCTAGGGGTGTAGGGAATGTAGGTGCACTTTCCTCGAGACTCTTCGGCTCCTCGCTCAACTTCAACTTCCTCCTTCTTGGCATGGTCGCCTTCCTTCTGTGGGGAGATTTAGGGTGATCTGCGCACAGAGGTTGGGGTAAGACCTTGGGTTCTTGATCTACTAAATACCCTTTTAAACATGTGCTCCACTTGGACTGCATTCAAGTCCTCTTCCTCTCCCTCTTGTGGCCGAGGTGGTGTAACGGTGCGCTCGGCCTTCTCTCGACTTGTAGGATGTTTCCTACCCCTATGCTCCAAGCCGCCACTATCTTCGTGCTCTTCCTCCTCATCCTACACTTTGATTTTCTCTATGGGATTAGGCGCTGGGATATTATCCATTGTGTGCTTCCCTTTTGGTGGTGCTGGAAGTGTGAACTCACCTCCCACATATTTTTGTTCTTCATCTTTGGCTTCAAATGGAGATACACCAAAGATCGCCCCAAATCTGCTACATTAAAGCTTATTGGCTTGATGATCAGCAGGTTCAAAAATGATTCTCTCTCGTGTAGGAGCTCCTACCTGTGGTATACATACTTCTTCCATAGTGTGTGGTAGTCGTAGTCTACCTTGTCTGTATTGAAGTTTAATCTACACGTGTTGGTAAACCTATGAACTGACTCCTAAAAATACCTTGCAATGAAGGCATAAGGTAACTTGCACCAAGGGTTCCAAGTTCCATCCTTCATTCTAAAGTGTGAGATACAGTAAATGCCGGTATACTGACAAACTAAACTTGCTTTCCTACCATTGCTTTGGTAGGTCCTTTGGTATGCAAAATTCCTCCCTAAATCCCACGTAAAACCTATCATACCACTTCTCCACCCTTTGTTTCACTTCATCTATCATATTCCCCTACATAGGTATTTGCTTAATCTTTCATTTGGGACTTGATCTCCATGGGATATTCCCATATTTTCTCTTTTGGTCCACCTAGTACTCGATTTCCATGAAGACTAGTGATAGAAGAACAGCCCCAAAGCTGATCTTCCCTCCTGTGTGTGCTTCCTTAACTTTTTTCTTTGCAATATAGCTAGAAATGTTGTATACTATCCCTTTCGACATCTTCTGTGCCACATGCAACCACATGGCGTTACTTGTGACCACCGCTCCTGATCATTTAACTTGGTAGCTATGTGTGTTGTAGCTTGCACAATTGGACAATTCTTGAAATTGTCGATGTCCATTCTACACGGACCCTTCAGGTATCCCAACTCTTGTTTGGTCTTCAAAATCACGACTTTGTCTATGGGGTCACTTTTTATATCTTCTCTTGTGGCCTTCTGACTTGTTACTAATGAAACAATCTGTAGACAAAATTCTAGCTCGCATCCTCGTAAAGTAGAAGTGGTCTTCATGAACCTTGCTCATGAGCCACTGGTACAAGGGCTCATATTTCCCAAAGTATGGCAGCTCATACAACTGATATACCCCGATTTTCTTCAAGAGCTTTTCACCCACATCATCATATACCAAGCATGTCATCTCGCCATGTGATTTTTGGTTCTAACCATAAGTAAGGATTTGAGATCCTTTTTTTTCTCTCGACGCCCTAGGATTATATTCACTCACCTTACTTTTTATAATGGTTGAATCCCATTCTTGACCAATAATAACCCTTCTCCGGGTATTGCATCTCTGAAAAATGACTTTGGTGCAATCTCTTCCTCCTCAACAACCACCTTCTTCTTTTCTTTTACTACTACAGATGCCTTCTTTGGTGCCATTTTTACCTTGCCAATGTCTCCTCTTCACTCCTACAACTATGCAAATCAAACCCTAGCTCGATCCAACTCGCCTTAGGTAGAAACCTCGTAACCCAACTCTTTCTTTTCTTTATGCTTTTCTCAAACCCTTCACCACCAGGGACGTAAGCTTCTTAAAGCACAAATCTAATTATCACATTTGATTTCACACCCTTCACACCTTAAATCAATCACTCGACTCATTACACTTGGCTCTTCTCTTAAATATTCTTAACAGCAACTGGTAAAAATGAATCCGCGTCCCTTCCTTATATAAATTTTTCAAATTTTGATGCATTTATTTCTCCTCACCTACCAAATATCACTTCATTTATTGACCAAATCCATTCATTCTATGCAAGACATCTCCATGCCCAGCCTATAGCCTTCTAGCGCACCTTCCTACCTTCGGTCACAGACTTGTCTTGATGCGCACTCCGTGCCTAAGTACCTCATCACCGCACCTTCTCTTGGTAGCTATCATGGCCTCCGCTTACCTCGCGTTATACTATTTCTTCATCCATATTCATCCTTGGTTACCTTTTGAGAAGTAATCCCCTTTAAAGCACACCGTAGCAGCATATTTCTTTCACCTTTCAAGTCCCTCGGTCCTTTTATTAGATAATGACAACCACCCCACACTTAAGGTATGTACGGTCCGTTTCGCATAAACATTATTTATATAGTAATTATCTCTATGTGCACAAGTGCTTATTACACAAACAACAACTAAATTGACAAAGCATAGTGACAATAAAGGAAATACATTAAGGAAAGATGGAATTGAAAACCTAGACTAAATGGAAACACTACCTTATTACAAACACCAAGAAGACTTATTTATAGTAGGGCTTCAACCTACTCCCGTTAAAGTAACCAGGTAGTTGTGTTCCATCAAGTGCTTCTAATTGGCATGCACCTGAGTCAAGTATAGAGGTTATAACATATGGCCCCAACCAGTGTACTTTGAGCTTGCCTAGATGGTGCAAGAACTTTGAGTCATAAAGAAGAACCATTTGTCCAATCTTAAACTTTTTTATCTCTTATGTTTCGTCATGCCACGATTTCTGCCTAGCTTTTTCCTGCTTCTAACTCCATCGTGCTATGGCTCGAAGCTCATCCAGTTGAATCATATTTTCAATTCATTCTTCTAAAGCTTGTTCATCAGCTAGACCTCCAGTGCGTATAATGCACAAAGAAGGTAACATAAATTCGATAGGAAGAACAGCTTCCATGCCAAACACCAATTGAAACGATGTGTCTTTGTTCAATCTCTTGTAATTTGTTCTATATGCCCAAAGCACAACTGACACCTTATCATCCCAATCCTTTCTTCCAACATCACATATTTTTGTCAAAGTCTGGCCCAAAATTTTGTTGAAAGCCTTAGTAGTTCCATTTTCCTGAGGATGGTAAGGTGTAGTTTTATGGTGTGCAACCATAAACTCATCCAATAGGATCCTGATGGTCTCATTCAAAAAATGTGTACCTCTATCACTTGTCAAGCTTAAAGGACATCCATATCGTGTAAGAAAATTCTCCCATAGAAACCTAGCTATTGTAGCTACCGTACAGTCTTTGGTAGGTGCTTCTTCTACCCACCGTGTGAGATAATCTATGCAAGTAATGATATAGCGTGATCCAGTCCTCGCGTGTGGGTAGAAAAATAGGTCCTACAAGATCAATTGCTCATTTCTCAAATGGTTTAGCACTAGTAATTGGTCTCAAAGGCATCTCATCTCTTTGCCCCTGGTTTTCCTAGCGCTGAAAATGATCACACACCTTGCAATAATCTTTACGGTCTTTATACGATTCATCCCACCATAATCCAGCAATTAAGATCTTCTCGGGTAATCGCATCACCTACATAATGGCCTCCTGTAATACCACCATGAGCTTCTTCCATGATATCCTTACGCTCATGCTCTAACACACAACAGATAATACTTCATCCCTACCTAACTTGTAAAGGTCACCACTAATTAACATAAACAGTGTTGCACGTATAGCAAGCTACTTCTTTTCTAATGATTTCATCCCTTCTGGTGCCATACATATGTGTAGAAAGACAAAAATGTCTTCTAGTTCTCAGGTGCTCGTTGCAACTCGTATAATCGTGCATCTAGAATTGTTTCTTCAATCATTTGTGCCTCCTCTCCCGTAATGATTCTAGATAAATGCTCTGGTCCAGAGTTGCTTTTCCCTAGTTTCACCACAACAGTGAAGTCAAATTCTTGAAACAGGAGCACCCATCTACATATGCGCCCCTATAAGACTAGATTATTTACCAAGTACTTTAATGCCATGTGATCTGTATCAAACACAAATGGTGTTGCTAATATGTACTATCAAAATTTGTACAATGCATAAATCATTGACAAAGCTTCACGCCCGTAGTTGTGTAATTCCATTCAAGAGGAGTCAACTTCCTACTAGTAAAACTGATTGCATGATCAATAATACCTTCACCAAGTTGAGCTAACACATAAAGTCTTGCCAATGGTTATACCAAGTGTCCACATGTACCTGAAATTTTTTATCCCATGATGGAAAGCACGAGAATGGGCATAGTAGTAAGTCTCTCTTTTAATATTTCAAAAATGTGTTTTTTCAGTTCTCCCCAATAAAATGACCTTTCCCTTCAATAGTTCTTTCAAGGGTGTTGTAATTTTGACATACCCTTTTATAAAAATTTGTAATACCCTGTATGACCTAAGAATCCCGCACCTCACTTTGACTAGTAGGTGCTTCTAGGCCTAAAATGACTACAACCTTGGCCGGATCAACTAGAAAACCTTCCTTACAGATTATATGTCCTAATAGTATCCCAAATGGTGTAGAAAATATGCACTTCTTTATATTCAAAGAGATACTCAATTATCTCGTAGTGTTTAAACATTAAGCGCAGATTGTCGCATAATGGTCTTCCACAAGCCCATATATTGTCCAGTCATTTAGGTAAACTTGTAAGAAGTTGTGAATAAAATCTTTGAATGCCTGAACAACTATTTGCAAAAAAATACAGGAGGCACATTCTTCAATCCAAAATGCATTACAATATAGGTGAAACTTCCCCATTTAGTTATAAATGTTGTATTTTCTTGATCCTCCTGAGCTATCTCGAACCTGATGATAACCAGAAAATTCATCTGTGAAAGAATATATTTCACGCCCTGCAACTCCTTCCAGTATTTCCTCAGTGAAAGGCATAGGGAACGGATCTATGACACATGTAGCATTCAGCTCCCTGTAGTCCACACATATACTAATCTACCCATCCTTCTTGATATTGATCACCATTGGGCTAACCCATTCTGACTCATCAAGGGGCTTGATAATCCCGGATTTCAACATTTTATCAATTTCATCCTTTACCTTTTTGCACAAATTAGGATTCATCCTGTAGGGTCTCTTTCTAACTATCCGTGCACCATCCTTAAGTTTGATCTTCATTTTCCCAAGTGATTCATGTACGCCTTTAAGTTGATGATATCCTCTAGGGAATAAGTCTTGATAACCTCTGAGTAATTCGATGATCTTTGTTACCTCCGAGTCTGACCAGTAATCTCCAATTATGGCCTCCTTAGGCTCATCCTCCGAACCTATATTCACCTTCTTTGTCTTCATAGTTTCATGGTAGGTGCGTGTGTCCTTGTCTACATTGTCCAAGACCTCACACACCCCATGTGAATGCTCAATATCCAAGTTTTCAACTTCCTCGTCATCCATGATGTAAACCATCTTTCTTTTTTCTCTCTCAAGGAAAGCGCACTCAAGTATTTTGGAGTCTATTTCTTCTTCCTTTTGAAAACCTACTTTGAACTCTGTCTCACCAAATAATTCTTGAATATGTTCTTCTACTCTTGCACTATCTCCCATAGTTAAGAGCTTGAAAATTTTAATGCCTCTACTATCGGAGGTTGAGTCAAGAAATAATCAAATGTCTGAATCATATTTGTAATCAAATTTTTCTAGTTCCCGCTTTCTATGTAGTTCTGCATATACATACCAAGTGTGTGTACATCCTTGGAGTGTGGAATACAATTTATGCACCCAAAGTGAATGTGGTAATGCTTCATGTCCTGCTATTCGAGTCTCTCACATGCTTAAATGTGATGTTGAGCAATGTGTCGCTCACCATGGTAAGCATAGATTGGCATAGGTGCATTATTCCTTATAAACCTGGTAGATAAAGTTGTGCCAATCTCTTCCCATTTTATAAGATTATCTTTGTGGACTCGCCCACAAGCCGCGTTGTCCCGTGTAATGTATATACTAACATCTCTCTCCTTATAATTGGATCTACCCACTGCATTTCCATTACCTTCGGAAAGGCATGCAGAGCTTTTGTCCCTCGTATACCATGGTACTGTACATTTCATATCTGTCATATTGAATGAAATATATTCATACACGTGACCACGCTTTTCACCTCATTCCCGACTAATTCATATGTACCATGAGCCCAATTGTCACAAGCAATTCTCGTAGTGTCACTAATAGAATGAGAATCCTCCCACTGTAAAATGCCTTCTTTTGATGGCTCGTTGACCTCTGGGTTCTGAATAAGCACATACATAGACTCTGTTTAAGTCCTCCTCACTAAGAGGCTCATCATAGGGTGTGGATTTCCCATCTTTTAATGGTATCACAACCCTCTCCTCCTTGTTTTCAAAGCTGATATATCCCTTATTGAATCTCAAGTCAGCATTATTTGCATAACACCAAGGGCGTCCAAGTAAAGCTCGAAAATTATATACTTCTACAAATGCTAATACCTCAAAATCCCTAGTGAACTTGGCCCCTTGTATAGTTATAGATGCATCCTTTAACACTCCTATGGGAGTGGCCTTAGTCCGGTTTGCCATGAACAACACATTAGATGATGGCTGCAATGGAGGCCTCCCCATTTGTACATAAGCATAAAATGTCAACACATTTACTTGCACTGATCAATCAATATGTTGCTCAACAGCCACCCATCCACAACAACATTCAAAGTAATTTCCTTGTCATAATCAATGTTATCGGGGGAATTTTTGTATATAACTGAATCTGTCATCCGGTCTCAAGACTTGCACGCAGAGTGTTCCCTTTCAACCAACTTCCCAATAGTGGAATAATGTTCTCTTGGCGCAACATCTTGCATACCTCCCACAAATCATCAATATCAATTTGCACTGTCTCTGATGCTTTCTTTTGTTCCTTTAGGTACTGTATCTCATCTTGAAGATTCCTTAGCACTTCCATGGTATCCTGGTAAACTTCTTTCTGATGAGAAGGATTTGGATACCTCGCATGCAAAACTTCCTCCTTGGTAATCATAGGCTTCTAATGTAATGCCTCTCATGCACACATAGCTTCAACACGTGTAGTGATCTTTACTTTCAATGCCTCAAGTCCTTCTGTTATCTTGGGAATCCATTGGTCTTCTACCACACACTAAATTCAAACCATCCTGACGCCTTTGTTTTATTGCTTATGTTTTTTACTCATATGCTCATATAAGTCTGGCCACTCTTCATAGCTATGGTTATTCCCACAGAAAGAACATGCATTTTTCTGAGGACATTCGCACCTATAGTGATCAGGGGATCCACATGTATAACATGTTCCATGAGGAAACTCTCCTCTTCCTCCACCGTTACCTCATCCTCCATATCCACCATGATATCCACGTCCTCTTCCATGACCTCCTTCAAAACACCCTCATTTCGTCATAGCATGTTTGATTACTATCCCGATCCTGGTGCTCATTCCTACCCTTAGAATTATCTAATATACTTTCCTATCATACTCCAATGTCTATAGCTTCATAGATCTGACCAATCAACCAAAAATCCTTAGTATCATGGGTCGTGGACCTAAAAATCTTGCAAAATCAAGATGAATTATTCCTTATCACGTGTTGTAACAAAGGATAGTGACTAGCATCATGATTCAAATGGAAAATTTCACAGCCCAATAATAATGAACGTACATATCTGTGAGGAAACTATCCTTGGTGTGACCTTCCACTTCACAATTTGTACACCAAATTCTTGAGCATATTTCATGGGCTGAATTTGCTGACAGCTTCTCTAACTGCTTAGCCATAGCTATGATTTGTGCCTCTAGGAATGGACTGACTCCAATGTCAATGCTCCTAATCGCGCCTCAAAGATGCAAAGCTGCTTTCAGTTCTTTGCATGGATTCGTATATCTTATGTGATAGTGCCCTCCTAAAAGGAGTAATCAATCCTCCAACAAACCATTGTGCATGATGGCTAACATGTATATCATAAGACAACTTAGAAGTGTCTTAAAACGGGCATCATACTCACATACACTTTCAGTAGTGCCTTGCTTGATATCTTTGAGTGCACTTATACTCTTCTGCTCAAACTCAGGAATATGGAACTCTTTTAAGAAAGCCTCCCTCAGTGCTTCATAATCTACAAAAGTTTGATCAGGGTCAAATTTCCTATACCAATTGTGCACACGCCCCTGTAATGTAGTAGTGAATTGGCTTGCCTTTCACTTAGCAGCTGTAATCCCCTTAACGCGCCACAAAATTTCACACATATGCACATGTTCGGCAGCATCCTCTATGCCTCTATACTCTGGGAGATGAAGAGAAATCTCCATATAGATATTTTGTGGTTGTTGCAGACCTTGACCACCTAATCCATAACCCCCTAGGTTTCCTCTACCTCTAGAACCACTAGATATACCGGAACTAGAACCACCTATACCTCCTGATCCTCCACATGTAGCTGTAGTAGGACCTATAGATGTACTCTCCGTGCTCTGACAACGGTTGTACTATACATAACCCCTACAACTGCTAGGTATCTCCACTTCTAGAGGTGAATCCAACATTCTGTGCACTCACATTCTATGTGGATGACATGCCCAAGAATGCTCCTCCATATAACATTGAAGTTGTTTGTCCTGCCATTGATGTACTTGATCCCTGGCTTACTCCTACTCTCCTACTTCCTAAGTTAGCTTGTTGATTACTTGTCATACTAGATACTGGAAAACCAAGCACAAAGGCTAGGTCACCAGGTGGATTAAGATGCACGCCTATGGCCCAAGTAGTCTCTGTTGGCATACTTCCATGTGAGGCTGAGAAGGGATCTCTATCATGCTTTCCAAGATGGGGGAGTTCCTAATGCTCTAGCTCCATGTCTTCTACATGAGCCATAAATCCTTCACGATCCATCTCTCTCCTCAATGCCATACTTTCTGCAATGAGAATGTTGCTTCTCTATTTCCCTCTTGTGCACCTCATTATACTTAAGCCACCTTTCCTCTCTCTACTTTTCCACCGCTAGGTTTGCCATCTTAATACCAAACTTGTTCCTACCTTCGCATGTGGTGAATTTTAGTTAGCCATCGGTTTACTTTCCAGGTTCAAAGTTACCATCAAGATCTTGATCGCTAGTGGAATA
Source organism: Taxus wallichiana var. yunnanensis (assembly GCA_018340775.1). Taxonomy (NCBI): domain Eukaryota; kingdom Viridiplantae; phylum Streptophyta; class Pinopsida; order Cupressales; family Taxaceae; genus Taxus; species Taxus wallichiana. The sequence continues at coordinate 58,666,191 of CM031238.1, read as the reverse complement.
CCATGCAAATACATTCCTCTTGGATACCTCAAAAACTGAAATTCAGCGACCTTCGGCCAAGAGTACGTCAAAATTGAATATTCCAAAATATAACTGTTTAGAACACCATGAAACCACGTATCCACCACACGAGTCCAAATTAGATCAGCATCATAAAGATCCTAAAATTCTTCCTGTGTCCAAACAAGTGCGCGATATCTCCAATTCCACTGAGATGCATAAGTCGTAAGCCACTTGTAAAGTTATACTAGAAAGATAGTGAAAAATCTCTCATATAAGTTTTCGTATAGGTTCTATTCTACCCAAGTACGTGTGTTAAACTCAGATCCACTGCTGAACCATCGTGCATATTCTTCCTCCAAATCGTGTATCCATTCCTCAATACTTGCTAGAGTTAACCGGTATGTCTTCATCACGAACCATCCAAAACTATGAAAAGAGGTCCGCAATGGAACCAATGATGTAGCCTAGAATTTTCAAGATAACACCCTAGTCACACTGGCACATCACTCAACCTAGACTGAGTGCTCACCAAAGCGCGCAAAGGTACCAAGTCCCTCTTTAGGGTTGCTTTGTAATAGGATGATAACATGATGAAGGAAGATATATAAAGACTCATAACTAATCCATCATTCTACAATGCATGCTACCCATAGATCTATGAAAGAACGAGTTTAAACAATAATCATGATTAAATACTAACATGCACTACTCAATTACACAGAATGACACTTAGATTCAGCCAATATCCTCCATCTATTAATAAGTATAGAATCTCCTTATAGTACTATCAATTCATCTTAAGCGCATATGGATCTGATACACGTATTCAAAATCATACATACATATCTATCCATTTCTTCCACACACACATACAGATCTCTCTTTTACTATGCACCTAATCATCATATATATAGGGTGGGGACTTTCCCTTCACCGCTTAACTACTCTAAAAATAGGTCACATGTTATTAATAGCCACACGTCATTTACAATTGTAACCACACATGCAAGTGTGCTATCTATATCCTCTTACGATAATCGAAGTGTTAATTCTATTCTTAGCTTGTCTCCATGAATAGATGCTTGAGGATATAGACGATGCTCGGTGTGCACTTCTCTGCATCGTTGATGTGTTTCACACGCCATCTTCCAAAAATAGATCCTCGTGCCCAAAATTGGCTAAGTCCTAAAATTTGAACCTGCCTTCCACGCGCAAGTCCTTCCTGTCCTTCCACGCCTTCAATCCTGGCCTTATACCCTGCACAGACTACTTATGTGATTTTTGCCAAGTATTCTTTGATCAACAATATGTGCTAGTGGAAAGGAATGTGATCATGTCCTTCATCCGGATGCATGTGTCGGGATATTTACTTTGTTCGGTTTGGCACATGTCTTCTCTTCATCAATAAATAATGAAGTCTCAGGATTAGATTGTGCATCCTCAACAATCTTCTTACAGAGTGCGCTACCTCTAACCAGCTTTTTGAATTTGATATTCACATCATACTCCATGATTTTGGTCACCCACCTTGCTCTTTTCTTATTGATTTTCCGATCCCATGATGAAGTCTCTAACACTAGAGTGTAAAAATAACACCTTGATATGATTTGTGGTGAGCATAATTTTGAACTTCTTAAGCACATGCGTGATGGTGAAGAACTTTTTATCCATGTGATTGTATTTCAACTCATAATTCTTCATTTTCTCGACTAAAAAAGCCATAGGTTGCTCCAGTCCTTGTTCATTTTCTTGTGTCAAGACAACAACAACACTCGCATCAACTCCATAAGCATAGAGGATGAAATCCTTGGAGTAATCTAGATTGATGAGTGTTGCACACAAGCAATTTCTTTCTTCTTCTTTTTAAGATCATTTTTTCTTCTACTACCTATTTGAAGGTTGTGTCCTTTTTTAGAATGAGGGTGATGGGCCTTACTAATCCTGTAAAGTTAGGGATAAATCTCCTAACAAAGTTGATTTTTCCTAGGAAAACTACAAGGCTTTATTATGCACTAGTAGGGAGAGAGCAAGGATAAGCAGGCACATGCTTAGGATCAATTACAATTCCGTCCTTGGAGACTACATGGCCCAAAAGCTTTCCCTATGCCACAAAAAATTACACTTCTTAGGGTTAAGAGATACCCCAAATTCTCTACATCTCTCAAAGACCTTTTCCAAATGCACCATGTGATCCACGTTTTGCTTTGAGAAGACAAAGCTTATTTCATCTAAGTAGACTAGGATGAACTCGTTGATATATCCTTTCAAGATAATGTTCATGGCTCACTAGAATAATGCACCTACATTTGATAGACCAAAGGACATCTTTCAATATGCATATGTCCCCCATTTGTTTGTAAATGTTGTTTTGAATTGATCCTCTTCCTTGACCATGATTTGGTTGAAGCCATAATACCCATCCAGGATGGAAAATATTTGTATGCCAGCCATAGTCTACAAAATCTACTCCATAAAAGGCAGAGGATAGTGATCCTTCAAATATGCCTTATTCAAATCTCTGAAATCAATGCAAAGTCTGATTTCACCATTCTTCTTGCACACTAGAACAAGAATCACAACCCAACTAGAGTACTCGATGTGGAATATTATCTTTGCCTCAATGTGTTTAGACAACTCTTTCCTCACGAGGGGATCTATCCTTGGATTAATTGGCCTTTACTTTTTTTTAATGGGATTGATACTAGGATCAAATTCAATGGAGTTTTGAGCAATAATCAGATCAAATCCTTTGAGGTATTCAAATTCCCATGAGAATAAATCACTATATTTCTAACATAGATAAATGAAGGCATGGTTTTCATCATGTGCGCAAGCTTTACTCAAGAGAAATTCCTTATCGCGCACAATAGTGACTAGGGATCAGTCTTCTTGCATCGTGCACATATATTTTTCTTCACCCTTGAACTTGTCATCAGGGCTAAATATTTTCTCTAAGGTAACTAGCCCTTCAAGTGACTTATTTTTCTTGATTTGAATCACTTGGTCACCATAACCTCATGCAAGTTAGCTTTACATATTTGAAGAGAACTCAAATTCATTCTAAATGTACTAGACAATATGTGTATCATTGTCAAACACTTTCTATTTGATGTGATTATCTAGAATAGATATCATAATCACCATCTTGACATGTTGTGCATTCCACTTGATGAAATCCAAAGCAAGAGAGAACTACAAACCAAGTGCAGCCATCTAATCTGGGTTCTTTGTTCATTTTCCTTGGCACCTCCTACTGATTGAGCATCAAAACCTTCAAGGTCCTAAAATCTATGTTTATGCCCCCAAAATATGCGGTTCCTTAATCTCTCTCTTCTCAACAATAAGAAGACCATACACCAACGCTTCATACTGCTACATTATTGTAGAATGTAAACTAAAACCCATTAGCAAAGAATATTTTTTCATTCTTTGGAGAAATGAGAACAACACCGTGTCTACGCCATTTCTACTTCTAGATCCATCAAAGTATAGCTTCCATAGACCATAATTATCTTCATTTTGTTGAGTGTGTGTGGCAACACAGCCTTCATCTTCAAGGATGTAATAAGTAACAATCTTAGTTTCAAAGGCTTCAAGATCTTTAGCATATGGGTCAAATTTTTTTATGCCTCTCTTCTCACTCATCTAGCAATAAATCAAGTACATGAGGTGTAATAGGTTGTTCTTCAAAAACTGAAATTTGTTCTTAGCCTTCTTGGATTAGGAAATTATCTTGGAGAGGGAATGGGTCATATGACTCAACATGGTAGGAAAATATTTGCTTAGCTTGTATGGTAAACTAGGACCCATACCCTATTTTTAGTAACATATGAGACCAATTAGAAGACAAGTAATGACAACCTTTAGCAAGAAAATCCCTTAATAAACATAAGGAAAACAAAGGGGGTGGGTCAATGATTGACACATATTGAGTTATTATGAAGCTTGGACATGCATGAAGGGTTAACTTAAGATCCTTGATGACCCCAAGAGTTTGATAGCTGAGCCATCAATCTGCAATACTCCTTTGAACATAGGGGTGTATTTAAGGCCTCAGACATTAGTAATTTTCTTAGGCATGATAGAAGTAATAGAGCATAATTCAATCATATAATTGTGGAAAAGGTGTTTTCCTATGATCAAGGACTTATAAAAGGGTGGTATTTTTACAACCTTAATTTATTCTCCCTTGTTTGACATATATTTATAACATCATGAGTTTTCCGAGTAATTGAATCAGCAAGTGGAAGTTACACTGTGAGATTCATACAACAAGTTGCGTAGTGAGATGGATTGGTTAGGGCATCCCACATTGTATTGTTTACATTTTTCTTCTTCATCTCGGTCCAAAATGTTGAATGGAAGGCCCATTGACTTATCCATTTGAGGTGTAGTAGCATATTTTCTTGATTGTTCGTGTGTCGAGGTAGGGACCTTAGCTAACACATATGCTTGACCTATCAAAGGAGGGGACATGCTACTTTTGTTGAAGCATCGTGATGCAACCTCACGCATAGGAATCTACATGCCATGACTATTGGGTTGATGAGCTACATCTTTTTTTTTATTTTGAGGATCAAATTGTGTGACATGAGTGAAGGTTACACGTAGCAATCAAACATTCATTTCTTATACCTTGTGTTATCAGCCACATAGGCAAGTGGTCTATTTGTATTACTCATGCACTTGATTGATTACATAAAATTCTTGAGCCAAAGAACATAAGATTTCTCTCAAGAGTAGCTTACGGAATTTTTTTATTTTCAATCTCATTTACAATTGTGGAAGGTTCATAGTTAGAAGAAACTTAAATCATGTAAGCATGTGTGCACGCAACATTTGTGCATTGATTCTGATTGTGAGGCATATTGCAAGGAAAATGCCACTCGACTCTTAAGCCATATTTTTCTCGAATTAGAACTAGTGCTTGGCTTGCACTGATCACTAGAAGAGGTTGTGTAGGAGAAACTACTTGCAATGGGAGGTGCGCATTAGCATGTCATCTATCATTTTGTTAGTTTTACCCATATCTTTGATTTATATATTGATTTCTAAAGGGTTGATGGATTTGATTATACCCTTGATTAGAACTATTTCTGAAGGCTTGCACCTACTGCTTCTCTAATGATATGACTTTATTGGATAAGTTCCTAATCAAGGCCTTCATTTCATCATCCTATTTTTGTGCGTGGGAGAATAGGATGTGGATGCGCAAAGTGGGTTGAGTGCTCGCTTGTGAATGAGAGCAATAGAAGGTGGGGGCGCGTAAGGAATTTTTGGGAATAAGGGTGTGGGTGGCCTAGAGCTAACTTTTCTACCTAAATGAGACTATTTTCTGCCCTTATTGCAATATTGTAAGCAATAGGTAAGGTTCTACCTCCCATGGATTGAATCATGACTGAGATATCACTATTGAAAGACCTTAGATAATACAAGAAAGCATTTTGGGTTGTAGACCTTATCACTTGAGGAATTATGTCCAAAGTCTTCTGAAACCTAATATTAAAATTAGTCATCTACTCAACAAGCACACTTTTTTTTTTTGTCATTGGTTTCTCAACCAAGGAAAGGTGGTATGAATTATCTTCAAAGTAGTTGAAAAGATCCATTCCAATCTCATCCTAGCTAGCAATAGATGCAAGTATCGTGGATTTTATACCATTGAATTTCTTTTCCCTTGAGTTAATCTGCAAGTAGCCTAACTACTACATCATTATGTGTGACCAAAAAGACAGAGAAAACATTGGCTACATCCTCGGATGTGCTCAACAGGGGTGAATTGATTATCATTGGTGAAGTATGGAATTATTTTGAGTGTGGCTTTTGGCATATCATGTTGTTCATTGATAAGAAGAGGACCTACGCTAGTAAATTTGGAAAATTTTATCTAAGGTGGTGGAGCCACCATGACAAAGTTACGCAGAGATCTACTGAGAGGTGGAGTGTATTGCAAAGTGTGCTAGAGATGGATATGCATGCGTGATATTTTTACTATGTGTTCTTCTTGGAGAAAGATGGAGATACTAAAAGGAATCTTCAGTTGTTGTGTTTTGTCTTTTTGTACTCTTCTAATGAAAGGTGTGTAGACTATCGAAAACAATAGATCTCAATGTTGGGAGTCACCGATTTGTTGAAACAAGCCTCCAAAGGTTGGAAATCACTAAGCCACACACCAGAACTTAGTAACAATAAAATTTAAGCTTTCAATGTTGGTCCCATCGGGCATGCCAAAATATTTTGGAGCTCAAACTTGCACCCATCCCGCATCAAGTTGAACTAGGTTATTGAGGCAACAATGGGACTATCTCCAATTTTAGGGACCTTGCGCACTTGAGAAAGACCTCTCAAGAAGGCCGCTCTACCTATTTCTACTGTAATCGCTACTCCTAATGATAAAATGGAAATCATAAGCTAAACATGCCTAGGGACCAAGGATAGAAGGTTACACGAAAATAGAAAACTACTCTAAGGGAGGCGATAGCACTAGAAAGAAAAGGGGGGTGAACATGATTTGTTTTGAGCAAAAACAAAGGAAAATGCGCAAATGAAGGCTAGACATGCATAGCACAAACCGTAACGCAATCACACAATCAATTTCACAAGGCACAATCAGAAAATGAGATGTAAGGGATGTGAGAAAGTACAAAAACACACAACATAAGGGAAAGGCAAGGAAGAAGAATACAAACAAGTTAAGGAAGAAAATAGCCACAAAAAATGCTTCTATTACTTCCAGAAATGCACAATCTATTACAATGGTGTATGAGGCCAATATCCACATGCAAAGACCAAATCTAAAGGCATGTAACTCAAAATGTAAATAATGAGAAACCTTAACAAATACTAGAGGATCTAATGTGTCCAACCATTTACAATGATCAATGCTCTTACATTTATAGAAGAATGAATGAGAGAAAAGGAGGATAAAGGAGGGAAAATCAGATTTGAATCTTCAACCACCAACAACCAACAATGAATGCCTATGAATATTCCTGAAAATCTATCAAATGCACTTCCCCATGAATTTTTGGCATGTAAGAGAAGGAAGGAGGAGATATTTGAATCAAATCGAGTTGTTCAAGCGATTAGATCCTCGCATTAATGGTCAAGGGATGTTTTCATGCTCCTCACCTACCTAATCCCACTAAAATTTGAACTTGAGTGATCTAGAGTGTAGCCCACATCATCAACTATCTAACAAGACAAAAAGAGCCAAAATTTTATCCCCTCAACAAGAGTTATGATGATATGAATTTTTGGGTTGAATTGACATGTGACGCATGCATACCGGCTAGAGGAATTAGCTGACTATTCATATATTTTGTCATTTTATGTCATGTGTCGCACCTTAGTTGGTTGCAATAATTTGGTGACCTATTAGCGCGCTTTGATAGGTTGTATGTTATACACTCTTTTCGACAGTGCCACATGGCATAAGAACTAGCGCAAAGGAGGCGTGAACACGCGTGAAAGGGAGAAGTGTGAAAGAATAAGGAAAAGATAAGGCATGCAAAATTAACATGTGTTAGAGGAATGGGAACATATTTATATGAGATAATTATGTAGGTAGGGCGTGATCATCTAGAAGGTGATGTATGGCGTTGAGGAAGGGAGTGCGCAAGAATTCCAGAACTCAACTAATTTTGGAAACTAATTCCAAGGTGTGAGCGAAGGGTGCATGAACTTTTAGGAAGAAGGTGGATGTATAAGGAGTGTACATAAGGGAAATTTAGAGATAGAGGAATGAGGAAGGAAAGTGGAAGGCATGAAGAAAAATAAGAGTGCGGGAGGGTGTGTGAGGGAAAATGGAAATAGATAGAAGAAAAATAAGGAAAATGAAGGGAGCATAAGAGGGGGACTACGCGCAAGGGTGTGCATGGAACTCGCAACCAAGTAAATAGTACCAAGGAGACAACCAAGGTGCATGCAACCCGCAATATAGGAATTTAAAGCCGTAATGGGGATGTAAGTTTTCAAAATAACTAGGGAGTTATTTTAGATAACATAACCATCTCATACCAATGAGCTTCCTCATTTAAATCTTGTCGAATCCATTCAATCTAACATCTAGTACACATAGATCTTCTACTACCTATCTCAATCTACAATTCCTCTAACCTATCGAAAAATGGTACGAGGTGTTTTCTTCAACGTGTCACCCACTATGTCATCCTTTGTGGCCCCACCACCCACCATGTTGCTAAACCAGAAACAAAAATTATTTTTAAACTAAAATAAAATGGAAAGGCATCCTTTACAAGTGTGGGTTTAATGGTATCTTTATTTTATGCCTTAAATCTAATGAATTTATCTGTGTTATCCAAGAAGTCCATGATGGAATTTGTGGTGGACACTTTAGCAGTTTGGTCATTTCCAAGTGCATTCTTTAGATGATTTATTATTGGCCCACCCTCAATTAAGACTGTTGTAACTATGTAAAAATGTTTGTAAAATTCCAATTAACATTCTAATCTCATCTACATTCCTATCCAGTCATTACAACCGACTCAAAATATTTGGCCTTTCTTGTAATGGGGCCTCAAACTTATTGGTCTCATCAATCTGCATTCTTCTCGTTGTAATCATTATATCATCACCGCTACTAAATACTTCACCAAGTGGGTGGAATCCATTCCACTCGCATCCACCAAAGCTAACAAAATCGTTGATTTCATCTATCAAAGACATCATCTTTCATTTTTGTATTCCTCACAAAATCATCACGGACAATGGAAAGTCCTTCAAAAAAATATCTTAAGAAGCTTTGCAACTCTTTCAACATCAATCTTAGCTTCTCATCTCCTTATTATCCTCAAGCTATGGCCAAGTTCAAGCCACCAAAGAAATTGTTCACAATATCCTTGCCAAAAATTGTTGATAAATCAAAGTTGAAATTGGTATCTTCATATCACATTCACTCTTTGGGCTTATCAAAATAACATCTCGCACCTCTACGGGTGTTACTCCTTTCTCTCTCATTTATGGCTCAAAGGTCATTCTTCCTCTCAAAGTTCAAATCCCATACTTTTTCATTCCTCTTCGCGACTTCATATTTGACAAGGAATATCACTTATAGTGTCTAGCATAGCTTGAATTTCTAGACAAGCGTTTCTTAATCACTCTTCAACATCATAATGTCTATCAAGAGTGCATCAAACATGCCTATTATAAACATCTTAAGGAACACGATTTTAACACGTGTGACCTTGTCCTTAAAGAAAATAATAATGTCACTGCTCTCGAAAGGATCCAACATGGAAATTTTTCTCCCGGCTGGATTGGACCATTTATTATCACACATAAATATGGGTCTAGGGCCTATTGTTTAGTGTCCCTTAATGGTAAACAGAAATGGAACCTCTCAATGCCTTTCACTTGCGGCCTTTCTATGTTAATGCATCTATCAACGTGATCTTAGTCACATTCTAGGATCTCATTTCCATCACTAGCCTTTCCATCTCTCATCGTAATGATTTGGAATTATGTGGTCTACTGTCACTATCCTATCTATGACCTTGAATATGGGCACCACAACTCTGCCCATAGCATATTCCTCATGGACAAGTTCCTCCTTCTAGGTGGGAACCCCACAATCATTACATCCATCACCTTCTTATCTACCTACTGGAACCATGATAAGGGTCCATAGGTGTCACTTATACATCCTCATTCCCGTTCCGTAAGTGGTCTACTTGGCTATCCCCAGCTCTATCATAAAAATTCAAAATTCAGGATGCTCATATCAAAATCTATCTTATCCAAAAATTTATTTCTCCTCGAAGGACATGTTGGACCCCTAAAAGATAATAATTATGAGCGATGTGAAGGGTTTTAACATGCGGGCATTAGGCACAAAAGTAAGACAAGAAGTGTGCGAGGGCTCACACCAGAAAATTGTATCTCATTCTTAGCCGCATTTTGAGCCAGGAGTAAGATTGGAAAGATAGAGAGTTGGAGGATTGACCAAGCAAGGTTTTGGAGATAAGGATAGAACATGAAGACTTGCAGTTCAAGAAAATTCTATTTTGAGACATATCTCATGCGAAGGAAGTTAAAATGTCATGCAGGGTTTAGGCTATTAATAGGATTAGATCTATAGTTTATATTAGAAGATAATCTATTATTAGTGAGCTTGCATGCTCTTGTAGTTGGATTATAACACACACATGGCTATTTCTAGCATGTGGGCTATTTTTGGAGAGTGCATGAGTAGTGAAGGGAAAGTCCCCACTACTTATAAATATGTATTGATTTGCACGGTATCAGAGATCTTGATTAAGTATTGTAATAGAGTTATGCAGTTAGTTTATGAGCGCGCATGACTTATGGTGATACTCTTATGTATGTATTCAGATTTTTTTACATTGATTAATACAATGGATCTATGTGGTTGGATATTGGTTATTGATTCATCTATTATAGGATCTTGCATGGTGAACTTGATATTAGTTCTTGTTTGATTCTTTATGCACTATGGCTAAGATCTAGATCTATTTATGGTTTATCCTTGTATTTTTGTTATAGATATGGATTATATGTGTGTTCATCATGCTAACTTCTTAACAAATTTGTCATAAAAGAGGGACCTGGTACCCTTTCACGCTTTGAGTGAGTGCTCAGGTCTACCTAAGTGATGTGTCATCGCACCTTGAGTTGTTTGGTAAAATAAAAGACTATAGGACAGCTTGTTCATATAAAGTAAATAATGTCAAGAATATAGATTGATCCCTCAAAGGACAACTACCATGCATTCCTATTCTCGCTAGAAAAAAAAGAAAAAATGTATATCCTATAACACTCCCTCTAAGGATGGCTACTTTCTTATTTCATGGTAGTGAAGGCTTCCCACATTGATTAGCCTTATAAAAACATTAAAAGTAAAAATTGTAAAGCAAGCATCCTCGTAAATATTCCCGCATGGATAATCTTTCCTACCTATAGAAAACTTCCTGCATTGATCAATTTTTGCAATATTTATCAAAGATGGGGTGCATAGACCTAGGACAACCACCTAAGAAGAACCTACTTCCCTTGTATAGGCTACATCTAAAACCTATTTTTGTTTCAACAAGAGGCGTGTAATAACACCTTCCATTCTTCCTCATGATCTCAAATATGACTAACTATCATCGTTATGTTTTAACACTTGTATTAGGTCATAATTGCATCACTTTATGTGTGCTCCCTTTCACACTTTACCCCCAATCTGGTCTAAAAGCATCTATTACATGTGCACTTATTCTTATGATGCGAGTATACTTATTATATTTTGGTCACTATACCTGTGGTCGTGTTTTTTCTATCTAAATTTCATCACATCTAATCTAATCTAATATCTATATCTTTCCTGTCATATCCATCACTTATCATGATCATTTCTAATCTAAATTCATTATGGCATCGTATCAAATTTCTAAATCAACCTCCAATCACACCTAATCTACATCTATCACATCATCTAATCTAATCTAACATATACACCTTACCAATCATATATAATCATATCAATCATAATCACATCTAATCTAATTCCATCATATATTTCCAAATATCTAAATTCATACACCATTTCATCATCTAAACATCTAAGTTCATCACATCAATATCTAAGTCGTTATCCATAAAATAAATATATTACATCATCATCTCATATATACATCATATCAAATATCTACATTGTAGTGCCCACTTCCCTTTGGCACCTTTTATTACCGATCATGAGATCGTAGACTATATGACATACATTTTAATAGTTTTGATTTAGTATGGTGTTAGATGTCGATCCTGGATTATCACAAATCTGATTATATATAATGCATGGTGATTATTAGAGACACTCACATGTGGATGATGATATATTATTGACATGGATGTTTAATGCAAGTTATTCGAACATGTGATTTTGGAGATTATTAGTAAACCTAGAAAAGGAAAAATTATTTGATGATCATATAGTTTTCGATATAAATTGTAAATGATTTTGTTGATTGCCTTGGTGATTGTTGTGATTCATATGTATAGATGATTTTGTGATTTTATTATATATTCATTTTGGATGTTCTGATATGGCCATGAGGCCGAATGAGGTATTTTTGTTTTGCAGGTTTAAAATATCACAACAGACATCGGGGGATTAGAGACTAACCAAAGTGGAATTCTAGGTGAATTCGACAAGGTCACCATGGCAACTTGTTTTGTGTGTGTGGTGTATTTTGTTAGAGATTCCCATGGGGGATCATCTTTACATGTGACCATGGGTTTTTGTATTTTATTAATGTTATAAAATGTTACTGTTGTATGTATTTTATCAGTAATGTATTCCTTCCTTTAATTTATTAAAGTTGTGGTAGATTAATGTGGAAATCTTATGATTAAAATTTAAATAAATCAAATGGGGATATGGGAAAATAATAATGGAAGTTGTTGGTTTGTGTAAGAGTATGTTTAAGTATGTTTTGGTGTATTAAACACTCCACCTCCATGAAAAATTCGAAATTGTCCTTGGGAGCTGTTTTGGAGGCTTGTGGGACAAGAAAAACTTGTCCCATACCTCTAAATTTAATATACCAACCATACTTATGGATGGAGATGTGATTTGTGACTTTTAAAATGTATTTTATTCATCATGTTGCTTGTTTTGGATTGCACTCTCTTACATTTCATTTAAATTGTTGTCCCTTGAGGTGTGGGCTCTTTTGAGTGTGCAAGTAACTTGTCATTTTTCACCCACCTCTTTATTGTGCTTGGGAGAATGGATTTTTGTCTTTTTTGTTTGAATTGGTGGATGTTTGGTGTGGCATCCTACATGGATCCACATCATCCTCTTCTCTCCCTCTTCTATTTAATTCAAACTCTCTTCTTGTTTTTGGGGTTGTTGAAACATTTTTCATGCTTCCTTGGGTGCATTTTTCTTGTGATTGGAACTCTTACTTTGGAGAAGCTTTGGTGAATATTTTTTCTTGGTTGTTGAACCTATTTGCATTCATCCTTGGGGGTACATTTTTTCTATGATTAGAGCTCTTGTTGATTTGGAGGATATTGGAGAGCATTTGATACTTTGGCACTGTTGTTTTGGGACTGTATTTTTGACATTCAAAGCTTGTTGTGTGGAGCAAATCCTTCCATGGAGAGGTAGGATTTTATTCCTTATTTTATTGTTGTTATTTTCTTGTTGAGTTGTGTGTATGGAGAATGTTTTATTGCTTTTGTTGGCTGGTTGGGTAGACTACCTTAGGGAAGGTGTAGGAGAAGGCTATGGGGAATCCATGTGGGGGCATAAGGGAATGCCATGGGCATCAGAGTTTTGTGGAGGGAGTTTTGGGTTTGGGATCCACCATGGAAAAGAAATAGCTTGCATTTCTTACTTGTGGGGGGGCATAAGGGAAAATTTGTGGGGGGGCATAAGGAGGGGTTGGGAGGCATAAGGTTTATGGGATATGATATGTTATATTGGTGGTATGATTATAGGTGGATGCCCAAATTCCTAATTAGGAGGCATAAGTAGCTTCCCCCATAGTCCTTGCTCCTTTGGCTTGCATGATCAAGCCTGAGTTGTGATTTGAATGTTTTCTATTGCAGTTGTAAAATGTTGTTTGGTATTGAGTTATGTTTTATATTGACATGTGCATGTGTGAAAGAATGTTGTGTTGTGGAAGCCAGTTGTTGCCATGGGTTGAATTGCATCTAGTATTGTACTTTGGTTGGGGCTTGGGGGCCAATGATGAAGGAAGGCTTCTCCTTTCATTGGATGTCTTGGTTGGGTGGAGAGCATTGCCTTTCCCCCTCTTTGTTGTGATCAACTTGGAGAAAAGAGAAAATGAGCATGTTGTTGTTTTAGAGCAATGGAAAAATATAGTTTGACAATCCCTTGTGAATACCCTTTTAATTGTAATCCTTTCCCACTTTGAAGTGGATGATTTGTATAATTATTGTAAATGAGAAGTTGCTTGTATTGATGAGGAAAGATTGAAATTGAAATGTGAAATGTAGAGAGTTATATTCCATTCTCTATTTTGAAAAGGAATGTGAAAATGGTTATATGTATTGTATATTGTATTTTGAAGCTAAAAGAAAGAGATAAGTTGTAAATTTGTTGTTGGAGGTCAATAAAGGAATTCCCTACCTTCTCAAACTTGCATGATTATATTGAAATTGAATTGCTATTGTGAATTAAAATCTTTGTTGGAAAGAAGAATGCGTAGGAAGGAAGTATGTTGTTTTTGCATCCTTGGAATTATATTAAAATTGAAATCAGAACTTGTAATTTAACTTGGAAATGAATTGTTAGAATCAACTGAAGGTAATGGATTAGTTTAGGTATTAAATACCATACCTATAGGACAAAACTAATAAATAACTCCTTCAAAGAAACTGATCACTGGCATTGTGTATAATTTTAAACCGGCAAAAAGGAATGTAATCAAATTATACTGATTCAGACTGCACTTAACAATCAACTTAAAAATGTTATAGATTAGTATGCTAAGACATTTAGGAATTCAAATTGACAAATAAATCTCAAGAAAACAACTTAACCATTGCTAATTTGAAAATGATCCCTCCAACAGTCATTTCTGTCACTTGTTGGAAAAATACAATTTTGAATCAATTGAACAAATTAACTTTCCAAAAACACTCTAAACCCTCCCTAGACTAGTCCTCCATGTCTGTTTGACATGTTGAGTGAAGGAGGAGATCTAATTTAACCAAATTGAGAAGTTGTAAATTTTCAGTTCACTAATTATAAGCCTACAGATCCTTTTTGCAAAATTGACCCTTTAAAACTTATCTAAAAGTAAAATTTATGTTTCCTGTATAAAGAGGGCATCGAGATATTTCCAAAAATTCCTTGTTTTCCCAAAACTGAGCTTTCTAGCTCAAGTTATGGCACTTTGAAGTTTTTGTGCCTTAGTGGGAAAATTTGTGAAAATTTTCCTGAGGGCCCGCAACCCAAAATTTCCCGTCATTTTGGCCTTAGAAAAGTTTTTGGAAAAATTTTGGTTCGGGAAAATTTTTGCATTTTCCTCTGGTCCCGCAACCAATTAGAGGATGCCATGTGTCCTCTTAGAGCTATGGTGAAGGCACAATTTCTTTTCAACCCTTAACTTTTTTTTAAAAATGGAAAAATTTCCTTCTTAGCCTAACAGCCCGTAGCCAATGAGAGGGTGCCACATGGCACCTTGGGGTGGGAGTGGGGAGGGAGGACCCCTTTAATTTCTTTGGTTTTTGGCCTTGGGAAAATTTCAACAAGATTCCCCGTGGCCCCACATCACCCCCCAACTCGGGCTTTTCTTCTTCTATGGGCACGCAGACTGCGCATCCCTTTCTCCCTTTTGTCCTCCGTCAAGCACAATGCGCTAAATCCTCCCCCGCTCCACCAATTCCCTCCACCTCTCTCAATTTTTGCCAAGACTTGACACATGTCCACCAGGGACCCGTGGAGGTGTGGAAGAAACTTTGCATTTGTGCCCGTGCAATGGGAAAATTCCCCAAGCCACCCCGTGACCCGCCAACCCATTGGAGGTGCTTTCCCCTCCTCTTGACACGTGTCCCCTTGGGGAAAATTTGACCTAAGAACTCCACCCGCTCATATCTTGAGTTCTGTAAGGAGTTAGGAGGACTTCTTTATATCACGAAAGGTGAGAAAATTTCATATCCATTGGGAATGGTTTAGGAAATTTTGGAAGCATTAAGAAGGAGAAAATCTAGTTGAAACTTTGAGCCTATTAGAGAGTTGGGTATGGGGTAAATTTCTCCCTGAACCTAATTGAAACTTCTAGCCCTAAGTTTTGGACCTTGTGACCTCTGGGAATAAAAGAGAATTTTGTTCTTGTGGATTTGAGTTGTTCCAGAATCTGTTAGTGGTAGCTGCTGCCTAACAACCTAGGGGTAGACACTCTCAATCAAGTGTTGGGAGTGGGTAAGTGAGACCTTTCTCTGTTGACTTTATTTATGTGTTCTTTCCCTCACTATAATTTAAACCCTACTCTTGTCTTGATCTGGTGGAAATTAATTACCTTGGGTATTTAATTGTTTTGGGTCCCTTAACCCTAAAATTTAATCAGGGAATATTTAGCTAAAATGTCAATGAAATCAGTAATTAAATTAATCCCTAGAGAGATTTGAGCTAGGGTGGACCTATTGCACTTGTTGCTCTATAATGAGAAATTAGTAATTATTATAATGGGAAAAATTATCAGTTGAATTTAATTGTCTTCGAGACTTTGGTCGTTAACTCCTAATCAAAAAAATTATTCCATAATTTTCTAGCTAAACCTAGGTTGTTCATGGGTCTCAAGTGGGTTGTTTTAACCAAGCATCACATACATCATCATCTATATATATCCAATCCATCACATATAATCTACATCCAATCAGTATATCATATCACATCATCAATATGCATTACATACATCAAAGCATCTAAATCAACACCCATAATTAAATAAAGCTTCTAATTCAAATGTTAACAAACATCAAAGCATATAAATCATCACATCCATCTACCGTACTCATCACAACACATGGAACTTGTTGGGAATTCAAGACTCGTGAAATAGTGTCGTGATTCAATAACAAACAAAATCATACACACATGATCTAAGTAATTACCCAAAATCTATAGCATTGGAAGTATAAACTAGAATAATCCAAATCACACAAAAGTACACACACATAACACAAAGATGTACCGCAGCTTTACCTAATGTGGGTCTGTCTACCAAAGATAGAGATCTCATATATATATATATATATATATATATATATATATATATATATATATATATATATAACAAGAGATTACAAACCAAATATTCTCGCCCAAGAGTACATGTATCTCTACAAAGTATATCCTCCTCCAAATCTCTAACTAGATCTACCTAAGTGCACTACAATTTTGCCTTTCAAACACCACCAGATATCACATACCAGAAGTTGCTTTGTATATGCCACTATGTAACCAAGATATCATTGTAAATATGCAAACAATACCTCTCGTAAGGGTCTACCAATGTACAACCATAACCATGCACCAAGAAGTAAGTCACTCCTCCATCATTTCATAACTGTGCAAACAATAAGACAACTTCTTCTACAATAATATATTCCTATAGATCAACAAAGACATCATGATATCATGGATCTCGTAATACAATATCTCACAATAACTCGTGGATCTACAAGAATGAGAAATAATAAGATCTCACAACAACCTATAAATCTAACAAAAAGAAATGCTAAGTATTTTTCATACTATATGCAATTACATTACATGAGACTAAACAATACAAAGGAAATACAATAGAAGATAATACCATCTTCTCACCAACATTGTACATGCACTTTCCTTTCGTCTGCCTTCTCTCTATGAAATCTCTTGTCTTCATGCAATCTACTTTTTTCTTCTTCATCATCCTTTCAACCAATGATAGCTCAATTCTTCTCTTTCCTTATTCCAACCTATCTAACCATAGTTTTCTATCTTATATAAGCCTAGAAAAACTTAGGGCACAATAACCATGCAATTACATCCTTTAGATTTTCTTTAAAACAAAAGCTAGATAAAATATGTGGATCAAATAAAACATTCCATGCACAGTGACCGATGTCGATCAAGCCTTGACTAATTCTCGTCACCTGTGTAAACCAAAGCAACTTTGTAATACATGCTCCAATGAATATATTTAGTTCCACAACCCAACAATATCCCACTGGAGATAAATTATTGAACCTTGTACACTGCACTGTACATCACCATCCTCTACATACCGTGAATACCATCTTTCTATCCATAAACAATTCTCTCATCAATAAAACTAGGAAAATCAAACCATCTTCTCAAATTAAAAAGATAAAACCATGACTTACCAAATATGCACAAAGCTACAACTGATCCATGACACCAAGCCTTAGGCTCCCACTGAAGCATAACACCATACCAGTTATTGGTATCATATAATTAAGTCAACATAGTTCCTCATGCAACAAGCTATCATTACTAACACACCTGCAAGATCTCCCACTCAAATCAAAGTACTGAACCTCAATCACATCCATAGCCATACCTGTAAAACCAACCATGTTCTCTAACCATCTATCCATGTCTCCATGTAACCACCAATGCAATCTGGACACACATGTCAAACTCGGAATATTCAAAAGCAAAACATGATCCTAGGTAATGATGGCCCAAATGATTTCTACCTACAATCTGTGGGTGATCAATCCACAAAAATTGCATAACTCAAAGAATCCAAACACTACAATCTACAAATCCAACCCTACATAAAAACTAGCATATCTAAGAAAACAATCAGTATATAACATCTTCAAGAGTAACATAGTAAAAATAATAAATACAAACATCCCCTAATCATGCTCAAGGGCATCTAAACCATGCTCATAGGTATCCATGTGCAAAACAAACATTTGCATCATCATAGACTCACAAAATAGAATCTATCCACATGTACAAACTCACCATGTACATCCATTCATATCACTAGATCTCCGTAAGCTCTAAGTCCACTAGTGACTAACTCCAAAGCCAAATATGAATTATGTTCCCATCAATGTCAATGAAAAACATCATTTCTAAACTATGCCACTAATACCAAGTGCAAATACTAGCAAACATGTCATCAACATACTATGCACAATTAACCAAGATGAAATCAAAATAAGAGCACCATACATAATGGATAAATAAACATTTTTGGCAAACCTATGACCTAACCGACCTCGGTCAACCCTCGATCGACCAAGGTTCTTAGATGACTAACCACAACTACCCCTAACTAACACCAGCCTCAGAATAGCCATATTTTCTTTTCTACACCCTTCAAACTCTAAAAATTCTCTATCATCTCAACCCAGCTTGAATAAACCATCAACTGCAATCCCATAGGAATATCCAAGCACCACAAAATAAACCGAAGTGACATCACCATGCAATAAAATAAAAATACCTATAAAACTCGTGGATCTGTCCTTAATAACCACTTTGTGCCTCCTACCACTTTGAATAGTAGCATCCTCCTTTCACTCGAATGTGCATCTATGTATAACCTACAATGACAAAAACTATGGCTTGCTCTTGCTCAACATGAACTCCCCTGCACTGCCTCTAATCACAAGCTCAAAAGCTCCAATATATATCAGTGAGAAATAAAACCAGATGAAAGAAATATAAACATGATTCCCTTCTTAAAAATAATACTTCTACATCACAGAAGTTTGGACTTCTTGTGAAGTAGGTGAATCACCTTCTTTTCATCTGTGTGTACTAACATCTCTGTTACCTACAATTGTGTGTCTAAACATGAATTTTCATTGAGGATCTCATCCTTAGACTAGATACCCTTGTCCTCAAGATTCCAACACATCCTCGGAAATAAAATTCAAACCCACCAAATATCCATGGTGAAAATTTTTACTTGTGCACAAAATCCAAACATAATATCAGTTGCTTCAAATGAAATAAATAAAACATGAATCATATAGAGATGCCTGACTCAAAGTCTCACAGTACTAGCCGAGCCAACTCTGTCCTCTTTTTGATCCAAACATTGAAGTGATATATATTGTCTCTGCCATGTACACTCTATGTAAGAAAATTGATCCTCCAAAATAGGACATTGAACTATCCATGCCCTCTCTTGATGCAAAAATCCTATACGAGATAAGCTTCCACAGAGACCAACCACGGTCAGGTTGATGCGGTTACCCTATGTGACCGACATCAGTTCCAAGACCGACTTTGGTGCTACTGGAACGAACCCAATGCCACACAATTTGGCATAGAACACCATACCATGTGCCTACTTTGATCAAAACGGATAATTTGAAATTTGAGCCATTCATTTCAAGAAGTGCCCAAATCTCGTACACAAAATAATACATCAAATTTATGCAATAAATTTCATCAAGATGAAATACATCACCTTATCAAAGACCAAGATAATCAATTATATCTTTAATCAAGTACATGCTTCTCTAATGGAATCCATGTATTTAACTATGTTATAACCTCTCTACCAAAGCCCGTGCATCTAACTGCACCAAGGATGCAAAACTTTCTCCTCTACCTCAGATTTGCAATCTAAAACATGCATGTGCAATGAAAACGCAAAGCACTACAAAACCAAGATAAAACCATACCTCTATAACCAAGATCTGTAATCTGACCACCATGCTTATGCCTCCAAGAACCAGGGACACCTCAGTAAGTAAGATACATTACATGCATCTTCTCAATTATTCAGATTTGTGATATTCTATTTACAACTAGGCTTCCCAGTAACCAACCATAGTCACCAGAATCGACCACGGTCACCCTTCCACACCCTTCGGTTGCCACCTAGCCAATTTTGGTCACCGTATTTTACAAAGCAACCTCTCATTTCTTTCTTCCGCATGATATTCAATATCACCCCGTGATTTACACATTAGGCAAAACAAACTCTGCTCTCATACATGTTAGTAAACCACTAACAATATATCAAGCAAAACCTTGTTCTAAAATAACCAAGATCTCGATACCAGTTGTTAGAAATTTGGTACGCAAAATAGTGTTATGATTCAATAAAAACAAAATCATGCACACGAATCTAAATAATTCCCAAAATCTATAAAGAAAGTGGAAGTATAAACTAAAATCATCCAAATCACACAAAAGTACACACACATAACACAACATGTACCATTTTTTACCCAATATGGGCTATGTCCATTAAAGATAGAGATCTCATATATATATAATATGACAAGAGATTACAAATCAATTCTTCTCGCACAAGATTACATGTATCTCTACAAGAGTATCTCCTCCTCCGTGATCTCCAACCAGATTTTCCCGAGTATACTAAACAATTCCTCCATACCACCACCTGTGTCTCCTCCAGATCTCTAACTATATCTACCTGAGTGCACTACAACCATGCCTCTGAAACACCACCAGATCTCACATACCAAAAACTACCCTGCATCTTCCACTATGCAACCAAGCTCTCACTGTGAATCTGTAAACAAGACCTCTCAGAAGGGTCTACCAATGTGCAACCGTAATCGTGCACCAAGAAGTAAGTCTCTCCTCCATCATTGCATAACATGTGCAAATAGGAAGAAAACTTCCTCTATAATACTAGATTTCTATGGATCAATAGTACATCGTGATCTCATGGATCTATAATACAATATCTCACAGTAACATGTGGATCTACAAGAATGAGCAATAACAAGATCTCACAACAACATGTGGATCTAACAAAAGAAACATTAAGTGCTTTGCATACTATGCAAGCCATTACATGAGACTAAACAATAGAAAGGAAATACAGTAGAATATAATATCATCTTCTCACCAACAGTGTACCTACACTTTCCTTCTTTTTAGCTTCTCTATATGAAAGCTCTTGCCTTAATGATGTCTACTTTTTCTTCCTCTTCTTCTTATTCATCCTTTCAACCAAGGATAGCTCAATTCTTCTCTTTCCTTATTCCAACCTATCTAACCCTAGTTTTCTAGCTTATATAAGCCTAGAAAACTTAGGGAACAATAGCCATGTAATTACATCCTTTAGATTTTCTTTAAAACAAAAGCTAGATAAAATTCATGGGTCAAATAAAACATTCCACGCACAGGTGACCGATGTCGGTTCCTCCGTAGCGACCCGATTGATTTTGCTTACTCGAAATGTCGGTCATCGTGTAAAACAAGAACCTTGTAATGCATGCTCCAATGAAGATATTTAGCTCCACAACCCAATATAACTCATGATAAAATCATTGTGTATATATATATATATATATATATATTAATATGCATCATCAGAATGTGTATACATCTATGATAGGCCTCAAATAAGCTCTATATTAAATTATATACATCCAGATCAATATCAAAATCTACATATAATGTTCACCCTACTCATTGAACATAAGATTAGATGTTGACCCAAGCTAGGTCAGCATCAACCCTATCCAATCATCGTCGACCTAACCCTATTTATCACACCTCATCTTTTTCATTCAATATCCTTATCAAATTATCTTTTCTTCCACATTTAACTTATGTGTTAATCATAACACACATTTATTTGTCCTAATGGCCTCGCTTAGCTATGTATACTTTGCTTAATGCTAAATCAAATGAAGCAAGAACTACCACCTAAAATAATTCTACAATTTAGCTAAAACAAAGCATAAACACCATCATGATAAGAATTCAACAAGGGTTAGATGCTAGCTTTCATCAATACAAACTTTGAAACTAACAATGCTAAATATCTAAACTCCTCTATTCTCTAACAACAAATAAATGAATGGACCTAAGTAAGCTCCATGGCTATCAAAATAGTTGTCCTTAATGTTCCAAGAACCTAGGAATGGGAGCTAATCAAAGTTGGGCTACAAGACCCTTTTGAAACCTCCCATATGACCCAAGCACTTTAAGAAAGAGGCTTAACTCTTCAAGATGATGAACTCTCAAAAGGGCAAGGTGCAAGCTCTTAGTCTCTTTGCTATATGCTTTGCATTTGCTCTCTTAGAAAGTTTAGGTGTAAGTAAAAAGGTAGGTGGAGGGCTCTTTATATAGCCCAAAGGATAAAGGATTCAACACATTCTCATGAATGTGGGATAAAGGTAAAACATGATTAGGAATGGATAAGGTTGCTTTATTAAAGGTAACCTTACTTTAGAAGAGTTTAATACATGTTTAGCAAGTCATGGGAGTTGGGGGGTGTTTTAATTAATCAAAGGTGATTAACTAATAGGTATGTGTAAGCTTATAGAAGCCAATTAGAAGAATATTAGTGTGATTTAGGCTATTATAAGGGGATTAAATCAATTAAATATTGATTTATTGGTTAAATGGAAGGGAAAGCTAATTAATTAATAATAATTAATTAGTCTAGGTAGTAAGGGTGATTTATTAACTAAGGTCATTAATTAGGTATTTTTTGGATAGGTAACTTAATTAATTAGCTTAGTGTAATTAATTAATGATGATATGAGGGAAAATGAGCACTTTTGACGATATGTTGTTGATTTGCGAGAAAGGGGATAATTAGCGCAATTTAAGTATTTAAATTGCTTGGGCGTAATTATAGGTGTCTACATTTGCCCCTCTTTGGGGTGGCATAAGTGATGCCACTTCAAAGATAGTAGACAGTAAGAGATTTTGAAGAGATAGAAGAAAAATTAGTAGGAGGGAGAGATGCCCCTCGAGTGTCGATGGGGTGATGAAGGAAGTCGATCGATGATCGAAAAAGATGAGAAGTAAAGCGTAAGAATGGGGACGAGGTAGGATGCCCCGAGGAGAGGGAGAATTAGGGGTGAAAGGGAAGTGGTGTAGAAGAAATATGGATGAGAGGAGAGAAGAGCTTAACATCTAGCCACTTATTTGTTTGGAACAAATTTGATGTCATCATATTGCATAGGAACTACATGATCGGTCCTTACGAAAAATATAAGCATACGACAAAGGTAGAATGACATGAAATGCCATACTACGAACAATTATCCATTGCTGAAAGTACCAACTCCATGCACCATACAATAATGCAATGCAATACGAGAAGGAAACAAGCTCATATAACATGGAAAACAAGTACGAACACACATATCTAACCCAACAACGGTCAAGACAGTTGTACAAATATTTTGTTCTCAGTGTTGAAGAGATCCACAAGTTCGTGATTGAGAAAAGGGTTAAAAATGATGCCCCAAGCAAGGATACATGCAAGGGGAAATGAAAATGGACATGGGGTCCATGAAAAGCATTTGTGCAAACGAAACAACACCAGTAACCAAAAGTGCCCCAGAGTACAGATGAAGCAAGCAACTAGCTTTTGTGAATGGTTGTGAATCCGGTGATCCACGAGTCATATTAATCAGGGAAGATGTGAGACAAACCAATAGGATATGGAGAAAATACCATGCGCAAGACACAAGTTTCAGCCGTAAGAAGCAAGTTACCATTTTGTAGGGTGTTTTACTGTTTAGGAATTTTTTGAAAAATTTTGCCTTGTTTTGGATTTTTTGATATAGTAAATGTTTATATTGTTTTTGTTGTTTTTGCTTTCCAAACCATGGTGAATAGTAGAAGAAAGTAGAAGAAGAAAGTGAAGGGCCTAGGGGCAACAAAAAGTGCCCTAGGTGGAAGAAAAGAGAAACAAATGACAAATAATGTCCTTGTTTAGTGGAAAAATGAAGAAAAATAATTATTTGAAAAATAATTATTTACGAGGGTGTGAAGAAGAATAAAAATCGCCAGGGAGCAATAAAATTTTCCGGGGAGAAGAAAGGGGTATTGGACAAAAAATGCCCCAATACAGTGAAAAATAAGATAAAAATAATTATTTAATTAAAAATAATTATTCCACAGCGAACAGAGGAGAAAATGGTGAGCGAAATGGGTGTCCTGGCCATCCGATCAAGGAAAAAAAGGCTAATATACCCCCCAGGGGGGATAAAACATCACAATCAGTTCATTTTAACCACTTAGTTTAGAAAACTTACCGTGAGGCTCTGACACTCAGGAGAGATGGTGATCGCACGTGATCATTTGAGGCGTGCTGTAGATTGTAGATGATAGATCTATAGACAATATCAAATGTTGTTTTCAAGTGTTATTTTGATGTCTATGGATGGAATGATATGATGATATTGGTGTAGGGGGGGATAGATTTTTTATTATGCGCAACCCCTCTTGCCCCCAGTGATGATATGATATGTGATGATTAGCTTAGTATACATGCATGATGTAAAACTTAGCATTTTTGTTTATATATGATGTATAGATGATGCTAGATGTGATGATAGTGATGGTAATGAGATGTGAATGATAATAAAATAGAGCACATGCAAGAAACATAGCCAAACACTACAAAGAACACCAGGAATCAATGTAATACACCATGAATCACCATGCCTTATTAACAAGTAACAAAACACAACCAAATGCATTAAGAAAGAAAGAAAGAATTAACACACTAACATGTCGAAATCCACTACAATATGCACAAGCAATAATTAATCTATTATAAGGAAGAAAATATAAACTATGACAAAGTACACCCAAGCAATAAAAACTCAAAAAGCGAGCACGCAAAACACTATACAAGTAATAAGCAAAGCAAGAAAACAAGACAATGCAAGTAAATGTTTTTGTAAGATATGTTTTCATAAACTGATTTTCTATTGTTTGTTTTTTGGTGAAACAATTTTATATTGTTTTGGTGTTTTGTGAAACAATTTTCTATTATTTTTGTGTTTTCTCGAAACAATGTTCTATTGTTTTTGTGTTTTTCTCGAAACAATTTTATATTATTTTTGTGTTTTTCTCGAAACAATTTTATATTGTTTTTGTGGTTTTCTCGAAACAATTTTCTATTGTTTTGTGGTTTTAACAGTTTTCCAAAGCTATGTGCCAAGAACAAGAAAGCATGGATGCCCTGCGGGCTGTTAGGTGGGGAATATACAAGGGCATAAGCCACGCGCTTATGAACAAGAAGGTGAACTCGTTGAGTTGCCCCTAGCGTAAGATGGGAAATAACAAAAGACCACATCCCTCACAGATGAATAGAAGAAGGAAAATCCGGATCAAGGCTGGACAGAATGGTGTGCACAAGGAAACTCAAAGGTAGAACCAGGTCCAGGCCAAAGACAATTACCCTTCTAATACAGAACACTTGTGAACAACAAATCCTCTCGAGGTGCCGGAAACCGGTTTTCACCCAAGGACTTGTCCAAAGTGCCATAATTGCATGGTTTTCACTAGTGGACGACCTGTTTTCTCTTTTTCTTTTTTTGATTTTTGATTTTTTGATTTTCCTTGATGTTTTTATATTTTGTGATTTTTATTTTATTTTTATATTTATGACTTTCTTGTGCCATGTTTAGGCATAAAACCTCTTAAGATGCATGGCATTCATGGGCTCCCGGAGCTCATCACCATTGGGGTGAGCCAACTTGTATGCCCCTGTGCCATACTTGGCAACTATGACATAGGGTCCTAACCAGTGTGGTTCGAACTTCCCTTTCTTTTCTCACTCTGCTCTAGTGTTGAACTGGTTCTCCTTCATAACTAAATCACCCACCTCAAACTGGCGAGGGATGATTCTCTTGTTGTAGTTGCAGGAGATTCTGTGTTGATATACCTTCAGGTGATTAAGAGTGCGAATGCGCCTCTCATCTAGGAGCTCTAACTCACCAATCTTACCACACGATAATCTTCATCCTTATCCAAATAATCCTCAAGAGAAATTTGCAGGATGGGAGTTCAATCTCTAAAGGGATGATAGATTATGTCCCAAATACTAGGGAATATGGTGTCGCACCCATAGGAGTGTGAATTGATATTTGTAGGCCCAAAGGGTGGGTGGATTTGTAGGTGCCGGCCAACCGGTTTTGCTAACCATCTTCTCCATTATCCTTACCAAAGTCTTGTTTGTTGCCTCAGCTTGTCCATTACCCTGAGGGTAATATGGTGTGGACCATTTTAATCTAATTTGGAACCATTGGCAAAGGCCTTTCACAATTTTGTTCTTAAATGATTTCCCATTATCTGTGACAATGGCTGCAGGGATACCATATCGGAAAATAATATGATTCATGATGAATTTAGAAATCTGTGCTCCTGTGACATAGGTTAAAGGGACAGCCTCCACCCATTTTGTAAAGTATTATGTAGCTGTGATGATATGTGTATGACCATCAGATGAGGTAGGAGTAAGCTTCCCTATTAGATCAAGTCCCCATTTAGAGAATGGCCACGGGGTAGTGATTGGTTGCAATGGTTGCGATGGAGCATGGATGAAATTTCCATACTTTTGGCAAAGCACACATTTTCTAACATAATTACAACAATCAGTTTCCATGGTGGGCCAATAGTAACCTACTCTTAATAGTTTCTTAGCCAAGACCATTCCATTTGTATGTGCTCCGCATACTCCTTCGTGTACTTCTTTAATTGCCTAGATTGACTCTCGTCACATCCAGACAATGTAACAAATTCCCATCGTAGCCACGACGATAAAGTGTACCTCCTAAAAGGGTGTAACGGGCTATCTGGCAAATCAGGCTTTGCTTTTCAGAATGGGAGATATTGGGAGGGAAAGTACTGTCCTTAAGATAGGTGAAGATGGGTTCATACCATGGGGAATGGGGACCAACAACCTCACAAGCTAGGCAAGATTCCGGCATGTCATACATGGGCTGGCATAGATTTTCTACGAAGAATGGCATATCATTGTTCCCTGGCGGAATACGAAGCATAGATCCCACTGTTGCCATGGCATCCGCCGATCTATTCTGTGCTCTTGGAATCTGCTCAAAGGTGATGCGCACAAAATACTCCTTTAGAGTTTCCACTAACTTTTTGTAAGGTATGAGCTTATCATCCTTAACTTTATACTCATCATTAACCTATTTGATGATTAGCTGCGAATCACCTACAACCTTAACATGTTGAATATTCCACTTGATGGCTAGCTTCATCCCTGCAATGAGTGCTTCATATTCCGTAATGTTGTTCGTGTAAGGGAAGGCCAGGCGGAAAGCCTGCAGTATAGGATCACCCGAAGGAGTAATAAGGACCACTCCTGCACCTGAACCATGAAACGTAAAAGATCCATCAAAATGTATCTGCCATATGACAGATTCTTCAATGTAGAGAAAAGATGCATCTGGCAGATCCAGACTCAAAGGTTTTGTGCTTTGCAAAGGTGCTTCCACTAGCTAGTCGGCAAGTACTTGTCCTTTAATTGATTTTTGATGGACAAATTCTATATCAAACTCACTGAGTAGAATGATCCAATTAGCCATTCTACCTATGAGGGTGGGTTTGGAAAACAAATACTTGAGTGGGTTGACCTTGGATATGAGCTTGGTCTTAGTATTTAGCAGGTAATGGCGAAGTTTTTGAAAGGTAAAAATGACGGCCAAGCAAGCCTTTTCAATCTAAGGATAATTAAGTTCATAGGTGATGAGGGTGCGACTCAGATAGTACACTACTTTCTCTTTATGGCTAAGGTCATATTGGGCGAGCAAGTGCACCAATAGCGTATTGCGTAGCGGAAATATAGAGCAAAAGTGGTTCTCCTGGAGTAGGAGGCATGAGGACAGGTGGATTAGCCAGGTATTGTTTAAGCAAAGCAAAGGCTTGCTGTTGCTCGGGTCCCCAAAGGAAAGTGACGTCCTTTTTAAGCAAATGGGTGAATGAGTGACATTTATCTACAAGCTGGGAGATAAAGCGGCGAATGGCTTGAATTTTCCCTTGCAAGCTACGCAGTTGCTTGATATTCTCAGGTGGAGGCATTTCAGTGATGGCAGACACTTTAGCGGGATCTACCTCAATACCTCATCTCGACACAATGAAGCCCAATAGTTTCCTGGATAACACACCGAAGACACATTTCTTTGGATTCAATCTGACTTTGTATTCACGCAGGTGTTCAAAGATACACCGCAAAATGATAGGATGATCCTCTCTTGTTTTGGACTTTCCCAGGATGTCATCTACGTAGTCTTCCATGATGTCATGAATCATATCGTGAAAGATTACTGTCATGGCCCACTGATAAGTTGCTCCCGCATTCTTAAGGCCAAATGGCATCACCTGATAATGAAGGTGCCCCAAGGAGTTGTGAAAGCTATTTTGTGTTGGTCTTCCTCAGCGATCTTAATTTGATTATAACCTGAAAATCCATCCATGAGTGATAGCATTTCGTACCCTACGGTTGAGTCAATAATCATGTCAATGTTGGGTAATGGAAAGTCATCTTTAGGGAAAGCTTTATTGATGTCCCTAAAATCTGTGTAGATTCAGATACCGATAGGTTTCTTCTGGACATGAACAATGTTCGATATCCATTCAGAATAATCAATTGGCCTGATGAATCCTACTGCAAGTAACCTTTCCAACTCTTCTTTAACTAACAAGGCCACTCTTGGGTGCATCTTTCGGAGCTTCTATTTGATAGGCTTAGCATCTGCGTGCACAACCAGGTTGTGCACGACTAAAGTTGGATCTAAGTCGGGCATGTCTTTATAAGACCATGCGAACACATCAATAAACTCTTGCAGTAGCATAGTGAACGTCTTTTGTTCTCTGGCCGAGAGTGATGCTCCCAATTTGACTATCTTGGGATCTTCTTCGGTACCAATATTGACATCAATGGTTTCTTCAACTAACAATTTTGATAAATCCTCCATACACGTAGGATCGGGAGGTAGGTTGAGATCTTCATCCAAGGATGTCTCTACGAGATTTTCATCCTTGGCGTGGTCACTTTGTCCTTTGATTTTCTTATTTGTTTGTCAGCCAGTGCCTCAAAGAGGTTTTCACTATGTGACTTGGACTTTGATTTTTGCCGAGGCTTTTCTTTAGAACTCTTGCCCTCGCTTTTCTTTAAATTTTGTTGACTACAAAGTTCAGCCTCCTCGTCGAAGTAGGCACAGGTGTCTAAGTCGATAAAGAAACCCTTCTTGTGATCTCCAATGGGAATTGTATCCCTTATGCCCATGAACTCTGCAATAGCCTTGTCATTCTCGAATAAATCTAGTGGCATGTGACGTTGTTGGTCCCATTCAATGAGGGAAGGGTACACAAGGTCAAGGGTCGGTTCGGTGGGGGTTATGGTCAGACAAGCATTGTTCATGAAAAGGTTCGTGGAGGCCAGATCCTCATATAGGCTACAATGGGAATCCGTATCACTGTCTAGGTACTCGAAGCTATCCTCATGCTCAGAATAAGTCACATCTTGATCGTTGGGGTGTGCTCCGTAAGGGAAAATCCCAATGCCATATCTTTCTATTTTGAAATGTGGAAGAGGGACTAGTTCTCTTTGTCCTTGTTCATTCCTCCCACATCCGAGGCCTTTGTAGCCCATGGAGTACATCATTCTGCTAGATTTTTCATATTTCGGGGTTTGATAACAAGATGGTTGAGTGTCCTCAGGGACCCAAGTAGTAGGTGGATCAAGTAATTTTTCCTTAGCTAACAAGCCTCCAGGTAGGAATGACCCAATAGTGTGTTCCTCTCTAGGTCTCCTAAAGCGGTAGTTGGGTCAACCTCTAGTCTTGGGTGACAAGGAGAGGTCAGAAACCAAGAGTGCTTGTTGTACATTATACTCCCCACAGCCATATTCCAAAATTTTCATCTCCCATGAATCAAATGGCGATGTGGAAGTGGACGCCCCATGAGCGTAAGAATTAAGAGAATTTGAATCTACTCGAGATTCCATGGCCTCAGAATGAAGAGGGATAGCTATATCTGTGGAGGGACATGCATATGTACCCTTTCGTGCAAAGCTATTAAGAGCTCTACAATGAGCAAAGGGCTCTGAATCTCCTGGTATTATAACCGTATGTCCCTCATGCTTCAGCTTGATGCATTGATGAAATGTTGATGGCATGGCCTGCATGGCATGAATCCATGGTCAGCCTAGAAGCATATTATATGGAAGTTCCAAGTCTAGGACGTGAAACTTTTTTTGATGGCAAGTGGGGCCCACCTCCATGGGTAGCGTAATGGTGCCTGCTGACTCTCTTTCCGCGTTGTCGTATGCGGTGATAGTAATAATATGGGACTCAAGATCTTCCTCCATATGTCCCAATTGTTTGACCAGCTTAAGCATGCAGATGTTCAATCCCGATCCGTTGTCCACAAGCACCCGTTTGATTTTCCTGCGGGTGACAACTACCTCGATGTACAAGGGAAGATTATGTGTAGGATTCGTGGCAGGGATCTCCCTATGGTTGAAAGTAAGATGCTCACTTGATGCAATATTTGCCACTACGGCTTGAAGGTACATAGGATCGACTTCTAAAGGCACTCCCGACCCTTGAAGAGTTTGATACAAAATGTCCTTATGCACATTGGATATCTTGAGAAGATCTAAGATCGAGATCTTAGCAGGTGTCCTCTCAAGTTGTTCTAAAAGGTTATATTTATCAGTTTGCGGGGTCAACAGAGAGGGTTCCAGAATCATGAGGTGGGCACGCCTTGTTACCGCAGCGCAGTCCTTTCCCTTGATCCGGATGGTATTGACACGTCAAGTAGGGGAGTGAATACATCCGATAAGTGAATCGTAATGATTGTTATCTCTTTTGGTATATAAGTAATTCGTGGCTTTATAGGTTTGGGATGACTCTCCCGATCCGGCTTTGTCTTTTCCAACTTATCATGCTTGGGGAATGGTTCCTTATAAATCCCCATTTTCTCATTAGGTGTTTGCATGTGGCCAGGGTTATCCACCTCTATCTCCCCGTTGTCAATGAGGTCTTGAATATAGTGGCGAAGTCACAAACATTTTTTGTTTTATGACCTTTAACGTGATGCATTTTGCAATATTCATGCTCCTTATACCATGAAGGTTTAGGAGCATTGTCATCAAATGGTTGTGTTATAGGATAGGTCATCATGTTGGCCGCATCCAACTGTTTTAGTATGAGGGACAATGGTTCATTGAGGGAGGTGAATGTTCGTCGCTTTGGTGGTGGTTGAATTGGGCCCTTGGTTAGTTTAAAAGGTTGATTGGTTTGGACCGTTTGAACACGTTTGAACACGTTTGGAATCAATGATTCCGTCTCCCACCACGTTTTTGTTTTTGTTAAAGATCTTTGGCTTTTCAGTGGGTTTGACACTTTGGTTGTCTTTAGATTGGGTTTTGAGGGTGCCTTTGGCAATGAGAGCCTTTTCTATTTGAATCCCTTTCTCGATAACCTCCTCAAAGGTGCGGACACAATGCATTTGGAGGTGGAAAGCTATATCTGGGTTGAGATTAGGGACGAAAATACTGACCAACTGCTTCTCGGGAAAGCACAAGGGAAGTGACTAGCTATCCCTCTCCATCGTTGGAGGAAGTTGGCGAAGGTCTCATTTGGGCGTTGTTTTGTGCCGCACAAGTCTACCATGGTGATGTCACTCTCTATGTTATATGAGAAATGACGCACAAATATTTCGCCAATTCTGGCCAGGTGAAAATTGATCCTCGTGGTAAGCGCGTAAACCATTCCAATTCTTGACCTCCGAGACTCTTAGGAAAAATTTGATGAGGTAATTATCACTATAAGACACCTCTTGACATGCCATGTAGAAATCTTTAACATGATCCCTTGGGTCTCCCTTTCCTTTGTATTTGTCAAACTTTGGCATATCAAATTTCTTTGGAAAGGGTTGAAGGGTCATTGTCTTGTCAAAAGGATAGGGGCATAGTTCTTCATATTGGTATTTCCTAATACTCCCTATATTGCTTTCTTGTATGCTCACAAGAGTTGCTTTCATAGATTGCACTTCTTGTGCGAGAAATTGTTCTCTAGTGGGAGAAGCGGGGATGTGTACACAATGGTACCCCGTGTCTTCTTCTCCTTGGTTTTCTCGATGGAGTTCGTGGATCCTAAACTTAGGCTTTGACTTTTGAATGTTCTTGTTTGTGTCTTTTTGTACCTGGAAAGTAAGCAAAGCTAGTTGTCGGCTTAGGTTACTGAGTTGTTGTTGGATTGTGACTTGGTTTGTGTCTTCTTCTTCTAAAGGTTCTTCCTCTTCGTATTGTGGAGGCTCTTCCCCTGTTTCATGTTCTATCTTATTTCTTCGTGCCACTTTGATGAGGGGTATTCTATGCCCTATCACTTTATCATTTTCTACGTAAGAAGTGGAAGCATGCCCACTGTTAAAATATCTTCCATATTGATAAGGGGGCATTCTTCCTTAGTAGTGTCATTTATAGGTAATATTGGTTCATTCTCGGTGGGAAATTTGGCCCCTAATTCCATGACCCGTGCCAAAACTCTATCTTTGTTTCTAAGGAGAAACTCATCTAGTAGAGTGGGGTCAAAATCAAAGTCTGCGTGTGGTGATTCTAATTCATTTCCACTATGATCGACCATCTCTTCGATTTCCTTTTCTGCAGAAAATAGTGGCCCTAAGTCGTGTCCAATGAAGGGGTTTGACCCTTGTCTGTTAGAGGTCTCCCAAGCATGTGCTTGTTGTTCCTCATATGTCTGTTTATTCAACCCTAGACATGTTTTGGGAGCCATGTTTTCGTGATAATTTTCACTAAGGTAAGTTGTAGATTTGTTCAAAATTCAATGACTACCCCTAAGTGAAACACAAGATGAAATTGCTAAGAGTATGAATGTGTCACCAATGTGAGAATGCCAATATGATAGAGTGATAAATCACCCATGATACAAGCGTTTGGTATTAAAACTTAATCAAATGAAGTACTTCCTAGACTACGTTTCAAAGTAATTTGTGACGCCAGATGATTAACAAGATGTCTCCACTTATGCCAAGTTCAAAGGAATGAACAAGACGTAAGTAAATACACGAAGTTAAATGTGATCTCCCAATCAAGATATACAATGAGCAAGCTCAATTTTGATTAAGACCTATATCTCAAAAAGTGCCAATTACGATTTGTGAATGACACAAAAATATCACCAAGATATGTTAAACCACTTTGTAAGAAAGTGAAGTATTGATATCGAGGTGTTATTGATATAACACGCACAAATGGTAGTGCCTAGCACCTTTTGAAATCGAGGTAATAATAAAACTAAACAAAAAAAGCTCAAAGTATAGCTAGGAATAGTTAAGAATGTGTGCAGCATAACCGTACAATATAGGTATTTATGTCGAGTTTACAAGAAACAAGACGTAAATATCAAAATTGTAATGATACGAGACAAACAAGCTAACTCCTCTATGGAATTCCATGGTGATGAACCACGCCTAACTACAATGACAATCTTGACATGGGTATCAAGATCACAATGGCTACCAAATGACATGAAAATGCCTCCACTCACTTTAGACGTTTAACTAACCCAGCCGCAAACATGGATGGACATAAACGGACATAAAAGTGAGAGAAACAGTCGAATGGCAACACAAAGGTAATCACACCTCTTTTGATCAACAAAGTGTCAAAAGAATATGAAGGAAATAAATCAAGAAAAATGATGAAAAATGCTAGCCTCACTTCAACAGAGTTTTACCTCGCCCTAAGGCAAGTAAAAACTAGGCGAAAGTAATACGTCACACATTTCTCAAAAAGAAGGTTCACAACTCAACACTATTTTCAAATGGTCAAAGTGGGCTCCTGGCCAAAGTATATTCTCCTAGGTGGTTCTCTCGCCCTAGGTGTTACAAAGTTGCCACGAGCGAGTGTGATTTACCCAAAAAGTCACACTGACTAGTTTGGGAGTATCTCGGCTTTACTTTACCCCTTCAAGAACAATAGGCAACTAGTGCATCTACGTGTACTATCACTGGGGTCGCCACAATGGACAACCTGTAACTCTATCTCACAAAGGAATCACTAGTCAAGTAGGTAGTGCGGAGCACTTCCCGTTTCGTCCACAAGGTTCCCTCTTACATGGACTACTTTGGGGTTCCTGGAACCACCCCCATTGTTGTAGCTTAAGGCGTTATGCCAAAGGGGTTATGTTCTAGTTGAGCGGAGAGGGACGTACCTTTTCTCGAAACCTGCAATACAGTGTTTTGAATATGTTGTTCTTTTTATCTTGTTTAATTAGGTGTGGTTTGCTTGAACACCTTTTTGGCAACTCCGTATAACAACATTGTATTAGTAGTTTTTGATTTTTTTTGGTTCCTCCTTTCTTTTGACAAGCGTTTTTAGGTCCCGCACTCAAGCATTAGTAGTTCTCCAAGAAAATCACATTATTTAAAAGAAAAATAAGAGTTGTTTTTATCCTCAAGATCATCCAAGGATGCAAGAGAAGAGCATACACAACAAATAATCCAACTAAAAATTAAAGAAAATCTTTTCAATCAATTAACCATACAAAATTCTTGATAAATGTTCATTCCCTAAACCAAAAGTGAAAGATGAAGTTTCCAATCTACCAAATGTTATAAAATAAAGACTAAAGTTACTTTTGATTCTCAAGATCACCCTAAGGTGCAAGAGAAGAGCATACACAAACTTTATCCCAACTATATAGAAATGGAAAACATCAAATCAAAGGACCATTGAAAAATGTTTTGTAAAAGGTTCATTCCTTAAGAAAAAGTGAAAGATGAATTTTCTAATTTACCAAATGTTATAAAATGAAGACTAAAGTTACTTTTGATTCTCAAGATCATCCTAAGGTGCAAGAGAAGAGCATACACAAACTTTATCCCAACTATATAGAAATGGAAAACTTCAAATCAAAGGACCATTGAAAAATGCTTTAACAGGTTCATTCCCTTAAGCAAAATGAATAATCAAGTTTCCAAATTTAATCCCAATGTTAACAAGATAGAGATCAAAGTTGTTTTTGATTCTCAAGATCACCAAAAGATGCAAGAGAAGAGCATATACACTCTTTGGTCTAAATCGAGTAAGCATGGAAATACAACATTCATCAAAATATTAGACATGTTAGAAAATGACCAGTTTTCAAATAATAGAAAAACTGTAATTTTGTAACTTTAAATCTCAAATTTATGCTTTCATTGCATATTTAACTTCAATACCTTTCCAACGCAAAAAAATGGATTCATTTCGATTTGAAGAGCAAAATTTATGGCCTTCGGAAGATGGGTTACACATATGCTCTTATGCTCATGGGTATGCACTTGACATGCACTCGAAAATGTCAAAAAATGTACCTTAACCGCAAAATGGGCAAATTTTTCCAACCAAGATTTAATTTTGACAATAACCCATCACATTAATATATGAATAGAAGACTCAACGCTATCAAACATTAACATACATGCTCAAGAATTTAAGATTTTCAAGAAATTGACAAAACTAGCATGTAGAATGATGAAAAAGTAAGCTCTAAAAATGAAAACATGATGAAATCTTAAAATTTTCTCACCAAGATTAAATTTTGACAGCAACCCACCACATTAATATGTAAATAGAAGACTCAGCACTATCAAACACTAACCTACATGCTCAAGAATTGAAAATTTTCAAGAAATTGACAAAACTAGCATGTAAAATGTTGAAAAAGTAAGCTAAAAATAAAAACATGATGAAATCTTGAAATTTTCTTACCAAGATTAAATTTGGGCAACAACCCACCATATTAATATATAAATAGAAGACTCAAAGCACTATCAAACACTAACCTACATGCTCAAGAATTTAAAATTTTCAAGAAATTGACAAAACTAGCATGTAAAATGTTTAAAAAGTAAGCTCTAAAAATGAAAACATGGATAAATCTTGAAATTTTCCCATCAATTCCAATTTTGACTGCACTTTACCTCCTTCATACCTACAAGAAATACCCAACACATGTAAACTCAACAAAACAAATTAAGAAAAACAAGTTATATCAACATGTGTAAAAGAGGGTTAAGTAACCAAAAATAAAACTTAACTACAAAAACTTGAAATTAAGTGCAAAGGACAATGGAGTAAGTCCCACCGGGCGTGCCAAATGTGTGCATGTATATTTTTCTTAATGCTAAATCAAATGAAGCAAGAACTACCACCTAAAATAGTTCTACAATTTAGCTAAAACAATGCATAAACACCATCATGATAAGAATTAAACAAGGGTTAGATGCTAGCATTCATCAATACAAACTTTGAAACTAACAATGTTAAATATCTAAACTCCTCTATTCTCTAACAACAAATAAATGAATGGACCTAAGTAAGCTCCATGACTATCAAAATAGTTTTCCTTAATGTTCCAAGAACCTAGGAATGGGGGCTAATCAAAGTTGGGCTCTACAAGACCCTTTTGACACCTCCATATGACCCAAGCACTTTAAGAAAGAGGCTTAACTCTTCAAGATGATGAACTCTCAAAAGGGCAAGGTGCAAGCTTTTAGTCTCTTTGCTATATGCTTTGCATTTGCTCTCTTAGAAAGTTTAGGTGTAAGTAAAAGGTAGGTGGAGGGCTCTTTATATAGCCCAAAGGATAAAGATTCAACACATTCTCATGAATGTGGGATAAAGGTAAAACATGATTAGGAATGGATAAAGTTGCTTTATTAAAGGTAACCTTACTTTAGAAGAGTTTAATACATGTTTAGCAAGTCATGGGAGTGGGGGTGTTTTAATTAATCAAAGGTGATTAACTAATAGGTATGTGTAAGTTTATAAAGCCAATTAGAAGAATATTAGTGTGATTTAGGCTATTATAATGGGATTAAATCAATTAAATATTGATTTATTGGTTAAATGGAAGGAAAGCTAATTAATTAATAATAATTAATTAGTCTAGGTAGAAGGGGTGATTTATTAACGTAAGGTCGTTAATTAGGGTATTTGTTGGATAGGCAACTTAATTAATTAGCTTAGTGTAATTAATTAATGATGATATGAGGGAAAATGAGAAATATGGACAATATATCGTTGATTTGCGAGAAAGGGGATAATTAGCGCAATTTAAGTATTTAAATTGCTTGGGCGTAATTATATGTGTCTACACCAACATCCCACTTTGCAGCCATCTCTCGTGTTCCCTTTTGGGACACCATATCTTATATTATGCCCACTATTGTGGCCATATTTTATCCTTGTCCCACCCAGATGCATATTTTTGATTTCTCATGTATGAATGATATCGCATCTACTTTTTCCCCCACATCTTGTCAAACCATTGTTCGATCGTCCTCATATTTGTTTACATCTATTTTTATGTCTTCCTTTTACCCATTGGTCCACACTTGCACATTCATCTGATTTGATTCCCATTGGACTCCCTCCATCTTGCGGTGATTTTTCTAACTCATAGGTCTATAGGACCATTTCCTTTATCTCTATTAATTTTGTACTTTGTTCCCTACCGATGTGATTTAAAAATCTTTGCCATATTTTGTTTTTGCTTTTGTTTTTGTTTCCTTTTTATCATCTCTTTCCTCTTGGGACATATTTTTCTCATCCTTTCCATCCTTCATTTACCTCATTCAACCTAGTGATTAATTATTCTTCGTGTCATCAATCCCTAGTTTGAGGGGAGCACCTCAACCATCATCTTTTATTATTTCTTATTTTTTCTGCATGACTTGCCCAACAAAAACCACTTTACAAAAAGGGGCAAATGTAGACACCAATTTTTGGTATAATTATCCCTCAACCCACGTTCACTTCCTTCTATCATCATCTTACACATACATGCCTCTCTTCCTATTCAATTTCATCTTGACCTATTAAACCCCATTTATCCTATCTAATTCCCATTTTTCCCATCTTAATCTTATCTTAATCCCACTATTATTTTATCCCCCTAATTCATCCTTAATCATATTTAACTACCCCTAAACCCATCCATTTCCCTAATCCCTACATTTATCATCCCTAGGCATCCATTTATCCTCATTCAATACATTAATATCCTCTAACCACTTTTTATCCTCCCTATGCAACTCTAACCCGCCTAAAGAGCTTGAAACCCTAATTATACCCCTTTAGGGCCCTTTTGACCGGGTTAATCACCATCTCCACTACCCAAATTGATGGCCTTATGTAGTCATCATAAACCCATGTGGGTCATCATCGACCCTATAATTATGTCCATCCCCACTCTCCTCGGGATGTAATTTTGAGAATTCAGGCTTTCTTGCTTCGTATTTCTCTTTTTGGATCTACATCCATCAACTTGGAGCTACTTTAGAGATCTTGCATGCCATCTTGGGAGATTTGAAGTCCATTTCCTTTCTTAGATATTTCAGCATATCTTCATCACCCTTTTTGCATCAACCTTACAAGTTTTGTAGATTCCTTAGAGCTCTACCTTTGTCTCTCGTCATCTCCGATCCTTTCCCACCATCATTTTCCAAATCATTTTATCCCTCCAAACCCTATATCTATCCTCGGTCATCATCGACCTTGTCCGATCACCTTCAAATTGATCTCCATTCACCATGTTTTCTACCATCTATCTTATCTATCCCCTATTTTAACAGCCCCTCAACCTTCATGCCCCTCTATTTCTAAGATCCAACTACTTGAAAGTCCAAATCATGCTTTTTAGACCCATTCCTCATCAATCCATCCTAGTCACCATCGACCCTATTTGCACTTATTAAATCTATTAATTTTATTACATCCTTTATATTATTTCTATATCGTCACATCAGATCCAGGATTTCTATAAACATCTCAATCTTATACCAGCATTCCAGCATCATATCCAGATCTTCTTTTCTATCTATCTTTTGGATCACTCTACTACAGTCACCGTCGATTGTACATATCAGTCTTGGGTCGTCATCGAACCAATCAAGGTTTGGTTTGGTATCATTTATTATTATCATATTTGCATCTTTTTTATCTAGCATATATCTTAGATCATTGTTTTATCTTGCTATCTTTTGCATCCATTATGTTCATTATCATTTATCTAACTATCATTTTATCAAATTGGGTTAACATCCATCCCTATGAAGTTATCACTTCTCGGGACCGGCGTTGTTGGGAAACCCACCATCCTATCTACTCGTTATTTTCGTGTTTATTTTTATTTATTGTGTAGGTCATTGAGATCACCATGATGAGGAACGTTTACCTGTATCTTCACCATTATCATCTTATCAAGAGGTAGCCTTAAATCCTCTCATCATCTGGAGCTCCTTATTTTCTTTGCCACCATTCCACTAATCTGAAACATGAGTGAGAAAATTTGATGAACATAATTTCATCATTAAAATAATGTTTTGTTCTAATGCAAAGGGTATGTCATCATTTGATGAAGTATTAGACATTCTTATTATCACCTTACTTACAATTGGTGAAGATGTTCAAGTTATTTTTCAGGTAACTCTAAAGAATGAAATTATTTGAGTATATGATTGACAAACCCCTCGAGTTCAATGATGGAGTTATAAGAATGAGAATGGTTTGTGAGTGGATGGTTCCAATATGATGTCAAACATCCATCTATTAGACGAAATATCACTCCCAGAGAGGCATAGACCTCCCTCTCCTAGAATCCCCTCTAGATTCCAAATAACATAATCCCTCTTTTCAATTGCTATGACGTGGTTTCCCTTTGAGTTAAGGTATATATGATAGTAAATTCTTGATTCCCCTATTATAGAGCCCCTTATACCACCCCTCTCTCAATCTAAAACATTACTCATAAGGGTTTTATCTAAGATCTTAGAATCCGCATGAGAATTATCTTTAATTCAATCATTGTAGATACTACCAAATGATTTCATGTTAAGTATAGGGTCGGTTGACCCATCATAGGTGATAGAAGGGGTGATACCTCCAATATCGAGAGTGACTATATAGGGGGCTAAGGTTCTCTCTCAATATATTGAAGCACCTTACTGGTTATGGGAGGTTATACAATTTGATTTTCATTGTAATCAACTTTAGGAGGTGTGGAATAAAATGGCTAATAATACCCCATTGAATTCTTTGAGGTCTAGCATTCACATGAGTGAGATATGAATTCATTTGAAGAAATTGATTGTTGGCACTAGCTTGTTACAAGCTCATTTTGTTAATAAATTGTAAGATGAATGGGATCATTGAAAGGATATTTTTAATCAAGATTTCGATTAGATTTTTGAGATGTATTTGTGTGAGCACCTACTAGATGATAAGGATCAATATTACAATATTTTCCCCAAGTAGCAATATACACTTCCACCAACCATGATGGCTTCGGGAGGTTGGCCGAAGAAATTGTGGTAAGCTAAGATGAATTCTTACATGGCAAGAGTATAAACATATTCTATATTGTTTTCTTCCTCCTCGAGCGCTTGTTCTAGAATATTATTGTTGATATTAGATCAAAGTTACCCTTCTATTGTTATTTTCTTTATGGGTTATTTATTTGGCATTGATGTCAACCATATTATAATCATAATATAAGGGAATAGACTTAAATAAGTAATCTCGGTCTTGGGAGTTGTCATTATATTGAGAATCATCAAGATGATCCATGTTGAGGTTATTTCGTAAATATTAGAAAAAAACTTTAGGAAATGTGAATAAGACTTTGATCGGAAGAGGGGGTAAGATTAATGTTGGGTTCACCAAAGTGTGTGTGAATAAAGAATGGCCTAATGACAATTCCTTTTGTCTCTATATAATGGAAATTTTCTAGACTAGGATAACAAAGGGGACTACATTAAAGATGCACATATTAGACTATAAGTTATTGTAAATGTGGAGCTAAGAAGGTGCTACTCCACACTCTGTAAGAGGTATAGGGTTTCAAAACCTACACCTAGAATAGGGTAGTGACATCTAACTAGTTCTCAATTGTAAAGTGATGATAATGAATTTGTAGATATGATTGTAATCAAAGTAGTAAAATATCCAAGAGTTTTATAAGAAATAGTTACAAGGATTATAAGAGAGGTCCAAGAGATTGCAAAGCAAGATCAATGGTTGTGTAAGGTTGTAAAGGTAAAGACCAATAGATAAATAATGCAATAGAAAAGAATATGTTATCTTATAATAATCTATGCATGACCATATCCACAACATCAAAATATAAAAAATAAATTAAATTAATAAGAGAGATTAGATATATTTACATACATGAAGGCACTATTGATTCATTAACTTCCCCCAAGGTCGGCAGCACCTTATGAGAGAGAGTTTATGTGGGCAACTACAAACAAATAAGAAGACCTAGGAACACCCTTGATTGAATACTTCAATGACTCCAAAGGATTGGTAGACCATGGCAAGTGCAAATATTGTGGTTTTACATCCTAAGTACCCAATGCTCCAAATTTGGACTTCAAAGAAGACAAATAGAACCAACTTTATGACCTTATAATATTTAAAGGTACATTGACAAGCACTAGCATAATAAATGAGTGATGGATGAGATTATGTGGTGATAAGGGAGATAGTGACAAAGTTTTGAGGGTGTTAAAAGTAGGTGTGAAATTGATAACAAGATGATGCCAAGGTGATATTGCGGGGAGATTGTAAAAAATGACTGCAAGGATGTAAAAGATGACTATAAGGGGTGAGACAACATGTAAAATATATGATATAATCGGACTACACATCAAATCTCTCTCATAAGTACTACTACTGAGCATCCCAATGCCACCTAAAGGATGCACATAACCATATCTTGTTACTCCCCACTCCTAGTGGTATCCATTGAGTCATCATTCTAGGGAAGATAATGTGCCAATGATGTCTCTGTGAAGAACAAAATTAGTAAACAATTATGTGTATACATATACCATGGAACCACCCCATATCAATTTTTGAAACTCAAAATAGACCAATTATGCCAAAAAATTCATACCTTTATCCAATCTAATTTTTATATTTGATAATCAATTACACAACTAAATTTAAATCATTTTTAATAATTACAAATACAAATTAACTTTTCATATTTGACACACACTACGAATATTTTATCAACTACAAAGAAATATTGTTTAGGACATCACCTCTAATATTATTCCCCTTAGTCTTCCATTCTTTCTACTCCATATGTGGTTTTCTATAACCACTTAACAAACCTAACTTTCCCATTCTTAAACTATAGTATATTAAAACCTATTATATATGTAATAATCTAATCTATAATTTCAACATGCGCTGCCCCTTCAAACTAACTTTCAATATTTTCATCCCAACATTCTTATTGTGAATTTCGATTGATGAAAATGATTAAATGGGTTACAAAATGGTTTAATTTAAGAAATTATCTGCAAATAATGCACTCTACATTATCCTTGAGCTTTCTTAGCTTCTAAATACCAACAATCAAAAGGTTTTGTAATCACCGAATTTTTACGTATTAGTGCACCTTATTATTAATGCTATTTTTTTACAAGAATCCTTCATTTATTGATGCTACTCGCAAATAGCTTCAATAGAAAAGTTGTTGTAAACATGGCATGAGGCACAAAAGGTAACAATACCTCATCCATTATTTTTATTCCTATCTTTAATGTATATTGTAAATATGTGTATACCACTCACATTATTACAACTTTCCAAATTCATAAGCTATAATACCATAATTTAGGTTACTACCATCAAAGTAAAATATCACAACTATGTGGAAGGGGGCCTAGGTGATTTGGTACCTAGCTCATAATGAGAGCATTCAAAGCTCTCCACTTTAGTTCAGACCCTATTGTGTTCACACAAGTTGTGGCAGCCCGCCTCTTGTAGGTAGATTGAAGCACCCCACCCCTATTGGTAGAAGTAGGAAATTGA
This sequence comes from Taxus wallichiana var. yunnanensis, assembly GCA_018340775.1. Lineage (NCBI taxonomy): Eukaryota > Viridiplantae > Streptophyta > Pinopsida > Cupressales > Taxaceae > Taxus > Taxus wallichiana. Next base: position 58,623,046 of record CM031238.1, on the reverse strand, counting down.
AAGCGCACGATGCACAAATATATCAACTATCCATTTTTTTAATATCCAACTCAAATTGATTTATAAGGCATTAAATGATCCCAAAAATTCTAGTGTGGAAAGAGATTACTAGGCGAGAAGCCCAATGTGGTGGATTGAAATCATCATTTCCCTAACAAACAACTACTTATGGTGATTATGTGTTAAGCGGGTTCCCTTGCCTTATGATTATTACCAAGAATGCATGCCAAAAAAATTCATTAGAACAATTACTACTCATGAAATTCATCTCAAGATGACTCAAGCACACACATGTAGAATCCACAACAAAGGATAATCTAATAAAATTCCCCAACCGAAAGCCTCTAATTACTAAAAGCTGTATAGCAAACTTGTTGTAAACATTCATATTGACCACTTAATTTCCAGGTAGTGTTACACATCTCTCTTACAAGATAGATAATGATAAAAGAGCTTCAAGGATATTGTGTAATGGTCAATATGGATGGGGAAAAATACCAAGAACCTTTTCCCTTACCCACATCTTTGAGCAACTATATTTAACTATATAAGTCCATGGCCAAGACAAAATATTTGTATGAAAGTATTGTTTGTTTTCCTTAGTTTTCTTTCATCAATTACCATTTGTTTATTGTTAATAAGAGATATTTTCCCCAAAGATACAAGTGATACAAGTAGAGTGGTGTAAACATGTATAAGAGATAAGAAATTTTATGATTTCACGACACATTATCCAAAATACTCCTCTTCATGTCATTTCGATAACTTGTGTATTCATTTGGACTTGGAAAAGGGTGAATTGATCAAAAATGAAGAAAATATGTGTTGGATAAATTCCTTCCCTCCTTTCCAAACTCCTCGTTCCATACTTAACCAAAAAATCAAAAAATTGGGTCTTTTGGGGTGTATTGCAGATAAATCGGACACAGGAGGAACAGATGCAACATTTCTTATGTTCCTTGTGTTCTCCACATTTTGTATCGGCCACGAGAGATGGAGTTGGGAACTCGATGCGAGCGAATCAAGTATTTTGGAACCAATGGAGCAGTTCCTTCAGGTTTTGAGTTTGTTGCATAAGTGTTTGAACCGAGCATAAAGGAGTTGGCGGTGTATTGTGGATGGGTCGGGATTTTCTAGCACAATTGGAATGGTTACCACAGGCTTTGAGTTCCCGCATCACCGATTTGGCCATGTGAAAGGGTGGGAATAGTGTAGTGTGGATAAAGCAAGTCTCGATGGAAAAGTTTTGTTGGGTCATTATAGTTCTCAATCGGTGTTGATTTGTGGAGCTCAATTACTTCAATTTAGCTTTCAATGTGAAACTTGCTTTGGAAAACACGATGGCTGTCATCGGCTAGGAGAACCGACATCAGTCACCCAGGTCGACATCGGTCGAGCAAGGAGGAAGCGGCATCATTAGGGCTAAGCGACATTAGTTACATGTGCGAGGATGTCTTAATTAACTCTCGGGAATTAGATCTATTTTTATCATTAAACTATATATATTGATTGTAATTACATGGCTAAGTGCCATAAGTCTATAAACGACTATATAAGCATAAAAGATAGGGTTTAGAAGTAAGGATTAACAATGAATTAAGAATAACTTGTAAAATTTGGTGAGAGAGAATTCTTGGTGATGAAGCAAAAGCTTGAGAGAAATAAAGTATTGTACATCTGAGAGGTGTGGAAGATTGTAAATATTCAATTGTATATCTTGTCAAAGCTTTGGATAATAGATTGGCTTGTTTCTTGGTGGACATAGCCCACACTAGGTGAACCACGTTAAATCTAGTGTTGATTTATGTCTCTTATTTTGTATATTTCTTCTGGTAGAATATCCACTTTTATTTGCATGTATGCTTAGATCTAATATATTATTTCTACAATTTGGTGTGTTATCCGATTCGACTAACTAACGAGTGGGGAACTAAGCGAGGAGGAGATAGAGTTGCGGGTGAAGTAGGTAATGCATACACAAAGGGGTAGGTGGAACTATTTCGAGTTCCACCCCACACCCGAATCTCCACCCAAAAAACAAGCCAACGACTAAACACTTAGTTGAACTTGCACATAGAGTCCACGTGGAAGAATGGCACAGGAGAAAAAGTGTGAAGGTATAGGAAGGCATCATGCATGGAGGTGTAGAGTAAGACTCTCAAGGACTTAGCCGATTTTGGAGATCAGGTCTATTCTTAGAGATTGGCATGTGGAGTACACAAAGCGATGCCAAGATTTACGCCACTCTTCGTGGGGATTTTGGAAGGACATGTCAACTCACTCTTGCATGGACATAAGTTAAGCATAGATCCATCACTTCAGTTAACTATCAGCAATCTATAGATAGCATACTTGCATGTATGGCTATAATTGTAAAAAGGCACGTGGTTGTTATTAGCATGCGACCTATTTCTAGTAGAGTTAAGTGGTGAAGGGTTAGTTCCCCACCATATATATATATATGTAATGAACTACTTAGAGAATATAGAGACATACATAGAGAATGGATGGAACCACATGCAATTGGATGATTGAACAGCAGATCCATGCGCATGCACAGTATTGTATGAAGCTATTTTATTATTGGTTCAATGAATATATAAAGGAAATTTTCTAAACAAAGTGTGTGATGTGTTTTATTAATGCATGTTATTACTTTCATGATGATTTACCTTTAGCGCTTATAGATCTGGTTGGATATAAATGGTGAATGGATGGATTAGTTCCTAAAATATATGTTTACTATTTTATCATACCACCATTCTGCTACTACAACTATTAAGAGGGACCCGGTACCTTTGCGCACTTTGGTGAGCGCTCAACCTAGGCTGAGTGATGTGCCAAGCGTGACTAGGTGTTAACTAATAATTCTAGGCTGCATCATTGGTTTCGTTCTTTGGGACCTCTTTTTCAATTGTTTCAGAATGGTTCGCGATGAAGACATATCGGCTAACCCTGACAAGTGTTGAAGAATGGATTCATGATCTGGAGGAAGAATACGCATGGAGGTTTGACATTGGATCTAGATTTAGCGCATGTACTTGGGTAGAGCAGAATTTGTATGACAGTTTATATGAAAGCTTCTTTGTTATCTTTCCAGTAGAATTGTATGAATGGTTACTTGTATGCATCTAAGTGGAATTGGAGGTATCGTACACTTGTTTGGACACAGGAGGAATTTCAAACACTATATGATGCTAACCTAAGCTAGACTCACATGGTAGATACCTGGTTTTGCGGTGTCCTAAATAACTATATTTTGGAGTATTCAATTTCAACTTATTCGTGCCCAGGAGGTAGCAGAGTTCTAGTTTCTACGGTATCCTAGAGGGACATATTTGTAAGGTATTCCAATGGAAATCAAAATACTAATGGTAACATTGAACTTGGAAGCTAAACCCATGGAGAGCTAAAGAATCTCCACACACGGGGGCAGGAACAGGATTGGTGAAAGATGGCAGATCTAGCGGCAGCTGGCGGAGGAAAAAAGGTGGCTGAAGTATGATGAGGCATGCACGAGAGGGAATTATGCAAGAGGAAAGAAATTGCAGAATGGATGGTGTTGTGGAGAGAGATGGCTCGTGAAGGATTTGAGGCTCATGGGGAGGAAGAAGAGCAAGAGCATCAGGAACTCCCCCATCTAGGGAAGCATGATCAGAGAACCCTCTTCGGCCTCACATGGAAGCGTACCAATAGATATGACATGGGCCGCGGGCATGCATCTAAGCCAACCTGTTGACCTAGCCCTTGCGCTTGGTTTTCCAGTATCTAGTATAGTAGGTAAAAGTAGTTTTTCAAGAAGTGAAAGCACAGAAATAGGGCAGACAGTAAGTACACCAATGGTAGCATCAGACAACTTCATTATTCTTTGGGGGTACATTATCAGGCTCATCATCTACACAGAATATGAGCGCGCGAGTGTGGGAATCACCTCTGGAGCTGGGACCACTTCCCAGACTATAGGGGTCTAGTATAGTACCATTGTTGGGGCATAGGGGAGTGCATCCATGGGCCCTATTCCAAATTCTGGAGGAGGATCGGGTGGTATGGGTAGTTCTAGTTCGGTGGTTTGGTGGTATTAGAGGAAGAGGAAACCAAGGAGGTTTAGGTTGGGTGGTGAGGCCCGCATGCAACCCCAGAACATTTATATGGATATGTCCCTTCATCTCCCCAGAATACTGAGAGGTATCGAGGATCTTTCTTGAACATGTTCATATGTGTGAAATATTATGGGTGCACAAAAGGTATTATGGCTTTTTGAACACAAGGCAAGTCAATTTGCTACTACATTATAGGCGCGCGCTTGCACTATTTGGTATAGGAAGTTTGACCCTAATCAAACTTGTATTGACTATATAGCATTGAAAGATGCTTTCTTAAAAGAGTTCCACATCCCGAGTTTGAGTAGAAGAGTATAAGTGCACTCAAGGATATAAAGCAAGGCACTATTGAAAGTGTATACGTGAGTATGACACGTGATTTAAAACACTTCTATCCAAACTCTCTTATGACATTCATGCAAGTTAGCATGCACAATGGTTTTTTGGGGGACTGATTACTCCATTTCAAAGAGCACTATCACATAAAACTTATACCGATCCATGTGTGAAGCATTGGAAGTTGCTTTACATGCTAAAGCAGTTGGGAGTATTGACATTGGAGTTAGTCCATTTTTGGAAGCTCAGATAGCGGCTATGGAAAAACAGTTAGAGAAATTATTGGCAAACTCAGCTCATGAAATGCACTCAGGGATCTGGTGTATAGATTGTGAAGTGGAAGGGCACACTAAGGATAGTTTCCCTCGTAGGCTATGTACGTTTGTTGTTATTACACTTTGAGATTTTCCATTTGAACCATGATCTTTAGTCTTTGCCCCCTCCTACAATGCGCGATCAGGAAGAATGTATCCTCCTTTTGTAAAATTTGTAGGTCCATGACCCATGATACGAGGACTATAGATTGATTGGCCCAGATCCATGATGCCATTGATATTGGGGTCAAGACAGGTGAGTGTGGTGATAATTCTAAAGGGAAGAATGAGCATCAGGATAGGGATTATAATAAAACCCTGTTATGACGGGGAATGACGAACGGTTTGATGGGGCTCGTGAAAGGGGATGAGGATATAGAGGCGGATATGGAGGATGAGGCCGAGGTGGAGGAAGGAGTGAATTCCCTTGAGGAACTTGCTATACATGTGGCTCACCTGACCATTATAGGCACGAATGCCCATGAGAATATTTCCTGTTCATTTTGTGGAAAGGGGCATAGTTATGAAGAGTGCCCGGACTTGTATGAGCATCTCAGTAAGTAGCACAAGAAAGAAAACAAGGGCGCGGGGATGGTTAGAATCTAGTCATGATAGAGAATCAGTGGATGCCAAAGTTAACACTAGAACTGAGGCGATAACAGTTAAGATAACCACACGAGATGAGGTGGCATGCACAAGAGAGATGTTACAACAAAAGCCGAAAATCACTAGGGAGGAAGTTTTGCATGCTAGATATCCAGATCTAGCTCATCAGAAAGAAGTCTATCAGGACACAATGGAGGTCCTTAGGAGCCTTCAAGGTGAGATACAAGGTTTAAAAGAGTAGTCTCGGAAATTGGAGCACAAGGATACAGAACAAGCCCCGTCGGATATTGACGACATAAGAGAAGTATGTAGAATGTTGCGCCAGGAGAATATTATTCCTTTATTAGGAAATTGGTTGAAAGGGAATACTCACGCATAAGATCCTGAGACTAGAAGACAAATACTTCATGTGAATCTCCCTCCTGATAGCATTGACTACGACAAGGAGATCACTTTGAATGTTGTAGTGGACGGGTGGCTCCTAAGAAATATTCTGATTGACACAAGAGTGGAAGTAAATGTACTTACATTGGATGCATGGGAACAAATGGGAGACCCCATTGCAGCCTCATCTAATGTATTGTTCATGGAAAACGAAAAAAAAGCTACTCCATAGGAGTTTTGAAGGATGCATCTATCACTATACTGAGGGCCAAGTTCACGGGGAGACTTTGAAGTACTAGCGCTTACGGAAGTAGATAGTTTCCCAGCTTTGCTTGGGCGCCCTTGGTGTTATACAAACAATGCTGATTTGAGGTTTAACAAAGGGTATATCAGCTTCGATAACAAGGAGGAAAGGGTCATAATACCATTGACAGATGGGAAATCCATGCCATATGTGGAACCTTTAAGTGAAGAGGACTTGAACAAGAATCTATGTACACATTATTCGGGACCCAGAGGTCAATGATCCATCTAAGGAAGGAATCCTTCATTAGGAAGATTCTCAGTCAATCAGTGATACTACTAGTATTTCTTGCGATAATTGGGCTCATGGAACTTATGAACTGGTGGGGGCGTGAGGTTAATCACGCGATTCTCTTGGCAAGATGGGTTTCACTCATTCGATGTATAGGTCGCTGCAATACCCTGCTATACTAGATTTGAAGATTTGGCTGGGTTCTTACAGGCCATAGAAACAAATTGGGCTGATGAACTTAAACGACACACTATGCTATCATATACTTTGGGTGGGATGGCTGCACACTGGTGGGTAGTCCATAGGGATAATCTCTTAGAATGGAAAACAATTGGGACCACCTTATCAACCAGGTTTTAGAAGTAATGCACCTACAAACATACACCCTTATCATGGTGATCAACCTGCTCAACATCATATCCAGTAGTGTGAGAGACTCTGGACAGTAGGCAGGAGGCATTACCACCCTCACTTTGGGTGCATCGGTTTTATTCTACTCTAAAAGGTTGTGTGCGTGCTTGGTATGTCTATGTTGAATTACATCGCGACATTAGCAACTGGAAAACTTTGACTGCAAGGATGATCCAAACGTTTGACTTCTTTTCATCTACCCCACCAGTGAACACAACTTTAAGCTTTATCAAGCGTTTAACTATGGGAGACAGTGGGAAAGTGGAAGAACTTGTCTAGGAATTATTGGGTGAGCCAGAGACAGGGGCGTGCTTTGCGGATGTAGAAGATGATATCATGTTACTTGAGCACGCTTCTTTGGAAAAAGATAAGGGGAAGATGGTATACATAATTGATGAGGAGGAAGTTGAGCACTTGGACGTGGATCATTCACATGGAACACGTGAAGTGTCATCCAGTGCGAGATGTGGATGCACGTGCATATCACGAACCTATGAAGACAACAAAGGTCAATATAGGCACAGAAAGTTGAACCTAAGGAAGTGATAATTGGGGATTACTGGTTAGAATCAGAGGTAGCAAAGATCATAGAGTTACTTCATGATTATGAGGACTTATTCCCAAGAGGATACCATGAACTTAAAGGCGTGCATATATCACTCGGAGAAATGAAGATAAAGCTCAAGGAAGGTGCGTGCCCTATTAGGAAGTGACCATATCGGATGAATCCCAATTTGTGTGAGAAAGTAAAGGAGGAGATTGACAAGATGCTGAAATCTGGGATCATTCGACCACTAGATGAATCAGAATGGGTCAGTCCTATGGTGATAAGCATCAAAAAGGATGGTAGGATTCAAATTTGTGTTGATTATAGGGAGTTGAATGCAACATGTGTTACAGATCCCTTTCCTATGCCATTCACGGAGGAAATATTGGAAGGAGTGGCTGGGCGTGAAATATATTCATTTACAGATGGGTTTTAGGGTATCATCAGGTTAGGATTGCCCCGGAAGATCAAGAGAAGACCACCTTCACTACTGAATGGGGAAGCTTTGCTTATACTGTGATGCCCTTTGGATTGAAGAATGCACTGCTTTGTATTTTCAAGGATAGTGGTACAAGCCTTCAAGGATTTTATTCATAACTTTTTATAGGTCTATCTTGATGATTGGACCGTTTATGGGCTGATTAAGGATCATTGTGACAATCTGTGCTTAATGTTTGAAAGATGTCGATAGTTGAGTATCTCATTAAATATCAAGAAGTGCATCTTTGCTACTCCCTTTGGCACACTTTTAGGACATATCATCTGTAAGGAAGGGTTGTTGGTTGATCTAGCTAAAGTTGTAGTCATCATTGGCTTGAAAGCATCGGCCAGTCAGTGTGAGGTGCGTAGATTTTTGGGTCATACAGGGTATTACCGGAAGTTTATAAAAGGGTATGCAAAATTTGTCGCACCCTTGGAAGAATTTCTCCAAGGAAAAGGTACATTCTATTTGGGGGAGTCACATATAGCGCGTTTGAGATATTGAAGCAGAGACTTACTACCGCACCTATCTTGCATTTTCCTTCATGGGATAAACCTTTTCATGTTCATGTGGATGCTTCTGGCACAGCCATTGGTGTTGTCTAGCTCAACCAGGTGAAGGTATCGTTGATCATCCCATTTTCTTTGCTAGTAGGAAGTTGACCCCTGTAAAATAGAATTATACCACTATAGAGTGCGAGGCCTTGTCCATGATCTATGCCTTGCACAAATTTCATCAGTATTTGTTGGCTACACCATTTGTGTTTTATATAGATCACATGGCATTAAAATATTTGGTGAACAAGCCCATTTTACAGGGGTGCATATGCCAATGGGTACTCTTATTTCAAGAGTTTGACTTTACGGTTGTGGTAAAACCAGGAAAAAGCAATTTTGGACCAAATCACTTGTCTAGAATTCAATCAGGGGAAGAAGCACAAACAATAGAAGAGACCATGCCTGATGCACAACTATATAGGTTACAACATGCGCCATGGAATTGGAGGACATTGTTGTCTTTCTGAGAACTGGTATGGCACCCGAAGGCATGAAAGCTTTAGAGAAGAAGCAACTTGTTATTCACGCGGCACCATTCATGTTAATTAGTGGTGATTTGTACAAGCTAGGCAAAGATGAGGTGTTATGTCGTTGTGTCTTGGAGCATGAACGAAAGGACATAATGGAAGAAGCACATGGTGGTATTACAGGTGGCCATTATGTAGGTGATGCAACAATGCGCAAGATCCTACTTGTCGGGTTGTGGTGGGAAACATTGTATAAGGATTGTAAAGAGTATTGTAAGACATGTGACCATTGTCAACGTCTCGGTCGACCCAGGACAAAGGGATGAGATGCCCCTATGACCAATAATGAGTGCGAGAACCCTTTGAGAAATGGGCAATTGACTTTGTCGGGCCTATCTCCCAGCCGCGTAGAGGCTAGGTCATGCTATATCATCACTTGTATAGATTATCTTACCCGATGGGTAGAAGTAGCACCTACAAAGGACTGTACAGTGGCTACAGTAGCATGGTTCTTATGGGAGAATGTCCTCACAAGGTATGGTTGTCCTTTAAGTTTAACAAGTGATAGGGGCACACATTTTTTAAATGAGACAATACGAATTCTTTTAGATGAGTTTATGGTTACCCACCATAAAACTACACCCTATCACCCTCAGGAAAATGGAACTGCTAAGGCATTTAACAAAATTTTGAGCCACACATTGACCAAGATTTGTGATGTTGGGAGGAAATATTGGGATGATAAAGTATCAGTTGTTCTTTGGGCTTATAGAACAACATACAAAAGATTGAACAAAGCCACACCTTTTCAATTGGTGTTTGGCACGGAAGTTGTTCTGCCTCTAGAATTTATGTTACCTTCTTTGTGCATTGTGCGCATTGGAGGTCTAGCTGATGAGTAGGCCTTGGAAGAATGAATTGTGAAGATGGTTCAGCTAGATGAGCGCCGCGCCATTGCACATTGGAGTCAGAAATAGGAGAAAGCGTGACAAAAGGCATGGCATGATCGGCACATCAGGGATAAGAAACTTGCGGTGGGACAAATGGTACTTCTATATGACTCCAAGTTTTTGTGCCATCAGGAAAGCTCAAGGTGCATTGGTTGGGGCCATATGTTATCACTCATATACTTGAGTCAGGTGCTTGCCAGTTGGAAACAATTGATGGCACACGGTTTCCCGGTTACTTTAACGGGAGTAGGTTGAAGCCCTACTATAAATAAGTCTTCTTGGTGTTTGTAATAAGGCAGTATTGCCAGATACATTAGGTTTCCCTTTATGCATTTCCTTAATGTATTTCTTTCATCGTCACTATGCTTTGTCAATTTTAGCTCTTGTTTGTGTAATAAGTGCACTTGCACGCATGAAACTAACTACAATATGAAGCATGTTGATGCGCAGAGGACTACACATCCTTTTCATGTGGGGTGGATTGTTGGTGACTCTCAGGGATATGCTGTGAAGATATCATGTTGTGGGTGTTGAAAGAAGGTTGCTAAGGGTAACTGAAAAAGATTGCTTCTCAAGATAAGAAAGGATGAATATGGATAAGGGAAAGTATAACGCGAGGTAAGCGGCGGCCATGGTAATTACCAGGAGATCATGCAGTGATGAGGTACTCGGGTGCAAAGGTGCGCACTGAAGAGAAGTCTATGACAGAGGGTAAAGAGGCGTGCTAGAAGGTTATAGCTTTGGCATGAAAATATACCACGCGGAAATGATAAAAATGGGTCATAAATGAGGAGAATTTGGTAGGTGGAGGAGTAATTAATGCAGCAAAAAGTAGAAATCTATATAAGGATAGGATGTGATTTCATTTTTACCCTTGCGACTATGAGAATTTGATAGAGAGCCTATCATGCAAAGAGCATAAAGCTAACTAATTCAAGGTATGAAGAAAAAGCGAAACAGGACGTGGAGAAGATATTTGTGTATTAGAAGGGCTTGGATCCCCTAGAAGAAGGGTTTGACAAAGTAGAGTAATACAATAGAGTTAGGGTGCGCAAGTTCATAATTACAAATTAGGGCATGGAGGAATCGGGTTAGGGTTTGAAGAAAATCACTCAAAACACACTGACAACTGACCTACAAAACAAACCCTATAAGAGAATGGCACCAAAGAAGAAAGCAAGCACCGATAAAAGAAAAGAAGAAGGTGGTGGTGGAAGAAGAGGAGGAGATGGCCCGGAGAGCAATTTCTCCAAAATGTAGTACCCTGAAGAAGTTATTGTGGGGTAGGAATGGAATACCCACATAAGACAGAGCAAGATAAGTGAATACAATCACCGAACCAGTGAAAACCAAAAGAAGTTAGATGACTGCTCACCACTCGAACAAACTAGGTGCACTGAAGATGGCATGCCGATATATGATGATGGGGAAAAGCTACTCAAGGGAAATGGTGTCTACCAGCTTTATGAGCTTCCATACTTTGGAAAGTATGCACCTTGTACAAATGGTTGATGAGCCGAGTCCATGAGGACTTCTTCTACTTCGCAGGATGGCGGGTAAGACTGACACCCATCCTCATTGCCATAGTTACTAGATTATAGGAAATGGGCGAAGACATTAAGACCGACTTAGCAGAAAAAAGTACCATTTTGGAGACACAGAAGGCGTTGGGCTATCAGAAAGGACCGCGCAGGATGGACATTGACAAGTTGAAAAATTGTCCAGTAGTACAGGTAGCAGCACATCTCACCACAAAGTTGAATGACCAAGAGTGTTGGTCACAAGTCAATTCTATGTGGTTGCACGTGGCAAAGAGCATGTCGAGGGAACCACTTATAACATCAGCTGGATTCATTACAAAGCAAGCGGATAGTCGAGGAAGCACGTGAAGGGAGTAAGATAAGTTTTGGTTGTATCTTATTGAGTTTAGTCTTCATGGAGATCGGGGTACTAGATGGCCCAAAAGAGAACATATGGGAATACCCCATGAATCATAAGTCTCCAACTGAGTGATTCAGCAAATATATTTGCAAAGGGTCGATGATGGAGGAGGTTAAGGAGTGCGCTGAGATGTGGTATGATAGGCTCCACGTGGCATTTGGGAAGAATGGCGCATACCCAAGGTTTTCCTCAGTCTTGGGAAAACATGTACAATTTGTAGTCTACCAGCATTTTTGTATTGCACACTTTCCAATGGTAGATGGATCATGGAGCCCCTGGTGTAAACTGCCATATGCATTCCCCAAACAGTACTTCCAAGCTGTAGTTCATCGGTTCACCAACACACGGAGGTTGGTATTTAATGCAGACAAGGTGGATTGTGAGTATCACACCCTGAGAAAGACTTATGGATATCCAGGGAGGAATGCATACAATGAGAATAACATCTCGAAATCTTAAGCATTAAGCCAGAGACAGTGGCCATTGCGGATATCGGGGCCACGCTAATATACCTCCAACTGAAGCCTAAAATGGAGAATAACAAGTATGTGGAGAATGAATTCGTGCTTCAGGGGCCAGAAGGAAAGCATACTATGGAGAACATTCGGCACCTAGGCCCTCTGCGCCCAGGCAAGATGAGGAGGAAGAGGATGAAGAACCTGAAGATAGTGGTGGCCTGGTGCGGAGAAGGAAGTAGCCATCTGGCCAGGAGGGGGAGTGCGTGACAACTCCCCAGGGAGAAGGAGCTATGGGGGAGGAGCAGGGCGCACAGAGATTTAAGAAGGTGTTTAAGCGCACAAGGGCGCAAGGAGAGGAACCCCGCAGGTGAAGGAGCCAAAGGAGAAGAAAAAAAGAAAACTCAGTGAGTGAGGAAACAGAGGAATCTGAGGAGAAGGCACCTTCATCTCAACTGGGGAGGAGCCTCAACATGAGGAGGAGAAGATGGAAGGAGAAGAAGGGGTTCAATTAGAGGCTACATAGGATAAGGGTGGGGATACATCTGTATTTCCAAACCTTGATGCAGCCATTCCAAGAGGACCCGATCCGTCGAAGCAGGGGAGGACACCAAGGCACATGCCATGGGGTATGCAGAAGACCCAAAGCTGATCATTCACGCTCGGTTCCAGAGTACCATCGATTAGAAGGATTTATTTGGATGGGCGCTCATGGACGAGGACAAGGTGACTCTGCGCACAAGGAAGAATCTCTCATGGTCTATGCACACACACATGGACGAGCCCGAATTTGATGTCGGTGAAGAATCGTGCCCATCAGGTGGTTGAAAAGGCACTGAAAGCGTGCCACATGACAATCAAACCAACAATGATGTCAGATGAGCAGGTGAGCAATGCTCTAGTAAAAGTATCCTCGAAGTAGCAAGAAGAAACATAGATAAATCTGCTACCATCAAGGCATTGACAGAGAGATTAAAAGCCAAGGATGTGGAGATAGCGTGCCTAGTCTAGGAAAAGGACTTAATCAAAAGAAAATATGACACTTTTGTTAGTATGGCAAAGGAAATTGGAGATGATGTTCTAAAGGTACACCCAAATCTGGAATCCGGTACCAAAAGAATTTCCTTCTACGATGCACTATGTGAAAACAATGATAACATTAGTGTTGGAGGATGAAAAGGCACGCATATCCTCACAGCCCAAGGACTCTAGGAAAAGATAGAAAAGGCGCAGGCTGCAGTAGCTAGGAAGATTGCTACTTATGAAGGTCTACTACAAGCCACCCATGATGAACTGAAGAAGGTCGATCATGCGCTAACCATATGCATAGCCCCAGAAGTGCTAATCATGGTGAAAACCTTGGAGGAAGAAAATGAGGTCCATAAGGTGATGAAGGATGCTTCCCTAGGCCGTTGAATGCTTAGTCCTAGTAAAGAAAAAGTGTGAGGCACTAGCTACGGTGTAGGCACCACATAAGGAGAGGTTAGAGGAGTTAGGAAATCCCATTACTAAGAAGATGGATGTACTGGAAGGGGTACAAGCCTCTATGTCGAGCATGATGCTTGTAATACAAAATGAGCAAGGAAACTCTCCATGGAAGAGCTGTAGTCCATCATTACGGACATGCCGGAAACAATAGGAGCAGCACTAATAGTGTGGGAGAACCTGGAAGCAGATATCAAAGAAGAATATCCAGAGTTGATGCTTCAGGATGAGACGGAGGGGCCTGAGACCTAAACAATTTTGTATATCTTCTTCAAAATTCTTCTTCAAAATTCTTATTCAAAATTATTTATTCTTTATTTATCCATTCTATGTATAAGTTTTGAGCATCGCCATTGTCGGGGTGACAATGAGATTAGTGTGGGGTAATGTTGATTAGAGGAAACACTTAGTTGAACTTGCACATAGAGTCGCACGGAAGAATGGCATAGGAGCAAAAGTGTGAAGGTATAGGAAGGCATCACGCATGGAGGTGTAGAGTAAGACTCTCAAGGACTTAGCGATTTTGGAGATCAGGTCTATTCTTAGAGATTGGCATGTGGAGTACACAAAGTGATGCCGAGATGTGCGTGCCACTCTTCGTGGGGATTTTGGAAGGACATGTCAACTCACTCTTGCATGGACATAAGTTAAGCATAGATCCATCCCTTCAGTTAACTATCAGCAATCTATAGATAGCATACTTGCATGTATGGCTATAATTGTAAAAACACGCGTGGCTGTTATTAGCATGTGACCTATTTCGGTAGAGTTAAGTGGTGAAGGGTTAGTTCCTCACCCTATACATATATATACATATACATATATATATATATATATATATATATATGTATATGTATATATATATATATATATATATATGTGTGTGTGTGTGTGTGTGTATATATATATATATGTATATGTATATATATATGTATATGTATATGTATATGTATATGTATGTAATGAACTACTTAGAGAATATAGAGACATACATAGAGAACGGATGGAACCACATGCATTTGGAGGATTGTAATGAGATCCATGCATGCATGCATGGTATTGTATGAAGCTCTTTTGTATTGTTGGTTCAATGAATAGATAAAGGAAACTGGATGAACAAAGTGTGTGATGTGTTTTATTAATACATGTTATTACTTTCATGATGATTTACCTTTAGCACTTATAGATCTGGTTGGATATAAATGGTGAATGGATGGATTAGTTCCTAAAATATATGTTTACTATTTTATCATACCAGCATCCTGCTACGACAACTATTAAGAGGGACCTGGTACCTTTGCGCACTTTGGGTGAGCACTCAACCTAGGCTGAGTGATGTGCCAGCGTGACTAGGTGTTAACTAACAATTTTAGGTTGCATCATGAATACGAGACACATCTCTCTAAATTTTCTATCACTCCTATATTTTCCTAATCCCAACCCATAGAATCCTCCATGGTGTTTCTGCAGAGCTTTGCCTCTTTTCCAGCACACTACTCTCTCTCAGGATGACTCCATGTATATATTTTTGCTACCCACACACCTCAATATATAGCTTTCATGCCTTCACCGCCATGCCTTCTAAGGTAGCAGATTGGCTGCCAAGTTTCCAAGTGGTCCTCCAATGGATCCTCTCTTTTTTATCCGGGCTCTCCACTGTGTGTGTAATGATGTTCTTCTGGAACCTTCCATCACATGCATGGAATATTCCATTTTTGATCCTACAGTCACCAGGCTGGCACCTTATCCACTCTGCATGCTAGAAGGGTCACACTTTTCTCATGTGCTTCCTGGGATGCTAAATATGGCTAAGTCTAAAACCTATCTTGCCTTGCGTGTGCACCATGTGTTCTATAAAACCCTACTATAACCCTTCCCTACATGCCTTCAACCTTGCGTGCCCTTCTTCAAACAGATTCTTGTGCATCCACTCACCTTCTTGTACTTAGTGAATATTCTTGGCCCAATATCACCCCACACTATGCTTTTTCTGTCCTCAAAACACTCTTTGAATAATAAATAATGGAGGTCTCTTACAATGGTTGGAAAGAAATAATAAGGGAATGAAGAATTGGGAGAAATAATGAAAGAATGGGGAACTTGTTTATTGTTAGAGGAGGAGAGGGAAATCATTTCCTAGTTCTGCCTCTAACTTCCCCAAGCCTCGACCTCGTTCGAGATTCTTGTGAGGAGGTCACCCACCGTGGAGTGCTTACTTCCTCAAAACCCAAATCCTCTCCTTTTGTGCTCATGGTCTTGACAATACTCTCCAACTACTTCCCCAAGTCTTCAAGGGCATCCATCCTGCAGGTCATCTAGGGGTAGAGTTCCTTCAACCGAATTTTGATCGAGCCTCACAGGGTCTTGATTACTTCTGATTTCTTCTCCACCTCGGCTAGGATCTTATCTCTCTCCACTCTATTCCCTTTATTTTTCTCTTATAACTCCTTGAGTTTTGTCTCATGGGTGGAAACCAAGATACTTTCCACTTTATCCCTATCCGTGCAGTTGTAATAGGTAGCTTCAACGACTTGCGCGGTGGACTTTACTTTTTCTAGAAGTTGGTGTATCGAGCAACAATCTCGACAACCTTCATATTGTTTTATTTCTCTTACCACGCTTGTGCTTCTTCTACAAACTCTAAACTGAGTGGTCACCTCTCTATTGTGATAATGTGAGTTAGATCCTCCAGAAATTGCAAGGCTAATTCATACTTACGCTCGAGCGGTACTAAATTGGGGTGCTTTTGGACAATTACATTTGTAATCATCTCCACCTTCTTGGAGACTTCGCACACCTTAGATTTTTCTTCCTTCATCTCACACCTCAACTGAGCATTAATCAAATCCTCTTGCTTTAGGTATTTTCTCTTCTCCATGAGATCCTTCTTTTTCTTCTCAATTCCTCCTCCAGGAATCTCACTCTATCATTTCTCTTGAACAATATGGCCTCAATTTTGATTAAAACTTTGTTAAGCACATTACATCTTGGTTCATTTGATATCTTCTAACCGTTCACTAGCAGATTTATTCATTTGGTTTTGCCACCTTCATTAGTGCTCTATGGCTTACCTCAAATTCAGGTTCATCCACGTGGGACTCAAATGCCCAAGATAGCATCTTTCTTGTCTGTGGGTACACACCTTCTTCATCAAATGATGACATAGCTAGGAGTTTCTCTGTTGGTACGGTGCTCTGGAAGCTGCACACATAGCACCTTGCTAGGATCATCAATGTATCCCATTCCCTACCCTTGTGCCACCACTACACCTTTCCCACCTATCTACGTAGCTTTTGGGAAGCTCACTGCCAATTTGGGATCTCCACCCATGCTGCCATACTCCTTCCCAACGCTCTCTTCTTCTATCTCCTTTATAATCTCATCTATGCTCCGCTCCAACTCCTGTTCTACCAACTTCTTCATTATTCCTACCACTTCTCTCTTCATGGAAATCTCTACTTTCTCCTTGGTGAGGCTTAAGGTTATTTTTTTCTTGGTGCTTACTTCTTCGCTCACCCCCTTGCCTTGAGCCTCAGCTTCTTCTTCGTCATTCTTCTCCTCATCTTCCTTGTTATACTCCTCTTCATCTCCTTCCTCATAATCATGTACATCATAGACTAGATGGTCTTCACCTCCTTCAGGCTTGTCATCATCCTTATCACCGATGTAGGCATCTAAGCTCTTTGTCTCTTCTAAGTCTACCTCATCTATCACCTTCTACTTCTTCCTTACTGGGGATTCTAGTACAGGAGATTCTTCCTTTTCTTTTTCTTCCCTAGGTGACATCTTCCTTGGTGATTCCTCATGGGTGAGGTGCTCTTCATGCTCTAGCTCTCTCTGTCTAGGGTCTTTACCTTGATAGGGGACTTCTTTCTCCACACGTAAGTGCTAGGCTTCGTGATTGCTTTAGGCGCACCCACCGATTGTGTGGTCTGCACACTTGGTGCTTTCTTCTCCTGCCCCTCTTCTCTTTCTCTCTTCTTTGGCATGGCCTTATTTCTTCCTGTGGGGTATTCTGGAATGGAGACATCATTCTCTAGATATGCACCTTTCTCAAACTTAGGTCTTATTCGAAGGTATATCCTTGTTGTATCCCTTCTAGCAATTGGCAGTGTTATTGGTTTCATCATTTGAACCTCGTGGGAGACATACTTCTCCACGTACACACTTTTTAGGGTACACTTTCAATGCATCTCATGGTGGTCTTGATCCACCTCACTAAGGTCGAACCTTAGTCTTTTGGCTTCTTTGAACCTGTTGACCCCTGCCTGGAAGTATTGCACGGTGAAGGAGAAGGGAAGCTTGCACCATGGACCCTTAGTCCCATTTGTCAAAGTAAATATGCCAATGCAGAAATGTTGGTACACTGCAAATTCTTCTTCTCCATCCACAAGTGTGGGAAACTTCTTTGGGATCCTCCATTCTACCCCGAATGCATCACACATCTGTTTATACCACTTCTCTAGGCACACCTTGTGAGTGACCGTCATGGTTTCACAAGTTTATTTTTCAAATGTCTTTTTGGGCAAGGGATCCTCTTCTAGATACTCCCAAACAAACTTTTCCAGCCCATCTGGCACTCCAATATCTGAAAATATAATGGTGAGGAGGATGTTGCCGAATAATATCTTCTCTCCCTCCTGTGTGCTACTTATGATCTCATCTGCGATGAAAGTGGACAAGTTATAGATGGTTCCCTCTGATATCTTGGCATACATTTATCCATGCCTTGTTCACTTGTGTCCATCATTCCTAATCATTGAGCTTGGTCACCAAGCATGCAACCATCCTCATAACAAGGTCTAGAATCTCTGTAATGTCAAAGTATCATGAACCCTTTTTGTAGTCATATATTACTATAGTCTCCTTGATAGCCTCCTTGTCGCTCAGATCATCATCTATACTTTCTCCTTCACAAATAAGACATGTGAACTTGGATATCAATTGTGGTGTTATGTGCATCTTGCACCCTACAAAATAAAAGTGATCCTCATGCACACGTGACATCAACCATTGATAAAGGTGCTTGGGCTTGCCAAAATAAGGCAACTCATACAGTTGCAATAACCCTGCCTTCTCCAATTTGACCTTCACTTCGTCATTGTATATGGGCATCCCATCTAGTGTCCTTTTGTTAGCTAGGTGGACCAACTCTAGCACCATTTCCTTCTCATTTTTGCTCGTGTGATGGTTATAATCACTCATAGTCATTTTTCTTAGATGTGATACCCATTCCTTTCCTAGCAATACTCCATCTGGGTATTGCATTTATGTGTACCATTCTTCATTGGAGCTCGTGACAGCAGTGGTTTGCTTTCTTTTCCCTTTCCCTTTGGTTTCTTCGGTGAAATGGTTACTTTCTTAGGTGTCATGCTTTCTATCGAGATAAAATACAAACTCCTTACTCTACTCTGCTACTCTGCTACACTCCAAACTCAACTCCAAAGCTCAACTCTTGGAATAAATCCTTCTATCCTCATGCCCTAGCTTCTAAACCCTAACTAGGAAAACCTTCCACAAGACGGCGCACTTCACATAACCTTTCCCACACTGTGTGCTCCTAGTTTGTAGATCCACTCTAGTCACACACTTAAATTTCTAGGATTCTTCTTCCTTCACACAAATTTCTCTCTGGATTCCCTAGTTTGCAAGAGCGCTTCAACTTCGTAATAGCAAGATAGAATAATGACTTTCCCGACCTTGTATTTATAGTTTTTTCTTCCCTTTGGAAATAAATGTTATGCCACCTACCAATGTACTTTAACATTAAATGCAGATTTTTCCTCGAAGCCAACTTTAAGCGCCCTTACCCATGTGCCTAATCCTACATGAATAGTCCTTTACAACCTTTTGCCATGCAAAAATCCAATACGAGAGAAGACTCTTATGTGCACATCTACGAAGTGCCAAAGGCACTTCTTCTATCATTTTCCTAATATTTTCCCTCACCTACACGATGTTATTCTGTGATCTTCATCCTTTATACGTGGGCTTTATACAACCTCCTTGACACCATAATTTATTATCCACCATCCTCACTCACTTTCTCAACCTTACGTGTTTCCTTCTTTGGGCCACTCAATTTTTATTACTGAGACCTATATTACTCATCCCCACACTAAAAATGATGTACGGTCCTCTACACATACACAACTTTGGAAAAATAATGTGGTTAATGGTGCATAAGGCGCAGAACAAAACAAAAAGATAGGAACAAGCAATGAGAAAGGGGAACACAAGAAAAGAAAAGCATAAAGGGAAATTCTAAGCTAACTGGCAATATTGCCTTATTACAAACACCAAGAAGACTTTTTTACGGTAGGGCTTCATCCTACTTCCATTGAAATGACATGGTAATCTCATCCCATATAACATTTAAAGCGGCAAGTTCTGAATCAAAAATGTATGAGACAATGTAGGATCCCGAGAAAATGGACTTTCAACTTCCGGGATGGTGAAAATACTTTAAATCATACAACAACATCATCTACCCAACCTCAAACTACTTATTCTTGATATGATGATCATGTCACGCCTTTTGTCTTACTTTTTTGCCTTCGACTCCATCTTGCAAGTGATTTCCTTTCGTCTAACTACATAAAATTATCAATCCTTTCTTCCAGTGCTTACTCGTCAGCTAACCCTCCTACACGCGCTATACGCAACGATGGTAACATGAATTCAACTGAAAAAATAGCCTCCATGCCAAACACCAATTGAAACAGTGTGGCCTTGTTAAACCTCTTGTAGGTTGTCCTATATGCCCATAGAATGGATGATACTTTTTCAACCAAATATTGTCTTCCAATGTCATAGATATTAGTCAATACGTAACTTAGTATTTAGTTAAATGCCTCGGCGGTTCCATTTTCTTGAGGGTGATAAGGGTTAGTCTTATGATGGGCCGCCATAAATCTCGCTAAGAGAATATTGACCATTTCATTGAGGAAATATGTACCTTTATCACTTGTTAAACTTAAAGGACAACCATACCTACTGATTATGTTATCCCATAAAAATCAAGCAGTTGTTGTTGTGGTGCAATCCTTTGTAGGGATTTCCTCCGCCTAACGTGTTAAATCGGTGCAAGTAATGATATACCACAAACCAATCCTTCATGTGGCTGGTGAAATTGGCCCTACAAATTTGATTGCCCATTTTTCAAATGGTTCAGTGCTAGTTATTAGTCACGAGGGAATTTCATCTCTCTTTCTAGGTTTTCCAAGGAAGCTGCTGCAATGGTCATAGGGCTTGCAAAAATCAATACAATCCTGGTATATGGTTTCCCACCAAATCCCTGCAAGTAAAATCTTCTGCATGGTAACATTTCTGGCATAGTGTCCTCCTACAATCCCACCATGCGCTTCCTCCATAACCACCACGTGCTCATGTTCCAATACGCATCAACATAGAAAATCATCATGACCTAACTTATACAAGTCTCCACCAATCAACATGTATAGTACGGCACCTATTGCTAACTACTTTCTCTCCAGAGCCTTCGTCCCTTCCAGTGTCACACCTATTTTCAATCTTCTAAGTCTAATGACATGTGCCGCAACCTAAAAAGTTACACAATCTTGCATGGTATCCTTAATGCTTTGCACATCCTCCCCTGAGTTAATCCTTGATAAGTGGTCAGGTCTTGAATTGCTCTTTCCTAGTTTTACAACCACTGTGAACTCAAACTCTTGAAATAATAGGACCCAACGACATATGCGCCCTTGCAAAATGGGCTTGTTGACTAAGTATTTCAATGCCATGTGGTCCGTGTAGAATATAAATGGTGTTGCTAATAGATACTGCCTAAACTTGTGCAGTGCGTAGATCATGGACAATGCTTTGCACTCAATAGTTGTGTAATTATATTTTGTTGGTGTCAACTTTCTACTTGCAAAACACAAGGGATGATCAAAAATTCCCTCACCAGGTTGTGCTATTACTACTCCCATAGTTGTCCCTAAGGCATCAACATGCACATGGAAAGGCTTATCCCAAGAGGGAAAACATAGTATGGGTGTCGTGACAAGCTTATCCTTCAAAGTTTCAAATGCCTTTTGTTGTGCATTTCCCTCCCAATGAAAGGCACTCTTGTGTTTTAGCAATTCCTCTAAAGGGCGTGGCAATCTTGGCATACCCCTTGATGAATTTATCGTAATATCCCATATACCCAATGAATCCATGCACTGCGCTTTGACTAGTAGGCTCCCTAATCCCACAATAATTACAACTTTGGCAGGATCTACTAGTAAACCTTCTTTGCATATAATGTGTCCTAACATGGTTCCAAATGGAGTAGAAAAGACACATTTCTTAATGTTGAGGGATATCCTTAATTGTTGACATCTCTCAAACATCACCTCAAATTGTCACAATGGTCTTTCACCAACCCATACAGTCCAGTCATCCAGGTAAACTTGAAGAAATTTATGGATGAAATCCTGAAATGCTTGTACCACTATGCATGAGAACACAACAAGTGCATTCTTCAATCTAAAAGGCATAACCATGTAGGCAAAACTTGTTATGATCCTCATGTGTGGATTTCACTAATGCCTCAAGGTTTTGGTGTAATGGTTTGTTACATTTGGTATCAGAGCGACCACCCATGTTTGAATCCCACTTGGTTGGTTATGTCGTGTAGCCGGGGCCCGTGGGGTACCTAAACATTGGTGAAGCGGGGCTCATACGTATGGGAGTGTAAGCGCAAACCCATCTCGAGTCGGGCTCTACGGAGCGTGGTGGGATGTGTTGTAAATATCTCCCCCAAGGTCAATATAGACAAACAGGAGAATATAGAAATCAAAGAAGCTCAAATCCCTGACATTCCAAGGCGCACAGAAGTGGCGCACGACAATGGATGTCGACAGGGTAAAGGATGCACCCTTGGCGCAGGAAAGTGGCGCACAGAAGTGAGTGTCGACAATGAAAAGGTTGCGCCCTTGGCGCACGGAAATGGCGCATGACACAGAGTGTCAACAGGGAAAAATTTGTGCCTTGGCACATGTAAGAGGATGTCGACACACACACGGATGCGCCTATGGCACACCTTCAGGAGGCGCAACATTTTGAACAACGACAGAAGCGAGACACATGCGAGATATTCAAATGGCCATAACTTTTGACTGGGAGCTCGGATTCATGCAAGGTTGGGCTTTTTGGAAAGCTTACGAGGTCCTCTATCTAACTACAACTGGATATCTTTAATTAGGTGAGAAAAAATTCTTAAAAATGTGAAATACAGTTCGCCACTTTATGGGTTCGCTAGGGTTCTCACCTACCACCATAATGAGATAATTAAATGCAGTCTGGAGGTGGTTGGGGTAGATTTCGATTTTCTCTCTTCTCCCTCTCTCATTCTTCCTATAAATTGTAAGGAGGGGCTTCTTTCTGGTGGTGGTTCATCTTTTCAGCTCTGCCCTCCCTTCTTTTTCTTCTCCAAGGTTGAAAAATTGGAGTTCGAACATCCTCCCCTGCTCTGTAATGGCATTTTTGCCTTTTACTATTGAAATGATGTTCGTGCAAACTTCAAGCAACAAAAACATGTTTTTGATGCATCATGTCCATCCTTGCTCGTTTTTCACTTGTTTTCCTCTTGCCTCTCTTCATTGCAGGTATTTGTGCATGTTTGAATGTTCATTGCAGGTTTGGAGCTGTGTTCATGGAGTTTTGGGACATTTTCTATGTGAAATCTATCCTTGGGCTGTGATGCATCTGTCCATCCTTCCCATTGCTCACCTCTCTTTGTTCCATGGCAGTTTTGATAGATGTCCAACATTCTCCTTCTCTGGTGTATCACCGTTTTAGTGTAGGCTTTTCTTTGTTTTTCCCTTTTCTCTCTCTGTGTCTCCTTGGCATGGTTAGATTAGGTTTAGATTAGCTTGCTTGCACTGGAATAGCTCATGGCAAGTAGTTTAGGAGTAGGAACCAGCCTTCTCTAGAGATTCCTCTCTCATTTTACAAGTCCCACACTTGTAGAGAGGTTTCAATGTTGTGCAATCGCACTAGATGCTTGAATGATCAACCTAGAAGCCGATGCGCATCCGGGGGTCTTTGTGAGTCTCGCAACAATAGGATGTTATGATCCTCATATGTGGATTTCACTAATGCCTTTAGGTTTTGATGTAACGGTTTGTTACAAAACATCCCCATTCGGTGGTGAAACTCATCATTCTTTGGTCTTCCTTTGAAATCCTCGACTTGATGATACCCTGAGAACCCATTTGTGAAAGAGTAGACTTCATGCCCAGCTACTCCCTTCAAATTTTCTTGAAGCGTGGGTTGAGAAAGGATCAATGACACATCGCATTTAGATCCTTGTAGTCAAACCAAATCCTTATCCTCCCATCCTTCTTGATATTGATAACCATTGGGCTTATCTATTCTGATTCTTCCACTACCTCAATGATACTATTATCCATATTTCACCCCCATGCCAAATATTGGATCCACCACGATCCCACATAAGAGGAAACAAAGTCAAAAGGCAGACAAAAAAGGTTCCAAAATTGGCTAAGTATAAAGGTATAAGCGGAGAATGCCAAGTGTCAGTATGGCGTTGATTCAAGGGGTGAATAGAGAAAAGGTTTCTAAATAAGTGCTAGACTATCGTGTGTCCTGGGAAAGTGGGTATCGGGGAAAATTTGATTCTTTGCCCCTTGTTATCACAAAAATGGTAAAGGTTGCAAAATGGCACGTAATGCGCCAAAGGAAAATTCGGTGTTAGAACTCGAGTCAAAGCCAAGGCGGGGAGTCGGAGGGAAAAGTGAAAATTTGCCTTTCGTGGAAAAAGGGGAAAAAATAAATTTTGGGCCCATAAACCCAATTTTCCCTAATCTGGTTGCCATGTATCCCACATTAAAGAAAGGGCCTATTTTTCAAAATAGTTTTCCCACCCATTTGTACGGACGATACAAACTTTGAAGGGGCATATCTTTCAACTCAGGGCTCAAAATATTGCAAATATGACACCATTGGAAAGATCTTGGCCTCACCTATGCCATGGAGGTCTAAAACTTTAATTTTTAGGAGGTTAGGTGAATAAAAATGGAGGAAACATCTTCGGGCCTTCAATGCAGGATCCATCTATCTCAACAACCAAATTGGATTTGATCTGTTTCCGTTGTTTCCTCTTCTTTCAAGGCACCGAATCAAGGAATCATGTAGTAAAGATGGATTTGGGGCATATTTTATTAGAAGCATTAACAACAATGGTTGAGCTTCAACCCACTTTTCTCACTTCCCTCTCTCTTTCTTCTCTCCAATCAAATCTATAAATACAGGGGCAGGATTCATTGTAAAGGGTTGTTCATTCTTCTTCCCTGCCCCCCTCTCTCTTTCTTCTCCAGGGTCGAATGTGGAGTTTAATCCTTCTCCCTTGGATTTGTAATGGCATTTTCCTACCTCTTTCCTGCTAATAGTGTACTATGTGAACTCCTAGAGCAATAAAATTTGTTTCATGATTCATTTTGTTCATCCTTTGCTCATTTTATTGTCTCTTCTCGTCTCTCACCATTGCAGGGTATATTGTGCATATCTCTGATGTCCATTATAGGTTTTGGGAGCTTTGTTTAAGGGGTTTGAAATGGTGTTCTGTGTGAACTTTATCCTTGGTTTGTGATGCATCTATCCATCCTCTCCATAGCTCACCTCTCTCCATTTTAGGTAGTTGGGTTTGTGGTCAGCAATTCCATTTTCTAAGGTGTTATCACCTCTGTAGTGTAGGATTTCTTTATTTTCATGCTCTCTCTCTCTCTCCTTGGTCCCTTGGAATTGTTATATTAGGAGTAGATAGTCACATTTCCTTCCTTAGAAGTAGTTCGGTGCTAGGATTAGGAAGAGGAACCAGCCTTCTACGGAGGATCATTCCCATTTACAAGTCCTACAAACTTGGGTAATGATCCAATGTTATACAAATCACACTAAATGAGTCTTCCTTAGAAAAGTAGATTTTAGAGCTCATTTGAGGTGTCTTTGTGATTTCACACTAACGGTTTTGGCACATCATGTGGGACAGTGCTGAAGCACCTTACCACTTCACTTCATCGGAGTTCGATGTGCTCTTGGTGAAGATTTCAGCCTTTAGAGGCACTTTCAAGCACATCTGGTGACTCCATCTGGTCAACAACCCATCCTCTAAGTTGCATACCTTCTTCCCATCTATTTCCACCCATTATTTCTTCCATATCCTTCATCTTCTTCATTCCCACCATGGAATTCACATCTACGGCAGCATCAGTACATTCCAACTCCAATAATCTTTACAAATCCTTCAAATCAACATTTTGAGCAAATCCAAAATTAGCATGGTTACCCTTATGAGCAGTAGTGCCAAAATTAGTTTGGCTATGGAGCTTTCTAAGAGAATAGGTTTTCAAACATTGAATAAAATAAAATGCAAGATGTTGGTTTGTTGGAGAAGATCGAAAAAATGGAGATTGGCATGGTTCAGTCAAGAGCTACATCTCGAATTAAGGCATTTAGAATTGGTTGCATGGTACCTTGTCCATGGGAAGGCCCTTTTCAAGACATTACAACCCTCAAGAGAAGCTTGACTTCATGGTTGAAGTGTTGCCTAAACTTACACATAGATTGAGTACATTGGGGCTTATGAGAAAAGTGCGGGACAACCTTGTCAATGGGTAAGTCAATCACCAGCTCCCTGCCTTTCATTTTATCTCCCTCAATCTTTATCATTTCAGCAGAGGTAAGAGTCAAGCCCCTCACTTGCTGCCCCAAGTTTTGATTTCATTTCTCCATCTCATAGTCTTCCA
Organism: Taxus wallichiana var. yunnanensis; assembly: GCA_018340775.1. NCBI lineage: Eukaryota > Viridiplantae > Streptophyta > Pinopsida > Cupressales > Taxaceae > Taxus > Taxus wallichiana. The sequence continues at coordinate 58,596,704 of CM031238.1, read as the reverse complement.
CCTCATCTCAGTTCTTCGTCCTTTTCCCTTCCAAACAGTCATCCCCTCCAAACAAACAAGAAGTTACACCTCCCTTCCCACCACAAACAATTGCAAATATGGTTGAACCCCAACCTGCCACTCCTCTTGCTTTCCCAAGCCCATGTTGGGAAGATACTTAAGAATCTAGTCAAGGAGAATAGCAAGAAGAGGAGCCCAACAGAAAATAAATGACCAAATTTGAAGATTTAGGCTGCCAAATTTGGGTTTACAAAGATCCCCTTGATGGTCAAGCCAATAAAGGAGGTCAAGATTGAAGAACTAGTGGTGGCTGAGGCTAAGTTTGTAGCAGAAGAAGAGAAAGAACAAGAGGAGGAATAATTAGTCCCAAGCCCCATTGAAGAGGAGCAGATGGGAGAGATCATATCAATGTTGAGGCCACTCAATGAAGAAGGCATCATTGAATATTTTTTTCTTTCATTTCAAGGGCCTAATTTGATTGATGAACCCATGATGGAAGAGGACCATACAGTTCAGAGGCTCTAAGTGTGGAGCAGGCTACAGGGGAACCTTCAGTTCTTCCTCCCACTTCATCCCCTTCAAGATCTAATGTTGAAGAAGAGTTTGATCTCTCAAACTTCATGTTTGAGGAAGAGAGAAGCCATGGTGAGCAATTTGCAAATCAAGAGGACACCATAAAGGAGGTAGACTGTATGCATCGGACTTGAGAGATTTCTTTGATGAAAAGGAGCCCATGGAGATTATATCATTTGCTCCTCCATCCATCTTCCATGCACATGAACTTTCTACCATGAAGGAGAATATTCAAGTGCAAAATCCTACACTCCATAATGGCCCTCTGGAACCAAGGCTGGAAGATATTGATCTTCCATGTTCTCAAAAAAGGAGGAAAGCAAAAGGAATGAGGATGTCATCATCTCTCTCATGCCATTCATCCAAGAAGGTCCACAAGAAAACCCCATTCTTGGAGTTGAAACTCAGAACAAGGGGCACATTCAAAGGATCAGACCGTGCCCAATCAGGTACTTGGTTTCATTAGATCCAATGGAGAAGCCAAAACAAGTAATGCCTACTTGAGCATGAAGATGAGTACCAAGTACGAGGGTCACCATCAATACCTCCAGGAGTCCAATGCAGGTCAGCTTGAAGAGGTATTTTCCATTAATGTTGATACTTGATGATTTGGGTGGAGGATAGGCTTATAGCCATTTTTTCACTCATACAGGCAGCTATATTTAGTGTCAAATCATTTGCATGGTTGTGCCTCTTGAGAAAGGGAAGCTACTTCTCCCTACCTGTAGCAAAATTTGTTTAGCATTCTTTCTCTCTAGTTAGTGTAGGAGTAGGAGTAGACTTTGTTTCCAATAGAAGAAGTGCTTATGCACACTCTGCATGTCTCATTTGAGGCATGTATGATTTGGTCTTTGTATATAAGTTTTTTTCACATTGCTCCAAAGGTGCATAAAGGATCTTTAGTATTCATAGTAGGGAAACTCATAGTTACCTATAATAGTTGCCATCTTCAAAGAAAACAAATGCAGAGAAACTAAATTTGTTTCAAAACAGTCCATTTTAGGGATAGATGAAAGCCCCAAAGTTAAAACAATTTTCTACTCTCAGAAATTCCATTTTCAAGATTTCCTTATGAAAATTGAGAGTGCAGACTCAGGGTCATACAAAACATAGAAAAGGTATACAGTCAGGCTTGAAGTAGCTCAGGGATCAAGACTTCTAGGTTCAGATTAGTTTCATGTTCATCAAGCAGACTCCATGCCCAATGGATGCTTCAAGGCCACTGGTCTCTTCATCTAGTAGGTAGATGTCCCCGTGAGTCGCCAAATTGTTATCCATATTTCACCCCCATGCCAAATATTACATTGACCAAGATCCCGCATAAGAGGAAACAAAGTCTAAAGGTGGAAAGAAAAGGCTTCAAAATTGGATAAGTATAAAGGTATAAGTGAGAATTCCAAGTGTCAATATGGCGTTGATTGAGGGTGAATAGAGAAAAGGTTTCTAAACGAGCGCTTGGATTGTTGCGTGTCCTAGGGAAAGCAAACCATCGGGGAAAAGTTGATTCTTTGCCCCTTGTTATCATAAAAATGGTAAAGGTTACAAAATGGCCCGCAACTCCACTGGGAAAAATTCAGCGTTAGAACCCGAGTCAAAGCCAAGGCGGGGAGTCGGAGGGAAAAGTGAAAATTTTCCTTTCGCGAAAAAAGGGGAAAAGATAAATTTTGAGCCCACAAACCTGATTTTTCCCTAATCTGGCTGCCACATATCCCACATTAAAGAAAGGGCCTATTTTTCAAACTAGTTTTCCCACCCATTTGTATGCGCACCGATACAAACTTTGAAGGGGCATATCTTTCGACTCAGGGCTCGAAATATTGCAAATCTAACACCATTGGAAAGATCTCGGCCTCACCTACGCCATGGAGGTCTAAAAATTTAATTTTGAGGAGGTTAGGTGAAGAAAAATGGAGGAAACATCTTTGGGCCTTGTTATCCAAAATGAGCCCCCTACTTATTTTGGCTAACTTACCTTCATTTTCCCTTTCTTTGGCACTTAAATGAATTTTTGACATGCTTCAGGGACTCAAAAATTTCTAGAAATGGATCCATCAGATAGATAAATTTCTCACCTTTCCAGAAAGGTAAAATTTTCCTTCTAACTCCTTGTACTTTTCAAGTTATGGCTCGGTGGAGTTTTTGTGGGAAAACTTCCCTAGACAGGCCCGCGGCCAATAAGAACGTGCCACATGGTGGCGGGGTTGGGACGGTGGAGCGAAGTTGAGAAAATTACCAAGGAGTTGGCGGAGGGCGCAAAGGGAAAAAAATTTCCTAAGGGCCCATGGATTAAGGAGGAGCTGACACGTGTGCATTCGGAGGCAAAAGTTGGAGGGTGGTAAAGTTTTTGGTTTTTTCCAAAATTTGTAAAAGGTGCAAGGGGGAAATATTGAAGCGCATGCCCGCGGCTAATGAGGAAGCGACACGTGGCAGAAGTGGAGTGAGAGGCAGCGGGGGTGTTTGGGGATTTTTTCCCAAAGAGAAATAGAAGGGAAAAAGGTAGGTTTAGCCCATGATCCCATCAGCGAATGGGAAGGTGACACGTGTCCGGAGCGGTGGAGACGCAGAGAAATTTTGATAAAAATTCAAAATTTAAAAGGCGAAACGACCATTTGAACCTACTGAGACAAATGGGATGATGCCACATGGCAACAAAGGTTGGACCAGTGGGGATTTTTGTTAAAATTTTCCCAAATTCAAAAAAGGGGAAAATTTTCAAATTTCGGCCCACGAACCCATTTTGCCCTAATTTTGCCAATTTTGCCCTAAATCTTCAAAGGGCCATATCTTTTGAACTAGAGCTTGGTTTTTCTTGATTTTGGTGTCATTGGAAAGATATTGAAGTCCTCTACATGATGGAATCTTCAAAAAAAAATTTAGTGGATTTTGGTGAGAGAAAAAGAAAAACACCTTTGGCATGGGAAAAAGAGCAGAACCGACATTCAACCACCATTTTTAATGCAATATGGCTTCCATTCTTCTCCAGCATGGTTGAAAATATTGGGGAATGAACTTTTAAGGGTACCCATGCTATTTTGATGGATCTGGTTGGTGGTTGAATCATTCATTTCAATTTTCTCATGTTTCTCCTTCCTGGACTCGAGGTTTTCATTGTTAAAAGCCAGATTTGGCTCTTTTGTAAAGGGTTGGATGTTTTTATGTTCTGCAGGCTCCCTCCTTCACCTTGGCAAGTGAATTTGTGGAATTTCAAACCTTTTTGAAGACTACAACATTTTTTTGCCTCCTTGCTATTGTAATGCATCGTATTAAAGAATGGAAATGACAATGCAAGCTCTGTGAATGAGTTTTCAATCCTTTCTTGTGTTTGTTTGCTTCATTCTGATCCTTCATTACATTTTTTGCAATTTGTGCATGTTTTATGTTGCATTCTTATAATCTATGTCAATTTTTAGAAATAGATGTTCATCACTCCTTTGGTGTATCACCTTGTCAGTTTAGTTTTATCTTCTTTTTTTCTCTATCCTTGTCTCCTTGGTAGAATTAGAGTAGGATTTTGAGTTAAACCTCTAAAAATTTCATGCATACATCTGATCAAAGGAGTAGAGGAACCAACCTTTAATATGGAGAGTTTTTTCCCATTTTTGCAAGTCCCACACTTAGGGAAAAGATTCCATGTTGTGCAATCACACTGGATGCCCATTATCAAACTAGAAATCTGAGAAAACATCCAAGGGTGTTGTAAATTTGCACTAATAGTTTTGGCACACCCAGTGGGACCTTAGAGGTCTTCATCTTCATTACAAAAATTTGATGTGCATTTTTGTAAGTTTCTTACTTGAAAAGAGCCTTGATTTGCACATCTGGTGACTCCAAAAGGATAGAATCAACTGGTTTCAGCAGTCCAGGTCTGAAGATTCATGAGAAGAATCCAAACAAGGTCAAGGGCTAGAGAAGAGGGATTGTCTAAGTATCTGCAATTATCCCAGGAAGAAGAGAGAGGGGAAGAAGGATTCAAAGGTCTCCATCTCCACCAAATAGAACTCTATCAACTCCTCCACCTGGTAGACCTTTCACCCAATCAACAAGGGTTCTCAAGCCAATCAGAATGGCACAACCCAATCCTTATGTCAACTTCACTTTGGCAGCATCCCACTTTTTCTCAATGTAAAAACCCAGTTCAATTACGGTGTTGAAGAATATCTCATACTTTCTTGGGGAAAATCATACCACTCTGGTGATCATGTCAAAGACATTGTTAATTTTGTGCAGTCCATGAGATTGTTGAGATGTAAATTGTTGTCAAATTGTTGGAATCTTCATTCAAAGGGAAAGCCTTTGATGGCTAGGAGCCTGGGGGCGGGCTCTATCCAAAATTGGAACTAATTGTACATAGCTCTCGTGACCGTTTGGAGAAAAAGGGGACAACTTGTCTCTATTGGAACAATGACAACTATCAAGAGAGCTCCCATGGGCAGCTAATGAGACTTCAATTTCAGATTTCAAAGGATGTGGGATAGAATCGATGTGTGAAGAAGGCCAACGGTGAAGGTGCTTTCTTATACTATCTCAAAGCTTTAAATTCTTACATTTATATGTTAATCCAATCCATGGGAGCTACAAATATACATGTAGCTTATAGCATCGCCATTAGGGCTGAGAATTTTTAATCCAAGCTGGTAAACTTGCACCTAGGCCTCCTATGCCCTTATGCCCAGACTTGGAAATCCCAAGCACTAGTCAAGCACCTACTTTAGCTCCTATTCCCACTCCTAGAAATCAGATTTCAAATGAAACTTCTACTTCATCCTCTAGTGCCTCAAATGAGCTTCAAGAAGTTATGAAACAATTACAAAGTTTAGGCAATGAGTTGGTTACACTCAAGAGGCAAAGCAAGCCCAAAGTTTTAGGCCTTCTTATCAGTCTCAAACTCAACCTAATAGGAAACCATATCAGCCTAACAGGCCACCCAATCCAGCTACAAATAAAAATCAAGTAAGGCCTCCTGTTAATAGACCTTTTCAGCCCAATAACCCCAATGTTGCATCCACCTCTAATGCCTTAGTGCCCAATGCAAAATAATGAAGCTCAAGAATATAGCTAGTTTTTCCCATGTAATGAACCTCACAACTATTATATGTGCTTCAATGGTGCTTTGAACCAAGTTTTGATGGTGACAGCAACTGGCGTAGAGAGTGACGTGAATCAAAAACAAACCAACAACAAGGAACATCTCAGCAAAATACAACTCCAAATGAGACTACACTTGTGAACCCCAGCAAGTGAAGATTTTTGTGGTATGAATCAAACAACTTCTCGAGTGTAGCTTGGTGACACATGGTCAAAGAAGAGGAATATTGGTGAAGGGTAGTCACTAGCTTCCAGGTGATCCACAACCTTTCATCACTCCACAAGGTGTTGGCAAGAAAAATGCAGTTCCAAATGTGCAAGGACACCCAAGCCACCTTCTAGACCAGCTCAAATGCTAGCTATTGCAGCCCATGTACAAGAAAATAATGTACGAGACTAAGGTGCAGCAAAGAGATGTTTCATCCCCATTTAACATCATTGAACAAATGAAGAAGACAAATGTGAACATATCTATGTGGGAGTCACTATCCATCCCAGGCCAAAGGGATCTACTACAAGCTACCATGAAGAATTGGTCAACCTCAAATCAGCAAGCTCATATGCAAGAAAAGGTACTCACAAATGCAACTCAGCCTGAGGGAAGGCTTGGAGGACAGCAAGGTAAAATTTTGAAGCCCCCTCCATTCTATGTTTCATTGATCATTGGGGATAAATTAGTACATAATTGTATGATTGATTATGGGGCAAGTAGTTCTATGATGCCTAAGAAAATAGCTGATCATTTGGGCCTTCAATATGAAGTCATCTCCAAGGGGTGGTGCAATTAGATGGGACAGCAGTAACAATTGTGGGGTAATTAAAGATTTGAGCCTTACTTTGCATGCATGCCCTAATGTCATTGTTTTACAAGATGTGTCAGTGATAGATTTACCACCACTTTTTGCCATATGTTTGTCAAGGGATTTCATAGCTAGAATTGGAGGCTACTTATCTGTTGATTGGTCACACATGTTATTTAGGACAAGATATGGAGCCAAGGCCACAATCAGGTCGAACCTATTGCAAACTTTCACATTGAGCCTCATACTCCAAGCCCAATCAATGTCAATTGTTCAACATTTGATCAAGAGGATTATCCAAGCACACATGAAGCTGACACCAAAGTTGGAAGCATCCCATATTTGACTCTTGATGAATGGGCAAGCAAGATACATGCTTTTGATCCCTACAAGGAAATAGAGGAATTTGAGCTAGGAGTTTATTATATACATGAAGAAAATCAGCCTATTCCTAGCATCACCAAGCCAGACCATAAAGATGACAATGAGGTATGGTAGTTGTTCTTTGATGGGTCAAGAAGTAGACAAGGTGCAGGAGGAGGAGCTATGCTTGTTTCACCTCAACTCATTAAGTATTATTAAGCCTTTAGATTTCATTTTGCATGTTCTAACAACACTATTGAATATGAAGCCTTGATACATGGGTTGCATTGGTCAAGGAAGAGAGGCATCAAGAACTTACAAGTCTTTGGTGACAATGAGCTAATTGTTAATCAAGTTAAAGGGCAGCATGCTGCCCAGAATTATCGGCTCAAGAGTTATAAGAATAGAGTGTGGGACCTCATTGAGGATTTTGAGGGCTTTGGCATCAACTCCATCCATAGGAAAGAGAACCATCTTCTTTGATAGGATTGTAGCAATTGGAGCAACATTTGATGTTGTGGAAAGTATAAAAAAATAAAATGCAACAAAACATTCATGTGATTGTGAGGCCATCGGTGCCAAACAATAATGTAAGTTGGAAAGTGTTTGAGAGTGATCAACAAATCATCAATTTCTTACAAGAAGAAGTGAGTTCTCGACCAAAAATCGGAAAAGTTAGAACGGCGGTATGGTGATTAGGTGGTACAGTGAGAACCAACAAACTACCAAAAGGACTTGTCACTTTGGATTCTATCTTTAATCCTAATGATCAATTTAGGAAAGAGAAAGAAAACATCCAAGTCAAGGGAGAGGATTCAGTACCCATCTCGGTTGGAGAAGGCAAATCACTTCAAATTGGTAAAGTGGAAACCAAACAAGAAAGGTATGAGTTCATGCAACTTTTCCAAGAGTTCTGGATGTATATTCTTGGAGCTATGAATACTTGGGAGGCTTGATCCCAAGCTATCTCAACACACAATTGAGTTAGATCCAAGTGCTAAACCCATCAGGCAAAAACAAAGACCGGTCAATCCACACATTGAGCCTCTCATGAAGAAGGAATTGAATAAGTTAATAGAAGCAAGTATCATATTCCCCATCAAGCATTCAAGATGGGTTGCAAACTTGGTTCTAGTTAGAAAGAAGAGTGGAGAAATCAGGTTGTGTGTAGACTTTAGAGATTTGAATAGAGCATCCCTCAAGGATCACTACCCACTTCCTTCTATGGAGCAGATTTTGCAAGTTGTTGCTAGCTCTGAGAGGTTTTCATTGCTAGATGGTTATTCAGGGTATAATCAGATCATGGTAAAGGAAGATGATCAGTTCAAAACAGCCTTCACCACTAAATGGGGAACCTATGCATATAGAAAAATGTCATTTGGGTTGTCTAACGCTGGAGCTACTTTCCAAAGGGCAATGGACATGGCATTCAAGGGATTGATCAATAAAATAGTGTTGATATACCTAGATGATATTATTGTATTTTCTAAAAGTGCAGCAGATCATCTCTTTCATTTGAGACAAGTGTTCCAGAGATGTAAAAGATTTGGGGTATCCTTGAATCCCAAGAAATGTATTTTTCTAGCACATGAAGGAAAGCTCATAGGCCACATTATTTCTAAAGAAGGATTAGCAAGTGACATAGAAAGGGTTGAAGCACTAAAATCAATTCCATTACCAAGTCATAAGAAGGCCCTTCAAAGTTTCTTGGGAAGAATCAACTTTGTTAGAAGGTTTGTTCAGACTTTCATGACCCTTTTCAAGCCAATAATTGTGATGTTGAAGAAAATTATGGCTTTCAAATGGACAATTTGAAGGAAAGGTAAGTTTTGAGGCAATCAAAGAGGCTATCTCACAAGCTCTAACTCTCATTAACCCATATTTCTCTAAATATTTCATCCTTTATGCATTTGGAGGTGATGATACAATTTCTGCAATTTTAGTACAGCAGAACAATGAAAACATAGAGCAGCCAATTGCCTTCTTTAGCCAAAGCTTGGAGGACTATGAGGTGAGGTATTCTTTCATTGAGAAGCATGTTCTTACAGTGATTAGGAGCTTGAAGAAATTTAAGCATCTGGTTTCAAACAACAAGGTTCAACTGTTGGTTTCTCATGTGGGAGTTAAGGACTTCCTCCTCAACAAAGATGTAAATGAAAAACGTGCAGGGTGGATTACTCATGTCATGGAGTATGACATTGAGATCAAAGTCACCAATCTGGTCCGAGGTAAGGGATTTTGTGAGCAGCTAGCCTTGAGCTAATCAATGGAAGTAAGCAAAGAGAAGAATTTTGTTTTGGTGTTGCAAGACAACCAAGAACAAGGAGATGTTCAAGAAGAAAATGGTGGTATGCTCACTCCTTGCTAGACCTGAGACATAATGCACTTCTTACAAATAGGCCTATGCCCTCCAGAGATGAACAAAGCCAAGAGAAGACACTTCATATTGCAGGCTATTCCATATGCACTTGTTGATGGTGTCTTGTTCAAAAAGGATATCAATGGAGTGTTGCGTTGAGATGTATTAAGACAAATAAGATTGAGAGAATGTTAGAAGAGTTCCATGGTGGATCAGTGGGGTCATTTTTCTCCAAGAGTGACAGCTCTCAAGATTATGAAGGCTGGATATTATTGGCCCAAAAATTTTAGTGATTGTTATGCATGGATCAAGAGGTGCAAGAATTGTGTGTTCTTCACAGGCAAGGAGAGATTAGCAACACTTCCATTGCACCCAATCTCAATTGAATAGCCATTCATGCAATGGGGTTTGGACTTCATTGGAGTCATTAATCCAAACTCAAGCCAAGGGCACAAGTGGATTCTAACAGCAATAGACTACTTCACCAAATGGACTGAGGCGTGGCACTCAAAGAGGCAAATGAATCTAACATTCTAGACTTCTATGAGGGGATAGCAACCAGATTTGGTATACCTACCACTATAATATCAAATAATGCATTGGCATTCATAGGATCAAAGGTAACTGAATGGGTTGTTAGAAATGGGATCTATCTAAGCACTTCATCAAATTATTACCCTCAAGGTAATGGCCAAGCTGAGTCTACCAACAAGAATCTATTAAGGATCATCAAGAGGAATCTTGATGAAAATCAAAAGACTTGGCACACTAAGCTCAAATCAGCCTTATGAGGTGATAGGATAACTCTAAGAGATCCATAGGTAACTCTCCATTCATACTTGTTTATGGGAGAGAGGCAATCTTGCGTATGTCACTTGAGTTTCCAACATTGGAACTCATGAAGCAATTGGAATTGTTGGAGTTTGAGCCCATGGAGGTTATATATGTAGAATTGATGGAACTCTAAGAAATCAGAGATCTTGCAGCCCAAACAATGGAGAAGGACAAAGCTTTGATCAAGAGAAGCTTTGATAGGAAAGCTAAGGCTAGAACCTTCAAAGTTGGAGATCTATTGTTGAAATGGGATGCAGACCGGGAAAAGCCAGGAAGGCATTCAAAGTTTGATGCCATTTGGAGTGGCCCCTACATGGTCACAAAATGTAAAAATAGCAATGCCTTCAATTGTCTACTTTGGATGGTAAAGAACTGCAGATTCGAGTTAATAGAATCCATCTAAAGCATTCTTTACTAGAAGGAAACTCCTCACCTTGTACATATTAGCTTAGATTTTCATTCCTCCAAGTGCTTGTGCACATTTTTTTGTTGTAGCTTAGTTTTACATTTTCCTAAGTGCTTTGGCATGAGTTTTGTTGTCCCAAGGATGCATCTTTTTGAGGCCATGTTTGGATCAAGTGATGTTCTACTCTCACAATCTTCATCCTAGAGATTTTCTAATGGATTGAGAGTAACAAGAGTTAAGTTCATGACTCCATTACCCAATGGATTGCTTCAGGTAGTTGGTCACTTCATCTAGAAGGCGACGACCCTCCGAGTCACCAAAATTTGTATCCAAAATGAGCCCCCTGCTTAATTTGGCTAACTTACCTTCATTTTCCCTTTGCTGGCACTTAAATGAATTTTTGACATGCTTAAGGACTCAAAAAAATTGGAAATGGCTCCATCAGATAGAGCAATTTCTCACCTTTCCAGAAAGGTAAAATTTTCCTTCTAACTCCTTGTACTTTTCAAGTTATGGCATGGCGAGAGTTTTGTGGAAAAACTTCCCTAGACAAGCCCGCGGCCAATAAGAACGTGCCACGTGGCGGCGGGGTTGGGACGGCGGAGCGAAGTTGAGAAAATTGCTAAGGAGTTGGTGGAGGGCACAAAGGGAAAAAATTTTCCCATGGGCCTGTGGATGAAGGAGGAGCCGACACGTGTCTAGTCGGAGGTGGAAGTCGGAGGGGCGGGGAAGTTTTGGTTTTTTGCCAAAATTTGTAAAAGGCACAAGGGGGAAATATTGAAGCGCATGCCCACGGTTAATGAGGAAGCGACACGTGGCAGCATCGGAGTGAGGCATGCGGGTGTTTGGAGATTTTTTTCCCAAAGTGAAATAGAAGAAAAAAAGGCAAGTTTATGCCTGCAATCCCATCAATGAATGGGAAGGTGACACGTGTCCTAGAGCGGCGCAGGCGTGGAGAAATTTTGAAAAAAAAATCAAAATTCAAAAGGGCAGAACGACCGTTTGAACCCGTAGACAAATGGGATGATGCCATGTGGTAGTGGAGGTCGGGCCAATGAGAGATTTTGGGAAAATTTTCCCAAATTCAAAAAAAGGGGAAAAAATTCAAATTTCGGCCCACGAACCCATTTTGCCCTAATTTTTCCAATTTTTCCCTAAATCTTCAGAGGGCCATATCTTCTAAACCAAAGTTTGGTTTTCTCGATTTTTATGTGATTGGAAAGATATTGAAGTCCTCTACATGATGGAATCTTCAATTTTGTTTTTTGGTGGAGTTTGGTGAGAGAAAATGAAAAATTCCTTTGGCATGGGAAAAAGAGAAGAACCGACATTCAACCACCATTTTTAATGCAGTATGGCATCCATTCTTCTCCAGCATGGTCAAAAATCTTGGGGAATTAACTTTTAATGGTACCCATGCTATTTTGATGGTTTTGGTTGGTGGTTGAATCATTCATTTCAATTTTCCCATGTTTCTCCTTCTTGGACTCGGGTTTTCATTGTTAAAAGCTAGATTTGGCTCTTTTGTAAAGGGTTGGATGTTTTTATGTCCTGTTGGCTCCCTCCTTTACCTTGGTAAGTGAATTTGTGGAATTTCAGACCTTTTTGAAGACTACAACATATTTTTTGCCTCCTTGCAATTGTAATGCATCATATTAAATAATGGAAATGATAATGTAAGCTCTGTGAATGAGTTTTCAATCCTTTCTTGTGTTTGTTTGCTTCATTCTGATCCTTCATTACATTTTTACAATTTGTACATTTTTGTGTTACGTTCTTATAATCTATGTTAATTTGCAGAACTAGATGTTCATCACTCCTTTGTTGTATCACCTTGTCAATTTAGTTTTATCTTTTTTTTTCTCTATCCTTGTCTCCTTGGAAGAATTAGAGTAGGATTTTGAGTTAAACCTCTTAAAATTTCATGCATACATCGATCGGAGGAGTAAAGGAACCGACCTTTAATACGGAGAATTTTTCCCATTTTTGCAAGTACCACACTTGGGAAAAGATTCCATGTTGTGCAATCACATTGGATGCCCATTATCATTAGAAATCGAGAAAACATACGAAGTCTTTGTAGATTTGCACTAACAAGGCCTTGATACGGGACATCTGTCTCAACAACCAGATCAGATTCGATTTGTTTATGTCGTTTCCTCTTATTTCAAGACACCGAATCAAGGAATCATGCAGTAAAGATGGATTTGGGGCATATTTTATTAGAAGCATTAACAGAAATGGTTGAGCTTCAACCCACTTTTCCCGCTTCCCTCTCTCTTTCTTCTCTCTGATCAAATATATAAATATAGGGGCAGGATTCATTGTAAAGGGTTGTTCATTCTTCTTCCTTGCCCCCTCTCTCTTTCTTCTCCAAGGTCAAATGTGGAGTCTAAGCCTCCTCCCTTGGCCTTGTAATAGCATTTTCCTGCCTCTTTCCGATTAATGGTGTCTTTGTGTGAACTCCTGGAGCAATAAAAAAAAATTCGTGATGTGTTTTGTCCATCCTTTGCTCATTTTTTTGTCTCTTCTTGCCTCTCACCATTGCAGGGTATATTGTGCATATCTTTGATGTCCATTATAGGTTTTGGGAGTTGTGTTTAAGGGGTTTGAAATGGTGTTCTATGTGAATGTTATCCTTGTACGTGATGCATCTATCCATCCTCTCCATTTCTCACCTCTCTCCATTTCAGCGAGTTGGGTTCGAGATCAACAGTTCCCTTTTCCGGTGCTATCACCTCTATAGTATAGGATTTTTTTATTTTCATGCTCTCTCTCTCCTTGGTCCTTGGAATTGTTAGATTAGGAGTAGATAGTCACATTTCCTTCCTTAGAAGTAGTTTAGTGCTAGGATTAGGAAGAGGAACCAACCTTCTCTAGAGGATCATTCCCATTTGCAAGTCCCACAGCTTGGGGAATGATCCAATGTTATGCAAATCACACCAAATGAGTCTGCCTTAGAAAAGTAGATTTTTAGAGATCATTTGGGGGTGCTGTGATTTCACAATCACATATACCAGATGCTATCATCTTTTCTATTTCTTCCTTGACCCATACGCTTGCAAATTCGGATTCATCGATAAGGCCTCTTTCGAATCAAAGTGCGCACCTTCCTTTAACTTAGGTTTCTGTCTCTCTGTCCCAATGTTAACCTTCTTTGTTTTCAAGGGCTCATGGTTGGTGCATTCTCTCATCAACAATGTCTATGATGACTTCACGCATACCTTTAGAATGGTTAGCATCCAAATTCTCCATCTCTTTGTTGTCTACTGCATAGACCATCTTTCCCTTTTATTTTTCCATACACACGTGCTCAAGTTATACTTCCTCTGATTCTTCTTCATTGAGGTGCACCCCCAAATAAGGCTCACCCAAATAATTCCAGTAGCCTATCTTCTACCATAGCACTATCTCCCATCGTAAGGCGCTTGATTACTTACAATGTCTTATCCATTGATGTCTTTTTACTCCTATACTCGAAAGCTTGAATGAGATCATCCGCCAACTCTTGCCAATTACTTGTTTGACGACGCATCTCGAATGAATATACCAAGTGCGTATACGACATGTAAGGTGGAATACAACTTATGCACCCATAACGAAGGTGTTAACACTTATGCAATTTCCATCTAGGCCTTCTCACATGTTTGGATATGAATTGAGGCGGTCTCTTTACCATGGTAGTCTTGTATTATAGTGGGAGAGTTGCTTTTGGAGAACCTTACAGAGAATTCAATTCTTACCTCATGTCATTCTAGGAGGCTCTATCGATTGGTATCCCACCAACGGCACATTGCAGTTCCGAGTAGGTTGTAACCTCTCATCCTCATTTTTCCACTCAGCCTCCATTTCTCACAAGAAAATTTCAAGGTATGTTCCTCCAGTTAACTTGGAAACTTCTTCCCTCCTAGGTGCTTGACTGAGTGTGCCTTTATTACTATTATTACAGATCCTCTCAATTGTCACCCAATCAACTCATAAGTCCCATGCGCCCAATTTTTGCATGTCATGCTAGTGGTATCACTCAAGGATTGAGCATCTTTAAATTGGATAACTCCCTCCATGGGATGAATTATCTATGGATCTCTTATGGAGTGCACATAGATTCTATTAAGGAATTCTTCTCTTAAGGGCTTAGTATAGGGTGCTGACTTCAAATTTGTCAAAGGGATAATCACCCTTTCTCCCTTTTTCTCAAAGCTGATATACCCCTTGTTAAACTACAGGTCACCATTATTATTGTAACACCATGGGCGTCCAAGAAATGCTAGAAATTTTTCTACCTTGGCGAGCACCAAGACTTCGAAGTCTCTAGTGAACTTGGCCCCTTGAATGGTGATAACCGCATCCTTCAGGACTCCAATGGGAATTTCCTTAGTCTTGTTTTCCATATACAACACATTCAAAGATGGTTGTAATATGTGCCTTCCCATCTGATGTTAGGCATCTAAGGTAAGAACATTGACGTATGCTCCCATGTCGATGAGGATTTTACTTAGAAGCCATCCATTAACAACCGCGTTTAGAGTAATCTCCTTATCATATCCAAGGCTATGAGGAGCAAGGTTTGCATGAAAAACCTACCTTTCACGTTCTATCGACACGTGGTACCTTCTCCCTTAGCCATTCTCTTAGCAAGGAATAATATTCTCTTTCCTTAACATCCTACATACTTCCTTGACCTCATCCTAGGTCATCCTTTGGAGCCTCGGCATTCTTCCTTTGCTCCAACTACTTTGATTTCTCCTTTAGACATTAGATCTCCCCTTGCAAACTTCAAATCACGTCCATAGTCTCTTGATACACCTCCTTCTGATGAGTAGGGTCTAGATACTTTCCATGTACCACTTCCTCTCTTGAAACTAGTGTCCTTTGTCTTGGTATCTCCCTGGCATGCGTGGCCTCTGCTCACATCATCACCAGTATAGGTTATAGCCCTAACTCATGTGCCACTCTTGGCATCCACTGTGAATCATCTTTCTTGATGCTCACCATCCCAGCGCCTTTGTCCTTCGGTGTTTCTAGTTCATATGCTCATAAATCTTTAGAAACTCTTCATACTTATATTTCTTTCCACACCATGATCATTATAATAGATCAGGACACTCACGATTGTAATGCTCTGTAGATCCACAGTTATAATAGGTTCCTCATAGGAACTCACTTTGTCCTCCTCTGTGGTTACTGCAACCACAAAATCCTCCACAAAAACCTCTTCCATGCGCTCCTCCATCTACATTTCCTTCATAATGATGATCATCATCCTTGGAACTAATTATAAGACTAGTATGGCACACACCAAGATCAATAACATCATGGATCTGATCAATTAGTCTACAATCCTTGGTATTATGGGTTATAGAGGTATAGATCTTACAATAGCAAGAAACATTCTTACAGATTGTAGGTTGCGGTAGAGGGCACCTACTTACATCATGATCCCTATGGAAAATCTCATAGTCTACCAACATAGTGTGTACCGACTTCCGAGGGAAACTATCCTTTGCATTCCCTTCCACAATCACAATCTGTTTACCAAAGCCTGTTGCAAAGCTCATGTGTTGAGTTTGTAGAAAACTTCTCTAACTACTTATCCATTGCACCAATTTGGGCCTCCAAAAATGGACTAACACCAGCATCAATGCTCCTAACATCCTCAGCATATAAGGTAGCTTCCAAGGCCTCGTGTGGGTTTATGAAATTCTTGTGCAATAGAGCCCTTCTAAACAGTGTTATCAACCCTCCAAAAACCCATTGAGCATGTTGAGAGGGATAAATGTCATAGGATAGTTTAGAAAAAAGAGTCTTGAAACATGTGTCATACTCTCACACACTCTCTATTATTCCCTATTGGATCTCCTTGGGGTGGTGATCCTCTTTTTCTCAAACTCAAGGATATGGAACTCTACTAGGAAGGCATTCTTCAATGTGGTGTAGTCTACCACCTGTCTGATGAGGGTCATACTTCCTATACCAACTATATGCTTGCCCTTGCAACAACGTTGTTGCAAATTGACTTTCCTTACTCTACGGGGTAGTGATCCCTTTCACGTGCCATAGTAATTCACACTTGTGCACATGCTCTGTAGCATATTCAATACCCTTATAGTCTGGTAAGTGCAAAGACATCTCAAATAATACTTGTGGAGGTGGTTGAGGCCCTTTTCCTCCTGATCCAGAGCCTTGGTTCCCTCCGGTGTTTCCTCCTCCACTAGATCTACTTGATCCACCAAGCCTCGTTCCTCCTAACCCACCGAGATCCTCGAGATCAGCTAGGTCCACCAGTCCTCCAGCCAATATACCACCAAATCCACCTCCTACAGTCAACAAATGGCCTAAAGTGGTCGTGCCAAGTGTTCCCAATGTCCCACTAAACTACACGTCGATGGTTTGTGATATTGTCCCACTATCGTTATGTGTCATGCGCTGCTCCTAGACACGATACCCAAACCTTACATACTTGCACCTTATCTAAAAATTCCTCCAAATACAAGAATGGATTGCATAGCCATGGATGTTTCAAATGAGAAATTATATCTCCTAGGCACATATCGGTTACTCCCACCGATACCAACTGGGTTAACACATCGCTCCCTTGATCTAGAAAACCAAGCGTCGGGGTTGGTCGTCAGGTGGGTTTAGATGTGCACCGATGGCTCTCCTTTATTCATGTGACAAACTCTCATAAGAAGTTGAGGGGGACTCTCTCCTACACTTTCCAAGATGGGGTAACATAGAATGCTCAGGTTCCACATCCTCTGCGTGAACCTCAACTCCTTCCCACAACATCTACCTCTATAGATCCATCACACATGTAACTTCACATTGTCTAGTCATCTCCCTTTCATGAGATTTTCTATACAGTCGTCTCTCCTCCCTTTCCTTCTCAGCTACAATGTTCGTCATCTTCCTCCACCCTATTTTCCTCTCCAATCGCTCAAATAAGCTTAGACGACCATGGGAAATGCCTCTAAACTCAAGGTAATGATCAAGATCTTCATATCCAAAGGAATAGCATGTAGAAATGATCCTCTGGGCTCCCTCAAAAACTCAAACTCAAAAACTTCTCGGTAAGAATATGTAGAAATGGCGTATTCTAGAGTATAACTAGTCGACACTCATTTCAAAGGATTAATCAAGAATGTACGAGATACCAAGAGCTCATAATGAGTAGTATATGTCATGGCTATGGTAGGATCTATGTTAAGCATTCCGCCAAGGAACAATGATATGTCATTCTTTGTTAAAAATCTAAGAACAACAACATATGACATACCATACTCTTGTTTAGTGTGTGAAGTTGTTGGTCCCTTTTCACCGTGGTATGCTGAAATTTTTAACTATCTCCATGATGGAACCTTTCCCACTAACATTTCTCATGCTAAAAAATGCACCCTTATCTAGCGTATAGCCCATTATACCCTACTTGGGGCACCCTCTTCCGAGGCTACAACAGGAATTTGTTGCGATGTTTAAGTTCGAACAAATCTATCCAAGAAATCAAAGAGGTACACGAAGGCATCTGTGGGGCTCACACTAATGGGATCGTCCTTACGAAGAAAATTCTTATAGTAGGCTATTATTGGCCTACCATGGAGCATGATTGTTGTAACCATGTGAAGAAATGTGTGGATTTTCAAAAGTACGGAAACTTGATACATGCATTGGTGCAATCCTTGCAGCCTGTCACAACCCCTTGGTTGTTCTCAAAGTGGGGTCTCGATCTAATAGGGAAACTTAACCTGTCTCTTCAGATGATCATAAATTCATCATTACTGCAACTAAGTACTTTACGAAGTGGGTAGAGGTTGTTCCTCTCACCTATGTTGAAGGTGCCTAGATCTCTAAGTTTATCATGAACCATATCATTTGTCGATATGGTATCCCCTTTATTATTATCATTGATAATGGTAAGACATTTAAGAATAAATCGTGAAAGCACTCTACAAATGCTTTCAAATATCCCTCAAGTTCTCAACCCCTATTACCCTCAAGGTAATGGGAAAGCCGAGGCTTCCAATAAAACCTTAATTCACATTATGGAGAAGATGGTGAACAAAATAGGTCGTGACTGGCATTTACAAATTCACCCTGCCCTCTAGGCATTCATATACTTTTATCCACACCCTCACAGGTGCAACTCCATATTCCTTATTATTCAACATGGAAGTCGTACTACCTCTAGAGATCAAGATCCCTTCTTTGTGTATCGAGCTAAGGGACTACCGAATGAAGAGGAAGACTACATAGTAGCTTGACTAACAAAGTTGGAGCTATTAGATGAGAAAATACTTCATGCTCTCAATCACCTTAAAGTGTATCAGATTGAGTGTGTCGAAGCTACAATAAAATATTCATACCTCATCAATTTGAGGTAGGGGATTTGGTGTTAAAATAGAATTAGAAGAACACCAATAAAGACCATGAAAAGAAAGGGAAATTTGAACCCAATTGGCTAGGACCATATGTTGTGGTTACCAAGTTCGGTTTAGGTGCCTATAAGCTAGCCCATGCAGATGGTCAAGAGCTTCGAGAACCCATGAATGCAATGCATCTTAAGCACTTTTATGCTTAAGTATGGGGTCTCTAAAGTATCAAGAAAATTAAAAAATAATAAAAATAGAAAAATAAAAAGATAAATAAATAGGTGCATCCAATAGTAAAAACCACACAATGGTGACACTTTAGACAATTCCTTTTGTGAAAACCAATTTCAGCGCAAAGGAGGGTCCATTGTTCACAAGAATTTCAGGTTTAGGAGTACGTCGGCTTTGTCCTAAGTTGATCTTTGCCTTCGTCTGAGTCCCTTATGATCCTATCCTTCTTTTCCCTGATCTAGCTAATCTTACCTTGTGAATGTGGAGAATTTAACTTTAAATGAACCCATCTTATTTGGGTAAACTTTGCAAACATCACTTCTAGCATATACTACATAGCATTCTTCCTTGTACATCCAATCTAACACTGGGGGCATTCACATTTCTTCATGTCTTTGCACATCCGCTTCATAAAAAAGCTGTTGAGAAAACATTAAAAACAATCATATAACTTTTGAAAATTCCAAAAACATACAAATATGTCCTTTGGAAAAATAAAAACATTCAAATACGTTTCGTAGAAAACTCCAAAACAATACAAAATTGTCTTAGAGATAAAACCAAAAACAACGAAAAATGTCCTAAAATTGTCCCACAAAAACAAAGTAGTAGTTTGATTACTTTTAGTTGTTGGTTTGTATGGTATTAGTTGCATTTTTTTCGTGTTGTATGCTTTAAATTGGATTTAATTTCTTACTTAGATTGAATGTCACTTTAGTCTATAGTGTATTGGATTGAGTTCATCTTATACTGCATACTTGTAAATAAATGTGTTTTTTAATATAGTTGCTAGCTTGTGTTTGTCAATTTTTACTTGTGCATTGTGTTATCGCTTCATCATCATATCACATATAACCATCACATTTATACATCATATATCAAAAAATGCTAAGTTTACATCACACATGTATACTAAAGCTAATCATCAAATACCATATCACCAATGGGGCAAGAGGGGTTGCGCATGATCACAAATCTATCCCCCCACACCATTATCAAAAATAAAAGCATATTGCTCAAATTATCTCATCAAACATACAAGTATAATATCAGCTAAGACTATCTCATAATCTAACATGTGATAAAAAAAAATAATGCAATAAGTTCAACATGATATCTCATAAACAAACATATATCCATCTATCATCATACATCATCAAAAATATAAGTGTCCATATGCATCAGATATAACGAGTCATCATGGACATCTATGCAAAAAAGTGCCTTCATCATGAGGCATGATAAAAAACAATACACATACATCCGTATAAAAGCATGCCTTCATTACGAGGTGGTATACAAAAATAAATTAGTACATTTGGTACGTAAATAAGAGATTCAACCACAACTCTCACCCACGTCGGGGCTACCTAGTCTGGGTACACCTCTGACAAGGGAAATCGAGGTTCTAAATGTGTAGAAGGTGTTGCGTCATCTTTGCCCTGACTGTCTTGCTCTAAAGTCGGCTAACACGAAGGACCCTCTACGAGATCACTGATCACGATGGTTTATGAGATATGGATCGTGATCTATTACCTATTATTTGACCATACTCAGAACTCTCTGCTCATCCCGAACCACCACATAAGCGCATCATGTAATAGGTGACCTCACTCGCTATGTATAGTAGTACTATGCCCAATCATCAACTGGACCACGAGGATGTTTCTACTGTTGTAGTGTGTCACGCTATGCCCTCACACTAGCTAGCTCTATATATAGCTAAGACCGATCTGTTATAGCCTGATCTAACTCTTCATGTAGGCAGTTTGTAACTTGTCTATTATAGCTTGATCCTGCTCTTCCTATAGTTATAACATGTCTTCTATAGCTTGAGCTTGCTCTACATGTAGCTATAAGCTATCTGCTATCACCTGGTCTCAATTTGTCATGGCATGTAATCTCTCTTTCCTAGCCTGATCTCTCTCTATCACAAGTTGATCACCATCGTGAGGGCCTGATCGATCTCTCTCCATGAGGGCCTTATATCTCTCTATAGCACACTGCTCCCTCTTAACAACCATCTAGAGTTGTAAGGCTATCACCTACTTGTAATTTCTCGCTGTGAGGTAGCCACCTGCCCACCACCATTTGTATATCATGTACATCCTACTTATCCTATATATATCCGGAAAATCCTCCTCGATATCCTCATTCTCTTAGCCATCTCCTCCACCTCTGGTGGACTATGTCATGGACTCACGTAAAGGGGTGATGAAGGTTCTTGCATGATCGCATCCGTGGTGCCAACACTTGCATTGCACCACTACCCACTTTGTTAACTAAGATATGGTTTGTACTATCACCTATTGCACTAGTACCCTCATGTATGGTCCTACCATGCATGTGCCTTCTCCTATACCCGTGGATCGGACCTTTTTCCTCTTACGCTAATGCGTCCAGGTATCTCTGGGAATATTCGATCTATGTGGTAGCACTAGCACATACCACATTGCATAGTTTAGTGTAGTCCCTAGATCTACTATCTGTGACCGTTGTACCCAAGGCTATGGGTCTACCTGTGAAAAGCTCATATGACACTGTTCAAAGCGATTCGGGGTCCCATATCAAAAATTTCTCTATATCAATGTGTGTACCACATCTCATTACCAGAATCCCGATATGAAACCAAACTAACGTTGGACCCAGTCCACCCTGTACCACTCTAAGATATGGCTCCCTGCTCCCAATAATAAAATGGGCTCTTTGTAGTTGTCCTCAACTCGTCTACATCTTGCGACCACTGATATAACATGTATGGTCTTCATGTGATCATATAAGGTTGTAACTCGTCAAACTCTCGCCTATAGTAATCTGTGTCCCCCCTATGGCTGTGAATGTCATCTCCGTCGGGAACCCAGCCCATGAGGGAAGGCTCTCCAAGAACCCAAGCTCTCAATGCTCCTAAAGGATGTCCAATCACAATATGATCCCAAGCCTAGATCTATAGTAAAGTAGCAAGACCCAATGTCCTCTGTCCGTGATAGGCTATCAGTGCAAATCACAATATAAGTGAGTCAGTATACACCCATCCCAACAGTACACTCTACCTCAAGCAGGTCATGGATCACTCCAATAAGACCCATGGGGAATCGTGCACCGGTCTTGTCAGGTAGCAACATGCCGTTGATAAGAGATAATAAATATACGGGGACCCATCCTAGCCGTGGATCAGCCATGCATCTCCTAACCACAACTAACATACCTCGAGTGGGGATATCGGTCACTCCAAATATCATAGTTGTATAACACTTAACTCGGGTTGAGTGACCGTCGTAAGTAACCAAATGGCCACGAATCGAACTCACATGATCCACCAAACATCCTCCAGTGTAACACTCATCTCGCCTATAGGGATTTGGAAAGTTTGGCTCTCACTCTGCCATCTCTCAACTAAGGTTGTGAGCAGACTGTGATCAAAAGTAATATGTGGCATACAAGCTATATATGATAAACTTGTCACCTCCAGGGTCATCTCTAAGAAAATCTGGTCTCGGCATCCAAAGGTCACCTCGTAGGTCTAAAGCCACATGTGCCGCTCTTACTTCCCTAGGGCACCCAAATATATCTGCAGAGCCAATCAAGTCAATTATTATAATTTTTGTCTTTTATTCTACCATGTAATTTCTTCTAAAAAGTCTAGTTTATCACGTTATTCTTTTATTCCATCATTAAATTTTTCTATAATTCACCTATTTCTTCTACCTAGGGTTTTCTAAAACCTAAGTTTTTGCCTAAAAACAATTTTAAATTATCTTTTATGCATGGGTTCCCCCTGTGTGCACTAGCACATTTTTTCTCATCATAGGCACCTAAGTGTTCACACGCCAGAGAAAAATCAAATTAAATAAATAAAGCTAAAAGCGCACAAGGCATAGGCACTCGGGAGCCCTTGCAACTAGCATGAGTTCTCTTTTCAGGCTTAGGCACCCAGCGCCCTTGCATGCCATTTAAAATGCACAAAATCAAATTTTTCGACAAGCATAAGCGCCCAAGAGCCCTGTAGCTGGCATGAGCTCTCTTCTCCAAGTGTAGGCACCCAAGTTCTCTTGCATTTCCTTTCAAATGCACAAAAACACATTTAACCTAGCATAGGTGCCCAAGCCCCCGCCACAAAAAAAAAAAAAAAATTAAAAAAAAAAAAAATGCATGCATAGGCACCTAGCACACACAAAGTAAAAAAATGAAAAAAAATGAAAAATGCTAACATACATAGGCACCCAAGCGCCCATGCTACACCATCATAGGTGCTCCCCCAATTTTGCCCTAATTTAGCCTAAAACATGTATTTTAGCTAAAAATTCAATAATTTGAATTACTAGGGTAAAAAGAATAGTTGTGTACCTATGGTCCATCCGTTGGAAGCCTCAGGTAGTCCCTCACATGGTCCACATGGTGCCTCCGATTCACTATCCTCACCATTTCCTCCCATAGGTCAGAGCTCAAATCAATAGTCAAATGGTAAGCAAATGTGGTAAATAACTTGTCGTGGTGGCTTATATACTCATTTTTACCTTCCACGGTGTGTTTCTTGCTCCCAAAATGCCTCGAGACCAGTTGTATTTCTTCTAAAATTCTTATAACACTTGTCGTAGTGATTATTTTTAATAAATAGTTGTTTTTGGCACATTTTTGCTATGTTTGGGGCATATTTTTGCTTCTCGACGGCCTTTTCTACTACCTAGGGCATTTTTTGCCTTGCGGTCACTTTTAACGTTGTCTCGACTTCGTTATTTCCTCTATAATATTTTCTTCCATAAAAATTAAAACAATCAAAAAAATCTCAAAAATTGATAAAATCATTAAAAAAATCCAAAAAATTGTAAAATTTAAAATTTTACAAAAAAATGGTAAACGACATGTACGCAGCTAAAGCCTGTGTCAATTACATTACTCTCGAACATCGAAATATGTCTTACAAAAGCATATTTCTATGGTTCTTGTTTTTTTGGTCTCAAACGACTTGCAGATCATCGTGATCTACCTCCATTAACAAAAGTTAGGTTGCATGTTATGTCGGTCCTCCCGTGCAATAGTGAGTTGTCAAGGACTGTGTCATAGTGCACTGAAAGCTTTTCCATGGGACTACTTGTGTCCTCTGTTATTCCCCTCGCATGTATCCTTGCTTGGGGCACCATTTTTAACCCTTTTCATTACAACACAAACATTTGGGAACTGCAACTTGATAACAAAACATTGGTGCAACTGTCTTAAACGTTGTTTGTTTGAGTGTGTGTGATTGTATTGGTTTCTCTATTAGGTTAGTTGGTTTACTTTCTCATATTGCATTGCATTTTGTATGTTACATGGAGCTAAATATCATTTTACTTTCTCGTATTGCATTACATAATGTATGTTACATGGAGTTAGGTATTTTTAGCAGTAAACAATTGTTAGTAATTTAGATTTTCATGTTATCTTACACTTTTGTTTATTTTAAATAAAGGTTGATGATGTAGACCTAGGGGAAAATGATATAAACAAGTTGCTTATTGAAAGGTTGGATGCAAAGATTGGGCTTGTCCTATATTCTCCATTAATCATTTCTTCTCCATTATCATTACTAATTTTTCTTCCAAATCACCAGGGCAATAAACAATCAAGTTTATCCATGTCCTTATTCCTTCTCAATATTGGTTTCACGTTCATTCTAACCTATTTTATTATATCCATTTCAATCATATTTTTTATCGTCAATTGAATTCTTCTATCACCCCATCAACACTCAAGGGGGAATCCTTCATCCACAGTAATTTTTCTTCAAAAATTTACATGTTTATGCTTTGTCTACTATATTTGAAGTGAATTCACTAACTTCACCTCAAACAAGGGCAAATATTGACACCTAAATTCCATTTTGCAATCTTATTGCCAAAACACACCCAAATCACTCTCATTCTCACCAATTATTTATAATTAGTGATCTTTACTAATTAACTAGTGTTTCTTACCACTTTGGTCAATTAACAAGTACTTCGTTGATCACCAAACCTCTTTCGCATTTAGGATGCCACTTTATAACGAATCGTAAGTCAAAATCCTCTTCAAAATAGATAATTAGCATTTATTAGCTAATTAAGCCTATTTTTCCCTTGATTTGGTCAATATGCCCTAATATTGACTCAAACCCCTCTTATGACCACTCATTCACCTCCACAATGTCTCAACAAGCTTCAAAATCTTATCCTAGCCTCCTAGTTGACCCTAAGTGGTTGATTGAGGCTCCTCACATCTTAATCACTTGATAATTCACTAATTGTGATTAGCAAGGCCTAATCATGATTAGCAATTCTAATCTAATTTGGGGCTTTTAGTCCCACATGCACCAAAATACAAGTTTCTCCTAAAAGGAAAACTATAAAAAGAGTGCACCTCTTACCTTAATACTTTACACCATGCTTTGATTTGCATCTCATATAATACATATGATTCATAGTCAAGTTCAATCCTTTCCTAAAGCCTTCAACAAGGTTAGTAGATGAATATCTAAAGTGACTTAACAAGTCATTTGGAGAGGTCATTTCACCATTGTTTGGAGTAGCAACCATAACCATTTGATTTCCCTCTTAGGTCTATTTAGGCCCATGTTAGGTAATTAAAGCATATTAGTAGGCATGTTTAGTTAGATTTTGCATTGTTTTCATACTAGTTAAGCATTCCTTTTAGCTTTTATCTTAATGTTACATTCCTAGACTTAGAATCCTTAGCTATTAGGTGGAAATGGTGTTATCCTTCCTTGATTAGCTTTTTTATTTTCTTTGTAAAATTTTAGGGTGCTTTCGGTTTAATTCAAGCTAGAAAATTAGCTCTTAGGCCACCTATGTCATTATCCCTAAATTTCCACAAGCCGCGTAACCTTCCATTGCTCATATTCCCAACCAAACCTGCAAACCATTACTTCCACATCACAAACCCCCACACAACAAAAGGAAGATGAGGAAATGAAATCTCTGATTAGAAACTTGACAAACAAAGTTATATCCCTAGAAAAACAACAAGCCCAGTCATATAGAAATTATCAAAATCAAGGGCAATCTTCAAATTAGGGATATCAGCCATATAGAAACCAATAGTCTAATCAAAGATATGCACAAAACTAGAAAAATAATAGATGGAAAAGTCAAAGTGCTCCTCTTCCATTGGCAACAATTCCTCCTCCACAGGCACTCCCTGCCCCTTTCATTATAGTCAAGCCTTAGTTCCAGTACAAAACAATATGGTGCAAGAAATAGAGTGGTGTTTTCCATGTAATCTACCTCATAACCAACCGTTGTGAAAGGGAAATGCATCTTCAAGCCTACATGATTCAAGGTGCTTCCAGTCAGCAAGAACCATTTATTGAAGCACCAAATCATGGTGTAGAAGAAACTCAACAAGTCTGTGTACGATGCTAACCTCATGTTTTTCGGAGTTGAGGATTTATGTGCACTCAATCAAGTGTTTGGTGGCTCTAGTAGACCTCAGATGAATGTTTCTAACAACACGTGGAATAAGAAAATAATTTTGGAAGTTCGAGGTTGCAACTCCTACAGACAAAGCAATGTCGTGGATAAAGGAAAACACATTGGCGAGGATAAGTGAGAAACCGCAGGTGAATCGAAACAAAAGGCCACAAGAAACTACACGGAATGAAGTAGAAAATTTTTCAAAGCAGCTTACGATGCACGATAAACTTTCGGCGGAAAAGGAGGTTGATGTTCAAGTAAAGCCGCATGTTCAAACAATGTTGCAACAAAAGAAAGAAAATAGTATGTCGCGAGATGCGCGAGAAATCTATGGGTCTCCCGTTCAACATAGTTGAGCAAATGAAGAAGACTAATGTCAATGTCTCAATGTGGGATGCACTTTCCATTCCATCTTAGCAAGATATTCTATGTGAAGCCCTCAAGTAATTACCTTTGGCGGATCCTAATAATGCAAAAGACTCATGCCATGGTCCATGTCTGCCAAGCAAAAGAGGACCAAGTAAGTAAAATTGTTAAGACCCCACCCTTTTACATGTCAGTAATTGTGGGTAAACACTTGGTTCATAATTACATGATTGATTCAAGGGATAGTACTTCTCTAATGCCAAATAAAATTACTAACATCCTAGGTCTCAAGTATAGTCTTGTGTCTAGGGGAGTCTTACAACTTGATGGATCAACAGTGGGTGTATTAGGAGTGATTGAAGATTTAGAGTTAACCCTCCATACTTTCCCGAGTCTCACTATAACCCATGATATATCAGTCATAGACTTTCCGCCCATGTTTGCAATTGGTTGTCTAGAGATTTTACTACTAAGGTAGGGGGTTATCTGTCTTCAGATTGGACTCGCATGCTTTTAAGGACCATATATGGCACAAGATTCACAATCTAAGTTGAGCCTATATTTTTCTATCACATAGAGTCATATGAATCTTCCCTATCCAATCAAACTTTTTAATCCAAGAAAAACATGATCAAGTTTCAAGTCCAGAAGAATAGCCTGATCCTCCTCTCATGCCTAATTTTTTGTTTGGTGAATGGGATGAGAGAGATCACAAATTCGATCCATATTCTGAAAATATTAAAGCTTATGAAATTGGTTTTGCACCTATTGTGTCCTACAAGAAGAATTTGTTATGCCTACAGCATTCAAAGAAGACAAGGAGCCAGTCTCTGGCTTATGGCGGATGTATTTTGATGGTTCTCGAAGCAAAAATGGAGTTGGGGCAAGTGTTGTGCTTATTTCTCCAACGGAAGAGAAGTTCTTCTTCGCCCACAGATTGCAATTTTCTTGTTCTAATAATGTGGCGGAATATGAGGCACTAGTGCATGGCTTGTTGATTGTGGAAAAAGAAATATCAAGAAGTTGAAAATCTTTGGAGATACTGAGCTAGTCATTAACCAAGTCTGTGGTAGATGTGCTATAAAGAAAAAACTATTGAAGGCCTATAGACATAGAGTTTGGGACTTGCTAGAGATTTTTATGCTCTCAACCTACAAGTTGTACCGCAGAAGCTGAACAAGGAAGCAAGTCAAATGGTGGCTCTCGAATCTCGTTTCCATCTACAAAAACCTGTCTAAGGTGACGCAACATATCAAGATGGTTACTAGGCCATCCATACCTGATAATGCAACCAGCTAGAAAGTATTTGATAGTGACGAACAAATTGTCAATTCATATCGAATGAAGTTGAATTTTCTTCAAAAATATAGTTTGATTTGCAAGACATCTATGGTGATCAGATTATTCAGCTCAAAACAAATAAATCGCCAAAAGCGATTGGTCACTCTAGAACATATTTTTAGTCCAGATGATGAATTCAAAGGTAAAGAAAAAGCATGGTGGAAAAACAAGAAGATTATCATCTTGTTGCAATTACCTCAGGAAAATATTTTTTTCTTGGAAAGGTATGTGATAAACATGAAAAGCAAAAAAAAATTGCCTTATGTCAAAATTTCAGTGATGTGTTCTCATGGGGCTATGAATACTTAAAAGAATTCAATCCAATTGTAGCCCAGACATTCTATCGATCTTGATCCCAATATCAAACCAGTTAGGCAAAAACAAGGCTAAGATTATTTTCCAGATTAACCTTGATGAGTTTATAAAAATAATCTTAGGCAAACCAACCAACCTTTGTTTTTGCCTGGCGGTTTGATATCGAGATCAAGATCGATAATGATGGGCTATAATTGGATTGAATTCTTTTAAGTCTTCATAGCCCCATGAGAACACATCATTGAAATTTTGACATAAGGCAACAAAATTTTGCTTTTCATGTTTATCACATACCTTTTCAAGCAAAAGTTCTTTTCCGAGGCAATTCAACATCTTCGATCTTCTTGTTTTCCCACCATGCTATTTTCTTCACCTTGGAACTCATCATCGGACTAAAATCTATTCTAGAGTGACCAATCCTTTTGGCGATTTATTTGTCTTCTTGACGAATAATCCAATCACCATAGATGTCCCGTAATCGGTCGCATTTTGAAGAAAAGTCAACTTCATTCTATATGAATGGACAATTTGTTCTTCGCTATCAAATACTTGCCAATTTGTGCATTATTAGGTATGGATTGCTCGGTAACCATCTTGATATGTCAGATCTCACCTTTAGAAGCGAGTTTTCTACAGTGGCTGCGATCCGAGAGCCACCTGTTTGATTTGCTTCCTTGTTCAGAAAAACAAAGGTTAATTTAGGAAAAATAATCTTATCCTTAATGAGTTTAGATAATTCTTAATCTTAGCCTTGACCGATTAGCCCCTCATGAGAAAAGAATTGTCTAAACTCATCAAGGCTAAGATTATTTTTCCCATTAAGTACTCCACTTGGGTGGTGAACTTGGTTCCAATCAGAAAGAAGAATGGTGAAATCAAGCTCTGTGTAGACTTCAGGGACTTAATCAAGGCCTCTCTCAAGGATCACTATCATTTGCCATCAATGGAGTAGATTCTGCAGATAGTGCCTGGATCTGAGAGATTTTCAATGCTTGATGGATTTTTGGGCTTCAATCAAATAAAAGTGAAGGAGCAGGATCAATACAAGATTGTGTTCACCACTAAATGGGGAACGATATGCATATTAAAAATGTCTTTTGGTTTATCAAATACAGGTGCCACCTTCCAAAGAGCAATGGATATTGCCTTCAAAGGATATATTAATCAATTTATCCTTGTGTATCTTGATGATATCATTGTTTTCTCAAAGCATAACAAAGATCATATTAGTCATCTTGAGAAGGTATTTGAAAGATGCAGGGAGTTTGGGTATCTCTTAACCCCAAGAAATGTAATTTTGCAGTCCCTAGAGGTAATCTTTTGGGGCACATTGTTTCTAAAGAAGGCATTGTCATTTATCCAGAAAGAGTCTCTGCCATCCTTGCTCTTTCCTTGCCAGCTCACAAGAAAGCTTTACAATCTTTCCTTGGAAAGGTTAACTTTGTTAGGTGCTTTATACCTAGATTCACGAGTCTAGTAAAGTCAGTCATGCTTATGATCGTAAAAGATTGATTTCAGGTGGACCGCGAAGGAGGACATCTTTGAAAATATCAAACAAGAAATAGCCTAGGCTCCTACGTTGATTAATCCAGTTACTCCAAATATTTTATCTTATATGCGTATGGAGTTGATTCTTGCATTGTCACGGTTTTAACCCAACCAAATGATCAAGAATTGGAGCAACCAATAGCCTTCTTTACCCAAACCTTGAAGGATTATGAGCTTAAGTACAGCCATATTGAGAAGCAAGTGTTTGCCATCATGCGCGCCTTGAAGAAATTTAAAAGCATGATTGTAGCTAGCCGCATAAAGGTTCTAGTATCACATCCCAACGTCAGAGATTTCACTATGGGAATAGAGATCAATGAGAAACGAGTGGATGGGTAACTAAAATCATGGAATATGATGTGACCATTAAGGCCACAAAATTGGTAAGAGGCTATGCTCTCTACAGACAGCTGGCTGAAGATGCGTGGAATGACCCAAAGACTACTTTATTCCTAGAAGAGGAGAGTTGCGCGGAACCTGAGAAGAATGAAGACATAGTCGCGGATAGCTGGATGAAGATAATGATAACATTCCTCTCCTCTAGTATATATCCTCCTGGTCTCAGCAAAGCAAAGAGGCAACATTTAAGGTTGCAGTATTTTCCATATGTGTTGGTTGATGGCGTACTATTTAAAAGGAACATTGATGGCATGTTGCTTAGATGTATTGAAGGAGAACAATGTAATAGGATCCTTTCCGAGTTTCATGATGGTTTCTCGGGCGGACATTTCTCTGCTAAGGCTACAATATGAAGATCATAAAAGTAGGATATTTTTGGCCTACGTTGTTCGCGGATGCTCACAAGTGGGTTAGAAAATGTAAGGAGTGTGCTCTCTTTACTGGAAAGAGAAGATTGGTGGCCTTCCTCTTCATCCAATTTAGGTGGATCAACCATTTGCACAATGGGGTCTTGACTTCATTGGGATGATCAATCCTCCATCTAGTGCGGGTCACAAATGGGTTCTCACAACAACAAATTACTTCACCAGGTGGATTGAAGCCACACCATTGAAGGAAGCTATTGAATCAGCCATCTTGGAATTTCTTGAAGAAATTGTTACAAGGTTTGGCATACCCCAAACCATTATTTTTATAATGCTAAATCTTTCTTGGGATCAAAATATCTGATTGGGCTCTTCAACTTGGGATTTATCTCAAGACTTCCTCCAATTATTACCCCAAGGCAATGGATTGGCGGAATCTACTAACAAAAATCTGATCAAAATCATGAAGAGAACCATGGACGTGAATCAAAGGCAATGGCATACAAAAGTGAAAAATGCTCTTTGGGCGGACAGGATAACAACGAAGAAGGCAATTGGCACTTCTCCCTACAAACTAGTATATGGCAAAGAAGCTAGGCTTCCTTTGTCACTTGAGTTTCCTTCACTCAAATTAGCACAACAACTGGAATTTGAAGGCGCGGATCAAAGAGAAATCAAAATGGCGGAACTAGTGGAACTTGAAGAAAATAGAAATGTCGCCATGGCAAGGATGGAGCAACATCAGAATTCAACCAAACAGTGGTTTGATAGAAAAGCTAGGCCTCAGACATTCAAGGTCGGAGATCTGGTCTTGAAATGGGACACGAGACAGAGCTAAACCAGAAGACACTCCAAATTTGATGCTATTTGGAGCGAGACCATACATTATTACTGCTTACAAGGCGGCTAATTCTTTTGAGTTGTCTGATCTTGATGGGAATGCATTTCAAATCCTAGTAAATGGGATTTATCTCAAACCCTCTCATTAAGAGTTTCATGTATCTTGTACATAGTAGATTAGATTTCTAATTCCTCCAAGTGTTTTCAACACATTGTCATGTTGGTAGTTTAGGTTTCTTTTCCCTAAGTGCTTTGCACATGTTTTGTTTCTTCGGGATCTTGTTGCACATATTCCATGTTTTCAGAGTATGCTATTGTAAAATGAAGTCCAAAGTGTTAACGATCAGTTGTCATCAAGTGAAGGAATCAAATGCAAAGCAACTAAATCAATCAATTGACTCCATGCCCAATGGATGCCCAGGCTCTATCGATCATCCATCTGCGAGTGAGATGACCCTTGTGAGTCGCCAAAAATGTTGCCCAATTTTACATCCCTTGCAAAATTCAAGCAACTTGCACAAGTGTTAGACTTGGCGGATATTCAGAGGCAAATTTGAAGAAGTCACGAGAGGCTTTGATCATGCCACAGATGGAGGAATATTAACGCGTAAGATCTACGCAGAACTGTGGCAAGAAGAAAGTTCTGCGAAATGAAGAAAAGAGTCTATGGGTGGATATTCAAAGTCACACTACTATAAATAGTGTCACGGGCTAAGACAATAGTAAAAGGCGGGCCGCGGGTCACAAGAAAGTAAGTCACATCATTGGGGAAAGTTATGGAAGGTTTTCAAACGCTGCGTAGACCTAGGGTGTTGTGATACAAAGGAATGATCCACGGATGTTAAATAATTACGCAAAATTGAGTGGAGAAGCCGTGTAATAAAGTAAAATGATGATTCTTCACATAAATTAGAAATCAACTAGTCCTCGATTCAGATTCAAATCTTTACAAATTCAATAAGATTTTGATGTTATCTATGCAATCAAATCTGATTTCATGAGTCAAATTGAGGCAAATGGGCAAGAGTCAAGAAACTTCTCTAGCACACAAAAGGTGCAGTTTCAGGTGGTGCAACCACTAGCATTAAATGCAATATGGGTGCTCATTTGAAGAAAGTATGTAATAGTGGATAAATAGAGTAAGCACCCTGTTCCCTAAGAGAAATTAATGAAGGTGGTTGGGATTGGTTGAGGAATTTGAATTTCCCTCTAATTTATTCTCTTTCTCCCTTCCACGATTTTTCTATATATTGTAAAGCGATGCCTTGTTTTAATGTTGGATACTCTTAGAATTTAGGCATCTTGTAATATAAGGCTTCTCTCTTGTGTTGTGTGTATGTCCTAAGGGTCGCATGCCTTGGATCTTGATTCAATGAATGCTCGCATCTTCCTCTCACGATTGTAATAGTCTGTGCACAATTTCAAGAAATAAAATTTAATCTTGTGGCTCATTCTACCCTTGTTCTTATTTTATTGCACTCCTTGCCTTTCTTTCATTCACAAGTGTGTTGTATGTTTCATTTTCTGAATCTTTGTCTGTTGTGTATCGTGAAAGTGGATTCTGGGAGTGATTTTGATCTGTCTCATATCCAGTCCTCTTCATTATCATTGCCTTCCCTTTCCCCTTATCTAAATGTATTCATCCCCTTATTTTCTGGTGTTATTGCCTCTGTACATTAGGATTTATGTTTTATGCATCTCCTTCTCACCCTGGTCCCTTGGAAGATTAGAATAGAGCTATATAGTTGCATTTCAATTCCTATGAATAATTTAGCATTAGGAGTAAGTAGAGGAAACCCGCCTTCTCCGAAGGTCCTGTCTCAGTCGAGTCCCACAACTTAGAGACAGTTCCATGTTGACTCAAATTTCAGGTTGTCTACGATCTAAACGCGAGTGCAATTTTGAGCTCAACAATAACTTCAAGAGACTCTTGAAATTCCCATGATGTTGGTTCACGAAGGTGATCGAAACGTAGAGCAAAACAAATTTCACACAATTTTTACCAAAAAAAGTCTCTAACATGTATAAGAGAGTTGTAATTTATTTGATGGTTTGTAGATTTGTAAATATTAGTTTTGGGTGTAAAAGTGAACATTGTTCAAGGAAAGAATGTGCAAGCAAACTTAGCACATGATTGTTCACAAAAAGTTAAGATGAAAGGATAACATTGGATAAGCATCACATAAGGCAAATGGAAGCTACTGGTAGATTCGTGGAAAATGCACTAAAGAAGGAATTGTATGCAAAAGAGAAGAGAGTAAGTGATGCGTTGTAAAGTAATTGACTAATTACTTAGATAAATTCAAGCATGGAGCAATGGTTACGCAAGAGAAATGACGTGCATGGCCCACGAACCTGCAAAATGGGAAAGACGGGGATCGCACCAAAGTGATGATGACGTGTGAAGAATGATGTCACTATGACTATTTAATTATGCATGCATGTGGATATGTGCAAGCATATGAAGGTAGTTGGGAGTAATTAATGCAAAGCGGATTCTATAGGGAAATGGGTAGGATGTTGAAAAGTCATTTGCATCGAAGTTATGAGTGAACGTAAGCTAGTAGAACAAGGGAAAACAAAGTTGCAAGTTGTAGGTAACCTAGGGCATCTAAGTTGTACAAGTCACGACACCATGAGTCAAAGGAAGGAAGAATTCTAAGTTGAGAGTAGGCTTTCGGTTAAAGTGGGGATTTGTGTGAGAAAGGTGACTATGTGAGAAAGGTAACTAGGTGAGGAGAGTACGCCGCAAGAAGCCGAGGAGCGCCATTAGGACCTACCATGGGGAGACAAACAATTTGAAGTGGATATTATGTAATAGGAGGAAAGTGAAGGGTCAAACACCAATTGAGGTAATGAGACACCCCATGAACAACCTTAGTGAACCTTAGCAAATTCTAGGTGTTTCTTTAACAATAGTAATTACCTACCTCAAGGTCATGCGAGAATGGCAAACACTTGGTGACTAGCTTTGGAAAATGTATGATTGTGTCTTCCTAATTATGTTTTCTCTCAAAAGACTATGTTGGTCTTACCATTTCAAATAACCCCATAAATCTAGGGAGACAACATAGTTGCAAACATCCCCATGAACACCCAAAGGGAACCATGACAAATTTCAGTTGCCATATTTATCACTAATAACCAACCCCAAGGCCACGCAGAATGGTGAAGACTTAGTGAAAAGCGATGGGAAGCATATGATTAATGTCCTCCTAACTATGTTGGCTCTCAATAAAATACTTCATCTTGCCATTTCAAAGAACCCCAAAACCTTGCTAAAAAGTCAGTATGTCATCAACTAATAGACAAGAAGATGGGAGGTACAGATATGGCTGGAAAGACATCAAATTTGGCTCACATTGATATTAAAAGGATTAAAACAAAAGCGATGTCGAAGAGGAGAGAACAAATTTGATTCACAATTCACATCAGAAAGATTAAAACAAGAGAGAAGACTGATTAAATTATGTTCTAGCCTATGTATTTTTGTGATTGTATGGTAATTTAATTTTGGCATGCTACCTGCATGTGACAAGCTTTGAACACATCTTGAATAATATTTCACGACTCTCAAATCAATTTAAGCATATTTTCAACACAAATAAAGGTAAATGATCCTGTCTAGAATTATGTTCAGAAGTTAGATAATTTCTCTCTTGATGCTCTACAAGGTTTTATGAGGATTGAAAATTGGCTTGAAAGTATTCAAATATTATAATTTCCCTTTTCTGACTTTAATAACATACTCATATAAACATAAGCAACTTGCACTTCATGTCACAACCCAGACTCTTCTTATTCTTGAAGGGGGAAATAAATGCCAAATCAATAGAAATGGATATATGATATACTCTACATTCGTTAATTTAACATCCCAAACAGCAATCTTCCTTTAGATATTACATTTTATTGATCATTACTTACCAAATGTAATTACATTAGCATAAAAAATATATGATAAGCACCGTAAGTACAAGCTTACCTCACAAGCACCACGGGGTGAATACATAAATAACCAGATTCATGGATTTAGCAGCTAGGCAGTTCACCCATCTACACTTCCTGCTAGCAATGGAAGTTTGTACCATTTCCCAATCGATTAATAACTCTCCATTAAACCACACATCAGTGTCTGTCCGAAACAGCCATATTAAAATTCATTTGCAGTTCAATTATTTTTGTGATTATAGTTCCAGTATAAGAGATGGACTACCAATTTTGACATCAAACACATTTTTACATCATTTCAGTTAGCCTTGCACATGCTATGTTGCCAATGGTGTATTGATTCAGCACCATAACGTTCAAGTAAAAGTGTACCTAACAAGCACAACAGAGTGTGAGTACAGAAATAACCAATTTCATGGCATTGCACTAGTAGCTAGGCAGTTCGCCGATCTCCACTACCTGCTAGTGATGGAATTATGTCAAATGTACTTAATTGATTCATTGTTCTCCATTGAACCACACAGCAATGTCTGTCCCAAATAGCCATGTTAAAATTCATGCGGTTCAATTATTCTTGTGATTATAGTTCTGTTATAAGAGATTGAATGTCAATTTTGACATAGAACAGTTATATTTTTAAATATCAGCTGAGTTAGATTCAATTGCACATCTTATGGTGCCAATGGTGTGTTGATTGAGCATCATGGAACTTCAAAAACATAACAAACTCGAGCCAACTGTGAATACTGTGTAATTGAAGAGCACCACTTTCCAAGGAAATAAAGTACAGTCAAGCATCCAAGAAGAAAGATATCCCATCTCTTTTAGCTATATGAAAATATACGACTACTGAATTTCAAGTGGTGGTGTGTAATCTTTGTCGCCATTCTATTTTGATGCACTGTACAAGGAATCACTCCTTGATTAGTCTGCAAATAGAAAAATGAACTAATTAGATGCACTGAGGAAACTAAGAAAAAAATCAGCAAATAATATCTTTTAGAAATAACACTGTTATGAACTTGAGAAAATCAAATGAGAGAAATCTAAGGGAATTATCCACCAATCTTTGGAATATTATACTAGAACTCAACAAAGATTCTGCTTTCTTCTCGGTAGGCAGGGGCAACATATGCCTAAAATATGCATGATTTTCCCCGAGTCTCACAGTCCAAGCAGATTACTAAATATGCCTGAAAATGGAGCCTTCATCAAGGCATCTAGGATTATTATTGAATACAAAACGGATACATGCTTTCTAAATTCCATCCCCCACAAGAATTTATTTCTGATAACATATTTCCTCAAGGAGGAAAACCCCTCATAGAGTGTACTTACAAGATGTTACAAATGTAAAATTCAGTTGGACTATAGATCTATAATGAAGAGCATATCTTCTAATAGTCCCATTGCACCTCAATTAATAACCTTCATGAGATTAAGAATTGAGAAAAGTTTATTCTATGAATTGATAAGACTTGAAAATCATCAAATACAGCCATCTGAACTGATGCTTCCTTGGCTTGCTTGAGGATGCGTCCATGCATAGCCATATCGCTTTAAGATGGATGCATCAAACAATTCGATAAATCGTTGATCTGATACTCGTGCTTTTGCTGCTGCAAAACGCTGATATTCATCAAATACTGAAGACAAGCACCAATTTTGAATTTTTTCGCAAGCAGCCTACCAGACAGCCCGTCCGATGCTGCAATGAACAAACAAAATTAGCACTCCTGCAGATATTAATAGACATATAAATATAAGGACCTTGAGACAATAACAAACCAAATTTGAATACATTCAATTAAGTACTTCCGTAAAAATATAAAACACTTGATCTCAATATGCATACTTTCCCTCT
This sequence comes from Taxus wallichiana var. yunnanensis, assembly GCA_018340775.1. Taxonomy (NCBI): domain Eukaryota; kingdom Viridiplantae; phylum Streptophyta; class Pinopsida; order Cupressales; family Taxaceae; genus Taxus; species Taxus wallichiana. The sequence goes on along the minus strand of CM031238.1, from coordinate 58,559,253 downwards.
TTTGCAATGGATTAGCACTGGATGATTCCTTGTGTCTGCATCATAATGTAAACAAGCCAGTGTGTGAGCTTTGTTAACTTAAAAGTATCTTGAAATATCATCGCTTTCTTAAAGAACTTCCTACCAAGTAAAACCTTCAATGCCTCGCGAATAATATCCTCAGGTATGTTCACAAAAGGTTCCTGCAAAGACAAAACAGTTTTCATAGCATGTAAAAGCTGAAATACATTGGAATTTGGAATGGCAGAAAAATAAATGCATAACAGAAATTTGAGCCCATGAAACAGGACATAAAAAGATTCATAAGTATCTCTCTCTAACAAAAGATATATGACATACGTGTATATGCACATATATTTGCATCTATATACATACATATGTTTCAAATTATATGGAAAATCTGCATGAGTTTCCTTTTCAATGGAGAACCACACGTGATGATCCAGATTAGTAGTCGGTTGAATTTTACATAGTTTTGTAACATTTATGACAATGCAGACTTGGAAAAACAGCATTTGTTTAGGTTTCTCTTCATTAGAGTTTTGGTCTTGAACTAGATAGTACATCTCACCCGATAAAAACCTGAAACTAATCTGGAATAAGTCTATTAAAAGTGGGAAAGCTTGGTAGGATCAGTATAGATATTTCTGTTGTAGACTTTGCCATAATTCTTGCTTTGAAGCCTTGAATCCATTTAGAGTTATTGCTCATGTGCACATATCCTTATGCTTCATCACATATCATTATGGGACAAATTTCTTTCATAAAGTTATATGATATAGTGATCTATCGTACTCTCCAAGCTTATTCGTATGCTGAAAATGCTTTAAATCCAAGGTTATATTTGGATCAATACAGACACGAATACTAAAAATGATATTCTTCGTTACAAGGAGAAAAGACATGCTTTGTGCTCCATAAAAATACAAAAAGCCCAGACAGTTGATGTGCAATGCATTTTTGAGAAACACCTCCACATATATAACAAGATACTTAAAAATTATTAAACATATAGAAGATTGTGAAATGACACCACCACGTAAAGCACATACAGATAAAATCTCAAAAGTACATAGGAATTATTAACAGAGCTGCGCAACAAATTTGAAGATCACATTGATCAAAAACATGCTGCAATCTTTATAGATATTGGACAGCAGAGTTGCAAGGTGTTTACAACACTAAAACAACATTACGACGAGCGCCAAAATTACCCAAAGTAGAATAACGGGATTTACAAGTACAGTACCCTAATTGAGCACAACAAGATGACTCACTAGACGAGTCAACAACCTAGTGCAAATACAACACTACTACAATGCCACCTATTGAGCACATTATTCACATGTGCTTTATTGAGACTAATGATGAATTAAAGTTTAAACTATAGTAAATTGAATAATAAAACCTATATTATTCTAATTCTATCATGGACTCTTTATGTACTTCATACAAGAAATACAAACGTCTACCACACACTTATTATGAGCTATCCCCATGACAAATATATCAAACAGAGGCACTAAAACACGTCTAAACTATCTATCTCATGTTTTGTTTAGGTATGTTTTGAATCAAAGAAAATACATTCAACAATCTGATACTGCAATCCATAAGGCCTGCACCAAAGCTTTGAGCACGCAAATGCTAACTGATGATACCATGAGGGATAGACGCAAATTGAAATATTTGACTCGAAGACAGTGACTCGGTATGCCTTATGGTGCAGTTATAATATTGTCTAACATCACTTTATATCACAAATGAAAAGATTGAATGTCTTTAAATCATTGTACGGATTCTGAGAATAACATGGGCATTTTGATGTAGAATGTGCAAGATGTATAGTTAAAAAAGTAAAGAGTAGCATATCTATTTAGAAGAGAAGGGAGATGAAGATTCGTATAACGCATACGATATTACGTCTACACTAATACATCAGTGTTAACTTTTAGAACATTACCCTAACAAAGCCCCACCATATAAGCGGCATGACATCAATGTCATAAAAAATGGCCACATTATAGCAATTGATATCACATTAAAAACTGTGTTCACAAACTGGACTGTACTTCTATAACACATACTAGATGAAGGAAACTGTAGAGTCTTCATACATGCAAAAATAACGTACAGGGAACCTTTCTGGTCAAGAAGCATAAAGGAGAGAATGAAGCCAAGGTGTACCAACAAGGAGGAAAAGATTGCGAGTCCATATATGTATGGCTTTTGGACATGCTTCAGGGTTCAGCTTCAAACATATAGTAAGAGGTACATCTTGTCTGTTAACAACTGGATTACAGGATTTCAGTTGCTTCATGATAAGTGGGTATTCTTGTCAATGCCATAGGAAACATGGAGTTCGATAGAGAACAAAGGGAATGTGTGATAAATACATGCAGCACTTTTTTAAAATATCAGCACCAAAAGAAAAATCATTCAATAAAAAAGCAATGAAAATGGCAGAGTAAGTTAATGAAAAACAGCTAGAGATGGGAGCTAATGTACAAAGGGTTAAACTTGTTAGGCAATAATATAGCAACTTAGATGACCCTCTACAACAAGTTTGAGAGGCTGCCAGTGGGTCACATGGCAGCTAAGTGCCCTTGACAAATTTCAGCAAGAATTGTTTCTGCTAGGAAATAATCATAAAGTATGCCAAGATTTAAGATTTTGGATTGATTGCCCATTCCTCCCTATTTCATTGGTTTTATCCAGAAAATCATGTTATTAATGCATCAGTGTTAACCCTCCATTGTAAATGAATTCAATTGTATTGACATTATTCATCAAACGAGGGCCTTGTTGATCATTGCGAATCAGAAAATAGCACTGGGACAGGGATGGAGGGGCAGGGACAAGGGACCCAGAGGCAGGGTGGAAACCCATTGAGCATACCCACACGTGAATACATTTCTAAAAGAGATAACTAGAAATGATTTTTAAAAATGCCACCTGAGCATACACGACTAGAAAGAACTATAATTGTATTCCAAATCAATACAGAAATGATAAAGCTGTTTTCAGAGCTACAATACCTCCAAGGATGCGAGTTATTGTTCATTTTTCCTTACAGGGATGTTTCGCCGTATTTCATTAGTTTGTTTATACTTTCTAAGACAACAGGTGAGATCAATTTATCTCACAACTTCCCTCCACATGTTCAAAATGCTTTCATGTAATAATAATTATTCCTTAAAACATCAGATGTATTTGGTTAGCATCCGGTATAGTCAATTTAATTTACCTTGTGTCCTTCTATACCAAATTGAAAAAGTTGAATTCCACGTTTATGCAGAAACTCTGCACTGTCTTCAGGATAAGGCTCGGGACAAAGGTATCTGGAGAAACAAAGTTGAAGACACAATTTCAGTTCCAACACTTGTAGACATCAGCAATGACATAATGCAGAAATTAGCACCATAGCCCATAACTGAAGCACAAACTCAAACTGCATAAATGGAAATGCTAAATTTATATAGAATACAAATCCACACCAAAAGAGAACAAAAGAATGCCATTGGAATACAAATATAAAAACATTCTCATATAGAAACTCCTTCCCCAATGTTTTGGTCTTTTCTAAAGTGGGACGTGCCAGTAACTCAGTAAAAAAATTGCATTGTAGGTTAAAGAGAAAATATTACTCCTGGATTGTTGCTCTAAAAAGACACTCAAAATATATAGATAATAAAAAGTGTTGCACAAGAAAAAGTGGGTCATATGCTACAGTCAAGAGTTGAACAACCTGCATCTGGACTATACTGCCTGATTTTCTTAATGAAGAAAGGACACTAAAAATGACCAGAATGAAAATATAAGCATGAAATAGTTAAACAATCAATAGATCTTTAGAAGCAAAGACGGTTCATTTGGGTCCATCAATGCTTTTAAAAAATGATTCCTTTTTCACATATGCATTCATGATGGCAAGAACATAGCATAAGTGTGAAATATGAAGAGAAACTCTTGCTACACAAAATCCCTTAACCAAAGATGTAAGTGATGATGCAAAACGATAGAATGTATGACACATTTTCCTAAAGCAAACGAGTAAACCAACCACAAAAACTCCAAACAAGAAAAAAAAAAATTGATTTCGGTTTAGATCACAAGTACATCAAGATAACTGACATGAGTTAAGGGTGAAAAGAAAGCAAGTTGGAGATTCCCAAGCAAGGCATGGCACCATCAAGGCTCAGATATGTGTAACGCGATCTGCATTACATGAGAGGCTGATTAAGACTGCATCCTGAATGGAGCATAAAACCACTGAAATAAGGAATTGAACGCTTAAATAAAGCAATGAGCCAATGAAAAACAAGGGATTGGTCAAGTTCAGAGATTGTGAAATCCCCATCATTCACACAAAGAACTACAAAATCCTTGAGCATATTTAAGGAACCTGGGAAATGTAGTGGCCCTTTCTAGGACGAGTTTGACTTATGAGACCAGAAACCATAAACAAAAATTTATCTCACAGCTGAACGAAAGCCTACCACTGCTAGAAAACTCCTTAACTGTGTATTAAACAAAAGTTTCATCTAAGAATTGATACAAATCTAGTTTTAAAAGCATTACCATTGGGGTATCAGTAACCCTCTCTCTTCCCCCACAGCCATTGTCAAAATAAGAACTGGGGTATGCAAAGCAATTGAAAACCATTCCAATGTGCATTTCAATAATCATAAAAGTAAAGAAAAAAACACCTGCGAGTTTTAGAAGCAGCTAAACTTTAGATTTATGATTCAAAGGTCAGAATAAATGATCTTTTAATTCAACAATAACAGACATAAAAATCAATCATCTCAAGACCAAATCCAAAGAATGTTCCTTAGTTTTGAAATAGGCCCCGCAAGTAAATACAACCAAAATCAGAACCAGGTATTCAAATTCAGAATCAGATCAAGGTCAATTCTAGAAACCAAAAATAAAAATAGCAGCTAGCTGCCAATATTAGAATTCAAAGGTCATTCAGCTCAGTATAAATGATCTATCTCTTCAAAGCTAACGGCCCAAAATTAGATTGTTTACAGACCAAATCCAAATTGCATCCCCTTATTTTTACCATAGACCCTTAAATTGATTGAGAATCATTTCAAGGTAAATTCCAAAAACTAAAAAGGTAAAAAGTAAAGAAAGCTGCCAATATTAGAACTCAAAGGTTATTCAGCTCAGTATAAATGACCTATCACTTCAAAGCTAACAACCTTAACAGTCGATTCTTTGAAGACCAAAACGAAAATTGAGAATCATTTCAAGGTCGATTCCAAAAATCAAAAAGACAAACAGTAAAGAAAGATACCAAATTCGGAATCAGCTAAGCCTTATTGACTATGATTTGAAGCTCGTTCAGCTTAGCATAAATGACCTATTACTTGAAGATTGACGTCCCAAAAATTAAAATGTAATACAAATTCCCCTTATTTTAAACACAATACGGGGATAAGAATCAACTAAATGTTATTTTAAAGGCGATTCCAATAGACGTAAATGACCTACTAATTCACAACTAACAGCCTAAAATTCAATTTCTGAAAACCAAGTCCAGAGAATGTCCCCTCTTTGAAGGCTCTTTCTCAACAGGCCGTCAATCATATTCCACCGACCAAAAAAGAAAAGAAAACGGAAAAAAAAAAACATAATACATGCAAATTCTCTTGGCCATTTGGGTTCTAATTATGATTAATAAAATAAAAACAGAAGCAAAACTACTTGGGTATTTGGGATTTACAGTTTCCAGATAACCCAGGTCCAGGTCCTGACTATGATTGACCCATAAAAACTAAAAATATATTATTGGGTACGTGGGGTTTATGATTTTCAGATAACCCATTTGGGTTTTAATGATTCTTGAAAAATATAAATAAAAAAATCTTGGGTAGTTGGCCTGTTGCCTAGCATACAATGATCTTGTTTTAAGATTTAAACACAGCCATGAAGAGTTTGAATACTACAGACTTGATCCACAGCAAGAAAATAAAACCAAAAAAAAATTCAAGACATGATAATTGAATGAAATACACAACGAAGAAGGTAACAATTCTAATTCAGGAGAACGGTAACTGTAACTTGATAAAAAAAAAAAAAAAAAAAAGTTGGGTACATACATGATTGAACGGAGTTGCAAAGTTTCCAGAAAGGGGAAGTTGATTGTGTTGGGAAATCCAGACCTGTAAACACCCTTCTCAACCATTGAAAAATTTAATGGCGGGACAAACAATCCATCTTCTTCTTCTTTCACAACGTTAACATCTTCTTCCTGCTTTCTAGGGATCAATCCCATCTCTTCTTCAATCTTTTTAACTAACTTGTTCCGCAACTCTTGCTTTTAGGATCCAGTTATCCAAGTCTCTAACCATGACCGAATATATAGACAAAGACATGCATTGAATTTCGATCAAGATGACCTATTTCAAAAAGATATACTTTTATGTACTACACATTACCAGAGATTATTTAAAAAAGATCGCCCGGTTCCCCGCATAACTTCTCTACTTTTCCTTACAGGAAGATTCCTAGAATATGCGAATCACATTATTTTCCAATCAAAGAGATCCAACAAAAGTGGCTATGTCTTGGTATCCTCCAAGATCCTCCTATTCCATGCACATTTTCTAGAACATTAAATATACTTACCGATATTCCTAGTCCTCTCGATTTTTTTTTTTTTGGGTTCAAAATGCATTGACGTAAGCCAAGGTGGTCCATGTAACTTCGAGGTGATGGCTATTCTCATGATAGAATGCACTAGGTCTCATAAAAGACCCATCCACTCATATGATGTTACGTGGCACGGGCAACTTCAGTTAGATTTTTTGTATATTTTTTTACGTTGAAAATTACAGTGTGTTTTCAACATTGTATAAAAATACAAAGTGCAATAAATGACGGGATTCAAATTGAAGACTTGTTTAGCAACGCATTCCCACCAATCCAGCTACAGCTTCACAAATGTAGCTATATGTTTTCAAACTTATTTATTATCAAACAAATATGCCTATTATATAACAAGTGACCGCATGAGCCACCCATGCATGCGCATGTATGCCTTTTATGGAGTCTTTTATGGGGGCATGATGTAGGGCCAGTGCATTCTATCAGGGGATAGCCATTGCCCAAGTTCCACTATACTTTTAGTTTTTGGGGTTGGTTTATTCGGCCTTGGCCATGTTTTACGTGGGTTAGGTTGCAGGTTCAAATCTTGTGATTTATCCCCAACATGTGTTGAGGGCTTGTTGTATGCTGCTCTAAATGAGGTTGATCGATGGTGCTCACCTTATGTTAGAGCTTCGCTTCTCGAAGCTCTAAGTCGTTGGGTATTCATTGATCCCTTTGGATTACAAAAAGAAAATATAATCTATATTTTTAAATTTAATTATAATTAGAGTTGACCTGCACTATGTGTTCTACTCTAAGTCCTATGTTTGATCTTAATTGTGAGGTGGTCCCTAATAAAACAAGCTTCAATAGATGGTTCCCTTTCCACTTTTCCCCCATCAAAATATATTTTTATTTCTTTTAGCTTAATTTATTTCTACAATTCCTTATAAATTATAAGATAAGCTCTAGTGTATTTTTTTGTTATGATTGTAATCAATGGTTTTAGGATCAAACCCTTGATATAAAACAAAATGTCACAAAAAAACCTACAAAATAAAATATCAAAAATTAAAAGAATACAAAATTTAAATGTAAATTAGATTTTCAAAACAAAAGTTGATTAAATATTTAAGAAATTCAAAGTTAAAAATTGGAACATTGGATACTCTTATGTGAGCGTTGTTAAATGTACATGTTACTTCTATGATAGATTATGAGAAAGTGTATGAAATTTAAATAAGAGAAAGGCAAAGATGAGCACTAAACTTTTTTAAATAACATGATTAATTACTATAAATTTTAATTCTTTGTTTTTTTTTAATTAAAATTTTTCAAATTAGTATTATATTGTTGGCATGTTGTTTATATTATGTTAAATGTCTCCAACATTTATGAATTTAATTAAATAATTTTGTATTCAATTTTAAATTTGAAAATTTATTTATTTATCTCGAATCTCTTAAATGTTAAAAAAATGATTTTATGTTTTTTTAATAATTAATATAAAATATATATTTTGACGTGGATATTAAATTTTGAATGTTAAGTGACGACCATATAATGTTCTATATTGTCTCTTACTTTTTTGTGACATTATAAACATTGAACATTAAAATCTTGCATTCATTTGGGAAGGTTTATCACTCATTATTACAATGGTTTATTTTTTAATTTGAGGGTTTGGGTTCTTATGAGGGGAAATAAAGAGGCTTTCTATACTAAGGTCCTATAATGATTAGTTAATATTGTAGCAATTGAGCTTTATTATAATGTTGTGGTATTGTGTGTACTTATAAATTTTTAATAAGTAAAATGCAAGATTTTGATGGCCTCATAAGCATGACTTTGGCCCCCACCAATGAACAAAATGAAACAACCGCAACCATTGCAAATCAAATCAATCAAACATTTATCTTTGATTTTTGCATAACACTATCTTCTTCAAAAAAATTCAATTGACTTCTCAAAAAATTGTTAAGTAATGGTCAAACGGACATCAAATTCAAGGCCGGAATTAATTATTAACAACTCGCGGAAATTAGAGTCACCACTTACATCATCACTTGATAAAAATAATATTGGAATATGGGGCTACTTTATCTATATTAAAACCACATTATAAATTTCAATAAAAGTGAATTATAATTAATATTTTTTAATTATAGAATTTATGATATCATCTTGAAACATGATCATGAATATTTGTCTATGCGATAATTTCAAGAAGAAAATTATATCATATTTACTTACAACTACAATGTATTTTGACATAAGATTGATTGTAAAATTTTCTCTCTTATTTCAACCTTAAATAAATTACGATATTATACCATTTAATGTTTAATATTCCTTTCTTTAGAAATGTGATTGATTATTCTGATTTTCCCTTATTCCAACTTTACAAAAATTATGTTAGAGTAAAGCCTTAAAATTACAACTCCTTGATTCAATGAAAATTATAGCTAGAAAATATTGTTAAAAGAGGTCACACACTAGTTGGAGCAAATTAAAGTGCAAATCATTTCAACTCTAGCTCAATCAAAGGAAGCAGAAAATTGTATTATTGTCGCTTCAAACACAAGGATTGTTGAACTTTATGACATAATACTTTGTATTGTTTAGCGTTTGTACTCGGCATCATTTTTATTTAATGTATTGGTTTTTGTATTTCTTAGGTTGTCTTTACAACGTACTTTGTTAGGTTGTTTTCAAGTAATGTGTATTGCTCTTGCTCTAGAATGAATATTCTTCTTCTTTGATAGTGTTTTCTCCCTTTTCTCCTTCGTAACCTCCATTAGACTACTTTTTTTTAACAAATTTTGTTCAATACAAAAATTATGATATCATAACATTTACTATTTATAATTACTTTCTTTACAAAAATTAATTCATGATTTTTTTCCAAAATGATATTATAAATTCTATAATCTAAAAACATTATTTTTTTATAATATAATTTTAATATCAAAATCAACACAAATTCCAACACTATTATTTATTTATTTATTTTAATAAATAAATATTATCAAAAGAAGTGACTTTTGGATATATTTTTATATTTATTGTAATTAACTTTTTGTATATGAGCGTGTCACAAGAAATGAATATGTGAGTGCCATATTGAGAGAATGTATTAGGAGTGAATTATATGAGATAGAATGAGAAAGGCTATGAATGTATTTGAGAATGATGTAATGATTTATAAGAAATAAATAAAGAGTGGAGTTTGGGATGAATTATTGTTATATGTTTTCTATTTTTGTTCATAGTTTAGATCCATTTACTTTTCCCATGTACATCCTTAACAGAAGGTCAAATGACCTAAATCCCACACTATTGTTGGGGTTTTAGGTCAACATTTGGTGTCTGAGCCTAGGTATCCTTTTGTTAAGTGGATGTCAGGAAAAATATCACCACCTAGATATTGGAAACCTACACTGACAGAGATAGAAGATTGGTGGGAAGTGCAAATTTAGAAATTTGTGAAAGGAGAAGCCAAAAGATTGAAAATTTCTTATAAAAGCAACAGAATCAAAAGTTCTTGGAGAATACGGAGAATAATTTTGGTCATCATTTTCCTCACCTTTGTGGCCTTGCTTATTAGCTCATGCCAAAAGAATAGAGTGGTCTAGATTGCATTTAAGAGAACCTTTTGAGTGGACTGCAACAAAGTTAACTATTGTTAATCACTTAGATGAACCTTGGACAAGGGATATTGATTGTTGGTATGAGACTACCCTAGACTCATATATAATTACTTGGGCCATATAGGGTGGACAATTTTGATTATAAGAAAGGAGAAGTTTTAAGTGGATTAAGAGGATGCTTTCTCAAATTAGTTCCATTCTTAATTAAGATTTTGATGATAGAAAAGGCTTAATCAAAAGCGCAACAAAGTTCCTTTAGGGAAAAATGCACCAACATGGATGGCACACGTGAAGGGGGTGATCCAAGAGACATAACTTATTAGGATTAATGGGGTGTTGGTTGGGGTGGAAGAAATATGATGACATGGGAAAAAAAAAAAAGAAAAAATTAGATAGTTGGCAAAGAGGGGATTAAGAAAATTAAGGAAAAGTTAGTAATATTAAAAGAGTAACTAAAATGAGGAGGATGGAAGAAAGAGAAAGGATAGCCACATAAAAAAAAGAAGAAGAGAAAAAATTGGAAAAAAAAAGGATAACATGAGAAGAAAGAGCGAAGAAAATGAATGAAAGGAAGGAAAAATTGAATAAGGTTAAGAAAGAGAAGAAAATAGAGAAAGAAGAATCACCCATGTCAAGTGGAGGCCAACAATTGGCTCACCTAGAAATGGAGGTGGACACATCAATTCTAGCTATAATACCCACTTCATGTCGGAGACCAACAAGGTTTTTTCACCCCACAGAATCTTGTGGTTCAATACACTATAGAAAGTCCAATTCAACAAGTGATAATGAGACAAGCAATCCTAATGAGAGATTTACAACAATTAGTAGGAGGTTTAGAACCAATTTTAAGAGGTATTAGAAGTAGAAGGTTGGGGTGAAGAGGATTTTAGAACCCCATTAATGATTAAGGAAAAAGGTGAAGAAAGAAGAAAAGTTACTGGAATGAAGGAATTAATTGAGGAATTCAGGAGAGAAAATAAAAATAGTAGATAAGGAAGAGGAAGGAGAAGAAAATAGGGAGAAACAAGAGGAAGAAAAGATAGAGATAATAGGAAAGAAAGATGAAGAAGAAAATAAATGGGAAAAACAAGAAAAAAGAAAGAAAAACAAAATAAGAAGAGAGGGAGTGATGAGGGATTAGAAGAAAGATATAGATTAAGAAACAATAAAGATAGGAAGGTAGTTATGGAAAATGTTAGTTATGAAAAGTCACCAAGTAAAGATGTGTCCCCAACCAACACATGAGCCCAAAGGAGATGACCCCCGGATGGTCACCATTCCAAGTGCCACTTGAAACACCGATTAGAAAGATAGAAAAGGAGAAATCTTAGAAGAAAGATATCACAAATTACAAGAAGAGAGTAGAAGAGACAAGAGATTGTAAGAGAGTTTAGAGAATTACTAGGAGAATTATATTTTGATATTGAGTTAACAAGAGACAAAGGATGAAAGAGTAACTTAGTAAATTCTCAGAATCAATCAAGAAAGGTGAAAAGTAGTGAAACAACAGACAATTAATCAACCTCAAAGACCTTCTCAACTAGTTGGAAGGATGGCACAAAAGGTCAAATTACCACTTTTTGATTCAGACTCAAGTGATGTTGTGGAACATCTATTTTTGTTAGAGACCCAGTGGAAGAACATAAATATCATGGATAATGTAGTCAAGTTAAATGAATTCATTAGCACTCTGAGTAAAGAAGACGTTGAGGTGGTACATGAAAACAAATGCCCAAGGAAATAAGGATTGGGATGTTATTGAAAAGGAGTTCATGACATAACTTCCATTTCCTAGAAGCACCATCAGAAGGGGTGAGAAAGATGAGACCTTGTATAGGGAGAGAAGGAAACAATTAAATAATTTAGCCATCGATTCAAAACTACTACAAGAAATTGGAGGAGCCCCTCATAGATAAACAACGGATCAAATGGTTCACTTTGGATTCTTCCCTATATCAGAGGGACATTGGATGGAAAAATTCAAAACACTAGCATAAGGAAATTGAAATGGCTATCAGACTAGAATCACAACCATGGAGGAGAGAAGGAGAAACCTCAATAAAAACAAAACTAGAAAGAGTACAATTGGAACTAGAAAAATTAAAACTTCAAGCAAGAAATCCAGAAGAAATGAAGGCTTAGGAATAGTTCACCACCAAGGAGTCACTTAAAACCCAATATTTTTGTGCACAATATGTGTGTGGAAGGGCATAGTAGAATAGAATGTCCTCACTTGGAAAGTGCAAAAAGAGTAGCCATGGTTAGACAACATTCCTCTAGAGAGGCATCTTCTAGTAACATCCCAACATAAAAAAGAACATGGTGTGGCATTTGTAGATTATGGGACCAACACACCCAAGATACATGTCCCTTATTAGAAGTAGCACCTCCAACAAATCAATTGATGTATTGCACTGCATGTGGTTCATATAACCATTACCATCACACTTGCCCCTCGTAGAGGCACTGGAAGATTTAAAAGATTATAATACTAGAAGAGTTATGGCCATGAGACAAACTACAACACCCAACCCTCCCCCCTACAACACAAAAATGCTTATAACAAACCCGCCACCTACACAACCATAATAATAATTGCACCTCAGTACCCAAACCAACAAAGAGGGAAACCACATTTTGGAGGTGGCTATCAGGGAAACAATTATAATCCAAATTACCAAGGATATAATGAAGGAGGATACCACGAAGGCTTAAAGGTGGCTTTAGGGGAGGATATAGAGGTGGTTATCGAGGAGGATATAAAGGCATATATGAAAATTATCAAGGGGAAGAGGTTACCAAGGTTATAATGATGGAGGTTACCGTGGGAGGCTATAGAGACAATCAAGGAGGTGGATATCAAGATAGGAGACCAATGAACTACTATAAGTGTGGTCAAGATGGACACCTAGCTAGAAACTACACCAAACCTGATCCTTGCAGATTTTTTTTTCATGAAATATCCCATGATGCATTCAATTTTCCTAAATCCCATGTAGTTCTATAGGAGTGGAGGAACTAAGTTGAAGCTTTGGGGAAGGATGCTTAGAAACATGTACAACATCTTACAAAATTCCATGGGATGAGGAAACAATAGCAAAAGATAAGGCCATGAGAGCATCTAGCTCTAGAGTAGTAGACCAACAAAAGAAGATAAGAAGGAAGAAGCAAAGAGAGTTATGAGAAGAAAAAACAAAGGAGGCATAAAAATTGAAGAACCTAGATATAGAGCAACATTTACTACTAGAAGTGCCACAAGGAATGAAGCTGCACCTAAAAAGAAGAAAATAATAGATTACCACAAGAAAAGTTCTTCAAGTGAAGAAGAATGGAACCCTAAAGAGATTAGACCAGACTCTCTATATGAAAGAAATTGAGAAAAGTAAGGCATTGGTACAAGAAGCACAAGCCCAGAAGAAAAGGAGAAAAATTGTTTTGTGGAGGAAGAGATTCTTTGCTTTAAAAGAAATAGCTAAATTAACAATCAACCATGGTTTAGTAGAAAAATTGAAACAATTTAGAAAATACTGGAATAAGGAGGAAGAAGATTCATGTCCGGAGAATTGAGGTAGGACAAGAATAAGAAGAAAAGAAATGTGTTTTCGTACCCAATGTACATGGCATAAATCACCATCTACTTGGACATTGATATATTGAGACCACCATCACAGAGTACTACTAGACCTTGGCATGAATGTAAATATGATGTCCAAGACTACTTGGGAGAGGCTAGGTAGGCCTCCTTTGGAACCCGCCAGTACTTTATTGGCTTAGTAGATGGATCATCTAGACAACCACTAGGAGCATTGAAAATGTGAAGTAAATTTCATGGGCATAAAGAAGTGATTCAATTTTGAAGTGGTAGAAAATGTAGCTTTGAACCCTTCTTATAATGTTATCCTAGCCTTGGAATGGTTCATGGATTGTAATGGAACTCTCAATTCAAAAGAGGAAGAAGTGACACTCTCAAGTAGATGACATATGTGTACATGTACCCTTACATGCAAGGAATGAGTGTCATGTGGGTGGAAGAAGTATGGAATGACCTGAAGAAGAAGAATTTGATGATATTCAGGGGTGTATACGCTCTAAATAAGTTTTCCAATATCGATAAGGAATTGAACCAAATTAAGAGGGTGAAATTTTGGTCAAAAGTGAAGCTAATAATGACACTTTAGATAATGTTATTGAAGCTTGGATACATGGATTTCTAGAATCAAGGAAAAGGAAACTACATTATGCAAGAAGGATCCCTCCATGAATAATCACTTTGGACAATGATACCATGGATATTGATTTAGACATTTTCTCTCCCGTGATGTGATAGATTTGAAGAAGATGATGGTTATTACTCTGCAAAAGAAGAATTTGGATTTGGAGATGATAATGGGTACTATTCTGCAGAAGAAGAGTTTGGACTCAAAGACAATGAGGTGTATTATCCTACAAGAGAATAATTTGAAGACTTACCCATTAAACACATGTGTATAGGTTAAGCCACGGGGCATCCCACCAAACCCTACCAAAGTATTCAAGGATTTGGAGATTTAGAGGGATACATTCAGATAATGGAGAGAATATTTCCAAATGAAAAAGGCTAGAATGGAAGCCTTGGATGATACCCTAACCATAAATGTTTGGGTTGTGTGGTGGCTCATAAACCAAACATATCTCATTGGAATTCATTGACTACATTTCTTAGAACAAGATATTTGGAAAGTGAGGGTTATTATGCAACAATACCTCAATATACTTAGTGAAACTGATCCACAAGAGACATATTAGAGTTTGTGAAAGACATTGGAAGATATGTGGAGAACATTCACCATTATTATGGATATAATTTTTGTATGGACTCTAGGACCCATACCACGGTCTTGGTATATGCACCAAGAAATCAGATGTGAAACAAGGGAGTGGAATCAGATTGTCAAAGACTTTATCATACATTTAATTTTTGGGATGTAGATCTGAACACCTTACAAAGCATTAGAAGATAAGAAATTTCTTGTTCTTAACTCTAGAAGAAGCAACAAAACCATTATTCAAAAGAAAAACTAGAAACTAAAGTACTAGAACCACTAGTAAGTTTACACAAAACTCTAGAAATGGCACGTTGTTTTATAGTAGAAAAACAAGAGAGGGAAGAAAACTAGAAAACATTGAGATACAAAACAATAGAAGGGGAAAGAGAAGTGGTAGAAACCAAGGAGGAGGAGATCAATATTACTATCAACCTTTGAAACTTAGACTGAAAACATTGGCATAAACGAGAGAGGAAAATTTTGCAAAAATTGGGGATTACTTGGTCAGATGAGGAAGTGGCTAAGGTAGTAGAGTTACTACAAGAATTTCAAGACATTTTCCTAAGGATTTTAAGGAGTTGAAAGGCATAAAAGAAGAACTGGGCACAATGAAGATTCAGATAAAAGAAGGCTTCAAACCTTTGAAGAAAAGACCTTATAGACTTAATCCAAATCTAAAAGTCAAGGTGAAATCTGAAATTGAAAAATGTTAAATGTTGGAATCATCAAACCTAGTAGAAGATATTAGAATGGATAAGTCCAATGGTTATCCAAAATAAGAAAACTGGAGAAATACACATATGCGTAGATTATAGGGAATTAAACAAAGCTTGTGTTCATGACCCATTCCCTACACCTTTCAGAAGAAGTCTTGGAGAATGTGGCAGGAAGGAAGTGTATTATTTTACTGATGGTTTCTCTGGTTACCATCAAGTTAGAATTGCACTTGAAGATCAGCCAAAGACTACATTTTCCACAGAATGGGGGTCATTTATGTATATTGTGATGCCTTTTGGCTTAAAGAATGCACAACAAAGTCTTCAACAGGATAATGATTAATGCTTTTAAAGAATTTATCCATGATTTCTTGGAAGTATATTTAGATGACTGGACTGTGTATGGATTGCTGAAAAATCACATTCAAGTACTGAGGTTGATGTTCCAAAAATGTAGGGCATTGTAAATTTCCTTAATTTGAAGAAGTGTATATTTTTAACCCCATTTGGCACATTATTGGGGCATATAATTTGCAAAGAGGACTATTAATTGATCCTAGTAAAACATTAGTGATAGTTAATCTACCACCACCTAAAACACAAAAGGATGTAAGAACAATTCTAGGGTATAGGATACCATAGAAAATTTATAAGGAATTATGGAAATAAGTGCACCATTGGAAGAACTATTGAAAAAGAGGACTAATAAACAATATACCATGGTCAAAAGAATGTGTTGATGCCTTTGAATTTTTGAAGGAAAAATCTACATGCACCTATCCTCATTTTTCTAGATTAGAAAGTTCCTTTTCATGTTCATGTGGATGCATCGACATTGCAATTGGAGCAAGTACTAACACAACCTAGAGAAAGATGGATCATCAGTTGCTTTTGCAAGTAAGAAACTAGCCAAGGAAGAAATAAATTACTCAACAATAGAGAGGGAAGCTTTAAGTATGGTGTATGCTCTAAAAAATACCACCAATATCTATTGGCCACTTCTTTTGTGTTTTATACGACCATGAGCCATTGAATTATTTATTGAACAAACCAGTATTGCAAGGAAGAATTTGTAGATGGTTGATGTTATTTCAAGAGTTTGACTTCACTATAGCAATTAAGCCAAGAAAGTTAAATAATGGACCAGATTACTTATCAAGAATAGAGAATGGAGAGGATGAAGGTCAATAGATGATGATTTTCCTGGAGCTCACTTATTTAGATTGAAGAAATCCAAAATAATTGGATGAGATAGCTCAGTTACTTACTACAGGAGAATTTCCAAGCAGACTACACAAAAACAAAAAAAGAAGTTTATTAACTAGAGCCTTCCCATTCACCTTGATTCAAGGTCAATTATAAAAAAAAGGCATGATGACATTTTGAGAAGAGTAGCTTTGGAACATGAAAGGAAAAATATTTTAATAAAAGCACATGAAGGAGTTGTAGGAGGACACAATGGCGGGGATCAAACAAGAAAAGGTATTGATGGTTGGGTTATGGTGGCCCACATTATTTAAAGATGCACATAAACATGCCAGATCTTGTGATATTTTCAAAGAGTAGGAAAACCTAATGCACAGTGATGAAATGCCATTGAAAACTTGTGTTAGCACTTGCACCATTTGAAAAATGGGCAATAGATTTCATTGGACCAATCAAACCAACCGTGAAACACTCTCTCAGGACAAGTTTATCATCACAACTACTAAATACTTAAACATATGGGTAGAGGTGGTTCCTACCAAATATTGTACTACTAAGACTACAGCTAGGTTTATCTATGAAAACATCATTACAAGGTTTGGATGCCCATTAAGCATTACTAGTGATAGGGGAAGCATTTTGTCAATGCCACCATCAAAGAATTGTTGAGTAAGTTCATGATCAATCATAATAGGAGCACACCATACCATCCCCAAGTGAATGGAATGGTAGAAGCATTTAATAAAGTTTTTGGAGAAAGTTTTGACCAAGATTTGTTCACTCAACAATAGGAAGATTGGGATTTGAAGATACCATCCCACTCTATGGGCATACCACACAACATACAAAAGGCTCACCAAATACTCTCCCTTCCAATTGGTTTATGGATTGGAAGCCATGGTACCTCTAGATTTTTTGTGCTCCCAAGTTTGAGAGTTGTAATTACCTTTAGAATGAATGAAGATTCATCATTGCATGAAAGATTGATTGAATTGGAGAAGCTAGATGAAAAAGATTCATAGCTACATACAACCAAACACAAGAGAAAAAAAGAAGACAAAAAATCATGGCATGACCGCCACATAAAAAGAAGGAGTTTGATGTTGGAGACAAGGTCCTTTTATATGATAGTAAATGGAAACATCCAGGGAAGCTTAAGGTAAGATGGCTAGGACCTTACATTGTCAAAAATATACTATCTTCAGGAGCCACAAAGTTGGAGACTTTACAACAAAAAGAATTACCAGGATTTGTAAATGGAGCCAGATTGAAAAAATAAATATAAGCACAAAAAAACATTAAAAAAAAAAAAAAAAAAATAAAAAATAAAAATAAAAATAAAAATTGGCCTATGAAAAAAAAAAAAATTTGGATGGAGGAGGAGGGGTAGGATGAAAACCCACAAGGGCATCCTTACTCTAAAAAAAAAAATAAAGAAAAGGTAAAACCTGTGGAGGGAGAATACGAATACACAAAAAAGAAAATAAAAAAAAAAAAAAAAAAAGCCATAAAAGGAAAAGAAAAAATAAATCCATAGAAAAAGAAGGAATGGAAAAATCCATGCAACGAAGGAACGAAGGAAAAAAACCAAGAAAAGAACAAATGAGAAAAAAAACGTGGAAGGAAGAAAGAAGTAATGAACCGTGAAATGAAGAAATAAGAACAAAACCATGGAAAAAAGAAAGAAATAAGCATTAAAGAAAGACATGGAACAAGAAAAAAGGAAAATGGAAAGAAGGAAATAAAGAAAAATGAATGGAATGAAGAATTGGGGAAAAAAAATGCGACATGAAGAAAGAAGAAAAACCACCAAACAAAGAAATAAGAGAAACCACATAATAAAGGAATAAAGAGCCGCATGGCATGATGAAATGACGAGCGTAATGGAGGAAAAACCACATAATAAAGGTAAAGCCATGGGGACGAAGAAAAATCCAAACAAAGAAAAACATGGAACACAAAAATATGTGGGATAAAAGCCATATTTTGCTAAAAAAAAAGAGTTATTTTGCCAAAAATGCAATAAATGGGGTAGGTAGAAGGATGGATATAAAAGGATGACCACATGGAAAAAAATAAGGCACAAAAATCTAAACAAGAGATCGAGCAACTCATCAACACAAGTGTGAAAAAGAGAGCTAGGGAAAAATTAGGGAAAATCAAGAAGAGGACATGGATACTCCAAGTTGAAGTCACACAAACAGAACTTCCAAGGCCAAAATTCATGAAGCACTCAATGAAAGAAAATCAACATGATCTCGAAGGATCATTTTCACATATTCCATTCAAAGTGGCCCATACATGAGATTTGTAAAAATACATTCACTCTTTGATCTTGAATATGATCACACATTGGAAGTGGATAGAGCCCTACTCTTAGAAGAAGATCCCAATATGAAGGAATCTAGTATACAAAAAAACACAAAAGTGATCAGTGAATTGAAAATTGATGCATGGAGTCACATTTGTACTTCCAAAGGGAAGATCATGTAGATTAAAGTTCTTTTGAGCCATTACATAATCAAATGCTATATTTGGATCAACCGTATCTCATTGATACAAAAGTGATGGCTAGGGTTATGGGATTGTGGGAAAAAGGATGCTCAACAATTACAAAGAAGAAGACAACATTAAAAAAACATGGCGCTAAAAATGGGAGTAACAAAATCAAAATGTGGGGTATGCATCATAGATATTGCTAATCATGCCCTTAGGTATGCCACTAAGGCCATATGTTTAAAAATTTATCACACAATAGAGAAGATGGTGCCCATGGATTAAGTACACAATTAGCCCTAGATATGGTTAATTCACACTCAAAATACAACCTCGCTGAATTATTAGCCACAAATTTCATGAAAATACAAGGAAGATAAAAGAAGGAAAGCATACATTTTTCTATGGCTCAATATTGATATGTTTAGCAATGTATTTTACAAAAACCCTACCCCACAAAGTGGAATTAGTAAATGGGCGGGAAGATAAACCAATATGGAAAAAAATTTGGGAACATATGAATAATCTAGATGTCATCACCCAAATTACTTCATTATTAGGGTGGATAAACAAAATTAGGAAAATAATTGGAAATAAAGCAAGGGTTTTAGAGAAGATTGTGGTAAGGTATGAGAAAGAGGTATACTTTATTGCTGACATTGATTACACCTTTATTTGGCCTATAACTCCATGCACAAAATACATACCTCCATTACCTATGAGGCTTAGATGACCTAGTAGCCACATCAGTTGAAGCAATTAGAAATCTTCCCATGGATTCTAGAAAATCCAAATTGCCTAATTTTGATGAAGTCATTGAAGAAACATTTGAAGAATATAAACAAAAATATTCAGTACAAGTTGGTAAACTAAAATCAAGTAAAGGAGTTCCCAAAATATATAAAAGAAAGAAAGGCCCTACTATTACAAGACCTATTACTAAACATAAAACAAGAAAAAGCATTGGTAGAAAAAGGGAAGTTAAAACAAGTCATGACAAATATAGAAAAAGAAGAAGAAGAATCTAAAGACATAGAAGAAATTTTTGAAAAAGAAGAAGAAAGAAATACTCCATCACCCATACACCCACAAGAACAAGAAGCACCACATATTTCAGAAGAGGCAGAGCCATGGGTGGAAACACATTTGACAAGAATAACATATGGGTATTATCAAAAATGTCTATCTCTAGGAGGCATTTCCAAGTAGCACAAGAATATGAGGCCAATATAGGAAGAGAACAAATGGAAATAGTTGAAGCAATAATATACTATCTAGAAAAATTTGGGTTCATAATTGAGGACATTATGAGGTTACTCCCTAGCAGAATTAATAAAGGAGATACAAGAACAAATAGAAGCAAAAGAGACAAGCCTTGAAAGATCTCCAAACAAGAAAGATCATAATTAAAACAAAAAAGAAAGAAGAAATGCCGGTGGAAACACAAACATAAAATAAGTAGAATAACTAATAGGATTGTTGATTAAACAAAGGAGAGAAAGAAAGAGAAAAATCAAAACCATACAATTCAAGATACAAAAATATGAAATTTCAAAAAAAAGATAGAGGAAAAAAAAGGAAAATATAGAAAAGAAAAAAAAAGCCATGGAAGCAATTGGCATAAGAAAAAATAAAATAAAAAAAAAAAAAAAAGAAGAAGAAATAAAAAAAAAAATAGAAAATACTAAAAAAAATAGCGAGAGAAGAAACAAAAAAAAAGATATAAAAAATAGAAGAGAAAAAGAAAAAGAAAGAGAAAAAAAAAAAAAAGGAAGAAAAACAAGAAAGGAAACAAAAAAAAGAAAAAAAAGAAAGAAAAAAGAAGAAGAATTAAAGAAGAGAAGGAGAAAAAGAGAGAGAGAAGAAAAGAAGAAAGAAAAAAAAGAAAAAAGAAAAAGAAAAAAGAAAAAAAAAAAGAAGAAGAAAAAGAAAAGAAAAGAAAAAAAAAGAAAGATTAGAAAAAGAAGAGATAGAGAAAAAGAAGAAAGAAGAAAAGAAAAAAAAGGAAAAAGAAGAGAAAGATAAGAAAGAAAAGGAAGAGAGGGAAAAAAAGAGAAATCCAAGAAGAAGAAATAACAAAAGGAGAAAGAAGAAAGAGAAAAGAAAGAAAAAGAAGAACAAAAGAAGAAGGATCAAAAAGAGGAGGAAAAAGAAAGACAGAGCAACATCCTCCTCTACCAAAACATCTACAAGTATGGTAATAACACAAGCACCTCGTGACTCTTTGGCAAAAATCAAACAAGCATTGCAACAGAGGAAAAAGGAACATTCAATACAGTTGCAACAAGGGGTTGTGGAACAAACTACAAAAGGCTATAAGGTGCACTTAGATAAACTATCCCCCTTGCAAAAGACAACTTGTGGTCAAATTTTAGAATAAAAGTGCTAAACAGGATTGGATGTAATGGTGTGTAGAGATGGAAGAAACTATGTAGAAAATGTTATCTTCCATCCAAACAGCAAAACCCCACATCACCACCGATCCCAAACTACAAGTGGAAGTGGCTACAAAAAATAGTGAATGAAATTTTACAAGAAGGCAAAGTCAATCTTGAAGTAGAAAAAAAAAAATCCAAGACAATGTAGTAGAAGATTACAAACAACAAATCCTCAAACCCTAGAGTGTAGAAAATCAGAAAAGAAGGAATAAATGCAAGCAACAATAACTAAGTTAGAGGCAAAATTACAAAATTCTTATGGCCTATTATACATATACCATTGGGTGGCCCAGTGAAACTCAGAAGGAAAAAGTAGAGCTAGACAACTTGGAACAAAAATTCATATAGAGTCCACAACATATGATATCAATAAAGACAAGGATGGTACACAAAGAAGGAAGATATTGAATTAACTGAAAACTACCAAACACAACAAAGGCATGGAATGAAAAGATACTAGATATGCAGGAATGCAACACACCACTCGATAGAGCTATGATTCAAATGCAACAAGAGTTACAAACCTCCCACCACAAATGGAGTCAAGTACAAGAAAAATCACACCATATGATATTATCCATTAATCTAGGAAAACACACAACTACAAGAGTGGACCAAACAAATAGAGGCACATATACAATTATGGTATAATTTTGAGAAGAACATCATACCACAAGTCACTAAGTACATCCCCGTAGCCACACCATAAGAAGAGTAGGAGGTAGGGCATCCCACATACCCATCTAGGGTGAGTCGAGTGAAGGAACCTTTCCTTACGCCAATAGACGTCTAAGTTCTGGGTGGTTGATGCCTTTACCCTCCCAAATTGGCATCCCATAAATATAAACTAGGTGAGTCAAGCGAGGAATCCTTCCTTATGCCGACGTCTAAGTTTTGGTGGTTGATGCCTACATAATATGTTTTTGAAAATTTTTTTGGAGGAAAGAACAGGGTTCTTCATCAATTGTTGTCTCGAGGATGAGACAAAGTTTAAGTTGGGGATGATGTTGATAAGGGTTCTTCATCAAATTTTGGATAAGCCGAAAGCATAAGAATGAAGCCACCAAAGTCAATAAATAACTATGAAGAGTTGGATCAAGCTGCGAAGGAAAAAGAGGTCAAGATAAGGAACAAAGCAAAAGAGGAATAAAAAACGAAAGCCGCAGATAAAAGGAAGAAGTGCATAATAAAAGAAAGCTACATAAACTAAAGAAATCCCAGAAGACTAGAAAATATGGGAAAAAGCTGCATTATACTCTAGAAAGCCATGGAAGATGATATGATGTCATGGATGAAGACAAATCGAACCTAGTATGAGATAAAAACCGAAAGAGGCACAAATCAAAAGAAGTGACTTTTGGAAATTTTGTATTTTGTATATTTATTGTAATTAATCCATTGTATATGAGCATCACAAGAATTGAATATGTGAGTGCCATATTGAGAGAATTGTATAATGAGTGAATTATATGAGATAGAATGAGAAGGATATGAATGTAATTGAGAGTTTGGGAATGTAATGATTTATAAGAAATAAATAAAGAGTGGTTTAATAAATTTGATGAAATTGTTTTAATAGACCATTGGTTCATTAATCAAGTTGTTTGGTTCATAAAGAGCCCACCAAGAATCAGTGTCGTCGAGTGCAAAGACCCCAACATGAACAAAGGATGGGGCCGAAATCATGTCTTAAACAAATTTGATGAAATGGATACCCCTCAATCCTAGGCACTAAGCCTAAAAAGGCAAGTAATTATATGCACATAATAATTGCCAAGCACTGAGAGGTATTCATTCGCCAAATTTGCTTGTGGCATGATCCCCGCCTCATCCCTTTTTTGGTGTCTATTTTTATAGATAAATAAGGGTTGTAGCGGCCCTTTCTCGATAAAAATGAAAATACCAAATAGGAGAATGATTGCAACATGCATTATTGCCCAAATCAAAGGCCATAAATGCAACAAAAGAGAGATGCCATAAGAAAATAGAGTTAATTGTCCCATCAAGGAAACCACAGTCAAAAAGAGAAGTAGGAAAAATTGCTAATAAAAACCATTATCGAACATGCCTAGTCAAGGCACAACAACCTCCTAATTCATGCAACTACTTAAAATTCTTGGGAAACAAAAAGACATTACATTCCCTTCCTGTTCTAAAAGGCTCAAAGGCTTTCATAAGGATAATTTGAGATCGCAAAATAATTATCCCATAATCAAGTCCCTAATAGTCAAAAATGCACTTTAGTGGGGGAGGGGGTTTCCTTTCCTTGTCTCTCCAAACAAAAGAACAAATTTAAAACAATTTGGGTGCCTTCCTCCACTTCAAGCAATGAGTTTTCAGCTCTAGACTTATGGATCCTCTCAGATTTCTTGCCACAACTAGCTTCCCTTAGAATGCTTGGAGTCAAATGCATGCTCAACTCCACCAAATTTTTGACTCCGTCTTCGTCCTCTAATTGATTGACATGCATCAAAGTCATCCAATCATTCATTTCCTTAAAAGACTCTTGACCGATTCCTCCCTTCAAGGTTGGACACACGAAATCATCAATCTCAAACAATTCTTTCGACGATGGATTTAGTTTCTTTCATCATAGTTTGAGGAGTTATCCAATCAAATGCCACTTTTATTTCCTTAGGAAAAGTTTAAGGATTTAGCTTGTCGGACACCATATGTGAATGGGGGTGTCAGGACTAGAAACCCCATCTTGATAGTGGATAGGGAAGGAGTGGCCTCCACGTTTGGGATGTCGGACTTTGAGAGAGTCATAACTAGATAGAAAAGGGTATTGAATTTTAATACGTATGCCCGAAGATATTTGAAGCATTTTGAAGACAAAATTTATATGTCCACGCACTACGTCCAAATGCTTGCAGGGACAAAATATGAATGCACCAAAGAATTTGTTTGGAGGGGCCTACAGATATGCATAATCTTCCAAAATAGGCCACATGACTATCCTTGGTATTATGGTTGATGTGCAAAACCTTTCTCAAGCAACTATCGATTTGAATTAGCAGTCTCTCTTCCCAATATTTGACTAGAAGCACATAAAATTGAATATATTTAAAAGATTGTACAAGATTTGAAAGGACCTTAAAGTTGGGAACACAAGGTTGTTGGTGGAGTCTAAATACCTCTAACAACCTTGGACCATCGCCCGATATCACCTCACATCTACACTCCACTAAGTGAAAAATCACCACGAAGAAGCCCTTCGTAAGCAAGCGCAAGGAAAAGTTTGTCTTCCAATTCTCCATGCATCGCGCTCGATATATGCACACATTGCTCATTTTCCTAGGAATTTACCATTTAACGCTTTCTCATAAAGTCCTTTAGTTTCTTTTCTAAGGAGTTGTTAACTAGGTTTAACATGATCAAGTTGTGTTCAACCAAGCCCAATTATCCATAACTTGGATATGATACAAGTAGTGTCACATTGGTGCCATATGTTAGCTCCCTAATTTCCTCTTCGATCCTATAGCTCCACGTTCGGTGTAAACTCACACAAGCATTCACACCGCACCAACCAAAGAGAGAGGTTTGGATAGTATTGGATAATTTTGTTTGTAGAAATCTTCAAAAGAATGTAAAGGGTTTAGGGCACCACGACATTCAATGAAAATTAGGTTTTTCCCGAAGCCTCCTCGCCACCTTCTTTGTTGTTTGTTCCCTACCGCACCAAATTTACGAGGCCCAAATGTGAGCTCGAGACGATGTTCCTTTACATTGTTGTTGGAAGCTTCAAATGCGACCCCTGCTCCTTGTTCCAAATACTTCACATCGACTTTTGCTTGTCGCTGGTCTTGCTCTCGATCGCAAACCGCTTTGCCATTATTGCATAATCTTGATGTTTATTTTATTAGCATATGACGACTTATGTATTTATTTAGAAAAGACTATTGAAAAATAGTGATATCTTAGTATACGATGGAGTTTGGAGCCCATTATTTTTCACAAAAAAATAGCCTTAATATTAATGTAACTAAATTGAAGTCACATAACACCAATTAAACAATTTTAAACAAAAGATAATAAATTCATTAATCAATATAAAATCCTTTATTAATTAAAATTTAATGACAAATCTCAACTATAAACTTATATATATATATATATATATATATATATATATATATATATATATATATATATATATATAAACTAAGTATTCTAAATAATATTTATTATAATTTGTTATCGGCGTAATAAAAGTACTATTGGAAAGAGATGTGTGCCATGTGAAGAGGGTATTACGACTTACGAGTATAATTAGGAAGTCAAGGACATGTTGGAGCATTAAATGTAACCAATAAATTTGCTAGAATTACAACACTTGCAAACCATAATGTACTTACTACGTACTAATATTAATAATATTGATTATGACGGTGGATTGGGATCTTGTCCCCATTATTCCTACAATTATGTTGAAAAAGGCATACATGTGGGATTTATAATTAAATTTACAAAAGGATAAATATAAGATTCAAGAGTTAAAGTTAAAGGTGGAGGTAAAAAAAAAAGAGAATTCGCAATGGTTAAAATTGATTTTTTATACATTGTAAACACATGATAGATATAAGTAAGCATTTAAAATATTTATGTGAAGGAAACTTTTTGATAAAGGAAATAATAACATAAACATATTCCTCTCTATTTTTGCAATATAAATAATATTTATTTTATTCTTAGAAGTTACATCATTAATTTATTTGTTTACAAATAAGTGATGTGGGGATAAAATAATAAATAAAGTGGTTGTTATTTCCTTTGTGATGTTCCATTCGAATTAGGGTGAGAAAGTTTGGTTGGAGGTTGAGCACCTCCAACGCTTGCTTGGCCACCGGGTCGTTGCTTCTGTGCGATCAATCGCATGCCTCTCGGATGTTCCTACCTATCGCCGCTGCCGTCTCGTCTTCTTCGCTCTCCTCCTTCGCCCGGGGCCGGGTTTCATAGACGATGCTCATGGAGCGAGGTGGAGCTCCTCTCTTCACCGAAGATGGTCTCCTTGCTCTCGGCCCCCTTCTCTCCGCTTGTGGCGTGGTCTTTGGTCGACTTGGTGACTCGGTGGCACTGTCTATAATGCCCCTCAACATGGCAAGTTCCCACGGTTGGATCTTGCCATTTCTCCCTTTCGGTCGTCTTCTCGAACAATAACAAGAAAGTGGGTGGGAGCCCATCCCGAGACTCGGCTCACTCTTCCGGTTCTAGTTGGGGGTGACAAGCCCAACAACTCTCTGGATTCTCCTTCGTCCTCCATGTTTGCGGCTACGGCCTAATTTTCTCGGGCTCCTTATTTTGCTCACTGTTTTTGGTTGATTATCACACTTTTATAGTGATTTTTATGTAAGCCGCCCTCTTTCTCGAGGTCTATCTAGCTCGATATGTTTGGCATTTTGGGGTGTGACTTTCTCCACCCCACTTTTGTATGATTAACATTGTATATCTCTTGTGTGTGTGTGTGCGTGCATGTGCGCTTTTCAATAAAAATAATAATAATACATGTAATGTTTAATAAGGTGTGAGTAATTGTTAGATAAAAGTGATTTTTTTGTAATCTAGAGTGATCGGCAAATACCTATTAAATAGATAAAATTGATGTTAAGTGGTAATTTTTTCTATTACTACATGTTTATATCTCAATGCTTATAGAGTTGTCAATTATGATTGTGAATTTATGTTTGAGATTTTCAAATATCATTTTTTGAAATATTGTATATATAATTTTTAATTTAAAATTATATATTATATTGTTGTAATTAGTGTAGGGGCAACAAATTGTATTTGATTTTCTTTTTGATTATGTTATAGAATCCATATGGCAATTGATTTAGCGGTTGACTTAAGAAAATTTATTTTTTTGGTGTGTGGGTTTTGTTTTGTTGTATAACATTTTTTTGAGCATGTGCAAGTTATTTTTCAATACAAGCTATGGACCTATTGATTAATCGAATGGCATAATAACATCTTTTGTAGCTATGAGTTTTCATGTAGATATTGAAACCATGATTGTAATTTTGTAGTGGATTTTGATGTTGAATTATGTATTACATAATGAATGCAAAAGTTATAATTCATGTGTGAATGCTCTATATATGTAAATGTGAATTTGAAATAGGTAAAGTAATATTAGACACCTAAATTTGGCAATTAATCACTTAATAATGTCAATATTGACTTAATCCCTAAATCATGACTTATGCACCTATTCCAAGCTTAATTATTATATCCCTAGTCATATTATAAAAATTTCTCTCCCGTTTCGTTGCTCAATCACTCATAAAAAAGTTCTCATTAGTCCAAAGTAGTCTATCATCGTAAGTATCATGCACAAAACTTTCAGAAGACTACACACCCCTAGACCAAACCGCTAAATGGTTTGGTCCAAAACTAGTGGTTTCGTCTAAATCCTTCCAACGATCATTTTTTCAATTTGATATCTTTTATGGGTCATTAATTTCTTTTTAAGTTGGCCTTTATACAAATTATACCCATGGAACATTATACAAGCACTCATTTACTCACCCGACACATTCGATCACTTCTCAATAAAATATCTCTCAAAAGGCTTACAGAATCCTCTTAATTTTTCTAAAATACTAGCACATATTAAGTGTAGGCCTTACATAGGTGTGAATTACTTCAAATTAGGTTCTATAGTCAAACTTCCCAAGTCAAAGACCATTCAATCCAAATCAAACACTAAGCAAGAAATCCATTATCAAATGATAAAATTATCAAATATAATTACATCCATATAGACATCACATCTCTAGGTGGAGAAATACATGTGATTTGAGGCATCTTTAGATTATCGCCAATGTAGGTGATGTACGAATCAAACTTCTCCCAGACACTAACATGTTTGTAAGGGTTTCACCCATGGTTAGGGTTTTAAGTGTTTTTAGTTGATTATAAAGGGTTCCACATATTTACAAGACCTAATATATTATGATGAAGCACATCAAAATTAGTTGTAAGGGCATATAAAGCTACAAAGTGCCAACACCTCTCCGGATGAAAATACTAGATACAAAAAGAACTATAAACACTCAAATTTGGCAATTTACTCTTTGATAATGCTAGTTTTGACAATGCACTCTTGCTAAGATAGATACAATTTACTCTCTGGATGAAAATACTAGATATATATTAAATCATCCCCTTCTCCATCTTCTTCCCTCCTTTCTCACCTTCATTTATTTTCCATATTTCATCTTGAATCCTCATCTTCTCCACATGAAAATGTTACACCTCCTCCATCTTATGAACAAAAACTCAGCCAATCGCTATATCCTTTCCTTTCCCCACTTCATAAAACCATATGTACATGTTAGGAGCCTCATGAAGAACCAATTATAAACCATGAAGCACTAGAAACTAGCCAAAAACTAAGTGCCAAATAATTTGGTTTCGATGATCCATTCGTCACTAAACAAAATCTTGAATACTTCATGACAATTGGGAATGTTCTTCATTCTTTTGAACAACAAAATGTGCATGCATGCTTAGAGGGACAGATTGAGAAAGAGACAACCAAAGTAGAGAATATTCAAAACTTCAAGGATTGGAGTTATGAGTTCAAAACAAAGGATATTCATCATCAAGAATCTATCAGTCAATATCCTAAAATCCATCAAAATCAAGCGAGGTGAGTCCCGTTCTTGGAAATAATGAAATATTTTTTCAAGAATGGGTGAATCAAAGCATAGATGTAGATATGGCTTAATCCATTGAATTAATTCCTACTATTTTAATTAAACAATTTGAAGAAAAATAGGTTGAAACTGAAGAGCACAAGGATGAAGAGAAGCTTCCTAGTGAGAAAGACGTTTCATTTGAATGTAGTGACCCCCATTTTCCTACATGTCTAGAACTTGCTACTCTTTTGGAGGATTACAGTGATATGCTAAGAACATACTTAGATGCTGCAACCACTCACATGGAGCTTCATGCTAAGGATGAAGATAGGTCGGATTAAAAGCACATGGATGAAGACGAGATATTACAGGTTCTTGCTTTACTCTCATCCTTAGTTGAATTTGAGAATGATCCTCAATATTTTGAGGATGAGTTTGATCTCTCTAGCTTCTTGTTTGAGGAAGTAGAGCATGAGAATACATGGGTGGAAACATGGATGTTTGTGTAGGAGAAAACAACATCAAGCCCAAATAAGATTGCAAACATCCACCATGAGGAGGATTGCAAATAAAATGGGCAAACAATAGGATCAACCCATGCCCAATCAAATATCTAGCTAGCTTAGATCCAATAACAAATTTGTAACTGTCATGCTTGCTTCAGAGCATGAGGAAGAGTTTCAATGTGCTAAAGGTCAACTACTATACCTCACCAAACCAAATGTAGAGAAACTAAAGGAGTTATTATTTATTTTCTTAGCTAGTAATTTGAAGAATGTGGTTGAAAATTGGTCTCAAAATAGTTTTCCACTCTCATTAAATACCATGTTTAGTGTCAAATCAATGACACAGTCTAATTGGTTTCTACGTGTGCCCTCTAAAATCCGCGCATTCTAATAGACCCCCCACAACCCTAAATGGGGAATGGATTATGCTTTTCATGGCGGCGAAAAACTCTAGAAGGTTTCCATTGAAAACACCTTAGATCCACGCAGGTCTGCGAGCCCGCCACGCAAGGATCGGTCAGTAGAACGGGATGGAGGAGGTGCGATTGTTGTGGATTCGCCTGTTCGTGGATCGATCTTGCCTTCACTAATGCAGGGAGCTCCAAGGATGGCTGCACAAACCATTTTCAAACTCCAGCTGGGGATGCTCTTGTGAATATGCCGGCAATGGCCCTCTCAAACCCTTGCTGGAAGGCTCTTCTTGTGGTGGGCTGGAACAGGGTACTTTACCTATTATTCCACCATTAGATAGAGAGAATAAACGTGGATCCTCCTTCAAAGACATTCTAAAGGGAAAGGAATCCTCCATGAAACCTGCAGACATTACCCCGTGTATTACATTTGGGGAAGATGTTATTTCATCTGAGATTTACTACAAAGAGCATGCTTTGATTTGTAGATTCGGGGGACTATGGCCCAGCCTTCCTGCTCTTCACGCATGGATCTCTCAGCATTGGACTCCAACTTTAACTGGTAAGATAGACTTACATCTGTGTGCTAAGGGAATTTTCATTGTGACTTTCTCTTCAATAGCTGATAAAGAAAACATTGCTTCCAAACTCTGGACTTGTCAATCTAAATATTTGGTCATGAAACCCTGGTTCCCATCCTTTAACCCGCACACAGAATCTTTCTCATGGAAACCTGTTTGGATCAGGCTACCCCACTTACCTATCCAATTCTGGAGTCATGACTGTCTGACAGCCATTGGCAACACCTTGGGAATTACACTCTTTATAGATTCTCAAACCACTAATTACACCCATACTACCTATGCCCGGATCCTAGTGGAACTTGACACTGATAAAAATCTTCCTACTACTATAGATCTTAGAGTGCAAAATAGAACTTGGTCACAAACTCTTGATTATGAAGGTCTACCTTTCCGATGTAGAAGATGTTTTGGCTTAGGACACACCTCTACTGCTTGTGGGATGGAAAAACGTCAACATGAAAAGTGAAATTGGTGGAAAGATGCACTCCCAGAGCACCTAATTTTTATGCTAAAAGGGATCTTGAATCAAAAGTAGAAACAGTGGTTGAATCCAATTACCCTGGAAACCCCTCTATCCAAAAATCAAACTGTTAGCAGCATGAATAATGCTCAAGTTGTTGAGGGCAACACGGATAATAATAAGTTTGTGGCTATCCCAATTGGGACAAATGCGACTAAGGAGAATACCCCTCCTTTGACTTCTCCTCCAACAGTGGAGACTCCATCAGGCTGGGTTACGGTTAGCAAAAAGAAAAAAAAATCACCCTGAAGGAGGGCTATTCGTCTGGATGATTTTCTCTGTTTGTGTTCAGCCGGAGTACATTGTTATCATTTTTGTGGCCGGATTACAACATGTTTTCTTTCCAATGGTGTTGGTGTACCATTGTTGGTTGTTCGTTGTTCAGCAGTTGTTTATTTGCTGCTGAAGTTGATGGTTGTTGTTTCTTCTTTGCAGACGACATTCTGCAGTTGGTCCTTATTGTTATATCTGGATGTTGATCCCTTTCTTTGTGCTTATTATTTCTATTCTGGCTTCTGAGCCTTGTTGTACAAGGGTATAGTCCCTTTCAAAAAACTATTTGCCAAAAATAAAAAAATGACACAATCTAATTTTGTGAGGAAAGGTAAATATATCTCAACCTAATTCTAGTTTTTTTAGCCTCCCTTTCCTTGATTAGATAAGGTTAGTAAAGATTTATTTGTTGAAAAAAAGACATTGTGCACACTCTACATGTTTCAATTTGGTACATGTATGATTTTTATTATTGCAAATATTTTTGTGGGCCTTTTTGGTTGTTGCATAGTTTAGTTCATGGTAGAATCAGATAAGTTGGGAAATTTCCAAGTTTTATTCAAATCCCACAAGATCAAATTCATTTGGTCTATATATGAGCATTTCATAGAGGCATCCAAGAAATATATGCTCCAAACAAAGTTGAAGGTGGTGAGATGAGTTGTATGAGGTAGTATAATAAGGTTTAAACCATCTTACAAGAATTTAAGCATATTTAGGATATTGCTACCAATTTTATGTTCATGGATTCTTTGGTAATTGTAGTGGAAAATCAATTCAAAATATTTTCCAACTATCATTAAAGTTTAATTTAGATCACATCTTATGATAAATCATCAATTATGCATGGAAGATTAATTTTAAGTCCAACAAGATTTCATACGGGTTTAGGGGTGAAAATTTCAAGTTACACATTAGTTTTAAAGTGTCTCAGACTTGTCTCCATACCAAATGGATTATCAAGGCTAATAGTTCTCATATTTAGCATAAAACTATCCTTGAATGTCGCAAAATATTGTCCAAAATAATCCCAATGGCTATTTTGGCAATTTGTAATTCATTCCAAGATTTGGCATCATGTTTTGACTAAAGAAGAGCTAACGAGATACAATTTGTTGTCCTTCAAATCTAGGGGTAAAATGCATGGTGGTTTTAAGTTCTATGGTGATCCCTAAACCTTCATGACGCCATTCTATATCGAATGCAAATATACCCATATCGAGATGATTAATGGATTTTACCGAGGAGGTTACTTTGTGTTTTGCGATTGCAGAGTCGCAACGCATATGTTCATGCCCACATGCATTTTCATTCCTAAGCCCTAATGACAGTCTTTATTGGAATCGGGGAGCTATCTAACACTTAACCATGTTCACAATATTTACAAATGTACAAATTTCCCCAAAACTCGCACACTGACAATATGTGGCATCTCCGAGAGATCCAAAACTAAAACGTAGGGAGGTAGTTTAGATGTGTGCAAACCCGCAAAGATGCAAAATGCAAGAAAGACTCTTTCACCCACCTTAGGACACACACAATCTTAGCAGAGGTTAGTGGTCAACATACGAAACTACATTCCTGTGAGATTGCAAATGAATCCCCAACCCCCATAGTTTGTTTTCAAAGGTATGCCCTTAAAATGAATCAAAAAGGTGACACATGGCACAATCTCATGCCAAAGAGGGGATACATAATAGGATTTCAATGCTTTCTCATGTGATTACATCTCGAAGGACTCCAAGCTTGCGTAATGAGCAATATCTAATAAAATTTCAGGTCCATGGCGGGTTAGCAAATAGTCGGCGAAAAATATTTGAGGTACATGTGGACGACACACACGTAGGTGAAGTCCACCCCACGACAAATCGAGAGGATTCCATGTGTCATGCGTTTCATTTAGA
The DNA here is from genome assembly GCA_018340775.1 of Taxus wallichiana var. yunnanensis. NCBI lineage: Eukaryota > Viridiplantae > Streptophyta > Pinopsida > Cupressales > Taxaceae > Taxus > Taxus wallichiana. The sequence continues at coordinate 58,525,499 of CM031238.1, read as the reverse complement.
CATATAAAAATTTAAGCGGCCATAAATTTATCTTTATATATTCAAATCACGCAACTCAATATTATTGGAAAGGTCTTCTCAAGCCCTTCAATTTGGCATAATTTATTTTAGGAATTGATGTCATTTGGTGGGAGAAAATGGGAAAAATAGTCTAGGCATTTGATGTGTAGTCTCGGACTACTCAATCAACCGAATTGATGAAGTATGGGGCTCCTTCCTTCTCCTATAAGAAATGTAACATGGAGGAATGGTATGACAGGGGCGCCCATGATGGGTTTTAGAGATTTAATGCATATTATTGATGGTTGAAGGAAGAAATCCGTGCCCTTATTATATTCCCTCCTCTCTTTCTCCCATTCTTCTATATAATGTAAAATGTTGCTCATTTGAAAAGGTTGAACTCCCTCATAATACAAGGGATTCATTTAGAGTGTTTCCCAAGTGTTTTTGAGTTTCGGGCCTCAAATTTGAGCTCTTGCAATGTGTTTTACATTCCTCTTTCAATGTAATGATGTGTGCATCTTCATGAAGCAATACAATCTCATGTTCTATGGATATTCTCTGCCTCTAGCTTGTGTTTTGTTATTTTATTTTGCCTCTTCATTATTTAAAAGTGTGTTACGTATATTATCACTTTGTAGGGTTTGGTTTCTGTTGTGCTCCATGAAAATGGAAGTTTATATGCTATCTTGGACCTGTGGCACTCTAGTCTTCCATCTCTTTTCTCTTTTTATCCCATTTCCCTCATTGAGAGTGTTTATCCCCCTTTTTCTAGTGCTATCACCTCCCCTTAGCTTAGGAATCCCCTTTCATACATCTCTCTCTTCCCTTGGTTCTTTGGATTGTTAGAGTAGGATTAAATAATTGTATTTCCACAGTTACGAGTAATTTAACATTAGGAATCGGTAGAGGAAGCCCACGTTCCCGTGAGGTCTATCTCAAGAGAAAGTCTCACAACTTGGAGACAATCCCATGTTGCCTCAAAATCTTGGATCTCTCATGTTGATCCGGGGTAGGGTGTAATGTTGAGCTCTAAAAAAGTGTAGTAACATGATAAGCAAAGGTGTAACATATAGTATTATAAGGAAGAAAGAGTACATCCAATCAAGATCTAAGTACTCATGTTTTTGGATTTTGGATTGTAAATATGTGAAAGAGAACAACTAGAAAGGAGGAATACAAACGGACCTTTGTGTGTGTGTGTGTGTGTGTGTGCGCACGCGCGTGCATGCGTGTGTGTGCAAAGTGAGGTTCATGTAGGTAATAATTCCCTTAAGAGTTAAGTATGAACTAGGACCAAGAACGCGTCATCGGGTAGTGTGGGGGAATTACGATGCCCCCAAATGTGGATGCTAAGATGATATATGCAATGAGAGTAGTAGATAAGGGCCCACGATCTGCTAAAGAAGATGAACATATGTGAACATGAGGTAAGGACCTAGAGTCATGTGAAAGTGCATGTATCATAACATGTGGAGGAGGGTTCTGTCATACATGTGGAGAAACTATAATAGGTAGAACATTAGCAAACTAAAGAGCTAGAAGAGAATAATGTCTTCATGGTGAGGAGAAAACATTATGAGTCCAAGATCCCAACTGGATGAGTAGGAAGTGTATAAACAATAAGAATGTACCCATTAGGAGAAAATATAATAGGTGTAACATTGGGCGTGTTGGAAATAGTGGAAAAGTAAGTGCAAACATAAGGATCAATATGTGAGTCAAAATATGTGTAACATATGTAATGTTAGGAGGCTCATCAATATCAATGTCAAACAATGGAGGGAGAGACACAAGACTCATCAGAAGCAATAGGTGTAATTTGGGAAGATCAGAAGTAATAAAGTAGTATGAATTAGCCCCTATGACCATAGATAGAAATGTGGAAAGAGGGGAATTGATTTCCTCTTGGATGTAACAAGATAAGGTGCAACCATAGTAAATGAATAATGTATAGAATCTCAAAAGTGAAAGCATTAAGAATCATTGTCAAATCAACATATGATGCTCTAACTTGTGATGAGGAAGGTGCAGAGAGAGATATAACATCGAAATACTAAAAATATAATCAATAGAAGTGTATCAAGAATGAGACATAATGAGAGGAGTATCATGGGTGCCAATAGAGAATTAGTCTTGTAAACCATTAGTACTAGGGTACATCCCAAGAGGAGAAGGATGTGCAATGTAGGTAATGTCATCAACATCATGTATGATGGGAATATCACAAGGAGTAACAACATGAGGTGTGGAATCTACTGTAGTAGTATCCATGGAAGAAGGTGTAATAAGGGCATGGGTAGAAAGAACTATATGCATAGTATGTAACCAAGGATGGCCTAGAAGGATAGTATAAGGGACATCATGAGGTAGAATGTGACATAGAACATTAAATGCGACCTAGAACATTAAGAGTGTAAGATCTTACAAGTAAGGGGGAGATAGATTGTGCTCAATACTTGTTTAGGTGTATCATCAAAGCCATTAATACAAATATTAGATGGATTGAGATGCACAACATAAAGTACCATTTGATGGAGAAAGGACAAAGTGCATATATTAAGACTAGATCCATGATCAACTAGGACATGCTTAACAAGGAGATTACGAAGTTGAACCTGGATATAGAATGGGGAAACATTAGAATCAAAGGTATGGGAAGTCATGAAAGATACAATAATGGACATGTAAGGAATGGGTTCAACAAATGATTTAATAAAATTAAATATAAATAAGGGAATTGTTCATCGAGATAAATATAATGAAGTAAATATGAAAAATCAAGTTAAAGAAGTACAAACATGAGTGATAGATAGGGTTTGTAGAATGACTTCAAGCTTGCATCGATGGTCCGAACTAATTTTGGACCTGAAACCGATCCGGAATGGAATATTATGGATTGTTTGAGCTTTATTTATGATTCGGAAAGTGACGATCGCATGGACAAAATTATCGGAATGGAACATGGCCACCAGGTGATAATGTGTGTTCTAGGCACTAGCATATGTGGAATATCTTTGGATCGGTTCTTTGTATGTCGCTTCTTGTCACTTCTTGTTCACTATAGGTCATTTTATGTTAGCTATATTGTTGCTTAATCATACATGTACCTACAATAGAAACCCTATATACCGCATAATGTGTAAGAACATATTAGATAAATAAAAATATGCATATGAAAGAGTCATACTAACCTTGACGGTCATCTCGATGTGATTTTGTTGGCGACCACTCCACTACAATTTAGAATCCATGTAATTCTTGTGGTGTGTGATTGAAATTGTATCCCTTGATCTAGGTTTCCATAGTGCCAGTGGCACAAAAAATAACGGGCCACAACTAATGTGTGCCAATGTAAAATGTGTGGTATGGAATTCAGAATAGCTCCTGTATGTAATGAGTAATGTAGTCCTTTGATGATGTAGTCGATTGGAAATATTTATCTCCTTGTAGTAGTAAGTGCCTCTTGAAATGCTTGCCCCCTTAATGAGGTTAAATAAGTCATGTATATATATGATTCATTTTCTTAAGGTTCGTCATTAACAAGATAAAAGCCGACTAAGGGTGATAACATAAGACAAACAAGAAGTGACATCCAAAAAGTTGGCGGAAGAGAGAAAAAGGAAGGAAGCACCCACAGGGGACAACAACACAAAGGTGCTCCTATCGCTAATGGGTGGTTCCATGCAAGGTGCCCAAAAAGATAAAAAATGAAATCGAAGCGAGGCTTAGATGTTGGATGGTATGCACAACAACAAGTAATAAAGATGAAAAGGATAAAAGCAATGTCAAAGCAAAGTAAAGGGTTGTTAATGAGTAATTCTTTTGCTTAGGAATCATGCATATAAATGACATATTTAGAGGCTAGATGTACATAGTAAGTGCGTGATCTAGTGACTACATATATTAATGTCAAGAAAGTATTTATGAGTATGTTATAGATGAGAAACATCTTAAAACTTAACATTCTAGAAATTGATTATTTTTATTAAATAATAAAACCTACTTTTATATATATATATATATGCTTGTATTAAAATAAAAATATAATATATTATAAAAGTACAAAATAGTTTTTAGATCATTTTTTATTAGAATAAACATTTTCATAATCAAACACTTTAAATTGTGCAACCCATTATTTATAAAAATAAAGTTAAAACTTTCGAAACATCCCCACAATAAAGTAAGAGGTAAAACCTTATAAAAACTTAGTGAAATGAAGATATAAGATCCAAAACTAAAGCTTACAAAATGTTCCCCAATGAGAAAGTGCCCCTCAAAGAAGTTAGAGAGAACAAATAGAAAAAGACAAAAAAATCATAAAGCACAAATCCCAACAAAATCAGAAATAATGGAGGGAAATGCAAGCCCAAGAATGCTTAAAAAATATACATATTTATAAGAGTGGCCATTCTCATGCCCTAACTTTCGTTTTCCAAAAAATGTCTCATGCATGTTTGTTTTTTAATTGAGATGTTTCATGCTATTTTAATTCCTCATAATAATAATGTTTTTATAGTTTAGTTTTACATTTAAAAATACACTATGAACCGACCCACTTCTCTACTCTGTTTCCTTAAAAGACTTCAATGAGTGGGAATTTTTGCAAATAAATTATCATCCACACAACACAAAAATATAGTTTATGTTATATAAAAATATTTGCAACTTGCTCAAATTCTGGTCAATGGCGGGCTAATTAAATATACGAAATACCACGAGTCGTTACTTACATGTGCGCATACACTTTTTTGTTTCGAGTGGGAGGAAAAGTTTGAACAAATGATTTAAATCTTATTTAAATTTAATTGTGTTTTAATGGACCTAGTAAAATGTGTAAAAATGTAATTCAATTATATTAGAATATTTTTTAAAAGTGTGATTTGTAGTTCATTTTGTTGACACTGTTTTTATAATTTTTGGGTGTTTTAATATTTTTAGATTTTGCTAATTTAAATACGAGGAAATAAGTAATAAATTAGAAATATGTCAACATAATAAATAATCAAATTTAAATTGAGATAATGTTGAGAAAGTTTTTATTATTCTTATTATTCTTATTTTTTTAAAATCAACTAAAATTGTTTTGGGTCCAAGTTTATATGTGTGACAAGGATACCAAGGTTTCTAAGTTCAAGCTTGGCTTACGAGAGGTCAAAATGCACGGTGTGAATATGACCAAGATACAAATACATTTTCTTCTAATAGTGAGTCGTCATAGAAGGTGGAAGCCAAGGAAAATAGTCGTGCGAAAGAACACCTAGAGTTGAATAGCTTTAAGTCTTCTCCATAGAGACTAGGGCTTTTAGTAGTTGCAAAAGTGTTACAAAATGTTGAACCAAGAATTATTTTACAAAACCAATAGGTGCAACGAATAAGTTTCAAGGTCAAAAAGGTGGTTTTAGGCCTTTAATGGCTCATATATTGCCACCTCCTCTTGTGGGTAATGTGCAAACATTAGGGAAAATAGAGATTCGATTGGAAGATGTTGGAAATGTGGTAAAGATCACTATGTAAATGATTTTTCGAGAACTAAAGAAGAAGAACGGTCATATTAATCACGTCTTTGTAGTGATGGACACATGCCATGTTGATCATTAAGTGAATGTGATCTAGACACAAGTTATAATTTCTACAACCTGAATAAGTATATTAGTTGATTCAGGGATTTTGGCGGTTATATCACTCCTTCAGTTGTGGGGAAATATAAAATATTACTTAAAGAAATGGGAGGAGATGGGATATAAAGCTTAGGATAAATTGTATTTGAGTTTTCAGAGTGGGTAGAATTGGATTCGGGTACCCTAAAAGACAAATTTGAACTTCATCTTGTACCTTTCAAAATTGTGGACATTAGAAAACACGCCTTGCACATAAGGTCTCATAAACCAAAAATACAAAAATAATATAAAACACTATAATCCCTAAAAATCAAATAATCTTATAAAAATAACTAGAAAATATAAAACCGCACAACAATGATGATAAAAGACATCTTAACACCCATTTACTCATCCTCACCTACTCACATTTAATCTTGTCACATACCTCTATACACTCCACCTACCATTTGCATCTCCAATGCACAATGGACCCTTATCATACAACCCTCTATGCACATTGCACCCATATCCATCCCAATATTTTATGTACCCCAAAACTATAAAATAACATCCACCCCCTATTTCACCCCGACTCTTTGTGCACTTAAGTCATATTGGAGTGTCTTTACTTCCTTAATCACATATATGTGTTTGTATGTTATTATCGCATCTATGGCATAACTATTTTGGTGGAATTTTAACATATGTATTAGTCACAACTATGATTGGCTTACGACCTTCGTGAGATTTTTGTCAATTGTAACTAACATGTGACTCAATCTGGGGATACGCCTTTTTTATTCATCACTTCTCCATTTTATTTCATAATATGCCTTTTATCACCTTAAATAGTTAGGGATCTAATCGAGTAAGGTACCCTAACAATAAACTAACATTTTCTTATAGTTTTGTAATTCATTGATTTAGATTCACATTTTGGAGATTTAACCTAGTTTATTCATTAAAAGAACCTTATGCATCCCCCTCTTTTCAATGACAATGACATAAGCCTATTTTATCTATGTAATCGATTTGAGTTGATTTAATTGATAGATAACACTTTTTGTGGGTGGTTTAATAACTAGGCATACATTTTGGTGACCATAATGAGACCGATTGGGTGTAGGTTAAGCTTACATTTTCTAAAGATAACATCATTTTTAATAGGGTCTCTGTATTCTTTTAATTTATTTTTATTTTTCTAACATTTTATTGTTTCAAATCTAACATTTTTTCTTACAATTTTTTTCAAAATACAAAAACAAACATCGTTGCAAGTAATTTGTCAAAAATAAAATATTCTAGTTGTAGGACAATCGTAGGTACAATGTTGTTGTCTAAATTTTTGTTAAGAATTTAAAAATAAATTCAAAATTTTAAATAAATTTATTTATATGCTTCTACCATACTTGATTTCTATCATTTACTTAAACAAGATCATCATATGCTCTTCCTTCATGCCACAAGGTGATCTTAAGAATCATAAATTACCTTGGTCTTTAGGGTACTACTTGGATTTCATTCGGGAGTTCATAGCTTAGAGCCCATGTACAAACGGGATATATAAATTTGTTGAAGGGGTTGTCGTTTTTAGTTTAAAAAAATCACTTTTTCATGGCTCATGTGATGTGAGGTGGTTTTTACACTAATAACTAGGAATTAAACAACACTCCTTGAGATAGGAACTTTCATTCTTGGTGAAGATCCACTAAATTTTCGGAGTGAAGGTAAGGGGGATTTAACCCTTCAAACCACATTGTTAGACAAATAATCCTCGAATTCACATAATCGTGCCTCATGTACCACAAGGTATATTGAGGACACCTTATATGAGCCTATATTCTATCCTAGTGTTATAAGATTACGTTAGTCATGCTTCACTTCATAGTGTTGGAAACACCACATTCCTCAAGATACCCTCCTCGTACCTAGTTAGTTGACACATGTACGCAAGCCCTACCTAGATCCATGGTATATTAGTGGTTTATTCTAATTTGAATTAAACCTTAATTCAAAGTAACTTACTATAACAAATGATATTTAAATGATTAAATATAGTAATTTCCAATCAACAATCATTCAAAGATGTAAAAACCTAAGAAAATGAGAGAGGGAGCATGACTTAGCTGATTTTGTGTAACCTGGGAGTGATCGCGATAGTCTGTGTAGTGGATATGGTTGGAAACAATGTCAAAATATATCACGGAGGGTTCAAAACCCATGAAATGTACATGATAAGTGCATGCGAAAGGCGGGAGTGCCCCAGTGCTAACGCCCGATACGGATTCTTATGTCGATCGGATGCTCAAAACATGGTCTTTTCTAGGACGAAAGACCTTCATTAATACTCAATCTTTGTTGCTCAGGTTTTACTTTTAGATCATGATCACACTTGTAACCTAAAAAATAAATGAATACCTACACATGCCCATAAACCACATCAAATCTAGTACAAAATACGTATAATGGGGAGTCGATCGACCATGGTGGTTGATGAGGGTCATCAATCCTCGTCATTAATAATGTCAATCTGGGTTGGTGTCTAAAGGTTGTATGCATTAAGAGAAGAAGATCTCAAAAATTAGCTCCTTTAAACACAATCCAAACTTGCATAAATTGAAAGCAAACATGCGGAAATTTAAATGCACACTTGCAAAAATGTAAACACACTTGCATAAAGGAAATCACACTTGCAGGAATAAAACACACTTGCAAAAATTGAAATTGCTGAATTGGAAATAAGCAAAATTAAATGAAGCACCTGAAGGTTTACAACAGACTGAATTTTCACAATACAAAGATAAAAACAATACAACAGAATGAATTAAAGAAAAATGAATAAACATAAACATAAATACATAGATCCATCTTCCTTGGAATGAGTGGCCAACTCATTCCTTGGAAGATGATTTAAATCATACTTCTGAGATATTAAAACTACAAAATATTTGAGAGGAAAGAATAGATCTTTATTTCTTGGGAGAAAAGCATTACATATCTAAGTGTGGAAGGTTGCATTTATAATTTATGTGTCCAACCAACTCCTTATTTTAGGAGATACAATATGATATTATCTTTATTCTAATCCTAACAACTAATATCTCCATCTCCACAAAATATGGAGAGAGATATATTATTGGAGTCAAAGTCTTATCTCGCTTATTTTAGGAAGATTTGCTCCCAAATCTTCTCCTTGCTTTTTGGTAACAAGAATCATAATGATTTTATTCCTCTACATTATTGGAAGGAGGATTTTCCTCAAAATATGATTTTGACCAAATACCTTTCTTAGATTTTCCATTTGACTTTGTTATTTTTGATATGTGGAACTTTTGACACTTGTCTGATACGCTTTTTCCTGGACTGCAGTTCACTAAAAGTTAGATTTATCTTCATTGGTAAAACTTGTTGCAAATCTAAATGAGGTTTTGTTAAACACATTGCTATGAACAAAAACCTCTCTTAGATTTTCATTTGACTTTTCAGTTTTACGTTTATGGAGAACGTTTAGTGCTCGTTTGATACACTTTTCCTCAGACTACAACTCACTAAAATTTAGATCTCTCTTCATTGGTAAAACTGTAGAAAATTTGAATGAGGTTTTTGTTAAACACATTGCTATGAACAAAAACCTCTCTCAGATTTTTGCTTTACTTTTTTGTTTTTGTTTATGGAAATTCTAGCGCTCGTATGATACACTTTTCCTCGGACTACAACTCACTAAAAGTTAGATCTATCTTTATTGGTAATACTTGTAGCAAATATGAATGAGGTTTTTGTTAATCACATTTCTATGAACAAAAACCTCTCTCATATTTTCCATTGGATTCTCTGATCTTTCACAATTCCTAAAAAACTGTCAAAATTTGCTTAGTTCCGGAACTAAGTCTACGAGTTCTGGAACTAACTGCATGAGTTCGGAACTAACTGCATGAGTTCAGAACTAATCCTACAAGTTTTGAAACTAAGCATGCAAGTTCCAAAGCTAATTTAAAACAACTATAAATTTTGCATACGATCTCGATTGAGATGATTATTTTTTTGAACTTGCATAATTTTTCGAGAGAAATCTGAATATGAAATCAGATTTGAGTTTAGATATACCATCCATGATCAATTCCAATTTTATCAATACTAGCATTATCTTTCCTTTATGGCCTACATACACAAGACTTTGCATCTTTTCCCAAATAATCAATAGGATTAGTCAACAAAATAGATAACAAAAGATTTCTAAAGAATGAACAAGATATATATCCTATATTCTATCTTAAGCAAACTATAAGTTCCTATATTACATTTAAATCCACTTTCAAAGGTAACTTAGAAGGAAAAAATAATGGTAATTTATGGCTAATTTATGGCCTCATCAACGGTCACCCAAAGAGTGAACTTATGACCAAGAGCTGCACTACATCTCAAACTCCATGTAGTTCTCTTTGTGTGTGCATCCATGTCACGCGCCCTAGGTTTCCCTTGCGCAAGTTACGTGATGATAATGAGCTAGATCTAGTTTTTCCCAAATATGTATAATGTGTGTGATGAAATGGAATAAACTCCCCCTTATGCAATGTATGTAGACCAATACATCCCTTGATTCTTGTATGGATGTGCTAGATATGTCCTTTATAATTCCTTCTTTCAAAGAAAGGACCAAACATCATAAGAATTACTTATCACCACCTTATGTCCTTTATATATATAGTTCCCTTGTTTAAATTTTGTAATTGACAACTGAAAGGAAGATCCAAAGTATTAAAAGGTGACCAAGAAGAGAAAAGGACCCAAAAGAGTAGGAAGAAGAAGGAGAGAGATAGGAGCACCTAAGAGGGACAAGAGTGTATGGGCGTTAGTGTGTCCGAGGCCATCAAAAGGTAAATCAATCAAGTTCCAGTAGAATTGTAAGATGAGTAAATCCAAAAGGATGCTCAGTCAAGCTTAGAAATAGTAAAGTGTAAGAGATAAAACAACTAAAAGTCCAAAAGGAGTTGTCAACCACTAGTTTTATTTCTTAGGAATCATGTATACATTAGTATAATTTAGGACCTAGAAATGTACCCAAGTGCATAGATTTTGTGTCTAAATTTTCCCCACTTTATGTTGTTAAGTGAATACTCAATAGCATAAAGTAGATAAAATATGTGTGCCATATAAACCGAAGATGAGCATAGTCGATAGCGTGTCAAGTGGATAAGTAGCCATGTGAAGCATGAAGTGATCATAATGTGAAGCATGGTAACTAAGAAAGGGAGGTAGACCCTAGGGGTGAATCGTATGTGTAGTAGTGTGTTGTTTGAGCTTGTGATTTTTGATGTCAATTACTTTTTGTTGCTTGTAAGGACAAACTTGCAAAAGAAGAGAAAAAAGTAGTCAAAGTCCCGTATGTGAAACATCAAAGTAACGTATATATAAGTGTATAAAAGTAGTAGAAAGTACTAACAAAGGAAAAAGTGCACCTAATGTTTGAGAGAATAGGATAGAAAAATTTCCTATTTTTCTTGGAGATGTTGTCGATTGAGTTGGTAGTCATCAATTCCCAACCAAGAAAGCATCGAGCAACATATTTAAGTGTCTTGTCGCCAAGGATGAGGTTTTTGGATGATCTCATGCTAAGAGTGAGGTTTCTGGGAAATCTCATATGAAGGATGAGATGTTTGGGTGATCTCATGCCAAGAGTGAGGTTTTTCGGCTATCTCATGCATAGGATGAGGTTTTTGAGAAATCTCACACCAAGGAGTGAGGTTTTTAGGTGGTCTCATGCTAAGGATGATTTTTTTGGGTAATCTCACACCAAGGATGAGTTTTTGGGTGATCTCATGCCAAGAGAAGAGTGTTGGGGAGAGAGGTCTATTTTTCTATCTTTTATGACATTTCTCAAATGATAAGTGCCACTGCAGATTGCCACATCTTGATTTGTAACAAAATTGTAATCAAGTTGTAACCAAATTGATTGAATTCTATAATTGAAGACACGTGTATGATATTGTAGATTTGTACTATAACTTGTTGGAAACTATGTCGAACTGAAAAATTGTCTAGTTTTTCCCTAGGACACAAACACCGGAGTGGGACACAAGTATCTACCATTCCTTTACGATCTTTGGGTGCTAGTGTCTGCTTTGTGTTTTTGGTCCAAGTTAGATTTTGGACCAATCTATGACTATGTTCTTTGGCCAATTTTGTACTGTGTTGTTCTATTCTAGAGCTCTGTGCTTATGGAAGGGTGATTTGTTCACCCACTAGTTTCCCCCTTGTTTGGGGTGTATATGACGAATGTATGAGGATGTAGCCCAAACGAGAGGACTAGAGAGTGATATGCATATATTACATTGGATACTTGTAGGGGGTAGGGGATGTGCATGATAGAAACCAAGGCATATGCAAACAATATATGCTAGAAACAAGTGTTAGTGTAAAAGAGATAACATGCAATAGAATACAATGTATCAAATCACTATGAATACAAGAGGGACCATAAAAAGTGGGTTACATACATGGGACATTGCTCACAATGTTATAAGACACTCAGGGCCAAAATGGCCATAAGTAAACAATGATCAAGAAACACATCGGGCATAGCCAACAAACAGTGGCAAACAATATCAAACAATAAGTAAGAGATAACCATGGTTTTTATAATGGAATTACTTGGATAAATTAGAACATCAACAGTAATATAGAACCAAAGGAAAACAAATGTAGATAAATGATCTCAATAAGCAAGTATTATAGATTATCCACTTGAAGGGGGCAACCTCCAAACCATACAATAAGAATTAAGTGTTCAATATGTCATTTACTACACACTACTATCTCCTCTATATACCCTTCCTATGCTATGGCCACCACTGAGGCCGACCTACTAATGATATGAATGAAATATAAAATGATAAGAATATATAAATAACTACAGGAATGCATGCCACATGTTGGCATCTCCATCCAACACACTATATATGATTAAGGGTGTAAAATGCCCTTCCTTCAAAGCAACATTGTCCCCAATGTTGAGAATCTCTGGATATTCTTTGTAGGAATGTTATATCTTCCGTGTTGCATATTCATTGTCCATATTCTTCCACTTGATCGGTACTCAGTAATAACCCTTGTTATTAATATTTTAGTGTGTGTTTAAAGGACACATTCGAGTTCCAAGATGATTCTCGCCTCCTCATCGAGCTCAAGTAACACTATTTGGGCTAATACCCCGTGTCTAGTTACTTTATTTAGGAAAGAAACATAAAAGACAAGATATTTTCTTGTTGTCTGTGGAAGTTATAATTTGTATGCTATAATACCAATATTCTACAATACTTGATAGGGGCAATACTACTTAGGTGAAATTTATTTATCCTACTCGTTTTTGTTTCAAAGACATTTTCTTAGATGGTTGTGAACACACAAAAACCTAGTCACCGAATTAAAAATTCCTTTCGGTGCGATGTTGATCACCTACTACTTCATGTGGTTTTGTGCCAAGGCCAAGTTCTACCCGAGACTAGAGATGACCTCTTGTTGATGTTGAATGTGTTCTTCCAACGCTCTAACCTTTGATTTTCCTCTCAATGATGATGTGATGGATGGTGGATAGTACCCATAAAGTGCCAAAAAAGGAGACATTTTGGATGAAGTATGGAAGGAAGTGTTATACCATAATTCTCGTAAGTGGCGACCATTAGACCCATCTCACTTTTTTACATGAGGTGAAGCAATGAAGATATCCCTCCAAAAACTTATTTACAACTTCTCTTTTCCCATCGGACTTGGGATGATAAGAAGAGCTATAAGCTAAATGAATACCAAAACAGGAGAATAAATCATTCCAAAAATTACTAGTAAATATAAGGTCTCGATCACTTAATATAATCTTCGGTGTCCCATGTAGCTTTTGAAATGTGCCCATGAAGGCTATCATATCGTGCTTGTAGAAAATGGGTGTGACAAGGCACAAAAATGAACATATTTGGTGAGTCTATCCACCATAATCACGATGAGATTTTTTCCTTTAGATTTAGGAAATCATGTGATGAAGTCCATAGAAACCTCTTCCCACCACCACCGGCTAGAAATAGATAGAGGTTGTAAAAGACAGGGGGACCGAATTGTTTCACCCTTATTTCTTTGACAAAAATGCATTCAACCACACATTTTGGACATCCCCTTTGAGCCCTTACGGAAGAAATATTTCAATAATAAGTCTTCAAGAATCCAGAGTGCCTCCCTACTTTGGAGAAGCGAGAAGCTCGAGATAGAACCCTATTTTTAAGGGTGGAGTTCTTACATAGGTATAATCTATCTTTATACCATAAAACATCCACTTTCTATATAGTTTTTTCAGACATACTTGGATCATTGTTGTGATTATGAATGAGGTTTTATGTAGTTGGGTCATTTCTCCATTTGGACCTTACATCCTCTACCTAATCTTCCTCTAAGATGGATATGGCACATAAAAACGATGCAAATTGATTCATCATTCCTAGAAAAATCATTTCGACTACATTCTCCTTCCCTTTATTATAGATAATCTCAAAATCATATCCCAACATCTTTGAGACCCATTTTTTTGTTCTTCATATGATAAGAGCTGCTCTAAGAAGTATTTTAGACTATCATGATCTGTCTTCACTTTAAAGTGTCTTCATATGAGATATGGTCTCCATTGCTTTACTACATGAAGTATGGCTAGCATTTCCTTCTCATAAGTTGGCTTTGAAAAATTCTTACCTTTGAATTGACGGCTCAAAAAGGAAATAGGATGACCTTCTTGCATGAGAAATTCCCCATACTAGACCCTGATGCATCACATTCAACAATGAATGTTTTGGAGAAATCTGGAGTAGCCAAGACTAGAGTGGTGCACATGGCCTCCTTTAACTTCTCAAATGATTTGGTAGCATCCTCATTCCAATGGAAAGAGTCCTTATTTAATAAATTTGTGAGAGGTGTTGCTATACTTCCATAATGCCTTATGAATCTACGATAATAACTTGTAAGCCCAAAAAATCCTTGGAGATTCTTTAGGTTTTTGGAACCTTCCACTCCCTCATGGCCTTGATCTTATTAGGATCCAATTTAACACCTTCATGAGAGACAATGTGACCCAAATATTCAACCTCCTTGACTCCAAAATAACACTTATAGGGCTTTGCATAAAGTTTATGTTTCTCAAGGGTTTCCAAAACCTTATTTACATGATGCAAGTGTTCCTCCCTTGTTTTTCTATAGATTAATATATCATCAATGAACACTAAAAGAAACTTCCATGGAAATGGATTAAAAAGAAAATTCATCAAATTTTGAAATGTAGAAGGTGAATTTGTGAATCCAAAAGGAATTCATAGAATTCATAATGACCTTCATGTGTTTGAAAGGAAGTTTTATGAGCATCCTCATCCTTGATTCTGATTTGGTGGCATCGGAACAAAGATTGAGCTTTATAAAGTAAACAAAACAATGCAACTCATCAAGAAAATCATATATTACAGGAATAGGAAAATTATCTTTGATGTGTACTTATTAGGTTCCCTATAATCGAGACACATGCGTCATATGTCATTTTCGTGTGTGTACCATCACTACTAGAGAAGAATAAGCACTCGACTATGACATATGATTCCTTCTTACAACATCTCTTGTATAATCTTCTCGATCTCACTCTTTTGCACATATGGGTACCTATAAGGTCTGATGTTGGGTAGTTGGCTCCCTAGTACTAACTGAATAACATGATCATGATATCTCTTTGTAGGTAAACCCTTTGGCATATTTTCAAACACAACAGAGTGTGCATCTAACATTACTCACATATATGATGGTATAATGTCCTTAGACTGATGTGCCTCAAATGAAAATAGTTATGCCATAAATCCCTCTGCACATTTTTTTAGTATTTTGTGCATATGATGAGAGCTCACTAATTGTGGAAACTTTTCTCTTAAGCCTCTTATCTCAAAATTCATTTCTTCAAATTTAAAGCACAACAACTCTTGGAAGTTCATCTCAATGGTTCCTAAGGTGGTAAGCCATTGAACTCCTAACACAATGTCTGCTCCTCCCATATAAATGGCATACATGGGGCTATTTAGTATGAAATATCCAATGGTGAGCTTAATATTATGAAATTCTATGGAAAAATTAATAATACCTCCATCAGAAATCATTACTTGACATTCTGGAGATGGATAAATAAAGCAGTTGTGCACACCGCTAACTTATGATTGATGAAGTTGTGAGTATTTCTAGAGTTAATCAACATTGTGACACTCTCCTTTTTAAGAATCACCACCCCGAGGGTTTGGAGGGTGATGATTCCTGAAATTTCATGGAATGAGATTGTTGGTTGGGGATCTCCGACTCCTCCTATGGCTTGACCATGATCTAACTCTTCATCTTCTCCCTTCTCTTTATCTTCACTAGGACCATCAATGTAGAAAAACTTCTTTTCAACACATTTATGTCCTGGTTCATATTTATTGTCACAATTTAAAAATAACCATTTTCTCTCTTTTCTTCTATTTTTGAGATGCTACTCTAACTAGGTGAGGGAGTGCTAGAGGCAAGGTGTTGTGATATCGATATTAGTGAATTTTTGTCACCTTCTTGAAACAAATTTTTCCTCTACCCTACGTGCCATAATCATATAATCAAAAACCTTATGAGGATTAAAAATATGTACCTCATGCTCAATGTGATCCTTAAGACCCCAAGAAATAGTTCATTCATATTCTCTTGATAATATTTTTCACCCGCAAGGAAAGGTTCTAGAATTGATGAATGTAATCCTTGAAGGATCTTGTCTGTCTCAACTTTGCTAATTGGCTAAAGTAATTCTTTGACACACTAGAACTATAGTGTAATTATAGATCTTCATTGAATACTTTCCATGTTACATTAAGACCACTATTTTTCCTCCAAGAACATAACCATCGATACCATAAGAATTAGTCAGTTCAAGATACAAAGATGTCATGGTCACCTTTATGTCTGATGGAATCTAAAGTGGATAAAATAAATTCTCCATTTGGTTAATCCAAATGAGTGGATCCTTTCCATCAAAATTACACATCTCCACTTTTGGAAGCATGTTACAAGACTACAAAGTGTTTATATTTGGATTGCGAATGCTTGAAGATCCACCTTGGTTGATAGAAGTATGATTACCTGTGTGAGCAAGGAAAAGTTGCAAAATCTATGAAATGAGGCAAGAACACTTAAGAAGCCCCAAAGCTTTAAACAACAAGTCAATGGACCATCATGATAAGAGATAAGCAAGAAACCATTACTTTGCATGCATTAACTTGAAATAAACAAGAAAATCTAGCACATCTAGATGTTCTCTACTCTTTGAAATCTATGTAAATGAACCTAATGAAGCTCTTAAAAATTAGTTATGATTGTTTGATCTCAAGGTATTTGAGAATGAGAGATTTCCATTAATAGCTTCTATTATTTACCCAAAAGATCGATTGGAAGATGCAATAGCAAAGCAAAATAGCTCAATAAAAATGAAGAAAGCTCTTAATCCTAAACAAAATACTATAGTTTATGCTACAAAAGGAGGAAGTGTTCTTAGAAAAAGACTTGGGGTAGTGGGGTATTTATAGTTTTCCATTTCTAAGATTGGGAGAATTTTGGTACATGTGGGACAAATGAATGATAAAAAAAGCACTTTATGGTTTTAGAAGAGGTGAAACATGCCTTAAACTAGTTAATCTAGGTTTAGGTGATAAATCCCGATTAGTGAGGAATTAGGAGTCCGAAAGAGCTATGAGAGGATCACTCAATCCAATGAAATGGATTGATGGTATAGGAAACTAGTATAAATGGTTCAAAACAAGATAAGAAGAGGATTCAACTAATAGGAGGCTATATTAGCCTAGTTATTTGGTTACAGGAGGAATACGACCAAAAGGATGTCATAAAAGGAGAGTTAGTTAGGCCTAATTGACAAGGTATCATCAATTTGTGAGGAGTAGAATAGTTGGTACAATATTAAGAATACAATTTATTTGATCAAACTATAGGTGTCTACATTTTCCCCTCTTTGGGGTGGCGTAAGCTACACCACTTCAAAGAAAGTAGACAAACACAAACGACTACAAATTTTTTGAAGGAGTGGGAGAAAAATTATTTGGGTGAATGATGCCCCCTCGAGTGTCGATAGGGCGATGAAAGAGGTTGATCGACGATCAAAAAAAGAAGAGGAAAAGGAAATAGAAGAATGAGGAGGGAGATAATGATTTGATGTGAAAAGGGAAGAATAAGGAAGAATAAAATAACAAGGAGGAGAAATTGAGCTATCATTGAATTTGCCTTACATTAGATAATGTTTATTACATCATATTGCTAAGAATCTTCATCATCGGTCCTTATTAAAATATAAGCATATGATAAAAGAGTATAATGACATGAAAACCATAATATGAACAATTATCCATTGCTAAAATTTCCAACTCCATGCAAAATACCAAATGCAATGCAATACGAGAAGTACACAAGCTGATCTAATAGGGAAATAAGTACAAACAAACACACTCATACCAACAATGCTTAAGATAGTTGCACAAATATTTTGTTATCTAGTTGTAGTACCAAATGTTTGTGATAAATGACAAGGGTGAAAAATGATTCCCAAGAAAATTGTACATGTAAGGAGAAGAACGGAGGACACTTGGGTCCGATGAAAATGCAAATGTGCACTACTTAAATGGTACCAAGCAACTTGTTGTGCCCTATAATGCTGAGACAAAGTAAGAAACTTAGATTTTGTAAATGATTTAGATTTAGATGATCTGCAAGTCATTGTTTTAAAAACATGTGAAACACCAATAGGATATGAGATGAGTGCCATGTGAGAGACACAAATTTCAGCTACGTATGAGCTTTTTACCGATTTTGTCAATTTTTTCAAATTTTACAATTTTTTGGTTTTTGGAGGGATTTTATGATTTTTGTAATTTTTAAATTTTTTTATTGGTTAGAATAATTTAGAATATGAAATATCACCTAAAAGCACATGAAATACTTCATGGTGAAGAAACGGGTGTTGGGTAGCAAAAACGTGTCCGAGTGAGGATAAAATTGGGTTAAAAATGATTTTTTGATAAAAATGATCATCACGACGGTGAATAAAAGAAGGAAGAATGAAAAAATCACTTGGAAATATTAAAAATTCCCTAGGGAGAAGAAACGAGTGCTAGGTGGCAAATAATGCCCTAGCGTAGTGAAAAATTAGTTTAAAATAATTATTTAATAAAAATAATTATCACAAGGGTAGAAGAAGGGGTTAGAATGACCACGACGGTTGAATTACACATTTTGGCCATCACGGTGGGTGAGAGGGCATCACGACGGGTAAAAATAACCCTATATAACCCTCGCAGGGGGTTAAATCATCACATTCAATTCATTTGTTACAAAGCTCTTGTGAATTTTTACCGTGAGTGACTTGTGAGCTGTGAGAGAGATGATGAGAGTTCAGAGGTGAATGAGACGTGAAGACTGGGTTCAAGAGTACCTATGGGATGATGACGATGGAGCCTATGTGAGTGCCCTATCCTTTCTGTCAAGTTTTACATTTAATATCATTTTGTTATCTTCTTTAGGGTAGTTTCAACGCATACGCACGTCTTAGCGGTGCGGGGCGTCATTTGGTGCGCATACATGTCCGGAAAATGGGTATGCACACACGTACATGTTGGAAAAAAGAGTACACACATGGGTATGTATTGGAAGGGACCCATATGCATCGAGGGGGAAAGACGAGATGCACGCACGGGCACACACAAAAATGCACATGCATGTGTCATGTTAGACACATGCGCTAGGGAGGTGTGGAATAAAAATGAAAAAAATTGTTAGGGGCATATTCGTTAGGATGGGCACATAGGTCTTTGGTAGGAGAGTGCATGTGTCCTAGGCGTGTAGGTGCCAATATGGGTGCACATGCACTAGAAGAAAGACTTAGCCAATTTTTTGAAGAAAAATAGGATAAGTATAGAAGAATGTGGTTCTAGAATTTTGTAGAAGAAAGTTGAAAGTAGTATTTAGAAGAAGAAAATAGATAGAATTAAATCATAACAAGTGTATTGTCATTTTGTAGAGATGACTTCTAGTCATACAGACTAGAGAGAGGTATGGCCACTTGGCTCTGTGAGAGGTGGGTTTTAATGAGGAGGACAAGGTATTTGGACATTCTTTTATACGTTACTGGATTAGATCACGTGGCCAGTATGCCACAAATTACTCTAGATCATGGCCTCCTCACAACCTTAGCTGAGAGGTGGCATAGTGAGAGTCAGTGTTTTCGGCTCTTGACCGACGAGATCACTATCATGCTATAGAAATTTTGGAGGATTTTGCGGGTTCCCATCCAAGGTTAGCTGATTGAGTATACGAGTCGCTAGATTGATATCACATCTTGTTTATTTGAGCTATTGGAGTTAAGGATATACCTCGCCGAGGTATGACCATTCAATTACATCAATGTATAGCAGACTCAGAGTTAGATCAGGTGGTGGTTTACTTGATGGCCTTTCTCAAAGGAATTTCGCACATCGACAAGACCGGTGCTTTATTCCCTCCGGGTCTCATTAGAGTAGTACGTGAACTAGTTGACGGTGAGAGGTATTGTTAGGGCTAGTTTATATTGGCACATTTATATTGGAATCTTCACCTTATCACCTACTACCATCGAAGACGGTTGACCCGGCTAGATTATTACAAATATGGGCACGGGATCAAATAACCATTGGTCATCACACGGGTGTTTTACGAGTTTGTGCTCTAGAGGAGTCATCTGGGATGGGTTGGGTTCTAGCCGGAGATGATGTTTGCCCTAATATGAGAGATACTTATCATTATCACCGAGATTTCAATGATCTCCAATCAGATCAAATAGTATGGAGGCCTTATAGACATTTTCAAAGGCCAAAGGAAGGTGTAGAGCTCAGCGTGGCCATGGTTCATCACTTTATGTTTGGGAGATGACGCTACATTAGAAAGAATTACAAAGTGGATGGATGCGAGGCAATTTGGTATTTCTCGGGATGTGCTTGGGTATGACATGTGGTATGCATGTAGAGCCAAGATATTTTTAATATGGGGTCACATATTCATATCGATAGGCTGAGGATAGCTATGAGAAGATGGTGCCAATACCATGGGTACCATTGAGACATGTTAGGGATCCTAGGGTGAGAAGAGAGTATGCTCCATGGTATCATAAAATGATACCTCGTCGATTGACCATCCCACAGGTAGCCTAGGATGTAGGGGTTAGGCCACCTCCAAAGGGGCCATCTGATAGAGATAAGATGATGATGGAGATGATGATGATCCTTTTGATGGTGAGCATCACGATGGGGGTGGGGGATAGGGTCCTCCACCTCGTCAGCCACATGGAGAGGGTCCTAGGTTGAGATAAAGATGGGTACATATGTGATGCAGGAGCATCCTTACTAGTTAAAATAGATGAATAAATAAACTATGTTTTATTTTGTTTTATTGGTTTTGATCAATTTGTCTTGTAAGGGGATGGAAGATGCTTTCTTCATTTTCCCTCCTTTTTCCTGTTTAAATCAAGTGGAGTGAGGATGTAAAACAGCTCCATGAGCTAAATAAGGCCAATTTGGGTTTTTTTTTTTTTGGCTAAAATAGAGATTTCATTGGGATAGAGGGGAATAAAATAGGAGGGTGTGTTCATCTCCTTGTTTCAGGGATTTGCTAAGTTTAGAGGATCAAGCCTAGGTGGGAAAAAGGGAGAAAATCGGGGAAATGGGATAGCAGTCTAAAAAAAGATGAAAGTTTGTTGTTTGTTTGTTTTGGTTGTGACTGGAGAAGGTATTCGATATAGAGGAGGAAAAATTGATGTAAGGAAGGGAAGAATAGATTCAGATGGGAATAAAACAGTTTTCTTTTGGAGTGTTTGAAGTAACTGAACAAATTTTCAGAGTTAGACAGTCATTTTCGTGCATGTTCTAACTGTTATTTATTTTGTTTTCTGAGCTTTCATGGTGAATCCCGTATCAGGCCGTGAGGAGGAGAATTGACAGTCGGGTTTCTTAGCCGATAAACCTTCTGTAAAGTATGGAACGTGGATAATCGACCTCCCTGAGCACAATGAAATTTATTGCAGGTCGTGAAATAGTCGGTTAAGTGTTTTATAATCAGATTTCCCTGCTCTGGCCGTAACTAGGGCACGATAGATCTCTCAATTTCCTCGGTCGAATTTCTATATTCTTTGAAAATCTCGATGCTTGGGAGGTCGCCTAACATCCCATAAATGTGCAGATCTGTAATTCAAATGGAAAATATCATTTCCACTAAACCCTCGTCAATCCGGTTCGTGATTACCAAAGTGATGATCGCACATTCATTCTTTTGGGGACGGTTTTGATGCTTATCAAGATCGAATTTTCTTAAGAAAACCTAGTGCATGACCAGTTTCATCTTCTCTAAGCTGAAATCCTTCATGGTTCGAAGCAAAGGCAACCTCTGTCATCTTGGGAATGACCTTTGAAGGTCATTAAGGTATTGGTGCATCAGATTCTTGAATTTCCATTCCATTAGCTTGAATTATATTGTAGTCATTGAATCAGTCCTAAGTTGATATAGGACAGTGAAAGGCGTGGGATGATACACAAAGAGACAAACTCCGGATCCCTACCTACACTTTGTAACTCCAAAAAAATGGATTCCTGGATTGATGTTTGGGATTACCTTATTTGTAACAAGAAAGAGTTTGACCTTGTCACTGAAATAGGACAGACTACAAGGCCTTGGCTATGCAAAGAAGTGGTATTGGGCCTTATGGCCAATCTCGGTTGCTCGAGTCTTGATTTCCTCTAGTATAGGTATAGTGTGATGTGTGCTAGATAAGTAAGAGTGAATATTATACTACATGTACCAGTATTTGTATTTTCAAGTAAGAGGAGTGTGATGTGTAGGACATTGATGAAATGATTGATGTAATTTTCTTATATCAAGAAGGTTGATCAACCTTGAGACATATCAAGGAGAGCCAAGAAATATCGAGGACATCAGTGTGTTAGTGAAAGCTGAAGATTGATACACCATTTGTGGTATCAGAGCGGTTGATTGTGCACAATCTAAAGATCCAGAGAAAAAAGGAAAGGATAAGAAGTGACAGAACAAGATGCCACCAAGGAGAGCAATTCAAGTAGCCCAAGCAGCCCAATTAGCATTGGCTGAAGACATCCGGAACCTGACAGCTAGGTTGAGGGACCTAGAAGAGGCACAAAGAAGAGGAACAGAGATGGCAGAAGTCAGTGACGGTGAGCAAGAGCCACCAGAGGAGGAGCTGACTGCAGAGGTGGAGGAAGAGACACCTGAAGAGAGATTGATTAGAGCCATCATGAAGGTGAACACAAAACCAAAGATGGAGGTTCCCATGTACGAAGGTAACTTGAATGTGGAAGAATTGATTGATTGGATCAAAGCACTGGATAAGTACTTTGATTTTGAAGGTATAGTGGAAGATGACAGAAAAGTGAAATTTGCCATGACCAGATTGCATAAGCATGCAAGCCCTGTGGTGGGATGGAGTGCAAGAAGAAAGGAAGAGGAAAGGCAAAGCAAAAATTAAGAGCTGGGACAAAATGGTAGCCAAGATGAAGGGAAAATTCATTCCCAGAGATTATGAGGTAAACCTATTTAAGAAGTTACAAAATTTGAGGCAAAAGGAGTTGTCTGTGAAAGAATATACTGAAGAATTCTACTAGGCTAACAATCAGATCAGGTCACATAGAAGAAGATTTGGAAAAGGTAGCTAGATACATCAATGGACTGAGATTCAACATCCAGGATGAGATCAGCCTTCTCACTCCCAAGACTATTGAGGAGGCCTACCAGGTTGCTCTAAAAGCAGAGGAGAAAATAGCCAGGAGACAAAACACTGTCTCAAGAGGAAGGGGCAGATCATTCAGAGGAAGAGGTGCTCCAAGTGATAGAAGACAGCTGCAAACAAGTGCTGAAGAGGGGAGCAGCTCCAGTAGCACACAGAACACAAGAGGCGGTTCACCATTCAGAGGAAGGAGACCCTATCAAGGTTATCAAAGAGGTAGGGGCAGATTTTTGGGTAAGTGTTTCAGTGCAACAAGTATGCTGGTCATAGATCCTATGAGTGTCCAGAGAACCCTCAAAACAGCCATGGGAAGAATATGTATATTGCTTCAAATGAAGAGCAAGGTGGAGAGCTAGATGTAGCACCTAAACTAGAGAATATCCCGGAAGATGGTGAGTCTCTTCTCATGAAGAGAGTGCTGCTAAAACCCAACAAGGAGGCAATGGAACCCCCTCAGAGGAAGAGTTTGTTTAGGACCAGATGCAAGAGCAAAGGGAAGTGCTGCAAGGTGGTGATTGATAGTGGAAGTACAGACAACCTTGTGTCTGTTGAGATGGTAGAAAAGCTAGGCTTGAAAAGAGAGCCACACCCCACTCCATACAAAGTGTCCTGGCTGCAAAAAGGACATCAGTTGTTGGTAAATGAACAATGTAAGGTAGAATTTCAGATTGGAGCTTATAAAGATCAGGTCATGTGTGACATCATGCCCATGGATGTTTGCCATATCCTTCTAGGAAGACCTTGGCAGTTTGACAACAAAGCTATTCATGATGGGAGGAAGAATACTTACACCTTCAAGAAGGATGGAGTAGAGCATACACTCATACCTCTGAAGGAAGAGAATGATGCAGCTGAATCCAGTTCAAAAGTAATGATGGTAAGTGGCAAAGAATTTTTACAAAGCATGAAGAAGGAAGAGGTAAGTTTTGCAGTCATTGGTAAATTGAAAAGTGTAGTGACTAACACTCAATTGAGTGATTTACCTCTTGAAGTCCAGGAGATGCTGAATGAATATGTAGACATTGTGGTGGATGAGCTACCAAATGAGCTGCCACCTGTGAGAAGTATCAGCCATCACATAGATCTGATCCCAGGAGCAAGTTTTCCAAACAAGGCAGCCTACCGGATGACACCAAGGGAGAATGAAGAGATCAAGCAACAAGTTCAAGAGTTGTTGGACAAAGGATTGATAAGGGAGAGTTTGAGTCCATGTGCTGTACCTACGGTGCTCAGTCCTAAGAAAGATGGAACGTGGAGAATGTGTACAGACTCCAGGACCATCAACAAGATCACCATAAGGTATAGGTTTCCTTTGCCCGGATAGATGATTTACTTGATTGTTTGAGTGGATCAGTTTACTTCTCTAAGATAGATTTGAAGAGTGGATACCATCAGATAAGAATCAGAGAGGGAGATGAGTGGAAGACAACATTCAAGACAAATGATGGTCTGTATGAGTGGCTAGTTATGCCCTTTGGTTTGACCAATGCTCCTAGTACCTTCATGAGACTGATGAATGAGGTGCT
Source organism: Taxus wallichiana var. yunnanensis (assembly GCA_018340775.1). Classification (NCBI taxonomy): domain Eukaryota; kingdom Viridiplantae; phylum Streptophyta; class Pinopsida; order Cupressales; family Taxaceae; genus Taxus; species Taxus wallichiana. Next base: position 58,500,501 of record CM031238.1, on the reverse strand, counting down.
TAAAAGTTTCACGGGTAAGTTTGTCATTGTGTATTTGGATGAAATTTTGGTATTTAGTCAGAGTAGAGAAGAACATTTATTGCATTTGAGAATGGTACTAAATAAGTTACAGGAAGAGAAACTGCTGATCAATGTGAAAAAGTGCAGTTTTCTACAAACCGAGCTGGTGTATTTGGGGTTTGTCCTTTCAAAGGAAGGACTGAAAATGGATAAGGATAAGATCAAAGCCATCCTTGAGTGGCCAACACCCAGGAGTGTGTTTGAGGTAAGAAGTTTCCATGGGTTAGCTAGTTTTTATAGGAAATTTATCAGAAATTTCAGTGGTATTGTAGCTCCCATGATAGAGACTATAAAAGGTGATAAGAAACATTTTCAGTGGACTGAAGAAGCAGAGAGAGGATTCCAATTTCTGAAGAAGAAGGTAACAGAAGAGCCCATTTTAGTTCTACCTGATTTTAACAAATTGTTTCAGGTGGAGTGTGATGCTAGTGGCCTAGCAATTGGGGCAGTTTTGAGCCAAGAAGGCAAACCAGTTGCTTTCTTCAGTGAAAAATCAGTGAAGCAAAAAGGAAGTATTCATCCTATGATCAAGAATTCTATGCAATAGTTCAGGCACTAAAAAAATGGAGACACTACCTGTTGCCTAAAGAATTCGTGTTGTTTACTGATAATTATGCCTTGCAGTTTATTAGTAATCAGCCTAAATTGAATCAAAGACATGTCAAATGGGTGGAGTACTTGCAAAATTATACTTTCAGCATTAAACACAAGAAAGGACAGGCCAATAAAGTGGCAGATGCTTTGAGCAGGAGGGTGCTGGTTGTACAAGAGCTGCAGGTGAGTGTGATGGGTTTTGAGAACTTGAGAGAGCAATATGAAGAGGATGATGATTTCAGCGAGGCTTACAAAGCTTGTAAGCAACCCACAGTGATGGATAGGAGTCCATGGATGGACTATATGCTGCAAGAAGGACTGCTGTTCAAGGGCAGCCAGTTATGCATTCCTAAAGGTTCAATGAGGGAGAACCTGATCCGAGAAAAACACAGTGGAAGTTTATCGGGACATTTTGGTCAAAACAAGACATTAGCCCAACTGAGTACACACTATTTTTGGCCAAGAATGAGTCAGGATGTGAAGAAATTTGTAGAAAGATGTAGGATATGCCAATACAGTAAAGGGACTAGCCAAAATGTTGGTTTGTATCAGCCACTTCCTATTCCCAGTGATAGACACTGATTGGCAGCACAAATGCCTAGAACCAAACCCAAGGAGATAGAACAACTGTTGGACAAGAAGGTTATCAAGAAGACCAGGGACAAAGAATACTACCAGTATCTGATCAAGTGGAGAGGTTTTCCAGCTGAGGATGCAACGTGGATGACGGAAGGGGACCTGATCAAGCTGGGAGTCAAGATTGAAGACCTGCAAAAGACAAATCAGCCATGAAGAACATCTTTTCTCTCCAGGGTAGAATGATGCAGGAGCATCCTTACTAGTTAAAATAGATGAATAAATAAACTATGTTTTATTTTGTTTTATTGGTTTTGATCAATTTGTCTTGTAAGGGGATGGAAGATGTTTTCTTCATTTTCCCTCCTTTTCCCTGTTTGAATCAAATGGAGTGAGGATGTAAAACAACTCCATGAGCTAAATAAGGCCAATTTGGGTTTTTTTGGCTAAAATAGAGATTTCATTGGGATAGAGGGGAATAAAATAGGAGGGTGTGTTCATCTCCTTGTTTCAGGGATTTGCTAAGTTTAGAGGATCAAGCCTAGGTGGGAAAAAGGGAGAAAATCAGGGAAATGGGATAGCAGTCTAAAAAAGATGAAAGTTTGTTGTTTGTTTTTTTGGTTATGACTGGAGAAGGTATTCGATATAGAGGAGGAAAAAAATTGATGTAAGGAAGGGAAGAACAAATTCAGATGGGAATAAAACAATTTTATTTTGGAGTGTTTGAAAGTAATGAACAAATTTTCGAGTTAGACAGTCATTTTCGTACATGTTCTAACTATTTTTTTTTCTAAACTTTCATGGTGAATCCGTATCGAGGCCATGAGGAGGAGGATTGACATTAGGTTTCTTAGCCGATAAACCTTCTGTAAAGTATGGAACGTGGATAATCGACCTCCCTGAGCACAATGAAATTTATTGCAGGTCGTGAAATAGTCGGTTAAGTGTTTTATAATCGGATTTCCCCTGCTCTGGCCGTAACTAGGGCACGATAGATCTCTCAATTTCCTCGGTCGAATTTCTATATTCTTTGAAAATATCGATGCTTGGGAGGTCGCCTAACATCCCATAAATGTGCAGACTGTAATTCGAATGGAAAGTATCATTTCCACTAAACCCTGTCAATCCAGTTCGTGATTACCAGTGATACCACACATTCATTCTTTTGGGACGGTTTTGATGCTTGTCAAGATCGAATTTGCTTAAGAATACCTAGTGCATGACAGATTTCATCTTCTCTAAGCTGAAATCCTTCATGGTTGAAGCAAAGGCAACCTCTGTCATCTTGGGAATGACCTTTGAAGGTCATTAAGGTATTGGTGCATCAGATTCTTGAATTTCCATTCCATTAGCTTGAATTATATTGTAGTCATTGAATCAGTCCTAAGTTGATATAGGACAGTGAAAGGCAGTGGGATGATATACAAAGAGACAAACTCTGGATCCCTACCTACACTTTGTAACTCCAAAAAAATGGATTCCTGGATTGATGTTTGGGATTACCTTATTTGTAACAAGAAAGAGTTTGACCTTGTCACTGAAATAGGACAGGACTACAAGGCCTTGGCTATGCAAAGAAGTGGTATTGGGCCTTATGGCCAATCTCGGTTGCTCTGAGTCCTGATTTCCTCTAGTATAGGTATAGTGTGATGTGTGCTAGATAAGTAAGAGTGAATATTATATTACATGTACCTAAGTATTTGTATTTTCAAGTAAGAGGAGTGTGATGTGTAGGACATTGATGAAATGATTGATGTAATTTTCTTATATCAAGAAGGTTGATCAACCTTGAGACATATCAAGGAGAGCCAAGAAATATCGAGGACATCAGTGTGTTAGTGAAAGCTGAAGATTGATACACCAATATGGTTCAACTGTACAACCGCATCCAATTGGTATATCAGTTGGATTTCATATTCCCTTAATGCGCAGTGAAAAAACAGATACATCAAGGTCCTCCTCCTTATGCCCTAGGGTAGTATAATCCTAGAAAGTAGGCTCCATAGCAGGGTCTTCCTCCTAGTCCGCCACATGGTCTAGGGGGTGGTGGAGGAGACGGTGGTCATGGAGGGGATGGAGGGAAGATAAATGCACTACATGAACAATTACAACATGTTATAGGTGTGCGGCTTGGTGACTGTCGAGAGAGATCATGTCGGGGCACAACTACGGTGGTTACCATAGAGTGAGACCACTTAGAGCTTAGGCCGATTAGAGAGGCGGTGGATATGGTGCCACATGGTTTCAATAGATTCAGAGAGCTATCTACTCATATTACACATATTATGAGCTTATTATAACAATCCTAAGAACAAGTAAAAATCTAGTAGTTCGGAGGGACCAAGCCCAGTGATGTTTACGCTCTTACAACAAAGAGAGATTAGGCCATAGTAGAGAGGGATTGGTGACAGTTGAGAGGATATTGGTTCAGACTGAGCTAGCAATATTACAAGTAGAGGTGACTTCATTCGCGGATTGATGGAGCCACCATGGTACATAGGACATATATGGACTTGGCTATGGCCAATGATAGGGCCTCCTTCTACAAGGCCCTATACTATGATGTCATTCCGAGGGTTAGAGAGTACCTTATTTTAGTGAGTATTCTATGGGTAGATTGTAGAGATCATAGAGACCTGAGGCATCAACTAGATCAATGGAGTAACCACGAGACCAATAGACATGGTGACGGGGAAGGGGAGACGAGTACACGGGTGATGCCCTCTCGTGATATTTTCAAGCCTCCCAGTCCTCATGAGGGATTGAGTAAGACATGACTCATTTTTATTAGACACATATGTATGTATTTATGATGTATGCCTCTTATGAAGGCTCAATTTTGATTGATCATGTATGATGTAAAATTTTGGATTATGCCTCCTGATGAAGGTTTTTTACGATTTATGCCCTTGATGGAAGATTTTGTATCGATGATGTATATATTTTTGAGATAGATATTATATACATGTATATGGACATTCGATGTTATTTTTTTATGTATTTATATTACTTATGATGATGATTTATGGATAATGGTTATACCATGATGTCATATGATTTCATTTCTTATGTATGTATCATGATGGATGTTGATGATGTATCACATGTTTTTGATTTATGATATATCCTTAGATGATATCATATGTTTTGTACATGAGATGTTTTTAGATTAGTGCATAGGATGATACTTATGATATTAGTGTGGGGGATAGATTTGTGATCATGCGCAATCCCTCTTTCCCCATTGATGATACAATATGTGATGATTAGCTTAGCATACATGCTTGATGTAAAACTTAGATTTTTTTAATTGATATATGATGTATAGATGATGTCAGATGTGATGATATGATAGATGATAGATGTGATAACAAATTGTACAATCAATTTACAAGCACAACCTAATCAAAATGAACACAAGACAAATATTCACAAGTATGAAAAACGAGTTCAAAGTTTATTGATAATAGTTCAAAGAAATACTCTAAACTAAGCCAACAAATGAATTCAATCAAACACACACATCAAATGTAATGCAATGAAATATAAAAAACACAACACCAAGTATGCAAGAGGGGACTCAATGCGATAAGTTAAGTAAAACTTAACTCAAGTAAGTAATGTGAACTCAATTTAAACATACAACATAATGCACTGCAAAAAAATATAATGAACACACTACAATTATAAACAAGTATGCAAGATAAAATGGACTTAATGAAACTGTTAAGTAATACTCAACCTAAGCAAATGAATTCAATTTAATGCATACAATCATGGAGATGAAATAAAATAAACACTCTACAAACTGATAACTAAAAGTAATTAAACTACTATGTTTTTGTGGGACAACATTGATATATTTTCTAATGTTTTTGGTGTTATCTCGAAAGATAAGTTTTCAAGGATAATGTTCACATTTCTTTCAGGGTTTCCTCAAGAAAATGTTATGTTGTTTGTGCAACATCATTTTTAGAAGGAAATTTTTCAAATGTTTAGGTTTTTGTAATGTGTTGTGAATGTTTTTGTGATTTTCTCGAGGTCTCGTTTGAAAGCTATGTACAGTGATAGAGAAGCATGGATGCCGCCAACGTGAGCTTGGAATATACAAAGGCGAGATGCAATGTGCATATGTTCAAGAAGGCTCATATGCAAAGGTGGACCCAACATTAGATGGGAATATACAAAAGGTGCTTTCGTCACGTAGAAGCAAGAACGGATGAGCAAGAACATGGTTCCTAGACTTGATAGGAAAACTAATCCTAGATAGAAGCGAGAGTTACCCATCCAGACATGAGAGTATCTTGTGAATAGTGAATCCTCCATAAGCACTAAAAACCAGTTTTCACCCAAAGACTTTTCCAATGTGCGACAATTGCATGGTTTTCATACTTGGATGACCTATTTTCCTTTTTTGTTTTCTTGATTTTTTTGCTTTTTTCTTTCTTTATTTTCTAAGGGACTTCTTATTTAAGCATAGAATCAATTGAGATGCATTACATTCATGGGTTAATTTAATTCCTCACCATCCGAGTGAGCTAGCTTGCATGCCCATGAACCGTACTTAGTGACCAAAACATATGTTCCTAACCGGTTGGCTTCAAAATTTCCTTCCGTTTCTCTGTATTTAACAATATTTTTCTAGTTCTATTTTAACACGATATAACCTACATCAAACTCACGAGCTATGATCCATTTATTGTATCCCCACGATATTTGGTTCGATAAACCTTTAAGTGATTGAGCGCTCTCATATGCTTTTCATCCAGTAGCTCTAAATCGCAAGTGAGTAACCCTGTAGTCTTCATCTTTATCTAGATAGTCCCGGAGAGATATTCTTAGGGAGGGAAGCTCAATTTCTAAGGGTATGATGGATTTAGTGTCATAGACTAATGAATATGGGGTAGCACTAATAGGGAGTGCGAATGGAGGTTCAATATGGGAGAGGGCATGACGAATCTGGAGGTGTCAATTACGAATAGTATTACTAACCATTTTCTCCATGATTCGAATAAGGGTTTTATTGGTGGCCTCTAATTTTCCATTACCTTGAGGGTAATAGGGGTAGACAACTAGATTTGGATTTGGAAGCACCGGCATAACACTTTAACCTGTCTTGTTCTCTTGAAGGGTGACCATTATCTCGTGACAATGGTGGAGGGGATGTCGTAACAATAGATGAGATGATTCATTATGAATTTAGATATTTGCATACCGAGTTATGTAAGTGAGAGGCACAACCTCTACCCATTTAGTGAAGTACTCGGTGGTGGTGATAATGTGGGTATGGCCATATGAGGAAGTTGGAGTGAGCTTCCCTATGAGATTAAGTCCCCATTTAGAAAACGACCAAGGGATTGTGATGGGCTATAAATCCTACAGCTGGCGCATGTATCAGGTTGCCATATTTTTGACATAGTTCACACTTCTTGATGAAGTTACAACAATCTTCTTCCATGGTAGGCCAATAATAGCCTACTCTCAAGAGTTTCTTAGCAAGGGCCATGCTTACTAGTATGTGCTCCGCAAATGCTTCCATGTGTTTCTTTAATAGCATGGATTGACTTAAAGACATCCAAATAACATAGGAAATTCTGTCGCGCATGCACAACTATAGAGGGTTCCTCCTAGGAGGGTATAACAGGATATATGGTGAATAAGGGATTTTTTCTTGGTATGGGAAATGTTTGGGGGAAACGTGTCATCTTGTAGATAATTAAATATGGAGTCGTACCAGGGTGAGAATGGACCAAAAACTTCACATGCCAAATAAGATTTCAATATGTCGTATGTAGGCATTCCTAAGTTCTCCCCAAAGAATGGAATTTTATTTTATTGAGGCGAGAATGCGTAGTAGAGATCCTATTGTATCCATCGCATCCATTGATTGGTTGTGTGATCTTGGTATTTGTTCAAAGACAATCTATACAAAGTATTCTTTCAAATTTTCCACCAGTTTCTTGTATGGAACAAGATTTTCATCTTTGACCTTGTATTCATCATTAACTTGTTTAATGATTAGTTGGGAGTCACCAATGACTTATAGCTATCAAATATTCTAGGTGATAGCTAACTTAAGGCTAGTGATGAGCACCTCATACTATGTAATGTTATTTGTACAAGGGAATCCCAAATGGAATGCTCATGGAATAACCTCTCCTATGGGAGTGATGAGCACCACTCCTGCTCCTAACCCATGAAATGTGAATGACCCATCAAAGTGGACTTGCCACACAACAAACTCCTCGATATACATCATAGATGCATATGGTAGATACAAACATAATGGTTACATTCTGGTAGGAGAGCTTCTTCCAACCGATATGCCAATACCTATCTTTTCGAGATACTTCTAGTTAACAAAATCAATGTCAAATTCACTAAGGAGAATGATCCAATTAGCCATTCGTCCCTGTAAGGGTGGGTTTGGATAAAAGTACTTGAGAGGGTCAAATTTGGATATTAACTTGGTTTTATTGTTAAGGAGGTAATGGAAAATTTTCGGAAAGTAAAGACTACTACTAGGAAGGATTTTTCAATTTGTGGATAGTTCATCTCATAGGAAATTAAGGTGTAGTTGAGGTAGTAAACCACCCTTTCTTTGTGGCCAAGGTTGTATTGGGCAAGCAGTGCACCAATAACAAAATGAGTGGCTGAAATATATAGTAGGAGGGGTTTTCCTAGGGTAGGTAGCATGAGAACAGGTGGGTTGATTAGATATTTCTTAAGCAATTCAAATGCCTTCTGAAAATTTGGTCCCCAGTTGAAGGTAACATATTTTTTTCAATAGATGCGTAAAAGGATGACACTTATCCACAAGCTATGAAATAAATCAAGTGGATTGCTTGAATTTTTCCTTGTAGAATTCTTAGTTTTTAAGGTTTGTAGGTGGAGGCATCTCTGTGATAGTTGTAACCTTAGCAAGATCTACCTCTATCCCTCTCTATGAAATAATGAAACCCAGGAGATTTCTTGATAATATACCAAAGACACACTTTTTAGAATTTAAACAAACTTTATAATCTCGGAGACGTTGGAAGATACATCTCAACACTTTATGGTGCTCTTCTCTAGTTTTTAATTTTGCTAAGATATCATCAACATAATCTTCCATGATGTCATTCATCATGTCATGGAAGATGACCATCATTGCAAATTGATATGTAGCCCTGACATTCTTAAGCTTGAAAGGCATGACCTTATAGAAAAATGTCCCCAAGGGGTGATGAAAGCAGTCTTGTGTTGATCTTCCTCTGTAATCCTGATTTGGTTATAACCTAAAAAGCCATCCATTAAGGATAACATTTCATAACCGAAATTTGAGTCAACGATCATGTTAATGTTAGGTAGAGGAAAGTCATCTTTGGGACACGCTTTGTTGATGTCAGAAGTCGATGCATATTCGATATCTGATGAATTCTTTTGAACTAGGAATATATTGGATTTAGAATCTGAATAGTCGATAGGCTTGATAAAATCTTCTGCTAATATCTTTTCTAGTTCCTTTTTACAAGCAGTGAAATATTTCGTTGCATCTTTCTTAACTTCTTATTGATGGGTTTGTCATCTTGGTGCACAACAAGGTTGTGTACGACCACTTTGGTCTAAATTAGGCATATTTGTGTATGACCATGCAAATATGTCCACATATTCTCATAATAATTCCATGAAAACTTTCTATTCCTATGTCGAGAGTGAAGTTCCCAACTTTATCATTCAAGGCTCTTCTTTTGAACCAATATTAACACCAATTGTTTCTTCAATGAGCATCTTAGATACATCTTCCATCCAGGTAGGATCAGGAGGAAGATTAAGATCGACCTCCATAGGTGGTTCAGAGAGATCATCATCTTTGAATGGGTACACCACTTTCTCTACAACTTCTTTGGTTTGCTTTTCCACTAGTGCCGAAAGAGTTTCTCACTATAGGACTTAGGCTTGTTTTTCCCGCAAGGATTTTTAGAAGTACTATCATCCTTGCTCATGATATTTTTATTCAAGTGACCACACATATCTAATTCTTCCCCAAAGTATGCGCAGGTATCCAGTTTGATAGAGAAACCTTTCTTGTGGTCCCCATTTGGAATAGTATCCTTGAGTCCCATGAATTATGTAAATGCCTCATCATTCTCAAAGAAATTAATTAGCACGTGAAGTTATTGATCCCAATCTATGAGTTTAGGGTATACTAGGGTAACTTGATAATTGGATTGGGAATCAAATCTAGATAAGGTGAAGATAGTTGAATTTGGAAATAGGTTAGTGGAGGCAAGATCCTCGTATAGGCTACACTAGGAATCTGCATCACTGTCTGAATGAGACAAGCCATCCTCACATTTAGAAGAGGTAGTGTCTATCTCGGAAGGTGGATCATCATGAGGCCTAATACCAAGGCCATGCTTGTTTGAATTAAAGTGAGGAATAGGAATGGGTTCTAGCCTTCCTTGTGCATTTATGCCACATCCAAATCCATTATAGCCCATGACATACATCATGCGGTGGCCTTTGATATATTGTGGAGCTTGATGACATGATGCCATAGTGCCTTTAGGTATCTAGCTGGTGGGTGTATCTAACATATTCTCCTTGGATAAGAGGCCACTAGGAATAAAATTCTCAAATGGTTCATGGCATCTACTTGAGTGCTATTGAACTAAAATATGGTTTACCATGTGTCTTGGGTGACACTGAGAGATTTGATATTAATAAGGCCTGCTAAAGAGTGAATTGATCATTAGGACCATACATCCTAAATGTTGCTTCGATGATGTGAAGGGGTTTAACAATGTAGGAAAGTTCCGATTACGGGGGTGAGTGCATTTAGATTGATACATTCTCTTAGAGCTTTTGTTTGTAATGGGATAACAATATCTGTTGAAGGAAACTCATATGCTGCATGATAAAAAGTATGTAGTGATCTATAATGTGTGAATGGTTTTGGATCACTTGGAATGGTAATCGTCTTTCCTCCATGTCACAATTTGATGCATTGATGAAAGGTAGAAGGAATGGCCTGCATGGCATGAATCCATGGGTGTCCTAAGAGCATGTTGTAAGGAATATCCTAGTCAAGGACATGGATGATAATATCATGATATGTTAGTTTGTTGTCACCCTAAAATTCCCCTCTTGTGAAAGATGAATTTGTAGGTCCCAAGTGTTGGTACTTAGTTTTTAATCCCACCAGTTCCATTTAAAATTCCTTAGTCTGTGTGTTTTGAAACATTTTTCTATCTCCTTTCATGGATGCGTGGAATTTATCAATATTTTTCTATGGTTGTGGACCACGTTGAGCCTTGTATTCCTTACATTTATCTTTCTATAGGAAAAATCTTTGATTCGGGCGTGAATGGTGGTATTTTCCCCCTTCAAATTATTTTCCAGCGTCTGCAGATGTGATATGGCGGGTCTTTTTGTGAACTTGTGACTTTTGTTACATTTGTAAAAGTGTCAAATTGGCCCGTGGCCTCGAAAGATCCCGATTGGCTAAAAATCGGGCCCTTTTTGTGTTTTGATGCTTTGAAAGGTTAAAGATGGAAAGGTGGGTCCTTTTTGTGTTTTTAGGCATTATGGCGAAAGGCGTAAAATGTAAAAAGAATTCCTAAGGCCCACAAAGGGACACATGGCCTTTTTAAAGTCAAAAGTGGAGAGGCGGGTTATCAAGACACTTTAGGAAATTTACCTTTGTTTCCAAAAGGGCGTAAATTTATAAAGTGAAGCGCAACCCCACTGACGCCTAGGTGAAGTTACGTGTTGATGCCTGTGTTGAAAACTCAAAGAGTGAAGGCGGGTTGTCAGGGCATTTTAGGAATTTTGGCTTTGTTTCAATAAAGGGCTTAAAGTTATAAAGTGACCTATGACCCTACTCATGCCAAGGGATAAAGTCAAATGTTGAGCCCACATCAAAAGTCAAAGCGGAGAGGTGGGTCGGTGAAGAACTTTGAGTTTTTGAGCTTTTCTTTGAAAAGAGTTAAAATTGTAAAAGTGAGCCGCAACTTCTTTGCCACTCAAGTGAAGCCACGTGTCGAGGCCTTTATCAAAAGCGGATGGGCATGCCAAATTTTTTGAAGTGTCATTTCTCTAAAAGGCACAAAATATAAAAGGCGCTCCCATGCTTGCTTCAACTAAATCTCTCCCATGTGGACGACTCAAATTCAAAGTTTGCGAAAGTAGGATGAACGAATGTGATATGATGCATTTGGTTTTCCACCTAGGCATGGAAATGGCCGAGGCATTAGAGAAGTTCAGACGTCGGTTTCTTGAATTAGTTTCATCATTTTTTTGTAACCGAATGTAACCATTTTTGGAAGCTATTTAGCGGGTTCTCTACGCCATTGTTCGGGGTTGGATCTTGGTACTCTGTAGATGTAATAGATTCAAAAGTAATCAATACAGAAGTTTTTCCCTTTCTTCCTCTGCTATTCCTTCTTTCCTTGTTCGAATTTGTGAATCATCCATCTTTGCATGATAAGAAACTTTGTGTTCTTGTTAATATGATTTTGGGAACTTTGTGTCTGTGAAATTATATCTGTTATAAACGCAAATGATTCCATTCGCATCTCCTTTGATCAATACGTATAAGGTTATACTCTGCTATCTATATTTCTTGAAAGTATTGTTATGTTCTTCCTCTCTCATCTCCTTAGTTATTCCATTCTTTCGTATTGATGATCTTTGGGCATAAAATGTTTCAAAGTATTAGGAATCCACACTTTGAAAGTTGTACATTTGTATATAAGTTTTTTTGCTTGCTTTTAATAAGGGAACCTCTCCCATTAAAGAGGAGGGACTTGTTATCCCTTGACTATGGTTTGTTAAAGTAAAATTTTAAAACCCAACAATTTTTGGTGACTCTACTGGGGATTTCATTTCAAACGGATCCCTTTCTTAAAGAACAACTTAAAGATCATTTTTGATCTGGTGACTCTAAGATATACTCGTAGGAAAAAGGCTCTCAGAATAGAAGATTCCCATTTTCAACTTCTGGAGAAACAAAACTTCTCTCTTCTTCTAGCAAGAAGGAACATACGAACTTGTTCTACATGCACACCTCTTGTTAAAGAAAAAAATTCCAAGAATAGCATTCCTCAAGAACAACCCAGTCTTAATCTTCATGCTTTGATACTTGTTGGTGTTTGGTTTCCCCTTGATCAATTTTTCCAAAGATGATAGCCCCTTTTCCTTGGAGACAGAAGGTTGGGCCTCTTGCTCTTTCTCGGCCATTGCATGAGTTACCTAGGGGTAACAAGAAAAGTTTTCCCAAATTCCGGGGTGATGGGAAGGTTCATCTAGATGAACACATTGCAGCCTTCATTGTTGCATGTGGGATTCTTGGGGTTGAACATGAAGATGTCTCTGTCAGGATTTTTGTGGAGACATTGTAGGACAATGTTGTTGCTTGGTTTTATCATCTTCTTGCTGGGTTGATCACTAATTGAAACACCATGAAACTCAATTTGAGCAAAATTTCAAACCCTGCTAAATATGTGCATGATTTGTTAGCTCAAATCTCTCATATCAAGAAGGAACCATTCGAGCCCATGAGGAAGTTCGTGGAAAAATTCAACAAGCTCATTCATAAAATTCCATAGAACACTCATCCTGTAGATCAAATCCAAAAATGCTTCTTCCTCAATGCCCAATTACCTGAAGTGAGTTATGCACTAAGGAGAGCTAACCTTACAACTCTTGAGGCTGATCAACATGGTTATCTATCAGTGTTAAGGATGACCTGATCATGTCTGGTAAATTGAAAAGAGAACCTTCCAAGTCTAAGGCATATTCTTCTCCCTCTCCTAGAGCCAACTCAGATCAGTTAGTGTAGAAGTTGGCAAATGATCTCATTACCATTAAAAATCAATTGGCTCAACATACTCCTTACCAAGACATCCCAAGGAAGAATTTTTAGCCTAGGAACCGGTTACCTCCTTCTCATACCAGATTGGCTATTAAAGGCCCACCCATCAAGGTTCCAATCAATGCAACTTATGAAGTTCAAGAACTTGATGATGAGGAGTTTAATGAACTCTATGAAGAACCAAAAGAAGAGGTTGATGAAGAACTAGAGGAGCTTGGTGGATCTCAAGTTCATTTCCTTACCATTGAAGGTATGGATGATGAAGATGAATATGATGAAAGAGTGGCAGAGATGAATAGTGAGTCATATGTTGTTATGACTTGGGAGCAAATGAACAAAAAAGAAAAAGTGATGTAACCTGCTAAGAAATCCAAGGAGTTTCTATAACTATTCCAAGTGGTTGCAAGAAGAGGAGCTCTTATTCCCACTGCCTCCACACAAAAGGTGAGTAATGCTAATCCTCCTTCTTCTACTTCTATTTCCAAAACTTCTTGTCCTTCAAATCCTAAAACTGATAAATCAAAAGTCTCTCAAGTTCCTAGCAATGATTCCCCATCCACCTCTGGATATTTTGATATCATTGATCACCTCAAAAAGACCAAAATCCAAATTTCAGAGGCAGAGTTTTACCAAACCCATCCAAAAGCTTTTGCTAAAATGGTAAACTTTGTCAATTCCAAATCCAAAGCTTCATCCAATACTTCTAAAGGTATTTTTCCCACTCCCTCTTCCTCACCTCAACCAAGACTTTTGGCTGCAATCACTTCCCCTAATGAGAAAATTGAACCATTCTATGTGACTCTCCTCATAGCTTGCCATAAACTCAGTAATCGTGTCATAGACTCAGGAGCATCAGACAATGTAATCTTACAAAAGTAGATCATGCTTTGGGTTTTACTCTAACATGTAGCTTTGGTTCCTATTATTCCATGGAGAGTAGAGAAGTGCCTTTGGTTGGAAGAATTAAAGAGGCACAAGTAGCCTTCACTTCTTTTCCAGAGAAAAGGGTCTTAGCCACTATTTTGGTTGCTGATATTCCTCCCTCATATGGAATGTTGCTGAGTAGAAATTTCTGTAAGGAGGTAGGAGGTGAAATTTAGATGGATTGGTCGCATGCTTTGATCCCAGTCAATGGAAAAATAAAGAAGCTACTACCAGAGAAACATACTTGAATACATTGTGCAAAATACTGATGATCCAAAAGCACAAATACTCTATGAAGATATAGGGCATGGTAACTACATGATCATGTCACAAGATGAGGCAAAACCTCCTAAGGAAGTGATTCATGATCCTAATGACATTTGGGATTTGGAATTTGATGGAAGCTGCTCTTTAGCTGGTTTTGGGGATAGTGTGGTGCTAACCTCTCCAGAAGGGAAGATTCATCCTTTTTCATTCAAGCTTTATTTTGAAAATACAAACAATACAGCTGAATATGAGGCTCTCATCCTTGGATTGAACATGGCAAAAGAAATGGGAGTGAAGAATCTTTGTGCTCATGGAGATGTAGAGCTGATTGTGAAACAAGTCAGGGATCTTTACCAAGTCAAGAATAGGAGATTGAAGCATTATAGAAATCTTGTCTGGGATTCCATTGATTTTCTTGATGATTTCTTCATTGAAGTTGTGCTAAGAGAGAAGAATACTAGAGTTGATTCTCTAGCTGTCTCAGGATATTTGTTGATTCCTCACCCAAATTTCTCTTAGGAGAAATTTACTATTGAAATGATTCATAGGCCCATTGTACTAGATAATGCAAGTAACTAGAAGGTTTTCAATGATTATCAATACTTGATCTCATTCATGGAGCTTAAGGACAACTTCAACCAATTATGTTTTGAAGGAAGTGAGACTTTTCCTAGAGAGTGTGTATCCTCTAATGAAGGAGATATCAAGGAAGAGATGGATCAAGATGGCTGCATCAAATTGAAAGGTAACAAGATCCCTAAAGGGATGGTGAGTTTGGAATATCTGTTTGATAAGCATGATAGGTACATTAAGTCTAAATCTTCTCAAGGTGCTTGATAATATACTGAGTGTGAAAAGGTTAATATTGGAAGTCATGAGGAACCCAAGATGGTGAACATTGGAAAATGCTACACTTAGGAAGAAAAGAAGAAAGCAGTGAACCTATTAAAAAAGTATGTTGATGTTCTTGCCTATTCATATGATGATCTCAAGGATTTTCAAGCAAGGGAGATGCAACACTATATCCCTCGAGACCGAGATCAAACCTTTCAAGCAGAAGCAAAAGCAATATAATCCCAAGAAGGCTAGACCCAAATTTTTTCAAGTGGGAGACATTGTTTTGTTGTGGGACAAAAGACATGAACCTCGAGGAAGCCATGGTAAGTTTGATTCTCTTTGGCTTGGTCCTTTCAAAATCAAGCACTTTACTAGAGAAAATTCTTTCTATTTGGATTATATGGATGGATCTCCTCTCCCACTTCCTTATAGTGGGTAGTATTTGAAGTTGTTCAAGTCCTAGGTGACTAGGCAGTCCTTCTGTATATTATGTACAATGTTTTGTTTTTGGCTTTTCCTATTTTGGTTTGTTTCCTTTCATGTGTGTTGTCTTCTGTTTTGTGTTGCCTTTGACTCTATTTTCCCAATGGATAAGGCATTGGTTTTCTTTCCTAGATTTTTCTGAAGTTATTGTCTTGCCTTATTCCTTTGTCCAAGTCAAGTCATCCCCAGAAAGAGCCAGCTATTGTCGCCCTAAAATTCCCCTCTTGTGAAAGATGAATTTGCAGGTCCCAAGTGTTGGTACTCAGTTTTTAATCCCGCCAGTTCCATTTAAAATTCCTCAGTCTGTGTGTTTTGAAACATTTTTCTATCTCCTTTCATGGATGCATGGAATTTATCAATCTTTTTCTATGGTTGTGGACCGCATCGAGCCTTGTATTCCTTGCATTTATCTTTCTGCAGGAAAAATATTTGATTTGAGCACGAATGGTGGCATTTTTCCCCTTCTCTGCATTTTTCTATGGTCGCATCTTCCCGTCAAATTATTTTCCAGCATCTGCGGATACATGGTCACCTCTAATTGGATGTGGTGTGGCGGGTCTTTTTGTGAACTTGTGACTTTTGTTACATTTGCAAAAGTGTCAAATTGGCCCCGTGGCCTGAAGGATCCTGATTGGATGAAACAAGCGGTGGTGGAAAGGTGGGCCCTTTTTGTGTTTTGATGCTTTGAAAGGTCAAAGGCGGAAAGGCGGGTCCTTTTTTTGTTTTGAGGCATTATGGCAAAAGGCATAAAATGTAAAAAGAATGCCTAAGGCCCACAAAGGGACACGTGGCCATTTTTAAGTCAAAAGCGGAGAGGCGGGTTGTCGGGACACTTTAGGAATTTTACCTTTGTTTCCAAAAGGGTGTAAAGTTATAAAGTGAAGCACAACCCGCTAATGCTCACGTGAAGCCACGTGTTGATACTTGTATTGAAAATTCAAAGCGGGAAGGCATTTGTGGGCACTTTAGGAATTTTGGCTTTGTTTCCATAAAGGACTTAAAATTATAAAGTGACCCGTGGCCCCGCTCATGCCAAGGGATAAAGTCAAATGTTGAGCTCGTGTCGAAAGTCAAAGCAGAGAGGTGGGTCGGTGGAGAACTTTGAGTTTTTGAGATTTTCTTTGAAAAGAGTTAAAATTGTAAAAGTGAGCCGCGACTTCTTTGCCACTCAAGTGAAGCCATGTGTCAGGCCTATATCAAAAGCGGATGGGCGGAGCTAAAATGTTAAAAGTGCCATTTCTCTAAATGGCACAAAATATAAAAAGTTCCCTCAGGCCCACTTCAAGTAAATCTCTCCCATGTGGATGGCTCAAATTCAAGGTTTGCAAAAGTAGGATGAACGAGTGTGATATGATGCATCATCCGGTTTTTCCGCCGTGCATGGAAACATGGAAACGCCGAGGTGTTAGAGAATTTCAGATGTCAGTTTCTTGAATCAGTTTCATCATTTTTGTAACCGAATGTAACCATTTTTGGAAGCTATTTAGTGGGTTCTCTATGCCATTATTCGGGTTTTTGGATCCTGGTACTTTGTAGATGTAATATATTTGAAAGTAATCAATACAAAAGTTTTTCCCTTTCTTCCTCTGCTATTCCTTCTTTCCTTGTTCAAATTTTTGAATCATCCATATTTGCATGATAAGAAACTTTGTGTTCTTGTTAATATGATTTTGGGAACTTTGTGTCTGTGAAATTATATCTGTTATAAACATGAATGATTCCATTCTGCATCTCCTTTGATCAATATGTATAAGGTTATAACTCTGCTATCTATATATCTTGAAAGTATTGTTATGTTATTCCTCTCTCATCTCCTTAGTTCTTCCATTCTTTCGTGTTGATGATATTTTGGCATAAAACGTTTCAAAGTATCAGGAATCCACACTTTGAAAGTTGTAAATTTGTATATAAGTTTTGTTGTTTGCTTTCAATAAGGGAACCTCTCCCATTAAAGAAGAGGGACTTGTTGTCTCATGATTGTGGTTTGTTAAAGTACAATCTTAAAACCCAACATGGTCCTAATTCCATCGTAGAATCGTATAGTTCCTGTGATTCTCACTCCTCATAATCATAGGCCATGATGGTAATAGTTTATCACCTAGATCTACTTCTGAATGGCCTATATGCTTAACTAGCTTCAATGTGCAAATATTTAGACCAGACCCACTGTCCACAAGCACTCTTTTGATTTTTCAACGAGTAATAATGACTTATATAGATAAAGGTAAGTTGTACTCGGTGTTATTGCATGGGATTGCACTTCGATCAAAGAAAATATGGTCGTTGTAATTAAGGTTAGCAACCATCGCTTAAATGTGGGTAGGATCTACATTTGTGGAGACCCCCGAACTCTGAAGCATTTAATACAATATATTCTTATGAGCAGTAGATATCTTGAGGAGATCTAGGATTGAAATTATAGATGGGGTTTTCTCTAGTTGTTTTTATCAAGTTGTACTAGCCTTCCTGAGGAATAGGCAGAGGATCTAGTATTACCAAACGAGCACGTCGCATGCCTACAACACAACTATTTCCTAAGATCCTAATGGTGTTTACCTGTTCATCAGATGAATGGACACAACCTATAAGGGAGTCAAATAGATTATCATTTGTTGGATAGATGTAGTTAGCAGGTTCTATAGTCATTAGAGGTTTTCCCCGATCTGGCTTTCTATTCTTTTTATCCTCATGATTGGGAAAGGGTTATTTGAATATACACATTTTCTCATTAGGACCCTATCTTGAATAAGATGGTGAATCTACCACAATTTTACCCTCTTTGATAAGGCATTGTATAAAATTCCACAACCTCAGGCATTTATCAATCTTATGTCCTTTGACATGATGAAAACCATAGTATTCATTCTCCTAAACCAACCTGACTTAGGTGCATTGTTTGGGTATGGTACTGTTGCGAATTGGATATTGCACCATATTCACATCGTCTAATTATTTAAGTATAACGGACAATGATTTAGTTAGAGATGTAAATGTACATTTCGTGGGTGATTTTGGGTAAGGACCCTATGAAAGTTTTAATAGTAGACCACTCTATATGCTTAGACTCTTTTGGAGTCTCGTAATGTCTGTCCAATGACATGTTTGTTCTTATTAAAGAACTTTTGTTTGTCCACGGATTTTGGCTCTTGTTTTTCATTTGAAATTAGTTTGAGTGTCCCCTTTTCAATGAGATACTTCTCAATTTGACTACCTTTCTCTATAACTATTATCAATTTTCACACCGCGGTAAAAAAATTTGGGGAATAGGGAATGCTTGTGTTGGGAATTTTCGTAAGAATAGACTAACTCCTAGTGTACCTAAAAGGTCCATGAAAGTATCAAGCTTGAGGGAGTTGACGTGATTTGAAGATTCCACTAACTTGCGCTAAAATCCAACCAAGCTCCTTCCTACCTCGATGAGCCATTTACAAAATTCATTAACCTATGTATCATGAGGAAAGGTCGAGATGGTGATCAAGTCCATTTGGATCAATTGGTTGAGAAAATGAACCGAGTTTACAAAGAAATATCGAGCCACATAGATGTTGGCAAGTTGCAAGATGGGATGCAAGGGGTCAAATCAATAAAAATGTTATTGAGCTACTCGTATGGACAAAATTACTCCATGAAGGGGCGAAGCTAGTGTAGGTGTAAGTGAATTCTAGGAGCAAGTTATAGGAGAAACAAGACCAAGTTCACAGTTTAGTGGTCGAGCTATACCAATCTAGATGAGATCTATGGAGGGACCAAGCCACTTGATTGTGTCTTGAGCCATTTTAGTGAGTAATCGAGCTCTTTGAAACATGCACCAAACCACCCCTTTGGCGAGCAAGCTGCGAGTATGTGGGGAGTAACGAGTTTTAGTTCGATCTAGCTACTTTCAAAGATGGAGCTAAATAATCATGTTGAAAAGATTACAAAGTTATTGACTCTGCGCAGAGGAGAACAAGGTCACATGGGAGATTGAGTTGTTTGATATACACAACAACACTTCGAAGTAACCACGCCGAGGTGATTAAAGTTGTGGGAGAGATTGGTTGATGTTGTAAGGAGATCACAAATTGAGCAAGATGTAGAACTCGGTACACATAGGATGAGTCACTTGGTGCCGTCGAAGCAAGCCCCTTGAGCTCAATATGTGGAAAAAAGGGAAAGAAAGGATCAAGTCATCATCCGAGTTACTTGAGGAATCAAGCCATGCAAGCAGAAGCCACCAAGTATGGAGATCACTCATTTGAGTGAGCTATAAGAGATCAATAGGCATATGAGCCTGTAGAACCAAGGTGGTGACCCACTCAAAGAATAAGGAGTCGAAATTTCAAAGAGGAACTGATCTTTTGCTTTGATAAATCAACAAGTTCGTCATGGAAGGCATTGAGCTCATACCGATTCATTCTCGGGATGTCGAGCTCGTCTCGGGAGCTAAGTGACCATCGACGAGACTTAGGTAGGGGAAACATTCAAAGTAATGGGTGATTTAACATGGTGGTCATCATGCCTAAAGCCAAAAGAGATGGCCCAACCGAGATTAGAACATCCACACCCCAAAATCCCGATATCATTGATTCAGGAGTGGGCGTGGAATATTGCGGAAAAACCAGATGGGAGTGGCCCATGACACCTAGGTACATGAGGGCTCATGAGACCCAAAAATAGATGAAGAAACCACATAGCGCAACATGGGTATGGCGGGGTTAAATTGTCCATGTGGCCCGGTTAGTGGGAGCAGTTTAATGTGGGTTGAATGGTGGTACATGGAACCACTTAGGGGCCCGAGGTGTTCGCAGAGCCCTTGGTGCGGATGGATCGGATAATGCAGGTATTATATGCACTCGATTAAAATGGGCTAGCCATGGCCCATTTCCCCATAATACAAGGGATGAAAAACTCAAAAGGTGGGGGTGGGCTCACCATTTGAATATTATGTTGACGCGATGGTGTATTTGGGGGACATCAATATACAAGAAAATAACTCATTGATATGGATTGGTAAGTTAGTAGAGAATCTACATGGTGCCAACATAGAGGGGCGTAAGATAGTTTAAGGTGGTGAGTCAGCAATTCTTACGCACATCTTGGATACTAAGCTTCGTAATAGGAACTTTAAGGGAATGACTCGGTTAGTCGACATATATAAGTAAAACTAAATATCATGATGTGGCAAAGAAACAAATTTTGGGTAAGGAGAAACATTACCCAATGCATGGAGGTGACCTAAGAGTAGAAGATAGGAGCTCTCTCTATAGGGTAGGAGGGGATTGGTCGGTGCAAGTGAAGAGCCCGAGGGGTCATAACAAGCTTGGCCAAGTTGGTGAGATGGCCAACTATTAAAACATTTAAATCCCTCTCTTATAAAAACATGAAAATGCAAAGGGACCCCACAAAAGTTTAAAATGCCAAATCATTTTAAATGATGATGTAAAATATTATAAATGAGAAGAAATAATTTAAATGTTGATCTCAATCAAGAATTAATTCTCATCCCGTGAAGAGCAAACAAGCTGTGAAAACCAAAAGAGTTGCATTCACTTAGAGGGCCATAACTGGAGCAATTCTCAATGATTTTCACAAATTTGGTCTTGTTGGAACCATGGTCCTGGGACCAACACAAAAATATCAATAAATATAGAAATTAATGAAGATTTAGGGGTGATTTTAAGGGAAAATGATCCTAGTTCCTGTTGGTTGTTGGAAAGTGGTTGGAGGAGCATTCAATGAGCATGAGAAATCATTATTTCACTACTACAAGTTATGGGACACCTTGAGATTTCTTTTGCAAGTCCAAAATCACCAACCAAACTCATTTATCATGACTTGTAATTAGTTGAAAAGTGGATTTCAGGAATTGCATCCCCCTCTCTCTCTTCTCAAAATTATATAAATTGAAGTGTTGGGCTCATTTTAAGGGAGGATAGTTTTAGTAGCAAAACTCTATCATTTTTGTTTTGTGAAGCCAATGTGTTGTTGGCCTTTGTAGTGGACTCATTTTATGGTGATCATGTCCTTTATTTTGTAATATCTTGAACTGTGCATATCAATGAAGTAATAAATGCAAGTTTTGGGATGTATCTTACCTTACTCGTTTATTTGCATTATTCGGCCTCTTTCATCTCATTGCAAATATATTGTGTCTACCTTATGCT
Organism: Taxus wallichiana var. yunnanensis; assembly: GCA_018340775.1. Lineage (NCBI taxonomy): Eukaryota > Viridiplantae > Streptophyta > Pinopsida > Cupressales > Taxaceae > Taxus > Taxus wallichiana. Next base: position 58,478,760 of record CM031238.1, on the reverse strand, counting down.
CTTGCAGGATCTATTGCTATTGTGCATGCATAGAAATGAGTTCGAATGTTGTTATTAGATTGTGGGGAACTATTATCACCCTTTCTAATCTACATTTTTATCCCATTTTTAAATATTGGGTATTATTCTCATCCCTTTGTTTTGGTGCATCACATATGTAGTATATTTTCCCCTTATTTTCCTACTATTTCTCTTTCCTTGGTCCCTTGGAAGTGATAGATTAGGAGTAGTTAGTCATTTTCGTTAGTAGAGTTAGTTTACATTAGGAGTGGGAAGAAGAACCAGATTTCTCTGGAGGTCTATCTCAAGTAGCAAGTCCCACAACTTGGAGATAATACCCATGTTACCTAGTCACACCGTGAGCTCAAACACACACACTTGTGCAAATTGGAGGGTGATATGATTAAGTGATAATAGTTATAGCACACCCGGTGGGACATCAAAAAAGTTAGAGTTCTTATCTTTAATGGGTGTTCTACTACAAAGTTAGATTGAAGATAATTTATAGGTGTGCATTTAATCTCTTTAGAAGGCTTCATTTCAGTAGGTTGTTGTGTTCCTTGATGAGGCAAGAATATGCTCGTTAAATGTAGAATAAATGATCTCATCTTACTATCCTTTTTATTAAGTTTGACTGCATTTTGTGAATTTTGTTTGATCTGATATAAGTTAGGATGTAATTGTCCATCTTTTGTTGATTGTAGTTCTAATGTTTAAAAAACTCTAAAATTCCTAAGTGCTTTGGAAACTTAGTTTTGTAATAAAACAGGTCACAATCAAGTGGAAGAACAAATATGAAGCGGATAACATGTTTTTGGAAGCATGGGGATCAAAAAGGTTTAGTTCTAGAACTGCCAGACTTAGTTTCAAAACTCCACCACGTAGTTACGAGTTTTATCACTTAGTTCCAGAAATTTTGGACTTAGTTCCGGAACTCTAGTACTTAGTTCGGAATTATCGTAATTATTTCTAGAACTTCTTGCCGATAGCTCCGAACTCTCTCGCTTAGACTCGGAACGATTTCCTTTAGTTCTGAAAATCTTCTAAAGTTAGGAACCGATAAGAATTTATTCCAAATGGCCGGTGATTTGTCAAATCAATGATCCTATCAATTAGGAGTAGATTAGAAGACTTCCAACTCTCCATACTCACAGATCCAGGATAATTATCATATAGTTGTATGCCCAGCCATGTTCCAATTCATCATTTATTCTGGGCACGATTCAGTTCCATCGTATCATTAGAATAGTTATGGCCATAAATGCACCCCTGGAAGAAGTATATACATATAGATCTGCAAATAGATAAGAGATAGAAACAAAAGATATATATTCATATACACAAATCCAACATGATTTTGTAATGCAAAATGTTTTATCAATAAAATAGCCATTTCTGTTTTGAGAGAATTTTAAATTGTCAAATCCTTGATTCAAGGAGGAGCAAGGGCCCACTCCCCCAAGAACCAGGATCTTTGTTATTGGTATTTATATTTTTAGAGAAAATAGTTTAGATCTGTTAATTTTGTATCACTTTTAATTCTTCAAGTTAAAATTTGTTGTATACTCATTCCTGCAGGTGTCTAGATTAGATTCTTATTTTCTTTCCATCATTTTCCAGCACTTTCAATAGTGTGTTTATTTCCAACAATTCATTTATGTAAAGTGTGTTTACTTCCAACAGGTTTTCATAGTTTGATTCCAATAAGGTTTTTAACCAAGAAGTCCTTAAGACATTGAAAATATCCCCCAGAAAATACAAAATACCTACAATCAATTACTAGATCGCTAATATTCTTCTTGTTGCATATAACTTTAGACACACCCTTGGTTTGAATTTGACATCAACAAAGAGTTGATTAAATGAAGGGAGTAGCGGTGCCCATCATTCCCTGTTAAAATTTCAGATTTTGGAAGCATTTGTACAAACACCTTGGGTGACTCCATTTGGTTAACAATCCATTCTCTCGGGATTCTGAGACCTTTTCTTCCATTCATTTCGATCCATTTTCCTTTCCATCTCTTTCATTTTCCTCCATTCTATGAAGTTGTGCAATCATGGCTTCATTCCCATAGTGGAATTCACATTTGCAGTAGTTTCCATACATGCCCACCTCCAAACATACAAAGTTCATTTTTAGGTTATTATCAACCTCCTTTAGAATCATATTATTATGGTAATCAACAATATGCATACCCATATGAACAAGAACAATATGTAGACCAATTTGGTTACATGCCAGATTATGCAATTGTTAGAGAACAAGAGTATGTAAATTATGGAGGATATCCTACACCGAAGATGAAGAGTTGCAGTTGAAAGTGCAAAATTGGGAGGCAAAATTGGTGACCATGACTGCAGCTCAGAAAAGGCCTTCAGATCGATTCAAGGTACCTTGTCCATGGTTTTCTCCTTTTCTAGGTTATCATAGCTCACAAGAGAAACTTAATGACATGGTTGAAATGGTGCCCCACCTTGAGGCATGGATTAATGATATTGAGGTCTATGAACAAAAGGTAAACCATTCTTGTCAATGGAAAAGTGCTACATTGCCAATGTCTCAGTCATAGCCTCAATTCCCAAACTTCTTGTCTGTTGCCCCGAGTGTTGAATTCACTTCTCCACTTTCTAGTCTTCCATCTCATCTTAGTTATTCTATGGTTTTCCCTTCCAAGCATCCTTCCCGTATGTAGAAACAAGAAGTTCTATCTCTTTAAGTTGTATCCCAACACAACCCTCCTCTTGTAGTCTCAAGTTTATCTTGGGAACCAAACAGTAGAAAACCAGCCAAGGAAAACAAAATGAATAGCCTAGCAAGCAAGAAATGATAGAAAATCTGAAAAGATGGTCTCTTAAGTTTAGTATTGAAAAGATTCCCTTGATGGTGAATCCAAAAGAGGAGGCCAAAGTTGAAGAGAAATTGGTAGTTAAGTCCGATTTTGTAATAGCCACGAAGCAACAAAAAGAGGAGCCCAATGAAGAGGATATGACACAAAATTTGAGAATTTTGGCTTTGAGATTTGGAATCGATAAAATCCCCATGATGGTGAAACCTATAGATGAAATCAAAGTTGGGGAACAAGAAATCAAGGCTGATTTTGAAGCCAATGTTGCAAAGCAACAAACAAGAGAAAGAGAGTGATGATCAACAATCCATTTGCTCAGAGTGCAGTGTCCACTTTGGCACTATCTTTTCGGAGGATGTTGATCACACACCCATTGCAAAATCAAAGGAAAAAGGAGAAGAACAATCATCTTCTAGTTCCATTGAAGAGAAGCATTTGGAGGAGACCAAATCAGATTTGGAAGCATTGAATGAAGAAGAGATCATTGAATATTTCTTGCTTTCCTTTGGAGAATTTAATTTATTTGATGAATCCCTGGTGGAGGAGAATATTCAAGAAGACCATGCTGCCCAAAAAATTCCTTTGGAGAAACCTATTGAAGAGTTTGATTTATGAAACTTCATCTTTGGAGGAAGAAGAAGGAACTAAAGGGCCATTTTGTCTTCAAGAGACAATAGAGGAACTCCGATTGGTGACAATGTGTTGAATTTATACAAAAGTTACTTCATTAAATGCTTTGTAATGCATAACAAAGTGAGCTTCGAGATAGAAGAGGAGTTCCATGTTGCCAAGGAGTAAGGAAAAGAGCATGAACTTGTCATCTCTCTCACACAATTCATCCAAATGAGACATCAATTTTTTGTAGATGTGCAAGAAAAAGAAGATCTAGTTGTAGACAACCCTCCTTTTCAAGAAGGTATACAGGAAGACTCCATTTTTGGAGTTAAGTCTTAAATTAATGGTCACATTCGAAGGAACATACCATGCCCTATCATATACTTGGCTTCATTAGAGCCAAGGGAGGAGCTAAAACAGGTCATGTTTGCTTCTAAGGATGAGGGAGATCTTCAATGTGCCAAGGATCAACAAAAATGCCTCTAGGAATCAAGCGAGCAACAATTAGAAGAGGTATTTGTTTCATTCTTTGTTGATAGTTTAAGGAATGAAGGAGCGGAAAATAAATTTGCAGCCAATATTCCACTCCTAATCTCAATTATACTCAATGCCAAATCATTTGCATGGCTTCCAATTATGAGAAATGGAAGTTACTTCTCGTCACCAATGGAATATTTTGTTTGAAGTTTCCCATTTCTTTGTTTAGTATAAGAGTAGGGGTAGAATTGTTTTTAGCATAATAAGTTCTTCTACACACTCTACAAGCCTTACTTAAGGCATGCATAATTTCATGTTTTGTATATAATTTTTGATTGTGTTGCTCCAACTAGTACAGTGCACCATGTCCTTCAGTTGTTGCAGTAGGAAATGCATAGTTGCATGTAACATTTACAAATTTAAAATTTGAAAAAATGAAGAGCAACTAAAATAAATTAATGAGGTGATCTTAATGATTCTCTCCAAGAAAAACTACAATAAGCCTCAATGCTCATGCAAGCAATCAAAAATCAACCGACAACCCAAGCTTTAAATCAGCTCTAGTCAAAGCAACATGTTGAAAAGAATGGAACTTTCAGAAGAAGAAAGAAAGAGGAAATTAATAGAGTTCTATGGTGTCTAAACTAAAAGATGATCATCCTTCAACCTCCATAGATTGCAGCTACAATAATGAATTAAATTCAAGTTTAAAGTAATTTTCTATTCTTAATATTTTCTTATGAAAATTGAGAATGTAGAAAGTGGAAGGTCGGTTCCACGAGTGAGTAGAAACATTTCAATCATTTTGGGATCAAGTTTTAGAGTTCAGATCAGTTCAAAGCATGATTATGTAGACTTCATACCCAATAGATAGTAACAGCAACCGGTCGACCATTTAGTCGGCAAATAACCCCGTGAGTTGCCAAATTGTTATCAATTTTCACACCCTAGTAAAAAATTTTGGGAATAGGGCAAGCTTGCATTAAGGTTTATCGCAAGAAAAAACTAACTCCCAGTGTACCTAAAAGGTCCATGAAAGTATAAATATTGAGGGAGTTGAGGTGATTTGAAGATTCCACTAACTTGTGCTAAAATCCAACCGAGCTACTTCCTATCTCGCCAAGCCATTTATGACATTCACCAAGCTATGTATCATGAGGAAAGGTCGAGATGGTGATCGATTTCATCAAACTCATTTAACAAGCTATCGATTCCATTTAGATCAATTTGTTGAGTGAATGAACCAAGCTTACAAAGAAAGATCGAGCCACATAGATGTTGGCAAGTTGCAGGATGGGATGTAAGGGGCCAAATCAATAAAATGTTGTCGAGTTACTCGTATGGATGAAATTACTCCATGAAGGGGCTAAGCTAGTTTAGGTTGTAGACACCTATAATTTATCTTGAGCAATTTAAATACTTAAATTACACTAATTATACCCTTTCCCGCAAATTGACGACATATCATCAATATCACACATTTTCTCTGCTATCATCGTTAATTAATTACATTACGTTAGTTAATTAACTCTTCTATCCAACAACGATGCCAATTAATGACCTTCCATTAATCAACTCCCTTTCTATCTAGATTAATTAATTAAGCTCCCCTTTTTATCTACATTAATTAATTAATACCCCTTTCTATCTAGATTAATTAATTATTCTTAATTAATTAATTCTCTCTTCTATTTAATCAATAAATCACCATTTATTTGATTAAAATTCTCTCATAACATAAATCATACTAACTATTCCTCTAAAAATCTTCTATAAGCTTGCACACCTATTAATTAATCACTTTGGTTAATCAATAAATCCCCTCAAACCCTATGAGTCACTAACGAACAAAATAAACTCTCATAAGGTTGACGTAACCCTTTCTATACCTCCCTTATGCACAACTAACCCAACCTCTCTATCATCCCACATGTAAAGGGATGTAGATATTCTTTATCCTTTGGGCTATATAAAGAGTCCTCCTCCTACCTTTCTTCTTACACCTAAATGAGCATAGAGCATACACTATAGCCATTTTATCATCTTAGATCATTCTTCCATTAGAAGAGTTAGCCTTCTCCATTTCTTGCATTCATCCACCCAAGTTTTAAATTCATATGGAGATATGTCAAGTGGTCTTGTAGCCATGATTTGACAAGAATCCATTCTTGAAAACCTTGGGATTTCAAGCATACAATCAACTCTTTGATTGCTAGAGATCTACATAGGTTCAATCTCATCTCATTTAGCATTCAATAAGAGATAGAAGTTAATTTGTTTAGCATATTAGCTTGAAATATTCATTTCATGTTTTAATGTAGAGATGTTGATAAGTTAGCTTTGCTTAAGCTCTTAGCATGATGATGCATAGGTTTAGTTTAGCATTGTATTGAAGCTACTAGGTGTTAGTTTCAATTATACTTACATAGCTAACTAACTCTTGCATACATTTGGCACGCTCGGTGGGACACGAACCTTTGTCCCTTAACATTCTAGTTCAAATTTTATTGTTATTTCAACATTTGGCTAACCCTTTCTATACACATATGTGAAGTGATATTTATGACTTTTTTGCAATCTTACATGTGTAGAATCTCATTTAGAGATTTAATTCTAATGGGTTATTGTCAATTTCGAGCTAACATACTAAAATTTGGAGCATTTTGAACTTGTTTGTGTCATTTGGCCATATTTTGACTATAAGAGAGGCGTAGGTACACAAACCTAGGTACAGGCACACTAAACCATGCACATGCACACATCCCAACATGCACACACATTGCCATCGAATTGTACCTTTTTGCTATTGAAAAACCTGTCAAAGCAGCTAGTGCGGGCACCTAACCTCGGTGCAGGAGACACCCTAACCTCAGTGCATGCACTAATCTACTAGCGCAAATGCTTTGTGTTTGTATCGTGGCACATGTGCCCATATCCTAGTGCATGCATCTCTTGGCTAGTGTACATGCCATGTCTTAGTTTCTTTACTATCTTTTTTGTTGATCGGGTGCACACACCTATACCCTAGTGCACATGCACATATCCTAAGCGCAGCATCTCTTGGGTGGCGCCGATGCACTATGGACCTAGATTTACATAGAGGGCGCAACCGCCCTAGCCCACACACACATGCCCTAACATGCACACAGATGCTTCAATCTCCAAAGGTTTGTGTCCTAAAGTGCTAACATCATTGTAGGTTTTATTTTTACATGGGTATGTTTACATGCTTTTGCTAGACTAGACATTGGATAAACCTTGCATGCTTAATTATAAGAGTAAGGTCATGTATGCTCTTCCCTCGCATCCTTTGGGGTGATCTTGGGAATCAGAAATGATTCTTATATCTTTTCTTTCTTTGAAAATGTGTAGAATGTCCAAATTGAGCAAAGATGAATATATTTTGTATTTGAATTAAGTGTTTCCATTTTTTGATTTCTTGGATTTTGCATCGTGTATGCTCTTCTCTTGCGTCTTAGGATGATCTTGAGAATCAGAAATGGAATTTATTATTTTTATAGAAAATTACAAACCGTTACGCAGAACCAAAAATGCTTGTCAAAGAAAGGTGGAGTTGAAACAAAATTAAACTACTAATATTTTTAAGTGTGTTTCCAAAAGGTGTTCAAGAAAACCACATCTAATTAAACAAGATAAAAACACACCACAATCATCACAATGTATTTGCGAGTTCGAGATAAGGGTGCGCCCGTCCACTTAAAAATACAACATAACCCCTTTGGCATAAGTATTAAGCTACAAAAATGGGGGTGGTCCTAGGAACCCCAAAGTAGTCCACGTAAGAGGGAACCTTGTGGAAAAAACAAGAAGTGCTCCACATAACCTACTTGACTAGTATTACCATTTGTGAGATTTAGTGTCATAGGTCGTCTATATTGCAACCCCAGTGAGAGTACGTGATGGACAAATTTATTGCCCACTGTGCTTGAAGGGGGTAACGTAAAGTCGAGATACTCCAAGAATTAGTCAGTGTGAGTTTTCTTGGTAAATCAAGCTTGGTCTTAGATGACTTGTGAAACCTAGTTGAGTGAGCCACCTAGGAAGCTATCTTTGACCAGGAGCCAACTTAGACCATATCAAAACCAATTTGAGTTGAGATCCATTATTCATCATGAAATGTGTGAAGCGTTACTTTTGATTAGTTTTTCACTTTCCCTAAAAAAGGAAAAACTCTTCTGGAGTAAGGCCAACATTTTTCAACACCAATTGATCTACTTCCTTCGCTTTCTTTTGACACTTTGTTGATCAGAAGAAGAGTGAATACCCTTGTGTTTCTAATTGATTATATTCTCCACTTTAGTGTCCATTTACACTCATCCATGTTTAAAGATGATTTGTTAAACGTCTAAAGTGTGTGGATGTGTTTTTATATCATTAGTAGCCTTGTTGATCTTGATACCCAAGTCAAGATCGTCATCGTAGTTAGGCTTGGTTCATCACTTTGATTCTCCTTTGAATGGTTATCTTGTTTATATCGTGTCACTACAATTTTGGTATTTACGTCTTGTTTCTTGTAAAATTGACCTAAATATCTATATTGTGATGTTACGCTATATACACTTTAACAATTCCTAGGTATACTATCGCTTTAGTTTGATTCCAATTATTACCTTGATTTTGAAAAGTGTTAAGTGTTACCACTTGTGCATGTTATATCAATATCATCTTGATATCAATACCTTACTTTCTCGCAAAGTTTGGTTAACATATCTTAATGAAATTGTTGTGTCACTCACAATCGTGAATCGATACTTTTTGGAATATAGGTCTTGATTGGATTTGGGCTTTCTTCTAGTATACTTTATTTGGATGTTACGTTAACTTCTTGTTATTAATTACACCTTGTTCATTTATTTGAACTCGACATAGGTAGGGACATTTTTTTAATCATCTTATGACACCAACTACCTTTTTAAAAACAAATTTAGGAAGTGCTTCATTTCATTGATTGGTTTAAAACTAAATATTGTGTGATTAAATCTTGCTTAACACATTTATTTAGGAGCAATCACCGTGTCATGGTGGTTCTTTAACATCCATAATATACCTTAATTTCTTGACATTATTTTTTTCACTTAGGATTGATAAAAATATTTGAACACATTCACTGAGACACCTTAGTGAAACTATTACACGTCATGACCCTAAAACAAGATTAGGGCCCAAAAAGCATGCTTTAGAAGCAAGGCAAACACAAACTTGGAAAGCCTCAAACAAATAAGGGTCAAATCCCTTTATTGGCCATGATCTTGGGCCTTTATTCAACATGGAGAAAGAAGTAGAAGAAATGATAGATCATAGTGGTGACGAGTTAGAATCACCACATGTGGAATTTGATTTCGACCCCACCTTGTTAGATGAATTCCTCTTTAGAAACAAAGATCAGGTACTAGCACGAGTTGTGGAGTTAGGAGCTAGAATGCCTATTGAACAAGAGATAATCCCACCTACAAATGATACTAATGACAAGGAGCAACCTCTCATTAATATGGAGGATATCTTAATGCATGGACATGCTTCTACCTCTAATGTGGGAAATGATAATGTAGTGGGATATATAATTCCTTTCATTAAAATACCACGTAAAGTCAGAATAGAACATGAAAATGTTGAACAACCTTTGCATCATGAAGAAGAAGAGGAACCTCTTGAAGAAGAAGTCACTATTCAACAACAAATTTGTAACCTTAGTCGACAATTAGCTTTGTTAACATCTCATGTACAAAAAGAAACAAACAAGAATGTACAAAAGACAAAACCTAAGGTCAAAATTAGTGAACTTCACATGGATAGTCAAGGAGGAGACAATATGGAATACAATCGCATATATATCCATGCTTCTCCTACTAAAGAACAATTACTCACACAAGAAATGCAATCTATGAAAGTGACACTTACAAGCCTCCAAGAGAGTATTGTGGGGAATAGTAGAAAATATCAATACGAAGAACTATGTCCCCATCCATTTGATAAAACTATGACACTTCAACCCTTCCCTAAAAATTTTGACATGCCAAAATTTGACAAATATAGAGGGAAAGGTGACCCACGAGACCATGTAAAATATTTTTACATGGCATGCCAAGAAGTGGCCTACAGTGACAATTACCTCATACAAATCTTTCCAAAGAGTCTAGGGGGCCAAGTCTTGGAATGGTTCACTCGCTTACCTCATGGGTCTATTTTCACATTGCTTGAATTGGCAGACATGTTTGTACGACACTTCTCATACAACATAGAAAGTGACATAACCATGGTGGAATTGTGTGGAACCAAACAACGCCCCTACGAGACATTCACTAGCTTCCTGAAAAGATGGAGAGGGATAGCTAGTTGCTTCCCTTGCACATTTCCTAAAAAGTAGCTTGTGAGTATCTTTGTGCCCAATCTCAACCTAGACATCGCTTTTCATCTATAAATGCATTGTGTTCGCACATTTGAAGAGGTTATTGAAAAGGGAATTCAAATAGATAAATCCCTTATCACCAAAGGAGCCATTAAATCACACTCTAAGGATAACCAAAACGCCAAACCCACGGAAAAGCTGAAAATATTTAACAAAAGAAATAACGTGGTGGGAGATTGGATCACAGATTCCAAATGTGTACAAATGGTTCAAGTTGGTCAAACTTTTAAACTAATTAAGGGACCTTTTCAACCACCACCCAAATGTAGAACATTCACTCCTCTCAATGAACCTTTATCGTAATATTGAAGCAATTAGATGCAGCTCACATGGTGACTTATCCCACAACATAACCCTTTGATGACAATGCTCCAAATCCATCATGGTACAAAGAGCATGACTATTTTGAATTACATCATGTCAAGGTGATCTAAAAATGGTACTTAATTTTTTTCAATACTTAGAAAATTCTCATATTTAAAAATTTGACAACTGATTAAGAGTTTAAGCCAATTTTGGGAGTTCTTGAAACTGAAATCCATTTTAAAATTCACAATTGATTTCAAATCATACACTCAAACTGAAATTTGAATCCAAGTTGATAAGTGTATTCAGATCTTGTTGTGGGTTATGGATACTAAAATTTCCATTCAATCCATTTACTCCAGTTTTGTGTTTTATTTAATAATTAATCAAATAAACTAACTTGAATGTTTTTATCTGATCAAAATCTTCTAAAAACTGAAATCAAATCCACAACACAAGAACTTGATAACGGAGTTCACCCAAAGGCTACATCTCTCGGATTCACAGAAAGTGAATCAATCTATTATTGCCCAATGAAGTACAATATCCCTTCAATGTTGAATTAACAGACCTTTATACCTGAAAATGAGCTGATTCAGACCTCTTGGAACTTTGTAATTTACCATAAACGTTCCCAAGTCCATTTGTGGCCCCTACAATATTTTCACTAATAGTTTCCTATGCAATTACATTCGAAAAACGTCTACAAATTGAAATATAAAACACCTACATAAAATAGGTTTACATTTATGGAAACTAGAGGAAATTATGAAAAACTTCCCTTTTTACTCCATGGCCTGATTCAAACCAGAAGTGGTTGGAAAATGCAGATCTCTGCCGATCCTCGTGCCTGATCTGTGAAATTGTGATGGAAAAACACCTACACAGGAAAATATATAGCACTTCATGTAACAAAATTTACATTTCTAGACATATATCATAATTTTGAACAAATTTTCTTTTACACCATTGCAAAATTCAGACTGTAAGTGCCTCAAAAATGGTGATCTCTGCAAACTGGTCCTTCATTGTCCCCTCACAAACCTACCAAAAGGTCCCTTTAAATAGAAGTGATCTCATCTTCTACCACTTGCTAAAAAGTGGCGGGTTGGTAAAGCTGATAAGTATTTTGGCACAGGTAAAGGGTTCAAATCCCCTTCCATAGGTTTAGGCACCAAATTTAGCCATTGACCCCACATTTGGTGGGAAAGGGATATGATAAGCCTTTAAATAGCTTTTGGCCACAAAATCCTCCTTATCCCATGGGATTAGGCTTATTCACGTGGAATGGATTAAATAAATTATTATTATTATTATTTTAAATCCAAATCCACTAAAAACCTGCCAAGTTTCATACCCATAATATGACATTTGTCCACGTCAGAGTGTGTCACATCATCATTTGACCACAACTTTGACTATGCATATCTTTCGCATACAAACTCAGATTTGGTCCATTCAAAATGCATCAGAAAGCTTGCAATGAGATCTATACCATGGAACTAATTTTGAAACATTACAAGACCATAAATTTTTCCTTTTCACCAACTTCCATGTGTCACCTTGTCATTGGTCCACTTGTTGACATGTTGACTAGGGTTGACCCATTTACGACCTTAACTTTGACCGGTGATAGAATTTACATACAAACTCCGATTCTAAAGTTTAGCATACCATCGGAAAGGTCTCAAGAATCCCTTCAACATGGTTTAGGTTTAGGGAATTTTAGGGAAGATCTACATAGTGAAAAATCCTCTGGATCACTCCTCCCTAGTAAGACCATTTTGACCTCAAAATGGAAATTCACTCTATTTGAACTGTACACACATTCTCTGCATAATAAAAACACAGAACCCAATTTATAACATGGTAATTTTTCAAAAATATTACAATATTCAAATTCCAATAATAGTAACATAACCCAATGGCCTAAACTGCAACTGATATGACACTGCAACTGCCATATTCCTCTTTTGTACATCCTGATCCTGCACTCACCACTCACCACTGTCAATAATGTAAATGTAACCTACATTCACAACTTGTTAGTGAAAAACTTGTACATACTATTTGTAACTATATCTGATAGTTACAAATATTTAAGCCTGTCAATAAGACTTACACATGTGCAAAAACATGTATAGCATTTTTTTTTTTGGTATAAGTTGTACACTTACAAACAATGCCTACATGCCACAAATTACACAATAACAACATACTAACTACAATCCAAATATAGACATCTGAAGGATGAAGTTGTAAAAGCGTAAATAATCTTTGAAGGATGAAGTTGGTAAACCATCAAAAAAGAAAATTACATCAAGTATTTTAAACTGTCACTGATCATGCCCATAGAAGCGTAAATCTTCTTTGAAGGATGAAGTTGTAAAACCATCAAAAAGAAAATTACATCAAGTATTTTAAACTGTCACCTGATTATTTCCTCTTCAGGATACTTCACCAACACCAAAGTAGAAAAATAAATTTGGAACTTATCCTTTTTCACAATTCAATAGGATTTTCCAAAACTGCCTTGTTAGTTTGCATGTATTCCACAAATCAACTATGCAAACATAAAATTGATAAATTGCTTACCCACCTTACTCAACATATTGTCCTGTTTAGGGGGCTGATTCAATTCAATTTTTACATGTGCCACTGAAGTGGTCAAAATAGTTGGTTTAAAACTGTGATCCTTTTTAACAAACTTTAATTTTTGTTCGGATGTAGCTTCCAACATTTTTCAATTTCATGACTGGTTTCTTACAAGTACAACTTATGCAAAAAAATTGTTTACTATACATGATTTTTGCACATTTGTAAGTCTTATTGATAGGCTTAAATATTTGTAACTATCAGATATAGTTACAAATAGTATGTACAAGTTTTGCACTAACAAGCTGTGAATGTAGGTTACATTTGCATTATTGATAGTGGTGAGTGGTGGAGTGTAGGATCAAGATGTACAAAAGAGGAATATGGCAGATTGCAGTTCAAGCCATTGGGTTATGTTACTATTATTGGCATTTGAATATTGCAATATTTTGGAAAAATTACCATGCTATAAACTAGGTTCTATGTTTGTATTATGTAGAGAACGTGTGTACAGTTCAAGAGTGAATTTCCATTTTGAGGTCAAAATGGTCTTACTGGGGAGGAGTGATCCAAAGGATTTTTCACTATGTAGATCTTCCCTAAAATTCCCTAAACCTAGACCATGCTAAAGGGATTCTTGAGACCTTTTTGATGGTATGCTGAACTTCATAATCAGAGTTTGTATGCAAATTCTATCGCGGTCGAGTTAAGGTCGTAAGCAGTCAACAAGTGGACCAATTACAAGGTAACACGTGGCAGTTGGTGACAAGTAAAAATTGATGGTATTGTAATGTTTCAAAATTAGTTCTATGGTATAGAGCTCGTCGCAAGCTTTTTGACGCATTTTGAATGGACCAAATTTGAGTTCGTATGTGAAAGATATGCATAGTCAAAGTTGTGGTCAAATGATGACGTGACACACTTTGACGTGGAAAAATGACATATTATGGGCATGAAACTTGGAAGTTTTGTAGTGGATTTGGATTTAAAATAATAATAATAATAATCTATTTAATCCATTCCACATGAATAAGCCTAAATCCCATGGGATAAGGAGGATTTTGTGGCCAAAAAGCTATTTAAAGGCTTATCCTATCCCTTTCCCACCAAATGTGGGGTCAATGGCTAAATTGGGCGCCTAAACCTATGGAAGGGGGATTTGAACCCTTGACCTGTGCCAAAATAATTATCAGCCTTACCAACCCGCCACTTTTTAGCAAGTGATAGAACATGAGATCACTTCTATTTAAAGGGACCTTTTGGTAGGTTTGTGAATGAGAACAATGAAGGACCAATTTGCAGAGATCACCATTTTCGAGGCACTTACAGTCTAAATTTTGCAATGGTGTAAAAAAAAAATTGTTCATAATTCCAAGATATTTCCATAAATGTAAATTTTGTTACATGAAGTGCTGTAGATTTTCCTGTGTAGGCGTTTTTCCATCACAATTTCATAGATCAGGCACGAGGAGCAGACAGAGATCTACATTTTCCAACCACTTCTAGTCCGAATCAGGCCATGGAGTAAAAGGAATTTTTTTCATAATTTCCTATAGTTTCAGAAATGTAAACCTCTTTTATGTAGGTGTTGTATATTTCAAGTTGTAGATGTTTTTGAATGTAATTTCACAGGAAACTATCAATGAAAATATTGTAGGGGCCACGGATGGACTTGGGAACGTTTCTAGTAAATTGAAGAGTTCCAAGAGGTCTGAATCAACTCATTTGCAGGTATAAAGGTATGTTAAGTCATTAGTGAAGGGATATTGTACTTCATTGGACATTTAATAGATCGATTCACTTTCTGTGAATGGAGACGTAGCCTTCGGGTGAACTCCATTATCAAGTTCTTGTGTTGTGGATTTGATTTCAGTTTTTAGAAGCTTTTGATCAGATAAAAACATTCAAGTTAGTTTATTTGATTAATTATTAAAGCAATCACAAACTAGTTTAATTGGAAGGAAGTAAATTTCAGTATCCATAACCCACAACAGATCTGAATACACTTATTAACTTGGATTTAAATATCAGATTGAGTGCATTCTAAATCAACTATGATTATTTTATTTGGATTTGTGATAGATTTAGATATTTCACTTAAGTTGAAAATTAAGGATTAATTTGATCTTTTGGAAGATTTTAAGTTTGGGGCTTTCAAGAACACCCATAATTGATTAAAAAAATGAACTCTTGATCAAGTTGAAATCTTTTAAAGTTAAGAATCTGAGAATTTTCTAAGTACTGGAAAAATTTCAAGTACCATTTTCAATTTAAATAACTTTTTGGCCACAAAATCCTCCTTATCCCATGGGATTTAGGCTTATTCACGTGGAATGGATTAAATATATTATTATTATTATTATTTTAAATTCAAATCCACTACAAACCTGCCAAGTGTCATGCCCATAATATGCCATTTGTCCACATCAGAGTGTGCCACATCATCATTTGACCACAACTTTGACTATGCATATCTTTCGCATACGAACTCAGATTTGGTCCGTTCAAAATGCATCGGAAAGCTTGCGATGAGCTCTATACCATGGAACTAATTTTGAAACATTATAAGACCATAAATTTTTCCTTGTCACCAACTTCCATGTGTCACCTTGTCATTGGTCCACTTGTTGACTTGTTGACCAGGGTTGACCTGTTTACGACCTTAACTTTGACCGCGATAGAATTTGCATACGAACTTTGATTTTAAAGTTTAGCATACCATCAGAAAGGTATCAAGAATCCCTTCAACATGTTCTAGGTTTAGGGAAGTTTAGGGAAGATCTGCATAGTGAAAAATCCTTTGGATCACAAGGGACATAAAACTGAAAAATGTCTATGACTTCATCACTAAATCAAAGATCTCATTGAAAATGGGTAGATAGAAGTCAATATCCCAAAGAAAATTCATATGCCAAATGAAAATATGGGAATATTCAAAGAACCATTCCCTAAACATGGTAGGTCAGATGAGAAAATTTGGATCAAGGAGAGTCATCCAAAAGTTACAAGGTTGCGAACTACCTCTATACTAAGAGTGACAATAATCACTATGATTCACTAATTGTATGTATTCACTATTCCAATGACCATGTGAATACCATTCAGATCAAGGGAAAGGATTGCATTGTAAGAAAGGTACGCCCGTCTCACAATCCCAAAACCCTCTTTGTCAATCTGCAAGATGGTCGACAATCTCTTAGAATAACTTGAGAAGACATCAACTAAGATTTCAATCTTGGATATTCTTAAAATATCAAACTTACATAAGGAAATCTTGTAAAAAATATCCAAGGGTCAAGAGTGCCATTAGAAGTAGACCCTTCACATCTTTAAGCTATGGTGGTAAACATGCACCAATTGAATACATCTCCTTTAATTAGAGGGAGATCCTTGGTGAGGATCCTACACATGATCTCCCCTATATATTGAGGTATTTGTTACCCATTGGAAGATAAAATGGGTGCTTGTGGACAACATATCAGGGTTGAATATATGCAATTTGAAACTAATTAAATAATTGGGGCATAAAGAAGAAGATCTAGAATCCCTTATTATTACCATAACCACTTACGACAACGCGAAACAAAAAGGTATGACCAACTTGTCATCATACAAAGTTTCATATCTTAGACTTGGAACTTCCATATAATATGTTGCTTGGCCGACCATGGATTCATGCCATACAAAGGCCATACCATCAACGTTCCATCGGTGCATACAATTGAAACATGAGGGACATATCTTGTTATAATACAAGGATATCTAGATCCCTTTTCTCCTTTGTAGAGCTCTCAATAGATTTGTGTGTAAGGGTTCCTATACATGTCCCTCTACTAATATAGCTATTCCTCTTCAATCGAAGCTATGGAATCACGGGTAGATTTAGACTCCCTAAGTTCTTGCACCCATGAAGCTTCTACATCAACTTATCCTTTGGATTCATGGGAGATGAAGGTTCGGAATACGGTTGTGGAGAATATAATGTGCAACAAGCTCTCCTAGTTTTGGACCTATCATTGTCACCTAAAATTAGAGGTGACCCAACTATCATTTCGGACGCCCTAGAGATGAGTGAACTATTAGGACATTCTTACGGGGGTTACTCACCGAGGAGAAATTGTTAGACCCACCCACGACTTGTGTACGGAAGATACTCACTAACTTGCTACCAAATCCTAAGTATGAGAAGTCTAGCCGAATGATATATTCTATGGGCTACAAGGGTGCTGGGGATGTGGAAAGAATGAACAAGGAACAAGAGAATGTGTTCCTCTCCCACATTTCAAGAAAGAAAGATATGGTATTGACATCCAACCCTATGAATTGCACCCCAATGTTCAAGACACTACCCATTACGAGCGCGAAGATAGCTCGATTATTTAGAAAAGTGATGACAAAAATTCCCATTGTAGCCAATACAAGGATCTTTACTCCACAAACCTATTCATGGATACCGTTGTCCTTACCTTAACCCCACCGAACCTAAAATTGACCTTGTTTACCCTTTCCTTGTTGAATGGGACCAACAACGACACATACCACTTTGGAAATGTTTGAAAATGATGAGGCCATTACAGAAATTCATGGGCATTTGAGATAGAATTCCAATTGGAGACCATAAGAAGGGTTTCTACATTAACTTAGATAATTGTGCGTACTTCGGTGAGGAAGCTGAGCTTCGTGGTCAACAAAACTTAAGAAAAAGTGAGGGAAAAATTCCAATAAAAGCCTCGGTAAAAACAAATTTCAAGTCACACTTTGGTAAAAACTCTTTAATGCATTGCCTAAAAAACAAGTAACAAAATCAATGGACAAGAAAAGTGACCACACCAAGGGTGAAAATCTCATAGAGATGCCCTTGGAAGAAGATCTCAACCTTCCTCCCGATCCTACGCATATGGAGGATTTGTCAAAAATTCTAGTGGAAGAAACCATCGATGTGAATATTGGAACAGAAGACGACCCAAAAATAGTCAAACTGGGAGCTTCACTCTCAACACGAGAGAAAAATACATTCACCATGCTTCTATGGGAATTTGTAGATATATTCGCATGGTCGTATAAGGATATGTTGGGCTTGGATCCAACTTTGGTAGTGCATAACCTAGTTGTGCACGTAGACACTAAGCCCATCAAACAAAAACTCAGAAAAATGCATCTGCGGGTGGCTATGCTTATTAAAGAAGAGCTAGAAAGATTGCCAAGCAGGATTCATTAGACCTATTGATTACTTAGAGTGGATATCAAATATAGTCCTCGTACAAAAGAAACATGTTGGGATCAGAATCTATACAGATTTTAGAGACATCAATAAGGCGTGCCCAAAAGATGATTTTCCATTGCCCAATATTGATATGATTGTTGAATCAACTGCAGGATATGAAATGTTATCTCTTATGGATGGATTTTCAGTTACAAATAGATAAAAATAGCCAATGAAGATCTACACAAGATAACATTCACAACACCTTGGGGACTTTTTGTTATTAGGTAATTCCCTTTGGCCTTAAAAACACAGCATAGCCTATTAAAGGAAATGACCATGATTTTCCATGAAATGATTCATAACATCTTGGAGGACTATGTGGATGATATCCTCGGGAAATCCAAAATGAGAGCAAATCACCCGACATTTTGTGGCGTATCTTTGAACTCCGTAGAAATACAAAGTCGGGTTGAATCCAAAGAAGTGTGTGTTTTGCATCTTTGTTAGGAAAGTTGCTTGGATTCATTGTATCACAAAGAGGGATTGAGGTAGATCCAGCTAAAGTTACCGCCAATTCTTGAAATGCCTCCTCCCAAAACCATCAAACAATTGCATAGCTTACAAGGAAATATACAAGCCATCCACTGCTTCATTTATCAACTTGCTAAAAATGTCATTCATTCACCCATCTACTTAAAAAGGATGTTGCCTTTATTTGGGGACCAGAGCAACAACAGGCCTTTGCCTTGCTTAAGCAATACTTAGCCAATCTTCCTATCCTCATGCCTCCAACTCCCAGTGAGCCACTCTTGATGTATATTTCTGCTACTCAATTTTCTATTGGGTTGGTCACCCAATATGACCTCAGCCACAAAGAAAAATTCATGTATTATCTTAGTCGTACCTTAATTTCTTATGAGCTCAACTATCCTCAAATTGAAAATGCTTGTTTAGTTGTTGGTTTTACCTTCCAAAAACTTCACCATTACCTATTGAATACTAAAACTAATCTTATATCCAAAGTTGACCCACTCAAATACCTATTGTCAAAACCTACCCTTACAGGAAGAATGGATAATTGGATCATTTTGCTTAGTGAATTTGACATTGAGTATGTACACAGAAGTCAGTTAAAGGATAAGTACTCACCGATCAGTTAGTAGAAGCACCATTACTAGGAACAGAACATATGAGTCTGAATCTTCCAGACACATCATTAATGTATATTGAGGAATCTATCATGTGGCAAGTGCACTTTGATGGATCTTTCAATTTCTATGGCTTGGGAGTAGGTGTAGTGTTAATTACTCCTTCAGGTGACCCCATACCTCAAGATTTTCATCTTGGTTTTCCTTGTATAAATAATATTGCAAAATATGAGGTGCTCATCGTTGGGATGAAGCTAGCAATCAAATGGGATATCCACCATGTTAAGATCGTTGGTGACTTGCAATTGATCATAAAACAAGTCAACGATGAATACAAAGTCAAGGAGGAGAATATCATCCCCAACAAGAAACTCGGTGGAAAATTTGAAAGAGTATTTTGTGCGTATTACATTCCAATAGATTCCAAGAGCACAAAACATATCCACATATGCTATGGAAACCATAGGTTCTATGCTACGAATTCCACCGTAAAGCAATGATATGTTGTTCTTTGTGGAGAATCTACGCTAGCTCGCATATGACATACCGGAATCTGTTTGGCTTGTGAAGTTTTGGTCCCTATTCCCCATGGTATACACACATCTATGCTTATCTTAAACACAACACATTCCCTCCTAACATATCCCATTATGAAACAAATCCTTATCCACTAGATAGCCCGTTACACCCTCTTAGGAGATACACTCTATCATCATGGCTATGATGGGAATCTGTTACGTTGTCTAGATGTAACAGAGTCAGTCTAACTAATTAAAGAGGTACATGAAGGGGTGTGTGGTACCCATACAAATAGAATGGTTTTAACAAAGAAATTGTTAAGGGTAGGCTACTATTGGCCTACCATGGAAATAGATTGCTACAACTATGTGAGGAAATGTGTACTATGTCAACAACATGGAAATTTCATCCATGCACCGTCCGCAACCATTACAAAACCGATCATAACCCCATGTCCATTTTCCAATAATAAGGACTTGATTTAATAGAGAAGCTCACCCCTACCTCATCTGATGGTCATACCCACATCATCATAGCTATAAAATATTTCACTATGTGGGTGGAGGATGTTCCTTTAACTTATGTAATGGGTGCTCAAATTTCAAATTTTATCATGAATCACCTTATCTCATCAAGTATGGCATTCATGTGGCCATAGTTACTTGAAAATGGAAAATCATTAAAGAACATGGTAGTGAAAGATCTCTGTCATCGATTTCAAATAAAATTGAAGTGGTCTATGCCATATTATCCTCAAGGTAATGGGCAGTGAAGCCATTAACAAAACATTGGTCTGGATCATGGAAAAGATGGTGACTAAGACAAGTCACAACTAACATTTGAAAATTCACCCAATCCTTTGGGCTTGTAGGACCTACATTCGTACTCCTACTAGTGCAACACCCTATTCCTTAGTATTTGGGGCTGAATCCATCATCCCATTGGAAATCAAGTTTCTTTCCCGAGAATATCTCCTTGGGATTATCTAGACAAGGATGAGGATTACAGAGTGGTCAGGCTGGCATAATTAGAACTCCTAGATGAAAATCACATCTGTTCCCTTAACCATATCAAGGTGTGTTAGAAAATGGTCTCCGTAAATTATAAAAAAGGATGATACCCCATCGGTTTGAGGTCGAGATTTGGTCATGAAAGAAAATCGGTTCAACACAAGGAAAAAAGAGAGAAGAAAGGAAAGTTTGAACCACATTGGTTAGGACCTTATGTCATTGTAGAAAAATATGGAATGTGAGCATACAAACTTGCCCATCCCAATGGCGATGATCTTCATGAGCCTATGAATGCCATGCACCTCAAGCAGTTCTATGCTTAAACATGGCATGGAAGTCAAAAACACACAAACAAACAAAAAAGTAAAAATGATCAAAATACAAAAAAAAAAGAGAAAAGAAGAAAAATAGAAAGCAATTCATCCATATGTGAAAACCACACAATTGTGGCACCTTGGGTAGGTCCCTTGGTGAAAACCAGTTTTTGGCGCCTTGGGAGGATTCATTGTTCACAAAAATCTTCAGATCAGAGGGTATTTTAACTTAGCCTAGGGCTAATTCCACGCCTACATCCGAGATTCCCTGTGAACCTATCCTATCAAGATTTGATCCAAATTTTTCTCCTCTTGTAAATCGGTGAAGGGATGGTCTTTGTATATTCCCCATCAAACGTTGGGGGCACTTCTACGACTTCACCTTCTTTTTATAAACACGTGGCACTTGCCCTTGTATATTCTCTGTCTAATCTTTGAGGGGCATCCACATTTCTTGGTTACCTATGCATAGCTTTGGAAAAGCTTATAATATCACAAAAACATTCAAATATGTTCAAAATCGCAAAAACATTCAAATATGTTTAAAAATCACAAAAACATTCAAATATGTTCGAAAATCACAAAAACATTCAAATATGTTTGAAAATCGTAAAAACATTCAAATATGATCAAAATCCAAAATAATAGAAAAACAAAAAACACAAAAAAAGTAGAAAAGTGTTTCACAAAACAATCTTACAAAAACATAACTTTAGTTTACTTACTTTATCTTATTTCTTACTTTATTTGTGTACATTGTTTGCTTGTATAGTTGTTGCTTGTTTGTACATTTGTATAGTTTGTTGCTTAGACATACTTTGATAAGATTCATCTTTTTTTGCTTAGATTAGATTCATTCTTACTTGTACATATGAAGTGTTTTTTTGCATGCTTGTAAATAATTGTACATAGTTGTGTTAATTCATGTTGGTTAGCATTGTATATTTGGTTGGGTTTGTTAAAATTTTCTTGTGTCTCGCTTGTTGCATGTATATAGTTTGTTATCACATCATCATATCTCCATCAATATCATCACATCTAACATCATTTATACATCATATATAAATAAACAAATAAGTATACATCATACATGAATGCTAAGATAATAATCGCATATCCTATCATCAAATGGGGGCAAGAGGGATCGTAAATATCAAAATCTATCCCCCGCACCAATATCATGATGTCATCTCGTCCACTAATCTAGAGCATCACATGTATAATAAAATTGATATCATCTATGGATCTATCATGTAAAAATCAAACACATGTGGTAAAAACATCTCAACTATCATCATGATACATACAAAGTGTGAAATCAAATCATATAACATCAAACTCTAATTTTTCTTCTACTTGTCGTGAATAATTATTTTTATTTAATTTTTCATTGTGTTGGGGAATTATTTGCCCACCGGTACTCATTTCTTCTCACTAGGATAATTTTATTGCTCCTACGTGAGGTCGATTCTTCTACACACTCCATCGAATAATTATTTTTATTAAATAATTATTTTGTTAATCTTTCCGTTGTGTTGGGGCATTATTTTCCGCATGTTGCTTCTTTCTTCTCCCTAGGGCATTTATTTTTCTCTTGGGAGATTCTTGTTTATTCTTCTAACTTTTTCTCTATCCAAACTGTCAAAAGTCTAAAAAAAAGAAAATCAATTCAAAATCCAAATTTTTTAAAACTTTTTCAAAAATCCTAAAAATTGTAAAATTTGCAAAACTAGGTAAACCATCTCATA
Organism: Taxus wallichiana var. yunnanensis; assembly: GCA_018340775.1. NCBI lineage: Eukaryota > Viridiplantae > Streptophyta > Pinopsida > Cupressales > Taxaceae > Taxus > Taxus wallichiana. Next base: position 58,455,549 of record CM031238.1, on the reverse strand, counting down.
ACGGCTGAAACTTGTGTCTTGCGCATGGTATTATTTCCATATCTTGCTGGAAATTTCACATCTTCACAGATCAAATGACTCACGGATCATCAGATTTACAACCATTTACAAATCTAGTCTGCTGCTTGCTTTGTTAGTATTCTAGGGCACATCTAGTTGCTTGGTATTGTTTCGTGGCGCACTACGCTTTCTCATTGGACCCGAGCGCCCTTTATCATCTTCCCTTGCATGTATCTTTGCTATGGGCATCATTTTTCACCCTTTTCTCCAATCATAAATTTTTTAGAACTATCTTGATTGTTGCAGTTGGAATATGTGTGTTTGTACTTGTTTTCCCTGTTAAATGAGCTTGTTTCCTTCTCATATTGCATTACTTTTTGTATGTTACATTGAGTTGGTGTTTTCAGCAATGGAAAATTGTTCGTAGTATGGATTTTTCATGTCATTCTAATTTTTTCATAATCTTATATTTTTAATAAGGACCGATGACGTAGATCTTTTGGCAATATGATGACATTAAGGTTGTTGCCAATGCAAGGGATGAAAGCTAGTTCTTCTCTCTACTTCTCCATATTTCTTCTACATCACCCTCCTATCAACACTATTCTTCTAATTCACATGGGGCATCCTACCCCTACCCATTCTTCTATCCATTTTGATCACCTTTTCGATTGTCGATCACCTTTTATCATCATTCCATTGACACTCGAGGGGCATCTATCACTTCTACTAATTTTTTTCTATGTCTTCAAAATTTTATCTATCTACTATCCTTGAAGTGGCGTCACTTACGCCACCTCAAAGAGGAAAATGTAGACACCTATAATTTAGATCGAGCAATTTAAATACTTAAATTGCGCTTAATTACACCCTTTCTGCGAATTGATGACATATCATCAATATCACACATTTTCTCTGCTATCATCGTTAATTAATTACATTACATTAGTTAATTAACTCTTCTATTCAACAACGATGCCAATTAACGACCTTTCGTTAATCAGCTCCCCTTTCTATCTAGATTAATTAATTATTTATAATTAATTAAGCTCCCCTTTCTATCTACATTAATTAATTATTTCTAATTAATTAATACCCCTTTCTATCTAGATTAATTAATTATTTTTAATTAATTAATTCTCTCTTCTATTTAATCAATAAATTTTCATTTATTTGATTGAAATCCTCTCATAACATAAATCATACTAACTATTCCTCTAAAAAGCTTCTATAAGCTTGCACACCTATTAATTAATCACTTTGGTTAATTAATAAATCCCCTCAAACCCAATGAGTCATTAAAGGACAAAATAAACTCTCCTAAGGTTAACTCAACCCTTTCTAAACCTCCCTTATCCAAAACTAACCCAACCTTTCTATTATCCCAAATGTAAAGGGATGTAGAGATTCTTTTATCCATTGGGCTATATAAAGAGCCCTTCTCCTACCTTTCTTCTTACATGTAAATAAGCATAGATCATACACTATAGCCATTTTATAATCTTAGAGAGTTCTTCCATTAGACGATTTATCCTTCTCCATTTCTTGCATTCATCCACCCAAGTTTTGAAGTCATATGGAGATATGTCAAGTGGTCTTGTAGCCATGATTTGACAAGACTCCATTCTTGAAAACCTTGGGATTTCAAGCATACAATCAACTCTTTGATTGCTAGAGATCTACATAGGTTCAATCTCATCTCATTTAGCATTTAATAAGAGATAGAAGTTAATTTGTTTAGCATATTAGCTTGAAATGTTCATTTCATGTTCTAATGTAGAGATGTTGATAGGTTAGCTTTTCTTAAGCTCTTAGCATGATGATGCATAGGTTTAGTTTAGCATTGTATTGAAGCTACTAGGTGTTAGTGTTATCCATATTTCCACCCCGACAAAATTAGATCACCCACGACCCCGTGCAGAAAGAAATTAAAAAAATGGTTCCATCGAATGAGCCCATGCTTCAAATCCATGCAGACAAGTATTCAAGAACTCGGGCGGGATCTAAAATGGAATAACAAGGTCGAGGAAGGAATTCGAGTAGTTTCAAAGAACTAGAGGCTCAAAGGAAAGAAATGAAAAGATTCAAAGTCTTTGGGCTTCGCAAATGGTTCAGAATAGGCCCAAAAATGACTAAGTATGGAGGAGACAACGGAAGCTACCAAGTGTCCAAACGGTGCACCTCCAAAGATTAAATCCAAAGGGGTAAACTCAAACTTGCGCTAGCCCTCCATGTAGCAAATGGTCAATAGAGGTAAAAGGAGAGCGGGCACAAAATTACTAAGTATAGAGTGCAGCGGAAGGTGCCACGTGTCTTAACGATGCTCCTTTAAAGGTAAAATCTTGAGTGGGTTTCCAAATGAGCGCGGGCCTTCCACATGTCTCGAGTTCAAAAGGGATAGAGTCGGGGGTTGAATAGTCAAAGAATTGAGACAAGCCAATGAAGGGTGCCAATTGTCAACATGGTGCTATTTCATAGGTAAAATATGGGGCGGGTTTCCAAACAAGCGTCAGGTCGCCACATGTCCAGTGGTCGATGATTTCTGCCCCGCAAGAAAAGAGACTCGGGAAAATACAAATAATCCTAAGGAGCTCACGGAAGCCACCACATGTCATTCCAGAGTGATTTAAAAAGTGAAAGGCGTGGTTCAAATCTCTAGGTGCATGAGACTGCCACATGGACCCAAAGTACAAAAACTCTAAAATATTGCGTGCCCACGATCCAAATATTCAAATGGCCATATCTTTTGACTGGAGACTCAGATTTGGGGGAGAAGACTTTTTGGAAATGTATCGACACCCTCTACGCCATAGAAATATAAAATATCATTCTTAACAGGATTTGGTGGGTGAAAAATGGGAAAATATCTTCCAGTCCATTAATGCAGAGCCCGATTTCTCCAACTACCAGATCTGATTTGATTTGATCCACCGGGGAACCAGACATGACAGATTTGGGGTGGATTTGAGAAAGGCATTGATTGATAGTGGTTGAGATTTCAAAGCAGGATTCAATGCGTATCTCTAGGTGGTTGAAGCAGGATTCAAATTTTTCCCTCCTCTCTCTCTTATTCTTCCTATATATTGTAACAGAGGGGCATATTCAAAAGGTTGGTCATTGTTTCTCTGTTGCCCCCTCTCTCTTTCTTCCTTAGGGTAGAATGTAGAGTCTAAGCCTCCTCCCATGGCTCTGTAATGGTGTTTTCTTGCCTCTTGCCCACTAATGATGTACTATGTAACATTTTGGAGCAATAGAATCTGTTTCATGATGCATCTGTCCATCCTTGGCTTATTTTGTTGTCTCTTCTTACCTCTCATCGTTGTAGGGTATTATGTGCATACTCTGATGTTCATTTCAGGTCCAAGGAACTGTGTTTAATGGGTTTTGACGTGGTGTCTATGTGAAATATATCTTTGGTCTATGGTGTATCTTGTCCACCCTCTCCTCTGCTCACCTCTCTCCACTTTAGGAGGTCAGGTCTGTGATTTAACCACTTCCTTTCTCAGTGTATCACCGCTTAGTGTAAGCTATTTCACCCTCTCTCTCTTTGTCCCTTGGAATGGTTAGATTAGGATAGAATAATTTATTGTTATACTAGAGTAGCTTGTGGCGGGTATATTAGGAAGAAAGAACCGGCTTTCTCTGGAGGTACATCTCAAGTTTTGCAAGTCCCACATCTTGAGAGATGATCCCATGTTGTGTAATCACACCAAATGCCTCGCTTCACGCCTGTGCCATTTGAGGGTGCTTTGTGATTCTACACTAAATTTTTTGGCATGCCCTATGGGACAGTTTTAAGTACCTCACCACTTCATCTTAGCAGTTTGGTGTGTTCTTGTTAAGGTTCAACCTTTTGAGGCACATGCAAGCACATCTAATGACTCCATCTAGTAAAAAACCCATTCTTTGAGTTACAGACCTTTTCCATCCATTTCCACTCATTTTCATCCATTTTCTTCTTCCATATCTTTCATTTTCTCCCACTCCATGAGGTTGTGCAATCATGACTTCATTCCCTTCATGGAACTCACACTTACAATAATGCAGTTCACCTCCAATGCATTTCCCAACTCCTCCAAATCAACATTATAATCAGATCCAAGACCATTATGCTTACCCATATGAGCAGGTTCAAAGTCAGTTTGGACATGGAGCTTATCAAGAACAAGGGGACACATATAATGGTGACAACTATGTGGAGAATGTTAGTTTATTGGAGAAAATTCAAAAAAATAGAGGCTGGCATGGTTCAGTCAAGGGGCATAGCACAAATGAAGGCATTCAATATTGGTTGCAGGGCATCTTGTCCATGGGAAGGCCCTTTACCAATACATTGCAACCCATAGGAGATTCTTGGCTTCATGGTTGAAGTCTTTGCCTCAACTTACATAGTGGATTGAGGACATTGAGGGTTATGAGAAAAGTGTGAGACAACCTTGTCAATGGGTAAGTCCACCACCTCTTAGCTCTTCATTTTCTCTTCCTTAGTCTTTATCATTTCAACATGATCAAGAGTCAATCCCCTCAGTTGGTGCCCCAAGTGTTGGTTTCTCTTCTCCATTCCCTGATCTTCCACCTCATCTCAGTTCTTCTATCCGTTTCCCTTCTAAATAGTCATCCCCTCCAAACAAACAAGAAGTTCCACCTCCCTCCACACCAAAAACAATTGCAAAGCTGGTTGAACCCCAACCTGCCACTCCTCTTTCTTTCCCAAGTCCATGTTGGGAAGATACTCAAGAATCCAGTCAAGGACAACAAGAAGAGGAGCTTAATAGAAAAGAAATAACAAACAATCGATGAGTTAGGTCATTAAATTTGGGTTTACAAAGATCCCTTGATGGTCAATCCAATAGAGGAGGTTAAGGTTGAAGAGCCGGTGGTGACCGAGGATGAATTTGCGAGTAGAAGGAGGACCAACAGGTTTCAGAGGCCCCAAGTGTGGATTAGGCTATAGAAGAACCTTCAGTTCTTCCTCCCACTTCATCCCCTTTGAGCTCTGATGTTGAAGAAGAGTTTGATCTTTCAAACTTCATGTTTGAGGAAGAGGGAAACCATGGTGAGAAATTTTTAGATCAGGAGGACACCATGGAGGAGGTTGAGCACATGCAACAAGAAAACAACGAGGTAGATTATCTATCTGACTTGGAGGATTACTTTGATGGAGAAAATCCCATGGAGATCACATCATTTTCTCTTCCATCATCCATCTTCCAAGCATATGAGCCTACTGCCATGAAGGAGGGAATTCAAGAGCAGAATCCTATGTCTCACAATGTATCTCTGGAACCAAGGTTGGAAGATATGAGTCTTCCATGTTCTTCACAAGAGAAGGAAGAAGAACAGCTAGCTCCAAGCCCAGTTAAAAAGGAGCATATGGAGGTGACCAAGACAAATTCAGAGGCATTGAGTCGTGAGCTGGTTGCACAAGAAAATACAGCCCCTCTCCCATTCAACCTCTCCAAAAGTCTGATTTTTGGAGGATCCTGAAATCATTAGCTTCATGTTTGAAGACGAAGCCTCATATGGTGAAGATAGCGAAGATTTTAAGATCACCATGCAAAAGGGAGAGGCCTTGTTACAACAGGACAATAAAGATTTTTATTTCCTATTAGACTCAAAATAATGTTTTGATAAGAAGGAGCTAGTTGGAATTGCAATCTTTTCTCCCCCATCATTCATTCTTCAATCACAAGAGCCTGCTGCCATGGAAGAGAGCGTGCAAGCACAACCTATAGTTTGCAACATGCCTCCTGAATCAAAGTTGGAAGATTTTGATCTTCCAAAAGTCACACCTGCTGCAGAGGAAGAGAAAGAGTATGAGGCTATCATTCCTCCCACACCATCCATCCATGAGGGTCAACAAGAAGGCTCCATTCTTGGAGTTAGAGTTCAAAACCATGGGCAGATTCAAAGGACCATACCTTGCCCAATCAGATATGTCGTGCCTCGATTCAAACCACCACTTGAGACCAAGAAACAAACTAGGATTAGCTAGGAAAATTATGGAATATTTTTTTATTAAGAGTGTTTGCAAAGAGGGTTACAAGATCTCAGTTAGCACAAACTAGACTTAGGTTAACAATCAAGACTGACTTGCAATAATTACTTCTAGCAACTATTAGCTACAAGCACAAGGTCAAACAAGAGGTTTAAATTCATCACTTAGGTTAGGAAGGTAAATTCTCTCTCAACCCTGCTTTAAAAGGCTTATAGGGTTCAACTCGATTTTTCACACAATTAGAGTCATCAAAACTTTCCTAAATCATGCCCATTGGATAGGAAATTTTCTCACCTTTCCAACCATATAAATAAGTCCTCCTAACTCCTTATAAATCTCAAGTTATGGTCCGATGGAGTTTTGGGGAGAAATTTTCCCTTCGGGGGAGTCCGCGGGCTCGGGGAGAAAATTTGTCCTTTGAGCGGTTGGTGGAGCGGGAGGAAAATTGAGAATTTTCCTTCCTTGAGCGCAAGAGCACAAAACTCCTCCACGGCCCCGTGGGTCGACGGGAAGACACGTGGTACCTCTTGATTGGCACGTGGAAAAGTGAAGCGGCGGGGTAAGTTGGAAAATTAGAGTTTATAGGCCAAAATCCCAAGGGAGAAATCCATCACGTGCCTCCACCAAGGAGACGAGGGGAGGGAGAAATGCATAAAAATAAACCTAAGCTAAGGAGGTGATGCACCGAGGAATGAAGAACATATGTCTTGCCAATAAACACAAACCAATAAAATGTAATGCAAAAGATATGCACAGATGGCCAGATTCACAGTGAAGATCGAGAGGATGCAAATAAACACGTAGAGGGTTGAGAAAACATCCACAGATATGCATTAATTCGTTCAAGGGTGATACAACACTGCAAAATGCCAAGAGGCAAGGTTGCATTACAATTTCAAATGGGAAGGTCCTTGCTCCACAAATCCACCTGCCAGGGAGAAGAAGGGAGGAGGCACAAAACAAAAATGTCCAACCTTGAGGAAAAGCCCATCCTTTACAATTTATAGAAGGGAAAGAGATGGAGAAGTGAGAAAATCGAGATTTTCCCAACCACCTCCAAAACTGCGCCTAACTCCATCCATCATGGCGGTACGTAAGAACCTCAACGACCAAAAAATGGCGAACTGTCATATTTCCCGCGTCAGGTCCATTTTGGTCGGGTTCGGGACTCTCTTCTGCATCCGCATCGGGCTTGGAGGACACCGCGGCATGTGTTTGATGTTCGTGCTTTCCCGAAACCCGCACCCGCCGCTATTACCAAATTTCCTTTGTTTCGGGTTCGGGGGTGTAACTTGCATATGCATCGGGCTTGGGAGGTGGCGCAACATGTTTTCCCTCCATGCTTTTCCGACTTGTTCGCCCGACCCGGAAACCTGATTTCCCCTTGCTGTCGGGTTTTGCGACCCTTCCGACATGTTGTTCCTGTCAGGTTTTCTGTTTCCTCCGACATGTATTCATTTCCCTTTGTGTCGGGTTTGAGAGGTCCTCCGACATGTTCCCCTGAATTGCTCGCCCGACCTGCTGTTCCAACTTAGAAACCCAATCTCCCTTGTATTTACCCGGGGGGAAAAATATACAACAATTTGGCGACTCACGGGGTTACCTGCCTGCTAGGTAGAAGATCAATGGCCTTCTAGCGATCCATTGGGCATGGAGTCATAAGCAATAACCTGAAATCGACCTGATACCGCAACTCCTTCTCCGAGAACACGCTGAACCGTAGAAAACCAACCCAGGAGCAACAAAACCTATGCCAAAGCACTTAGGGAAACTGAAACCTAACTACAACAAAACAATGTGCACACGCACTTAGGGGAATTGAAATCTAGGCTAATATTTACAAGGGTAGAACTTTTCTCTTTTCAGTAGCAATGTTTAATATAGATTCCGTTGACCGGAATCGGGAGTTCTTCTCCGTCCAATGTAGACAATTGGAAGGCATTGCTATTCTTACATTCCGTGACCATGTAGGGGCCACTCCAAATGGCATCAAATTTGGAATGCCTTCCCGGTTTTGCCCGATCTGCATCCCATTTCAGAACTAAGTCCCCTTCCGAGAAGGTCCTTGCTCTTGCTTTCTTATCAAACCATCTTTTCACTAAGGCCTGATCTTTCTCAATCGTTTGAGCTGCATGCTCTCTAATTTCTTCCAATTCCATCAACTCTGCATACCTAGCCTCCATTGGTTCGAACTCAGCCAACTCCAACTGCTTCATGAACTCCAATGCAGGCAGTTCTAATGATACAGCACATCGCCTCTTTTCCATAGACCAACTTGTAAGGGGAATTCCTGTAGACCTCTTTGGTGTTATCCTGTCAGCCCACAATGCTGATTTTAGCCTGACCTATGCCATGTTCTTTGATTTTCATCCGAGTCCTCCCGATGATTCTTAGCAAATTTTTGTTTGTGGACTCTGCCTGTCCATTACCCTGCGGGTAATAATTTGAAGAGGTGCTCAAATAGATTCCATTCTTGATAGCCCATTCTGTAATCCTGGAACCTATGAATGCCAATGCATTTATGCGATATGATAGTGGCGGCACATCGAACTTGGTCACTATTCCTTCATAAAATCTAGTATGTTAGACTCATTTGCTTCTTTGAGCGCCGCGCTTTCGGTCCACTTGGTGAAATAGTCCGTTGCCGTGAGAATCCACTTGTGGCCTTGGCTTGAGTTTGGGTTGATGACCCGACGAAGTCCAATCCCCATTGCATAAATGGTTGGTCAACCAAAATTGGGTGCAATGGAAGTGCTGCTAGTCTTTCTTTGCCTGTGAAGAGTGCACATTTCTTGCACTTTCTTATCCATGTATAGCAGAGATCCATGAACACCGGGCCAATAATACCTCGCTTTCATTATCTTGAGAGCTGTTACTCGTGGGGCGAAATGTCCGCCAGAATCTCCATTGTGAAAATCTCGTAACACCCTCTCAATTTGACCTGTCCCAATGCACCTCAATAGAACTCCATTGACGTCCCTTTTGAACAAAACACCATCAACAAGCACATATGGAATGGCTTGTAATCTAAAGTATCTCCTCTTTGCTTTGCTCAGTTCTGGAGGGCATAGGCCTGTCTGTAGGAAGTGTATCATATCCTGAGTCCAACAAGGAGTAGGCACATCATCATTTTCATGTTCTTGACCATCCTGTAGTACCAAGGCAGTCTCTTCTTCATCACCTGCTTCAACTTGTTGACTCAAGGCTAGCTGCTCACATAGTCCCTTCCCACGTACTAGTTTGGTGACCTTGATTTCAATGTCATATTCCATGACACGAGTTATCCATCCTGCACGTTTCTCATTCAGATCCTTGTTTAGAAGGAAGTCCTTGACTCCCGCATGGGAGACCATCAATTGGATCTTGTTGTTCGAGACTAGGTGCTTGAATTTCTTTAAACTCCTGATCACTGCAAGGACATGCTTTTCAATGAAAGAGTATCTAGTTTCATATTCCTCCAAGCCTTGACTGAAGAAAGCAACTGGTTGCTCTAATCCTCCTTTGTTCTGTTGTACCAGGATCGCAGAAATCGTGTCCCCACCACCAAAGGCATATAGCACGAAGTCCTTGGAGAAGTCTGGATCGACGAGAGTTGGGGCTTGAGATATAGCCTCTTTTATTGCCTCAAAACTTGCCTTGCCTTCAGATGTCCACTTAAATGCCATGCTCTTCTTTAACATCAGCATTATTGGCTTTACGAGAGCTGCAAAGTTTGGAACAAACCTGTGGACGAAATTGATCCTTCCTAAGAAGCTTTGAAGGGCCCTCTTGTGACTTGGCAGTGGCAATGCTCGAATTGCTTCAACTCTTTCTGGGTCAATCGTCAACCCCTCCTTTGAAACAATATGGCCTAGAAGTTTTCCCTCGTGAGCCAAGAATATGCATTTTTTGGGATTCAATGATACCCCAAATCTTCTACACCTCTGAAATACCTGCCTTAGATGAAAGAGGTGATCCACTGCATTTTTTGAGAATACAGTGATGTCGTCAAGATATATTAGAACTATTTTATTGATCAACCCCTTAAATGCCATATCCATTGCCCTTTGGAAGGTGGCTCCAGCATTTGATAGGCCAAATGGCATCTTCTTGTAGGCATATGTGCCCCATTTGGTGGTGAAAGCCATCTTGAACTGGTCATCCTCTTTCACCATCACCTGATTATACCCTGAGTAGCCATCTAGGAGAGAGAATCTCTCTGAACCGGATACTACTTGCAATATTTGTTCCATTGAAGGGAGTGGGTAATGATCTTTGAGAGATGCCCTGTTGAGGTCTCGGAAGTCCACACATAACCTAATTTCTCCGCTCTTCTTCCTGACCGGAACCAAGTTCGTAACCCAGCTTGAGTGCTTGATCGAGAATATAATGCTTGCCTCTATTAGCTTGTTTAGCTCTTTCTTCATTAGAGGCTCAATGTGAGGGTTGATTGGTGGTCTCTACTTACATCGATGGGCTTAACATCCGGATCCAATTCTATGGTATGTTGTGCCAAATTTGGATCGAATCCTCTTAAGTCTTCATAGCTCCAAGCGAAGACATCTGGAAATTCTTGGCAAAGCTGTATGAAATCTGATTTCTCCTGCTTAGTGGCCACTTTACCAATTTGAAGTGTTTTGTTTTCCCCAACTAGAATTGGCTCTGAATCTTCTCTCTTGACCTGTATGTTAGCCTTTTCCTTACGGAGCTGGTCGTTAGGGTTGAAGATAGACTCCAACGTTACTAAACCCTTGGGAAGCTTGTTTGTTCGCAGCTGCACTACTTGATCCCCGTACTGCTACTCTAGCCTATCCTGATTTCTAGCTGAGAATTCAGCTTCTTCTTGCAAGAAATTGACGATCTATTGATCGTTCTCAAACACCTGCCAGCTTGTGTTGTTATCTGGAACTGCTGGCCTCACAACCACATGGATGTGTGGCTGCGATTTTTCTCTTCTGATGCTGTTAACCACATCAAACGTTGCTCCAACTGCTGCGAGCCTGTCCGCGGCCTCATTTTTCTTCCTGGGTATGGATACAATGTTGAAAGCTTCGAAATCCTCAATGAGGTCCCATACCCTATTCTTGTAGCTCCTTAGCAGGTCATTCTTTGTAGCATGTTGTCCCCTAACTTGGTTGACAATCAACTCACTATCTCCAAACACCTGCAAGTTCTTTATGCCCCTTTTCCTGGCCCAATGGATTCCATGAATCAAGGCCTCATATTCGGCCGTGTTGTTTGAACAAGAAAACTGGAAACGAAAAGCTGAATAATACTTGATGTCTTGTGGCGAAATCAACATTGCACCACCTCCAGCACCTTGTCTGCTTCTCGAACCATCAAAGAATAATTTCCAAACTTTGCTTTCATCTCTTTGTTCAGGCTGAATGATGTCGGGAATGGGTGAATTCTCTTCGTGTATACAATACATGCCCAATTCGGATTCTTTAATTTCCTTATAGGGGTCAAATTCATGACTTTTTTTTGCCCATTCATCCAAAGTTAAATCAAGAATTCCCTCGACCTTAGTACCTGCTTCGAGATCACTTGAATACTCCTCCCGACCAAAGGTGAGCAATTTGCATTGATAGGATTTGGTACATGAGGCTCAATATGGAAATTGGCAATTGATTCGATATGATTGTTGCTTTGGCCCCGTACCTTGTTCTGAAAATCATGTGCGACCAATCTGCAGATAAATATCCACCAATTTTTGCAGTGAAGTCTCTTGATAAACACAACGCGAAGAGTGGCGGGAGGTCAATTACAGACACATCTTGCAGGACTGTAACATTAGGACATGAATGTAGTGTTAGGCTTAACCCCTTGATGACCCCAACTGTTCCCACTGCTGTTCCATCTAGTTGTACTACCCCTTTCAGCACTGGCTCATACTTCAAACCCAGTTGATCCGCTATTTGCTTCGGCATCACTGAACTACTTGCTCTGAATCTATCATGCAGTTGTGTACCAAGTGGTTTCCAACAATCAATGAAACATAGAATGGTGGAGGCTTAAAATTTTCCTTGTCGGCCCCCATCATGTTGCCTTTGATTGCATTAGTGAGAACTTTCCGTGTCCCCGGCTTCGATACATTTGTGGCGGATCAATTAGCCATTGCGAAGCTTGCAATAAATCTTGTTGCCCGGGATCGCAAGTGATTCCTACATGGAAATGTTCACATGTGTCTTCTTCATTTGATCGATGATGTTGAAGGGGGATGAACTGTCTTTTTGCTGCCCCTTACTTGGTGCAACCTTTTCTGGAGCTTGAACAGGCGCATGCGTTGCTACAACCGGTACCTTAGACTGATTTTGCACATTTGGAGCTATGTTTGGTCTGCTGACCCCCTGTTGTGTAAGAGTGGGTTGAGAAACAACTGGATTGGGCGGTTGTTCCTCTACTATGCCTCTTTTCTTTGACCGTGTGTTGGCAGCCACGCCTTGAAAAGGCTGTTGGTTAACTCCACAGAAGTCTTCCGTTTGCCAATTGGCCAATGTGGTTTCGTCGGAGGTCATTCTTGTTGCGTTTCTTCTTGCTGGCCGATTCCCGCTCGGCTTGGTTCTTGAGGAACACCAATGGTTTGCACCATCAAGGCCGATTCGATTGCACCATTGAAACATCTTGATCGATTGTGAGGAGATTGCATGGGTAACACCGGTCGTACTCTGTGCCATGTTATTTTGTATCGGGACCAAGGCTCTTGAGGACGCCACCGTATTTGGATCATACAACCGAAATGGCTTGGCGACTTGAGGTCATGTCCTTGGTTCGCTTTGATTTACTGACCTGAGGTGGTGGTGGTCTATTCTGTTGGTATGAGGGCCTAGCACAGCATGCTGCGCTTGAGGCTGATATGGTCTGGCACTTTGAGCTTGCTGTCTTTTAATAGTCACTAGCTCGTTTCCAAGGTTCTGCAGTTGTTTCATGACCTCCTGTAATTCCTTTGAAGTATTTAAAGATGTGGATGCCTCATTATTGCTTTGATTTCTAGGAGTTGGAATGGGATTCAACTCGGGTGCTTGACTGGTTGTAGGATTTCCCATATCTGGATAGAGAGGCATTGGCGGCCTTGGTGCAAGCTTTCCGGCTTGGATAAAACAATTCTTCGCTGCTCGATTCGATTGTGTCATAAAACCCAGCAACGTTGTCCCTCTCATTGATTGGATCATCATGGCTATGTCTCGAATTTATAGCCTTTAAGAAATAAAGGAATGCTCCTTCGGCAGTTGGCCTAACAGCTATTGGAATCCTGTCCCATGTCTGTTGGAACCTAAAGTTGAAATGTCATTTGTTCGTTAGGAGCCCTTTTGATTGTTGTCAGTTGTTCTAACAACGACAAATTGTCTCGCCCTCTCCCCGAATTGGCTACAAAGAGCTGAACAAAGTTGGTCCCAATTCATAATGGACCCTGCTGCAAGGCTCCTAAACCATTGTAAGGCCTTACCTTTGAAAGATGAAGCCAACAACTTAACTGCAACATCCATTTCATTTATTTCGTGGATTGCACATACATTAGCAATATCCTGGATGTGATCAATAGGAGTAGTATGGTTTTCTCCTGTGAAATAGGGGATATTCTTTAGCGCTGCAACTGGAATTTGGTTCTGAGCATTTAGGGCAAGTGGACTACTGCCCGTGAAATTGACAAAAGGATTTGGTGGTAGATGTGCCATTATGATTGGCCTAAGAACCCTGGTTGATGCGAGAAAAGGCCTACCAGGTGGAGGTGTAGACAAGGTCCTGTTAGGTGGAGATGGTGATCTTTGTGATCTTCTTCCTCTCCTTCCCCAACCTGGTGAAAGTTGCAAGTGGACAAATAGCCCTTCTTCTCGAGTATAAGACCTTGTTCGAATTCTTCTCATGTGCCTGGGTAACTTGTGCTGCTACACCACTGAACTCTATCCCTTCGGAGTCGCCAGATGTGCTAGATAACAAGCCTCTAGAAGGATGGATTTTGCCAAGTTACACACCAAACTTGACGGTATTGAAAAAATAATTTAAACTTTGAAGGACCCAGAGGAGACAATCTTCAATTCGGAATTCGGGCCTTGTTGTGCAGCTGCGGATTCCCGAAAAGTGCAGGCGGAACTCAGGTCATGCGATGCAACCCACAAAACCCGAATTGCTATGTGTCGGAACTTGGAACATGTCCGACACCCCTCAAAACCCGAAAGGCTGTTTTGATGTTTTCGGATCCCGAAATCCCGAAATCACTGCAAACCCGAAATTTTGGAAATCAAAATACCAAAAAACTAAAAATACCCTTTTGAAGATTTCCCTCTGATCTACCAACTGGTGAAATTTTAACTTGTTCTGAGTGAGAAAAACCCTTGAAAATTGATTTCGGAGTTCAGGCTAGGAGGTGCAAAATCTGAAATTTGTAAAACTGTGATTTTCTCAGTCTGAAACTCACGAAAACTCCTTCGAAACTTGATGGAATGACCTCTTGGTCCCACCGGGCGTGCCAAAACTGTTGGTGTCGAAACGCAGCACCCCTGGGACTCTACAACGCACTCGGTTGAAAGTCTCAGTGCGATTGCACAACATGGAGCTTTTCCCAAGTGTGGGACCTCGCGAAATCGGAAAAGCTCTCCGGATGAAGGCCGGCTCCTATTCCTCTGTTCAGATGCACCAATGAAACGCAGAGGTTTACCCAAAAACCTAATCTAACTACCAAGGAGACAGGGAGGGAGAAATGCATAAAAATAAACCTAAGCTAAGGAGGTGATGCACCGAGGAATGAAGAACATATGTCTTGCCAATAAACACAAACCAATAAAATGTAATGTAAAAGATATGCCTGAGATGGCGATTCACGGTGAAGATCGGGAGGACGCAAATAAACACGTAGAGGGTTGAGAAAACATCCACAGATATGCATTAATTCGCTCCAAGGGGTGATACAACACTGCAAAATGCCAAGAGGCAAGGTTGCATTACAATTTCAAATGGGAAGGTCCTTGCTCCACAAATCCACCTTCCAGGGAGAAGAAGGGAGGAGGCACAAAACAAAAATGTCCAACCTTGAGGAAAATCCCATCCTTTACAATTTATAGAAGGGAAAGAGATGGAGAAGTGAGAAAATCGAGATTCGCCCAACCACCTCCAAAATCGCACCTAACTCCATCCATCATGGTGGTACGTAAGAACCTTAACGACCAAAAAATGGCGGCTGTCATATTTCGCGTCCAGTCCGTTTTGGTCGGGTTCGGGACTCTCTTCTGCATCCGCATCGGGCTTGGAGGACACCGCGGCATGTGTTTGATGTTCGTGCTTTGCACGAAACCCGCACTCCGCCGCTATTACCAAATTTCCTTTGTTTCGGGTTCGGGGGTGTAACTTGCATATGCATCGGGCTTGGGAGGTGGCGCAACATATTTTCCCTCCATGCTTTTCCAACTTGTTCGCCCAACCCGGAAACCTGATTTCCCCTTGCTGTCGGGTTTTGCGACCCTTCCGACATGTTGTTCCTGTCGGGTTTTCTGTTTCCTCCGACATGTATTCATTTCCCTTTGTGTCGGGTTTGAGAGGTCCTCCGACATGTTCCCCTGACTTGCTCGCCCGACCTGCTGTTCCGACTTAGAAACCCGATCTCCCTTGTATTTACCCGGGGGGAAAAATATACAACAACAACAGATTCACAACTGCAATAAGAATCATACACACAACACATGGGTTTGATCAAGAAAACCATCAAGAGCAAGAACTATGGGGAAACTACTTATGCCTCCCTATTTGGAATTGGGCATCCACCTAAATCATACCACCAAATAACATATCAAATCCCATAAACCTTATATCTCCCAACCCCTCCTTATGCCCCCAAAGTTTCTCCCTTATGCCCCCAATAGTAAGAAATGTAAGCGTTTCTTTTCCTAGGTGGATCCCAATCCAAAATCCCTCCAAAATAGAGCAAGTGCCATTGGCAATCCCTTATGCCCCCATGTGAAATCCCCATAGCCTTATCCTACACCTTGCCCTAAGCATGCTACCCAACCAGCCAATAATACACAACACATTCACCATTTTTCACATGCAAGGAAAGGGAAAACAACATTAAAAAAAAAAAGGGCAGGATCCTACCTCTCCATTATGGAGTTTGTTTCCAAAACAACAAGCTCCTTCAATGCTTAGAAATACAGTCCAACACAGCAAGCTCTTCAATGCTCAAAATACAGTCCAAAATAGCAACACCAAACATGCAAATGAATTTTCAAACTCTCTCCACAAGCAAGACTCCCACAACAATAAAATTTCAACCCCAAAGAAGAAAGAGCAAAGTTTCAACAACCATAAACAAGGGAAGAATTTGAATTTTAAAGGAGAGGAGAGGAGAGGATGATGTGGATTCCAAGTGGGATGCCACATCATTCTTGCTCAACCCCCAAAAAAAAAAATCAACTTCAAAACTAATCACATTAAATGGAGATGACAATCAACTTACACACTCAAAATTAACCCATACTTTAACAAGGACTAAATTAAAAACTTGTAAGAAAAGTGCAATAAAAACTTACACATAGTCATTTCAAAATACAATTAAAAAGATTAATTTTGACTCCCAAACCATAGGTATGGTTGGTGGATGATTTTAAGAGGTGTGGGACAAGTTTAACTTGTCCCACAAGCCTCAAAATGCAGCCCTCAAGGACAAATTCGAGTTCCTTTGAGGATGGAGTGTTCTACACTCCAAAATATGACTTACACAACTTACACATCACTTACACATATTCTTACACATTCTTACATATTAACTTACACACTCTTCCAACATTAATATCAAAGACAACAACTTTATTAATTACACTCCACATCCCAATTTAGTTTAAATAAAATTTAACTATATGACTATCACATTAATCTACCACATTTAAATTAATTAAAAGAAGGAACACATTACAAATACATACAACAATAATTAAAAAGGAACACATAAATAAAATACATGTCCCATGGTCACATATAATGGAAATCCCCCCATGGGAATTTCTAACATAACACAACACACAAGCTCATAACACAGTTGCCATGGTGACCTTGTTGATTTCACCTGGAATTTCAATATGGTTAGTCTCTAGTCCCCGACATTGTTGTGATTTTTAACCTGCAAAATGCAAATACCTCCTTCACCTCATGGCCATATCAGAACATCCAAAATGATATAAACAATATCTCAAAATCATCCAAACACACATATCACAACAATATCAATAATTTCAACATTATTATTTTTAACTAAATAAATCAACTATATCATCATCAAAATATACCATACCAAATCTACTCAAAGTGTCCAATATCATAAGTCCAAATCAACATCCATATTATGTCCATGTCAAACAGTATATCATCAACCTCATATAAAAATGTCTCTAGTAACCATCATGCATAATAACTGAATCCAGATCAATAATAATCCATGATCTAACATCTAACCATCATATCAAATCAAAACATAATAGTGTCCATAATACGATCAATAGTATCAAAATCAGTATCAAAAAGTGTCAAAGGGAAGTGGGCACTACAAGATACTTGGCTTCATTAGAGCCAAGGGAGAAGCCAAAACTAGTCATGCCTACTTCAGGGTATGAGGGTGAGCATCAAAGTACCAAGGGTCATCATCAACTCCTCCTAGAGTCCATTGCTAATCAGCTTGAGGAGGTATTTTCCATTAATGTTGATACCTTGCTAATATGGGTGGAGGATCGGCTTAAAGTTAGTTTTTCACTCATATAGGTAGCCATATTTAGTGTCAAATCATTTGCATGGCTACCTCTCTTGAGAAAGGGAAGCTACTTCTCCCTACCTATAGCAGGCTTTGTTTAGCCCCTTTTCTCTCTAGTTAGTTTAGGAGTAGGAGTAGACTTTGTTTCCAGTAGAAGAAGTGCTTGTGCACACTCTGCATGTCTCATTTGAGGCATGTATGATTTTGTCTTTGTACATAAGTTTTGTTCGTATTTCTCTAGAACTACTGAGGCCAGGACCTTCACTATTCATGGTAGAAGACTCATAGTTTCCTGTAACAGTTGCAAATTTCAAAATAAAACAAATGCAGAGAAACTAAAGAATGTTTTCAAGACAACCCATTTAGGGACAGATGAAAGCCCTAGGTCAAAACAATTTTCTACTCTCAGAAGCCTTGTTTCAATATTTCTTATGAAAATTGAGAGCGTGGATGCACGTGTAGGCTTAGGACTAGGAAAAAGAGAAAAGTAGGAAATTAGAGAGTCCATTTTGAAAGAAGGGTCAGTACCAGGCCATTAATTGTGACTCCATACCCAATGGATTCTTTAAGGCTACTGGTCCCTTTATCTACCAGGTAGATGCCCTGCGAGTTGCCAAATCGTTATCCATAATTTTCCCCAACAAAATTGGATCGTCCATGACCCGTGTATAAAGAAATCCAAAAAAATGGTTTCGTCGAAGCGATCCCGTGGTTCAAATCCAACAGACAAGTAAGGAGGAACTCAGGCAAGCTCTAAAATGGAATAGCAGGGTTGGGGAAGGAATTCAAGCAGTGTCAAAGAACCAGAGGCTCAAAGGAAATAAATGACGAAGATTCAAAATCTTTGGGCTTCACAAATGGTTCAGAACAGGCCCAAAAACGACTAAGTATGGAGGAGACAACGAAGCTACCAAGTGTCCAAACGACGCACCTCCAAAGATTAAATCCAAAGGGGTAGACTCAAACTTGCCCCATCCCTCCATGTAGAAAATGGTCAACAGAGGTCAAAAAGGAGAGCAGCAGAAAAATGACTAAGTATAGAGTGCGAGTCGAAGGTGGCACATGTCTTAACGATGCTCCTTCAAAGGTAAAATCTGAGCGGGTTTTCAAATGCCTATGAGACCTTCCATGTGTCTCAGAGTCCAAAAGGGACAGAGTCATGGGTTGAATAGTCAAAGCATTGAGATAGGCTAGTGGAGGATACTAAATGTCAACATGGTACTATTTCATAGGTAATATTTGGGGCAGGTTTCCAAACAAGTGCCAGGCCACCACGTGTCCATGGTCAGATTTTTGGCCCTACCAAGCAAAGAGACTTAGGAAAAATATAAAGAAGCCCAAGGAGCTCATAGAAGATTCCATGTGTTAGTCGACGTGATTTCAAAAGTGAAAGGTAGGGGCCGAATCTCCAAGTGCGCGAGGTTGCCACATGGACCCAGACGACAAACTCTAAAATATTGCGCGTTCGCGATCTAAATATTCATATGGCCATATCTTTTGAATGGAGACTCAGATTTGGGCAGGAGAAGACTTTTTGGAAATGTCTTGACACCTTCTATGCCATGGAAACATAAAATATCATTCTGAATAGGATTTTGTGGGTGAAAATGGGAAAAAATATTCTAGTACATTAATACAGAGTCTGATTTCTCCAACTACTAGATCTGATTCGATTTGATCCATCGGGGAACCAGACATGATAGATTTGGGGTAGATTTGAGAAAGGCATTGATTGATGGTGGTTGAGATTTCAAAGCTGGATTCAATGCATATCTTTAGGTGGTTGAAGCAGGATTCAAATTTTCCCTCCTCTCTCTCTTATTCTTCCTATATATTGAATAGAGTAAAGCATATTCAAAAGGTTGGTCATTATTTCTTCACTTCCCCCTCTCTCTTTCTTCCTTAGGATAGAACGCGTAGTCTAAGCCTCCTCCCATGGCTCTGTAATGGCATTTTCTTGCCTCTTTCCCACAGATGATGTACTATGTAACATTTTTGAGCAATAGAATTTGTTTTGTGATGCATCTATCCATCCTTGGCTTATTTTGTTGTCTCTTCTTACCTCTCATCATTGTAGGGTATTTTGTACGTACTCTGATGTTTGTTACAGATCTTAGGAACTATGCTTAATGGGTTTCGAAGTGGTATCTATGTGAAATATATCTTTGGTCTATGTTGCATCTTGTCCACCGTCTCCTCTGTTCACCTTTCTCCACTTCAAGCTTGGCCGGTCGGTCGTGATTCAACCACTTCCTTTTCTGGTGTATCACCGCTTAGTGTAGGCTCTTTCACCCTCTCTCTCTATCTCTATCCCCTTGGAATGGTTAGATTAGGATAGAATAGGTTCTACCTACACTGGAGTAGCTTATGGCAAGTAGATTAGGAAGCAAGAACCGACTTTCTCCAGAGGTCCATCTCAAGTTTTACAAGTCCCATAGCTTGAGAGATGGTCCCATGTTGTGTAATCACACCGAATGCCCCACTTCACACCCAGGCCATTCGGGGGTGCTATGATTCTACACTAACAGTTAGTTTTGATTATACTTACATAGCTAACTAAATCTTACATACATAGGTGTAAGTGAGTTGTAGGAATAAGTTGCAGGAGAAATAAGAATGAGCTCACCAAGTTTAGTGGCTGAGCTATACCAATTTGGTTGAGATCTACGGAGGGACCAATCCCCTTGATTATGCACTGAGTCATTTTAGAGAGTAATCGAGCTCTTTGAAATGTGCACCAAACCACCCATTTGGCAAGCAAGTTACAAGCATGCGGCAGTAGTAGCGAGTTTTAATTCCGACTGAGCTAATTTCAAAGATGGAGCCAAATAATCACATTGAAGATTGTAAATTTATTGACTCTGCAGTAGGAGAACAAGGTCACATGGGATATTGAGTTGTTTGACATACACAATAACACTTTAAAAGTAACCAAGTGAGGTGAGTAAACTTATAGGAGAGCTCGGTTGATTTTTAGGGAGATCAAAGACTGAGCAAGATGTAGAAGTTAGTGCACATAGGTCAAGTCACTCGGTGCCATCGAAGTGAGCCCTTGAGCTCAATATGTGGAAAAAGGGAAATAAAGGCTCAAATCGGAATATGAGTTTCTTGAGGTGTCAAGCCATGTAAGAAGAAGCCACCAAAGTATGGAGACCACTCGGTTGAATGACCTATAAGAGATCAATAGGAATATGAGCTTGTAGAACCAAGATGGTGAGCCACTTAAAGAACAAGGAGTTGAACTTTCAAAGAGGAACTAAGATTTTCCTTTGATAAATCAAGGAGTTTGTCCTAGAAGGCATTGAGCTCATGCCAAGTCATTCTCACGAGTTTGAGCTCAGCTAAGGCAAGCTAAGTGACCGTTAGATATGACTTAGGTAGGGGGAAACACTTAAAGGAATGGAAAAGTTCATAGGGTGGTCATCGTGGCCGAAGCGGAAAGAGATGACACAAATGGCATGAGCAAGATTGGATAATCCATGGCCCAAAATCCTGCTATCACCGATTTAGGAGTGGGTGTGGAATATTGCAGAAAAATCAAATGGGATTAGCCTAGGACGCATAGGTACACGAGGGCTCATGTGACCCAAAATAGTCGTAGCACCTCCATAGTGCAATGTGGGTATGCCGGGGGTCAACGACCCATGTGGCCTGGTCAAGAAGAGTAGTGTAATGTGGGTGGAACGGGTGTACATGCAACCACTTGCGGACCCGAGGTGTTCGTAGAGCCCTTAGTGTTGACGGATCGCGTAATGCAAGTATGAGTTGTACTCGGTTCAAATGGGCTAATAAGGCCAATTTCCCCACAATACAATGACTAGAAAACTCAAAGTGGTGGGGGTGGGCTCATCGTTTGAAGATTATGTTGGTGCGATGGTGTATTTTGGGGGAGGTTGATATACAAGCAAATAACTCATCGATATGGATTGGTGAGTTAGTAGAGAATCCACATGGCACCAACATAGAGGGGAATATGGAAGTGTTTGGTGGGGAGTTAGCAAGTCCTGTTGGTGCCCATTTTGATCCTCTGTCATTTTTCCATGTTTCCCCTTTGCTCTTTGTGCTCTGAAATGTTTTTTCCTCATGAAATTGATGATGTGAAGTTGTAGCTCCATTCTTGTGCATTGGATTGTTTGCAAACTCATTACCTTGCCCTAATTTGCTAAGGAGAAGTGCATTTTTGCCCTGTTTCTAAGAAAAAATAGCTTTGGATTCTCCCATCCTTCACATTTGGTGAAAAAAAAAACTTGTATCGTGTTTGAATGCTTTGAGTTGTTCATTTTTTCTCCATTTTTGCACCATTTTGAAGGAATCTCTAAGTTTGCCCTGCGTTTTGCCCTAATTTTTCCGTTCAAACACCTCTACCATTTTTCCCATGTTTTCCCGGCCTTTGGAGCTTGAAATCATTCAATTTGTACTTATTTTCCCTCAAATATCCCTTTTCATGGTTGTAAATTGCCTAAAAACACTTTCCATTTGTCTTTTGATCGAAAAATTCTTCACCCACGAAGAAAAAATCGATTTTGGGGTTGTTGGCAATTTCTGCATTTTACGGTCATACGGGCGTCCTTTGCCCATCAAATTCTAGCTCATATACTTTTGCATACGTGGCTTGTTCTAATTGGCAGAGGGGATGCAGATTAGCGAGTGGACTTGGAGAAATTTTGCCTTTTTGGTGAAAAGTACTAAAATGCAAAACAAGGCCGCAAGCCCGCTAGAGTAAATTAATGCCTTAGTCTTTTTTGTTTTGAAAGGCAAGGCAGAGCAATGGATGTCCAGGAGAGTTTGAGATTTTTAACCTTTTTCCTAAAAAGGGTTAAAGTCTTAAAAGAAGGCGTAGCCCTGACAAAGAAGAAAATTAAAGGCTTGCATGGGTCGGTGGGCCACGGAGGAAAAAGGGAAATGTTGCCTTTTTGGCAAAATGAGTTAAAGTGGTAATTTGAAGTGTGGCTCAAATGAATCAAAGGGAGACACGTGTCAAAAGCAATGGCAGAGGGAGTGTGGGCTGCCGGTGAGTTTTGAAAACTTTGAAATTTTGTGAAGGAAGTATGAAGCAAAAAGGGAGTTATGGCCCCGTAGCAAATCAACGATTGCCACGTGTCAGGGATAGAAGCAGAGGTGCAGGTCCATGGGGATAATTGTTAAAAATTTCCCCTTTTCCAAAAAAGGTGGAAATGTGTAAAATTGAGCCACGACCCCGGATCCAATCATATTGTGCCATGTGTCAACGCCAAATCTCAAGGGCGGAGGGGCGGAGAAAAATGTCAATTTTTACATTTTTCCAAAAGTGTTAAAATGTCAAAAAATGATCCCAAGCCCATTTCCAATCACATTGTGACACATGGAGGGCTCAGATTAAAGGATAAAGGAAGATCAATGGTAACTGTGCATTTTTCAGTTTGGCTGCCATTTGAGCTCTAGGAAGCTTGGAGATGTAATTTTTGCATCAATTTTCACCAAATTTTTGGTGAATTCATGTCGTTTTTGCCTTCAAGGATCAATGGAATCAATTTGAAAATTCAATTTGCAGATTTGAGGTACTTTTGAAATGAAATTTTTGTTGGTCGAGTAGAAACGTGAAATACCAGATCCAAAAGTTGCAGAGGCAAATTTGGAAAGTGTAAAGGTGAAATGATGGAAGAGGAAGATGCTACGGGCACCAAAGGAAGAATACATGCTCCCATGACAAGGAATGATGAAGATTTGTAATAATTTGCTTTTTTGAATGCTTGGCATCTCCTCCTCGCAAAATTGGTTAAGTGTCACTTTCAGAAAGTCATGAGTGAATTTGTAACAAACTAAGATGCCATCGGATATTCTTTTCTTGGGAAAGAAGGATCAAATGTAATAGAGAGATATATAATACATGTTTTGAGACATGCAAAAGGTTGGGAGTTCATTTTCACAAGAAAATTTTGAGAAAAGCTCATCTTCTAAGAAAACTTTTAGAGAAACCAGGTTAACTTCCTCTGTGTCATATTTTCATTCATGTTGAGTTGGTTACAAGTGTATAGCCATCAACAAGCTCTGAGATTGTTTAAATAACTCTCCCCGCTGATGAATCTGATAAACTTTGAGTTAATTTGTGTTAAATCTCTGGCAATTTTGTGTTTATTTCATTTTAGAATGTCTGCAAGTAGTTGTTCTAGTTCCTATTGCAATCTTGTATCAAAATCTATCTGAATCACATAGGTCTCAATCCTTGTGATAGTTTAGTGGCATCTGCAATTTCATTTTCCTAGAAGAGCTTTCATCTGGGAATGAAATAAATGATTTAAAATCACTTTTCTTTCATCTGTTGACAGAGATTGTTTGTAAGCTTTTGGGTGTACCTTAGGTGTGATTTATCTTAGATTTTGATGTTTTATTGGGTTTTCTAACTCGAGCCTTCGTGCTAGAATCTCAAAGATTGTGTGAAAAGGTGCAAATCTGGGCCTCCATTGATGCACACCTTCTGGTTGAAGGAATGTTTTAACTATTTTAAAGCTTTATGTTATTGAAGTTCTCCATTGTTGTGA
This sequence comes from Taxus wallichiana var. yunnanensis, assembly GCA_018340775.1. Taxonomy (NCBI): domain Eukaryota; kingdom Viridiplantae; phylum Streptophyta; class Pinopsida; order Cupressales; family Taxaceae; genus Taxus; species Taxus wallichiana. Next base: position 58,431,323 of record CM031238.1, on the reverse strand, counting down.
AGCTCCTCAAGGATCTGGAAAATTCCAATCTATCTTGTTGAACTCCCACCCAAAAATCATTCAAAACAACTAATCCTACCCTATTTTGACCTGTATACCCACAAAAGATCAAAATCCAGTTGCTAAAGTATGCAAAATAGATCAGGATTTCAAAATGTCTTCAATAACCCTTGCCTTGCATTGAAAGTATCTCCATAATCTGGAAGTGACAACTTGTGAAAGTTAGATTTGGAGTGTTGATCATATTTTCCCAAGGCCCTTTCATACTATTTGCACAAATTGAGGGATATCTTCATCTCCTTCACCATTTGAGGGTTACAAAATAGGTTCTCTTACCTTGGTTGGAATGCACAACCTAAAACAGTTAGGACAAGATCAAGTCCTACTTGAGTGCTATCCATCTCTCCACAAATCTAAGTGTCAGTTAGATCACATCCCCAGCTACGAAACAACATACATCATGATCTATCTATCTTCAAGCTTCATGCCATATCTTTGATGCTACTCAAACTGAAAAGGAGAAAAATTTGGGTACCAACACGGTGGTGCCGTTACCGGGGATGAAGAATGCAATATCCAGACAATTTGTTAATCTGCTTCCAGTTCATATTCTTTTGAGCCCGTCAACAACACCAGTGGCACCGTTTGGGAAAATCCTTAGTTCAATCTGATCCATGTGCATACATATTTGAAATATTTGAATGCATATCAAACCCTGGTAATGTCTCTTACAAGTTTTTACGTAAATATATTGTTAAAGCATCATTCTATACTCAGATTTGCAAGGTGTATGCAAAGGTTTCAAACTCTATCTACAATTTTATCAGTTTCTAGCAGTAGTTGCACTTCATTTACATTTGTGGTTGATAGATTCAAGAAAAGGAAGATCTGATCTATAAATTTTGGCAAGATTTTCAGTGTTGATAGGTATTTGACAGAGTATTTTAGTGCATTTACACAACTAGGGTGAAAGTCCTTAGTGGCGACTCCATGTTGTTTTGATCTTGATAAATACTAGTGTCTTAGCTTTCTGTCATTTTTTTGGTGTTGCTAATCTCTGCAAACACTGGAAGGAAGAAGATCTCTCTTTAGGAGAGACCCAAGTAGAAAGTTATTTCAAGAATTGGGAAAGACAATTTTAGAGGAAAGAAAAGTTTGGAAGGTTGTTGAAGGTCAGACATCAAGCAAAGGAATATCCATTGGTGAGAGAGATCAACCTTTAATAGAGGATTATCACTCTTCTTCCAGTGATTCTGATTCAAGCAATCTTCTCATAAACTTGTTTACTTCAACTAGTGAAGGTCCTTCTATTGTACTTGGTGAGTTCCTTCTTCAATTTGCACATGTGTGTTTCAATTCTAGTAAAAATTTCCAAGAAAATCAGCACCTAGAGAATACCAATCTTGTGAACCACATTCTTGAGCCCCAAAGACATCTCACTCATCATTTTTTTTCTCCTCTAAGATCACCACCTCAAAACAATATGGCTCAGCCTAGACCTCCATTTGTTGTTAACACCTTTGGTCCTATAAAATTTAGAGGAATGGATGGTTACCCAAATGTTGTCCCATAAGATGTGAGGAATAGGTTGCCAAAGTTCCAAGGTAACTATGCTATAACTGGTGATCAACATCTCAAACTTTTTTTAACACGATGGAGGATTTTGAAATAGATTTTGAAGATGTGTATGTCAAATTGTTCATTCATACACTAGAAGAGGATGCAAGGGATTGGTACAAGGATCTACCTAATAATTCTATTGACTCTTGGACTAAAATGCAGAATGCATTCAGATTGCAATATGGTGACAAGACTGATCCTAGATTTCTCTTGTCTGAATTTGAGAATATCAAGAAGAACCCCAATGAATCAGTGCATGAATTTAATACAAGATTTAACAAGACATTGAGAAGACTACTGTTAATCTGAGGCCTTGTGATCAATCTTGTTTAATCAAATATGCAGATGCATTTGATAAGAAGGCAGCCTACTACTTAAGAGACAAGAACCCTACTAATCTAAGGTAGGCTTTCACCATAGCATTGTAGATTGAGAACATTATCAAAGCAATTGGGAAACCTCTCAATAGAGATGGTGTAAAGTTGATAAACCCGACAAGCCTCAAGCAAGCAAGAGTGTTGACTTAGAGGAAGTGGTGAAAAATTTGGCGAGGGTGTCAAGGAGATTTCCTACAAGTTAACAAGAGCTAAGAAGGGAATTGGGCAGACTTCACAAGGTCAGCAAAAAGTAAAAACCATGACAAATTTGTTAATCATCATAGGGGTGATCAGAGATTTGATGATAGAGGGAAAGGATCCATGGGGTCTACAAATAGACATCCTCAAGCACATGAAGGAAGAGTGTTACACGATCCCCTAATACTAGGGTTTTTGTTGTTGAGGAAGTTGTTGATATTGATTGGTGTGATAGGTGTTTTCGCCACATCCTCCATGTGAAGTGGACCAGCAAGATGGTGAAACTAATAATGATGATGGTACTGATGATGAAATCTACATGGTGGGTTTTTCTTCAGGCTCACAAGAAGGAGCAACATTAAATGAGGTAATAAGTGCAAGGACAGCTGTAACCTTTTGGGATTACATCAAATAGGTACAAGTATTTCTTCCCCTCATACTCTTGAGGTAGATGTAGTGCAAGATTTTGAGATTCCTAACAATGACTTTGAATACTTAAGAGCTTTGATGATTAAGAAGTATGATGGTGGTATACCTTCAGAGGAAGATAGACAATTGTTAATGAATGTTGTTGTGGCTCAAGAGAAATAGTATAACACTAGGAGCAAGGTTGTTAAGGGATTTGGGCCTCAAGCTAAACCTAAAACACCCTTGCTTACAAGTATTCCCAAAGAAGCTCCTAGAAGAGAAGCACCTGCCAAAAGCTCTGTTGTCCCAAGCAAAAATTATAGTCCTCCTCATGACCAAACTACCAAGAATTCCTTGCCATCTAATGAATTCGTTTGTCTCCATTCCAATTTTGCCTTGCCAAAGAATTTTCCCTATGACATAGCCCAAATATTGAGCCAAATCAAAGTGAGTGTTCCAATCATTGAGTTGCTTAGGATTCTGAGCACAAGAAGAGAGCATTTGAGTACTTGGGATTAAAAGAGGAGAAGAGTACCCCAAGCAGAAATGTAAACATTGTTGAAACTCCTCCTTAAATCATTACTGAGAACTTGAAACACCACCAGCATTAGAGGATCTTGTAGAACACACGAGGTATACTTGGGGACATCCTTGGTTGATTCCCAATTGAATGTTGATCCATTCTTTATAACTTTGATCATAAAGGATAGACTACTTCACAATTATATGTTTGATTCCAGTGCATCATGCAATTTCATGCCTCTATAAGTCATGTAATGTCAGATCCAAGAGCTCAACATCGGGGCCCTCTTCGAAAGCCTCTCACGGTTTTCTCTGTCTCCATCCAGTTCTCTCACTATCCTATTATTTGTAAATGTAAGAAATAGTGCGATGCGAGTCGGTGTGGGGCTACTAGATCTTTGTATTTTGCAAACGGAAGTTCGTGGGACTGAACCAACTATGCCAACACATCGGGGTGGCCTGGTGAATGCTAGTGGAGGCTTTTTTTGGTTCCCTATGCTCCTCGTGCTTTCGAGCTACCCCATCCGGGCATAGTCGCTTAAGAGCCATGAGGCCCAAACATGCCATATCTTCGACATGTGATTTCTTGGACTCCATGGCACCTAGAGATGTCTTGTCAGATCCAAGAGCTCCATGTTGGGGCCCTCTACGAAAGCCTCTCGCAGTTTTCTCCATCTCCATCCGGTTCTCTTGTTGTCCTATTGTTTGTAAACGTAAGAAATAGTGCAGTCTAAGTCAGTGTAGGGCTGCAAGAGGTCAGTTTGTAAATGTAAACAAGCTCGTGGGACCAAACCAACTATGCCAACATGTCAGGGTGTCTGGTGAATGCTAGTGGAGGCTTTTTTTGGTTCCCTATGCTCCCCATGCTTTCGGGCTACCTCGTCTGGGCTACGAAAGCCTCTTGCGGTTTTCTCCATCTCCATTTAGACTAAGTCAGTGTAAGGTTGTCCATTGCCAATCACCTGAATAATATAGGTGGTTCATACAATATAGGTGGTGAAATGAGAATTTTAATAAGATATTTTTACAATATAGGTGGTGAAATGAGAATTTATGTTTGTTGTTCCTTTCTAATATTTAATTTTTCTTAGCTTCACTTGGCTTCGAGAATAATAAATTCTCTACTGACAGTGCCAACCACGTGAAGGTGGAAGATTTTTTGGCACCACTAACCTACATAAACATGTTAGTAAGCAATTAAATAGAATTTTAAATCATACAAAATTAAAAAAAAAAACCATTTAAGTAAATATTCAAATTAAATTCATGAAGAACATACCTTTACAAATTAAATCCAATGAATTACAAGGATCAACTCTATTCTTGACATGAGCAAGAATTGCTTCATGATCTGATTCACGAACCTTCCACATATTTTTGTTTGATGGCCGACCTCAATATTTGATCAATTTAATATTTGTCGCGAGGACCAAATGTGAATAGTGAAGTATATTCTAATGTACTTCATAGTCTTCAAACAACCAAATGTTTGATTTTTGATAGGATATCATCGAAGCCAAGTTCCAGTGACTACCACCGATCTAGTCGGATACTCAAGGTCTTCACCATCATTGACTGTGGAAATAAATTTTTTTCTCCTGTACACAACAAGATAAGAAGTAGTTTGTTCCCTCTTTGTTAAATTCTGCATTGCAATAATTGCAAAAATGTGCCCTATGTATCACAAAGTAAAAGCTATTCAGATTAATTTATAAATACATTAAGAGTTGACCATTTAATAATTTATAAATCTAAAACATGGTATGTACATATATGTATGTACCTTGTTGTAATAAATCAGAGACTTGGTCAAAGTCAGGTGATGTTGTCATTTGATCTGAAGACCTTGCAAGTTGTAATGCTCGTGGAACTTGATGTGTGTCGAGTGGAATTAGAGGTTTACAAGTCCACTCATCCACCCACTACTGTGATTCACATTCATTCCATGCAAAATCAATGCATGATATACAAAAATATGTCATGCACCTAGTATAAATAGTCCAAGCATTTGCATCTGAACTACGGAATGAGTGCACATCACTTGATCCCGCATATTTGTCATACAATCTTCAAAGTTTGTCGATGGTGTTGCTCTATCAACCAAAAATATCTACGAACCATTGATCTCTCTTAAGATTCATGGCCCATATTTTTGACACACAATCAACAATTCTTTTTGTATCTGTAAATTTAGCACCATCCTTGAACTTTAACTCTTCTCTTGCAAGTTCTCTTTTCACACATGCTCCTGCACCATCATGCTCTCCTTTTCCATGCCCTGCCTCAGTAAAACTCTAGATATGTTGTACATTTGTTTCTTTGTGCATCCTACTTAGCCAATAAAACATCCGTGCATTCTTGAATTGTGATGTGCAGTTGTCTAACCAAATGTAATGTTGATCGAAACTAATGTTCCTCTCATTCAAGTTCACATAAAACACCTAGAAACACCCTTGTACATATTCTATAGAATGTGTCCGATCATCACTGATGTAGAAATGATACTCTCTCAATATTTTTCGATCTTTCTCAGTGCTTTTAGGAGAGTGCATGAATGTTATATGCATGAAAATAGAAACTTGCACTGAGTTATAATATTGAGACTGAACCTCCATTTGTGGCTGCAATGTGTAATTCTTTGCGAAGTCAACTACTAAAACAATAGTACCAAGTGGGAATGTTTCCTTGCTTAACTTGAATTTTTATCCAACCATCGAGCTCTATGTGTATTCCTTGCATACTCATAAAAATTTCCTCCGAATTTGACCATATATTCTGATACAGGTAATTGTTTTATAACAAGCTCACACCTCTTATATTCTTTTCCATATTTTAATTTATATGCCACTGATTTATATTTGGTGAAATCAACCAATTCTTTTCCTATTGAAGATGTACTCTCCTCGTGGATACAACTTTTCAGATTTGGCAAGCCACCGCATACATTGCACGTTCCATCCAAACATGTTTTGTTATAAAAAAATTGTCTTGTTGATTTTTCACAAAATATTGTCAGAATAAATTCCCTTGAAGATTTTTGTGGGACATTTATTCCACACTCCTGCAACATGATGTTAGTATGCAAAACACTACGTATTTGACAAAAAACATCATAATGCATTGAAAATTCAACATGATGCCTGCAACAACAAGTGGTATGTGAGTGATTGATTTTCACATAAAAGGGTTTGTTCATTTCAAAGAATATTTCGCTAATGTTAATCTGTGGATTTTCATTTTTAAACTTAGAGAACATTTCTATTTGAGTCATATCTAAGAAATGTTTTGCACATGATTCACGATTATAAGAACCTATTCTTCTTTTTACTGTATCTCTTCTATTCGGTGACACCCTTGTGTTCTCATTCCAAAATTTTACAATTAATTCTTTTAGATTATAGATGTATTCTTGTCTTTTTGTGGAAGTCTGCTAGAGAAAGCCCAATAGTCAGTGTTATTGACTAAATCAAGACATTTACGTCTCTCTATTGCTTTCATTAGTGTTTTTTTGTTTAGCTTAAAATCACTACTTGTTTTTCTAATCCAAGTGTTTATTAACTATTTTATCACTTACTATACAATTATTTAGTGCATTTCGTGTAACATTACTATCTTTGGTGCGTCTTTTGCCACCTACAGCTTGGTATGCTTTATGTATGTTTTCAACAATTGACACATTTTGATCAACAACATTAGATGTTCTTAACCCTGTGGTCTTCATTATAGGTCTCATATTAATTAACTTTATCAATGAAACAAATAATTGACATATTTGTGTGTCATTTAAATTCTCAAAGTAATTATCCCAAATTCCACTAGCTTTTCTTTTCGCATTTCTTTGGACATTTTTTAGGCATTGGTTTTATAATTTTTCATCAATTTCAATTAAGTGAATTGGGTTTCTTCACGAAATGAAAGGAGGTATTCTTAGAGGTGAAGATTCGTTTATAAGGTTACTTTCTTCATTCAGTGTTTTCATACAAATTTTGGGGTTAACATTTGGATTCTCAAGTAAGGGTTCAACAATTGGATTCATATCAATTTCTTCATCCATACCAACATTATCATTCAATTAAATATCATTATTCATTGCAAAATCATTATTCTCTACATTTTCATTATGTATTTCATCCCAATTTTCTAATACATTAGCTACATTTGATATAGCGGATGTACCTTGCCCTGCTCGAAGTTTTTGCATTCTCTTCAATTTATTTATTCTCTTCTCTTCCAATTGATCCAGGTGTCTTATTCTTGACTTTCCTCTTGTCCTTAGCTCGACGTTTATCACCCATGATTAGAAAAAATCAACTAGTGGGGTAGGGGATAAAATGAAATACTAAAAATCGTACAAGAATGTAGAGAATATTGTAGACAAAACAAAATGTTTGCAGAATTCCCGTGAAAGAGATGAAAGGGACGTTGGGGGGCCACAAGATATAAAAAAAAAGCAAAATGCGTACACGTTTTTGTTTTCTCTTTTCCCAAGCCATGCCTCAAGGCTTGGGATCCGGTTTAGATCCCCAAGCTTGAGGCATGGACATGCACAAACACAACAAACAACGAGTTTTTACAAGAAAATGTAAAAATGACACTTCCTCTATGATAAATCAAAATAAAACAATCGATCCATTTTAAAAAAATTATACCACAACATAGAGCAGAGTCTCTTCTTTCTTAAAATATAATTTTTCAAATTTTTTGACTAATATAAGGTATCCATATTATTTATTTTCTAACTATGCCTTTTTATAGCTATTTTTTGAAGTGTAAATATGTCTATCTTTCATGGTGTATCTTTTCTTTGGGTGATCGAAATTAAAAAAATTATACTAGACCAAACTAGGCATAACTATATACATATTCAAAAATAATAATCTAATTTTTGATATTTTTGAGGTAGTTTTGAGGTAGTTGGGGGCACACGATCGGAGCTCCATTATTTTTCAAACATAAAATTTTTGTACTAGAAAAATCATAAATTAAAAAATATTTGCTAAAAAATCTAAAAACAATGGAGCCCAAACTAGATGCTCCTAGCTATCTTTCTACCAAAGGTTTTTCAAAAATACAAAATGGTGCTCAAAAAATGGTGGGGGCACGAAAGTCATTCTATTATGTTTTTTAACAAAAACAAGAGCATTTGTTGGTATTTTAGTTGTTTGACCCATTTAAAATTATTTGTTTTCAATAAAATTTAGTAGCTTGGAAACTAGACTCAAAATTCTATGATTCATATTTCTACAACATCTTCCAATTTTGAGTGTAACTATTTCTAAAAACTCATACAAGTTGAAGTTTTATTTTTTTTTTCTAGAAAAATGCGTCTACTTAAGACCCCCTTTTGGCCCCCCAGATTGGTGCACTTACCCAACACTCGATAATGCCTTTTCACCTAAGAAGGAATCCATCTAATGAGAGAGCACCATCAGATGGCATTTATCATGTGATTTCTTGTTTCATATACTGCAGATGTGAAAACAAATTGGAAAATAATGTTTCACTCAAACCAAGTCCGACAAGGTTGAAGAATATTGGTTCTCAGGATCCAACTTTATCATATTTACTACATAGCCCATGAATCCAGAAGGTTTAATTCCACTAGGTAATTTTGGATCCTCTAAAATCAAATGTTTTTGTGGACCATCGATTTGTATCCCCCATCATATGACTGCGCAATCACCTACCAACTTACCAATGCTTCTTGATAAGGTGCAAACAAGAAAATATTTCCACACGAGTATTTTCTACGTGAGATCATAACATTTTAGTAGGAAAATTTACATTTTGCTTTGCTTTCTAACAATTCTTTGTTCCCTTTCTCTCAAGTACTAGCATTTTAATACACTTCTAACAAAAACTCTGCATCTCAAGTCTTCAAGACATAATGCACGAAACCTGCAATGAATATGTCTATTTTCTATGGTAGCTATTCCATGAATGCTAGATCGTGGAATTAGTTTTCCTTCTCGATCATATTGTATAAGTTTTTCAACCTATTCATGAGACTTGTAGACAATTTTCAACATATTGTCCTATCCCAAATACTCGAGATAGTGTTGTTGGAGATGTGGAGTCTAAGCTGCAAGATGAAGTGGCGTTTGCTTTTCCTTGATTTTGGGAGGAAAGCATGGCCACGGATAAAAATAACATTGTCTTATTAATAGGCGGGAGTTGTTATTTTTATGTTTATAAAAATAACATTGTCTTGTTAGTAGGCGAGAGTTCTTATTTTTATGTTTATAAAAATAGCGATCTTATTAATAGCACGGGAGTTGTTATTTTTATGTTTATAAAAATAGCAGACCTTATTAATAGATGGGAGTTGTTATTTTTATGTTTATCATATTTATATGCATGTCTTATTTATAAGCATGCTATATTTAGGTTGCTTGTGGTTGAAGCAAACTTTTTCAAAGAGATGCACAAGTTATATATATGTGCATGGATTTACTCTTTAGAATATGAAAAAGAAAGAATTATATTGTATTCCTCTAGATTTGAATAAAGGAGAAGGTCTGCTTGTTTATGGTGGATGTATCCCACATTAGGTGAACCACATTAAATCTTGGGTTTATCTTGTGATTGCATACTTATATTATTTCTCTTTTAATTCAATTTTACTGCTCATCTGTGTTTCGATCCTAACAACTGGTATCAGAAGCAGAATTTTGTTTTGGCAGAAAAAAATCACATGAGGGTTTCTTGTTTGAGTGGGAGAAATGAAAAAGATAACAAGTTTAGGGTTGAGAAGTTTAACGGCCAGAACTTTCAGCTATGGAAGATGCAGGTGGAGGGCTACCTATATCAGAAGAATCTTTATCTACCATTGAAAGGGAAAACTTTAATGTTATCATCTATGAAAGATGAAAAATGGGATGTTCTTGATCGGCAGACATTGGGAAGCGATACGATTGTGCTGGAAGCTATGGTAACTTTCAATATTTCTACGGAAAAGACAACGGTAGATCTAATGGAAAAATTGGGTAAATTGTATGAAAACCCTAAGTCTCCAATAAGTTTGATGATGTTATTGATGTGATTCTTAGTGAAGAGATGGGAAGAAAAAGCACAGGTGATTCATCTGGTAATGCCTTGAGTGTAGAGAACAGGGGAAGACATAAGGAAAAAGCAAAAGGTCCTGGACACCGTGGAAATTCTAAAAAGGGCAGATCTAAATCTAGAAGCAAGATGGTATGCTAGAATTGTGGAAAAGCGAGACATGCAAAGAAATATTGTTGGTCTTTAAAATTAGGGAAAGATCTGATAGGTACAAAGCTTTTGCATGACAAATAATCTTCTATTCAATATAATTTCAACTGGAATATTCACAAATATGTAGGAGAGGTTGTTCCTATAATGTAGGAAACAACCCACAACAATACACGAGTTGTTTTAACAACTCGTTATTACAAACCAAATAATGATTATTATAATTATGAGTTATTTCTAAACAACTCATAATATAATAATAAACTAAATACAAATAATGTTAACACTAACATAATCCTAACATTCACCCCCTTAGTGTGAACATTATTTACTGATATCACCCCCTTAATGTGAACACGAAAAAAATTCACCATAGAACTAGAACCAGAATCGTATGCCTCTGCATACTTTTAGGTCTGCATACTGCTGGCTTGGATCTTGTTGTCTAGATCTTGCTGCACATGACCAATCCGCTTCACCACAGTGAACCCCATACCGGATGATCACACTTCCACCGATTCACCTACATACGTGAACTCAACAGTTCCCGCTTTCACTTCCAGTGAACGCTAGATTTCACCGGCCGATCGATGTTAGAAGTACGACAGTCGAAGAATCTCTGTAGTCAGAGGATCACTCCAGTTCAGCTGCCCTCCTATACAACTGTTCTCAGCACCCAAAATGCATATCTTCCTCATTTGAATCAAAACAGGGAAGAAAACCACACACCATTTTATTCGCACACCACACAACTGAAATAATATAAAATATTGCCACCAAATTTTAATGCGACCCTGTCGTTGGTGATTGATGAGAGGCGCTGATCACCCTCCATCCTCTGTTGCCTCCGACCTCTAGTGTCATGTTGCTTAGTTCAGCCGAGATGTGATCATGAAGCTCAAAATACCTTGATAATTTGGACGTCGCGTCTGCATGTTAAGCGAAAAATGCATCCAAAATTGAAATGTGGACAATTTTTATTTTTATTTTTGAACTTTGGAAGACGACACTTTTTACAATGGCATTGACCCACAACGAACTTTAGATGACTAACATTAGCGATAACATGACTCTTTTAAAACAAAGGTGACTAAACTTATGAAGAATAATAACTCTAACAAAATCCAATTAAATATTGGATTTAATAAAAGACTCTCACTAAATAAATGACTTTTTATCTTGATGGACATAACTCACTAGACTTAAAAACTATTATATTACCACTTATTTTTTATTTTGGGCATGCAGAAGTCGGTTGGTGAAAGAATGAAACAATAGTTCCAAACTTTGATAAAATGTGTGGCAAGCTCAGACTAACTAGAAGGTAGAAAGTATAACGACTATGCCCATCAATAGTGTGCAAAACCCAATGCAAACAGGATCTCTTGGAGTTTCCATGTTGGAGTACATAGACCAGATCATACTTTGATATGAATTTGATAGTATGCACGTCCCACAGGAGAAAACTGTGGAAAAACAACTCAGATTTCAAGTCCTGATGTTGAGGAGGATGGTTGCCAAAGATCTCGCCACTCGCCAGGGCTTCATACGCAAAAATAAAAAAGATTCTCACAATAAATCTACCTCTTCCAACACCATCAAATGCTTAAATTCAAATCTCGTTAACTTCTAACGCGTATGAGGTCTCTACCATGTGTTTTTAGCACGGAAATAGAAATAATGGTATGTGTAATGGCACGAGGCATATGAATCAAAAGACTCAGCTCAATGCAATTTTCCACCAATCCATGTGGAAGAAAAACAATACAAAAACTCTAGCGCTCCTAGAGAATATTAATAATCTTCTTATCAACGCTGCTCAGGTATATTTTGATGCCATTTTGATACTGATATGCATGCAGTCTCCTAGATGCTATTTAATTGAGCGTATTTCTTCCTAGAGAAATATTTATATTCAGATTCAAATCTGCGAGCTTTGTCAGATTACACAGATTATATATGCATCTATGTAGATTGAGATACACAGAAATATAAATATCATAACTCGGACAACACAGAATGAACGCATTTCCCTATAGAGACATTACTCCTCCATTACAGGGACAAGAACAAATAGTTCGCTCTGGTACCAAATGAGAGGTACAAAGCTTTTGCATGACAAATAATCTTCTATTCAATATAATTTCAACTGGAATCTTCACAAATATGTAGGAGAGGTTGTTCCTATAATGTAGGAAACAACCCACAACAATACACGAGTTGTTTTAACAACTCGTTATTACAAACCAAATAATGACTATTATAATTATTAGTTGTTTCTAAACAACTCATAATATAATAATAAAATAAATACACATAATGTTAACACTAACATAATCCTAACAATATCAACAAGAAGGGAGCAAAGAGGCAAACATAGTACGTGATGTGTTACAAGATGCTCTTATTCTTTCTTTAAATAGTAAATCAAAATCTTGGGTTTTAGATTCGGTGCTTAATAATTTCATGCGATTCTCATAGATAGTATTTTCAAGATTATGTCCAAGGGAATTTTGGGTAGGTATATCTTGGTGATGATGATCCATGTAACATTATTGGAAAAGGCATTGTTCATGTTAAATTATAGAATGGTAACTCTTGGGTGTTGAAGAATGTCAGGCATGTTCCTAGCTTGAGGAGGAATCTAATTTCGCAGCCAATTAGGAGATGAGGGTTGTATGGTTATATTTACTGCAGATTCTTGGAAAGTTACTAAGGGTTCTCTTGTGGTAGCAAGAGGGAAGAAAGTAGGTACTTTGTATTTATCCACTGTTAGTACTGATCCATCTTCTATTTTAGCTACTACGGGTATAGACACAACTCTATGACATCATAGACTTGGCCATATGAGTGAGAAGGGGATGCAGATTTTACATTCACAGGGAAAGTTGTCATATTTGAAAAACATAGACCTGGACTTTTGTGAGCATTGTGTGTATGGGAAACAAAAGCATGTGAGATTTCTCAAGGTTGGATCAACCAAGAAGAGCACAAGTTAGAGTTTGTTCATATGGATGTGCGGGGACCGGCTGGGTATCTTCTCTTGGTGGTTCATGATTGTGTTACTTTTATTGATGATGCTACTAGGAAGGTTTGGGTTTACTGTATAAAGAATAAATCTAATGTATTTAATACTTTCAAGAAGTGGAAAGCTTTGGTTGAGAATGAAACAAGTTTGAAGTTGAAGTGTCTCAGATCAAATAATGGTGGAGAGTACTGCAACAATGAATTTAATAACTATTGTTCACATAATGGAATCCGTAGGGTGAAGACAGTTCCTAGAACACCACACAGAATGGTGTGTCAGAAAGAATGAACAAGACTATCATGGAGCGTGCAAGGAGCATGAGATTGCATGTTGGATTGCCCTTACAATTTTGGGCGAGATGTTGTAGATATTGTTGTTTACTTGATAAACTAGAGGACCTTCAAGTGCTTTGGAAGGTGGAGTACTTGAGGAGGCTTGGACTAGTAAGGAGGTAAACTATTATTTTCTGAAAGTTTTTGGTTGTGAGGCATTTGTGCACATTGATAAAGAGAATAGGACCAAGCTAGAAGCTAAGTCAAAGAAATGTACTTTCATTGGATATGGCACTGATGATTTTGGATTCCAGTTGTGGAGTTTGGATGAGAAGAAAATCATTAGAAGTAGGAATATTATTTTCAATGAAAGGGTTATGTACAAGGAACAACTACAAGATAAGAAGCTAGAAAAGTCTTGAGTATGTAGCACTTGATGAGATAAAAGATAGAGAAGTGCTCAAAGGACTGGAAAATAAAAAAGTTGGCATCAATCCTAGCACAATCGGTGTTGATTATGTAGATCAAAATCAGCAAGAACAATAAGAGCCTCAAAATATAAAAAATCTTGTAAGACGTTCTACTAGGGTAAGTAAACCTCCTGCATGATTATCTTCATATGAGCTTTACTATTGTTTATTGACAAATGGTGGAGAACCAGAAATTTTTGAAGAAGCAATGCGGTAGAAACACGAGAAAAAGTGGGAGCAGGGTATGGATGAGGAGATGGACTCCTTGGATCACAACCAAACTTGGGATTTGGTTCAATTGCCTATAGGAAAGAGAGCATTGTAGAACAAGTGAGTTTACAGGTTGAAGGAAGAAGAAGGTGACAAAAAGAGGTACAAGGCAAGGCTTGTTGTGAAGGGATTTGCACAAGAAAAAGGTATAGAATTTGATTAAATTTTCTCTCTGTTGTTAAAATGACTTCCATTAGAACTGTTTTAAGTTTGGTAGTTGTGGAAGATTTACATCTTAAACAATTAGATGTAAAGACTGCTTTTCTTCATGGTTATTTGGAGGAAGAAATATATATGGACCAGCCACAGGGATATGAAGTCAGGGGGAAGGAGAATTTGGTGTGCAGATTGAAGAAGAGCTTGTATGGCCTTAAGCAAGCTCCAAGGCAGTGGTATTTGAGATTTGATAGATTCATGATAGAACATGGTTACTCTAGATTTCATTACGATCATTGTGTTTATAAGGAGCACTGGAATGTAGTCCAATGGATTCTTAGATACTTGAGAGGGACCAATAGTAGATAGTTGTGTTATGGAGGGTCAGAGGTTTCTTTACATGGATATGTTGATGCAGACATGGTTGGAGATTTGGATGGTAGGAAGGGCACCACATGTTATGTATTTACTGTTGGTGGCACAATAGTTAGTTGGATTTCTAAACTATAGAAGATTGTTTCCTTGTCTACTACAGAGGTAGAGTATGTTGCTACTACAGAAGCAAGCAAGGAGATGATATGGATGCAGTGGTTCATGGAAGAATTGGGAAAGAAGCAGGAGGATTACATGCTATTCAGTGATAGCCAGAGTGCAATTTATCTTGCGAAAAACTCAACATTCCATTCGAGAACCAAACATATACAACTCAGGTATCACTTCATTAGATCAGTTTTGGATGATGGACAATTGATGTTGGAGAAGATCCATACAAGTCAAAATCCTTTTGATATGTTGACAAAGGTGGTGACAAAAGAGAAGTTGGAAGGTTGTTCGAAGCCGATAGGTCTTCAAGATTGATCTTGAAGAAGAGAAACGAGTTAGAGAAGAGTCCGAGGATGAGTTGTGAGTGGGTTGCAGCGAGTTAGTCTTCAAGTGGGGATTGTTGGAGATGTGGAGTCTAACTGCAAGATGAAGTGGCAGTTTGCTTTTTCCTTGATTTTGGGAGGAAAGCATGGCCATGGATAAAAATAACATTGTCTTATTAATAGACGGGAGTTGTTATTTTTATGTTTATCTTATTTATATGTATGTCTTATTTATAAGCATGCTATATTTAGGTTGCTTGTGGTTGAAGCAAACTTTTTCAAAGAGGTGCACAAGTTATATATATGTGCATGGATTTACTCTTTATAATATGAAAAAGAGAGAATTGTATTGTATTCCTCAGGACTGAATAAAGGAGAAGGTGGCTTGTTTCTGGTGGATGTAGCCCACATTGGGTGAACCATGTTAAATCTTGGGTTTATCTTGTGATTGCATGCTTATATTATTCTTTGTTTTAATTCCGTTTTAATTCCGTTTTATTGCTCATTTGTGTTTCGATCCTAACAAGTGCCCAATCCATGCCCACACCCACAAATGAATAACATTAAATTAAGCAAAATTGTTAGAAAACCATATTTGCAGAGAGACGATTGGCATTTCATGAATCTTCTTATTGCGGATGAGGGTTGTAAATACTTCAATGGCATGAGGTTGCAACTTATGTTCTTTTGTCAAACATCTATGTAGAAGTATGCATTGTGGGGTGAGGTTCAAATGGTAAGGAGATTGATGAAGGATATAGGAATTAAGAAGATATTTTAATGTAGTTGGATTAAATGCCATACAATTGTGCATGCAATTTGTGTAAGAAACAGGTCACACTCACATACACAAGGCAGTAGGATATTTCTCAGAGTTAAAACATGTACTGAGTGACATGGACAAGGAGAGGGAAAATATATTCGCCACCATAGTAAGAAGTTGGCCCTTGCGTTTGAATTGTTAAACATGCACCTTCAGACAACTCTTAACATTGTCAAGAATTTTGGCGTGTGTTGACTGCCACATAGCAGCCAAGTTTTTCTCCAAGATTATTGCAGAGCAAATTGTTGTGAGAAATGTAAAGGGGTTCCATCACTTTAAAAGGACAATGTTCTTGTAGAGATTATTGGTAATGCCATGTAAAGCAATATGGAGACATAGGCTGGCACTATAACAAAGTCTACCATGTCAGAGCAGCAGTGTTAAATAAGGAGTCTCACACCAACAAACATTTCCAAAGTAATTTTACATCTCTTCCAAAATAACTTACAACTCATCAGCAATTTGCTAATAATATCCAATGTGTACATGCCCCAATAAGTATAGAATGAGTGACAATGGAAAGCTAAGTCATACCTGAAGAAGAGCAGCAGGGTTTACAGTTTATATGAAACATGAAAATTGCGTATGCCATGCTGGTCTGGAAATTGCCAAATTAAACAACAAATTAGATCGTCTGTGTGGGATTGGGGAATTGTGAAGGGTGGCTGCGTGATCTTGATCTGGATTTGCAGGCACAATGCTCTCGTCTCCTTGCAAAACCATGGATGAATTTCTTAAGTTGGGTTGTAAATGAGGGGAATGTTATCGTACACCTTGCAGAGTGCCAGAGCTTCTGGATCTGAACATGGTGAACGGCGCTGCACAAGCCCGCCAACTTTTTAAGTGAAGGAGGAAAAACTCATTGTCTGAATCGGTAACCAGAATAATAGTTTAAGGAAAGAAAACGTTCATATAAAATTGTTTGAATAAGATAAGCCTTACAAACAGAAGATTCTTAAGAGAATTATATGAAAATTAAAATATACATCATCCAATAAAATATTGCATAGAGTTTTCCCACTTTTTACATCACAGATTTCTACCATAATACCAACCATCTACCAAAAATAATCTACTTGGGAATCCTCCCATCTTAATCCAACTCCTCCACCATCTTTACAATCCCATTTAAAGTTTCACTGTCCATGACATACAAATCTTCTAATTTCTCTTTGCTGCATGTTTGATCCATTTCCATCGGTGGTGTTGCTGTTGCTGTTGCTGCTGTGCTCCTCAACTTCATTAACTTTTCCTCAACAAATCTTTTTGCACCATGAAACTCAAGCTCAGTTCTTTCAGTTCCTTCTTAGACATGATTGACACAGAGATTTTCCGGGGCTCAAAGCTTGAAATTCGTTTTGGATCTTTGCCACAGCGGAGTTGAGACTCAGACATATTCAATCTTTTGAAGGTTTCATTTTCTTCAGTTCTCTTATGCCCACCGAATGCAATGCAGTAGAGATTGAACCCAAAAAAAAAAAAAAAAAAAAAAAATCCCTTTCTCCATCCATGCATTTGCATTCATAAATAGATATGCTTGTGTAACTTATGATCCTTTTTTTTAAAAGTTGCCATATTTAAAGTTAAATTGTGTAGTCAATAGAAATATTTTACCATGCATGTGTATTGAATATAATTAATTTAAAAAACAAGATGTCAGTTTTAAACCAAATATATATATGTTATTTTATAAATACATTTATAAATTTATTTTTAATTTTGAGTAGGTGTAGTAAATTGAAATAATATGTTTTTCGGATTTAAAATTAATTTGTGGGTAATATCTTAGTACAAATTACTTAGAATTAGAAATATCTAGTTTTTAAGATTTTATTTGTAAGTGATTTTAGTGAATTAATAAAAATAATTTTACCATTTCAATTTGTGGCTACTATAACTTAAAAGTAATTGTCCCGTTTAAGATTAATTTATGATAAATATTTTAATACAAATTATTAAAATAGAAATAGTTTTTTTGTTTTGAATTTATTTATTTAAATAATTTTTGTAGATACCTAATTTTGTTATATGATTAGTTAATTATTATGGTGCTAGAGTATTTGTGTGTTCTTTGATCATTTGATTATTAGTTCATGTGAAACTCTTAATGGACCATGTTTCTCATATTCTTGTCCCTTTTGTGTTTGTGATCCTTCGTCATATTTCTTTATTGATTTCCTCTTCTATCAAGCTCGTTTATTTATATTTATATTGTTTATTGTTTGCCTTTGTCATCTTTCCTCATCAATTGTCTCATATCAAACTTGTTTATTTATATTTACCTCACGAAATCAAAAGGTAATTCACTAGTGATATATTCATAACATACCTAAAAACATGGAATTCTTCATCAAATGATTGCACCTTACTCTCCTTAGCATAATGGTGTTGCGAGAATGATGAACTCGAACATTAATAAAAATGGTGTGGAGTATGATTGATGATGCAAGATTGAGTAATTCATGCTAGACAAAAGTAGCCAAAACCGAAGTATATATGCTCAATAGATCACCAACATTTTCACTTGATCACATGACTCCATAGGAAGCATGATAAGAGAAGAAACCATCAATAGCTCATCTCTAATTTATGGAAGCAAGGCCCATATGTTGGCCCCAGAGAAGAAAAGAAAAAAGTTGGATCTAAAGTGTACAACATACATCTTCATTGGATATAGTGAGTATTCAATGTGATACAACTTGATTGATTCAAAAACCGAGAAAGCCTTCATTAGCACGGATGTTCGATTTGATGAGATGGGTGCTTCAAGTCAACAATCTGTAAACTCGCACACAAGAAAATAATAATAAAGACATGTAATGATTGAATACAATGGTGTTTGTAACAATAGGAAATTTAGTGAAACCCCACCACCCATTGCTCAATATATGCGGGATGGTGTATAAATGTGATTAGATATGCCAAAATAGATGGACTCCCAAACACATCTTCAACTAGACCAAAGACATGCAACAAAGCTTATGAAGAGGTAAACATGCCCTTGATGAGTCATGTTTTTGAATCTTATGAACCAACAAAGGTCCAAGAATCCTTAGAGTTAAAACCTTGGAAACAAGCCATGCGGACTAATTAGTCATTGATGAAAAATAAAACACAAGACTTGTAGACTTTCCATTAGGGAAGATGTTAAAGTTGGTGGATCTTTTCACAAAGGTTTAGCACAACAAACACAAGATTAAATTCAATATAATCCCAATAACATTACAATAAGAAGTAGTCCATATATATATGAGTCTTCTCTCTTATTATTTAGGAAATATAAAAACAATCTTACAACTACTCAACCATAGTCTACATGAGTTATTGTAACTCACACAACTCACCCACTATTAATAATATAAGTTGTCTATTAAACAATGTGGTTACATAACTAATTACTTACATTAATAATTACCACACCATAAAATGTTAACCCATATAATGTGAGCAATAACTATGATTTCTTAACATTCCGCCCACCCCAGTGTGGACATGGGGAAAACATCAATTATTTACTCGTGTCTTTGCTCACGATCGATAGTTTTCTTAGGACAACCACAAACCTTAATGATGGTTTTACATATGGCTTACCAACAACCAAAAGAGGATGGTTTTGCAAGAGGTTTACCAACAACCAAAATGATGGTTTTGCAAGTGGTTTACCAACAACCAAAAAATGATGGTTTTGCAAGTGGTTTACCAATAACCAAAAATGATGGTTTTGCAAGTGGTTTACCAACAACCACATCATGATGTGTAGTACTTTTATCAGCTCTCATCACATCTTACATCAAGAGAAAATATATGAATTTCTCACATAGGAACACACTACAAACTGAATATGAACAAAGACAAGTGCTTTGAAAATAAAACACACCATAACACAACGGAAAGTAAGCACACAATTGAAAAAAATGCCACCACAACTTCATGCGGCCCCATCATTGGTGACTGACGAGAGGACGCTAATTATCCTCCATCCTCCTATGCCTCTATTCTCCAATAATGTTGCTTCAAACTCATTGGAATGTAAACATGATGCTCATTTTATTCAACCGAGAATGCGTCCTTACAAACATTTTTTTACTCTTGAATCTTACATGTGAATGACATACTTGACAATGTATCAATGACACTTTTTGACACGAGACAATAGACAATGATGATAAAGACAAAAACACTTTTTACAATGACTCTATGGTTTGATTATTTTACAACACATAACGAATTTGACTTTGACAATAATTAAAAAGCAATCTTTACTTACTTTTTATACCAAATGATGACTCAAGTGACATTAAATAAAACATAATAAAACAACTTTATAAAACTTATAACTTGACCATGAAATTTTTATAACCACTAACACTAAATACATATTTATTTGATTCTTGCACTCTCATACGCTTTGATATGCACACAAAAAATGGACACACTACTCCACATAGATTTACAAATATAATGAGACCTACATTATTGGAAATTGGAGACAAATTCTAGCGAGAAGAATTTGAAAGGTTCACAATGAATCACATTTTTTTCCATAACTATGAATTGGGTTCAACTACAATTTATGTTGTAGCTTTCTTACAAATATATCATTCAACCTAGAAGTTTTTAGAAAAACTAGACCAAAAAAAAAAGTTACATCTTATTCTTCAAACAGATTTGATGGGTTAATGACTAGGCATGCTTTGGGGAGCTAGCCTCAAAAGGGATACCTTGAATAGTAATAACTGCTGATTGTGAATCAACCGAAGACAATGGTGAATGCCACGATAAGATAACCTTAAGGGAACATAACCAAGGAAAACTATGACTTAATGTACCCGAGCTAAGCGAACTAAGCGACCAAGAATGAAACGAGTGAGGTAATAAGACTAATAGTGATATGTAATATGATATGACGAATGAGGATTAGAGTTGAGTGTAATATTTCGAGCAGAGATATTGAAAGATTTAAGTAATAACAAGGAAAAAATATTATCTTTGTTGTGTGGATCAATCAATACACCATGTATAGGTACTTGATGAATAGAGATGAGAATATACAATGTATTATAAATAAACATGTCATCTATATCAGAATTATTGAAATTAATGCATGGTGTAGAAGGAGGTATATGAGTAATAGTATTAATCATAACATCTAAGGGGTGATCATAAGAGGGTGGTGGTGGTACCGCACAATGAGAATTATGCACTTCAAAAGATGTATCATTTGTATGCTTAGGGAATGGATCATTAAATATTTTTAATTTAGAATTGTTGTTGGTTGGCTTGGAAGATTCAATGGGCTCATCCCATTCAATAGCATTAGAGTCAATAAGATCATGAATAACATGACGAAGCTTGATGCATCGTGTTTGGCATGACCAACACATCGATGATAATCATTATAGGATTTGACATCAAAACTCTTACTTTGAGGTTTTCTCATGTCAACCTCAAATGGTGGAGGGAGAGACACAAGATTGCACTCAAGTAATTGTTTTAGGAAAACATTAGGAGGACATGGTAAATGTGTAAACTATCATTGAGTGGGTTGTAATTGTAGCTTCATAGTTTTATTAATAACATTAACACTATCTTTGGGAGGAGCCTTAACATCATTAGTCTTTCCCTTAAATGTAAATTTTCTTTGAGATTTAGCATGAGATGGATTAGGAGTGATAACAACATACTTGAGCTTATTTATATGTAACAACTTGCTTCGTGCTCTTTTAGTGTATGATGTAGATGGTCAAGTGATCTGAATTTGTCAAACATGACTGATTCTTGCAAATGAGGAAGTAGGCTTTGTGTAAAAAGATCTTGCAACTCACTATTAGGGATGATATTATTCCTCTTGGTAAGCATGGTCTGATAATATAAGACATAATCATTGATATTTTCATCAAATCTTTAGCATATCTTGGAGATTTATGCATAAGAAACTTTATCTCCATTGTTGATAGAAAAGTGGGCGAAAAATAATTTTTCCAATGTAGTGAAAGAGCACACATAACGTGTGGGGAGATCATAGAATCATTGTAATGCAAAGTCCTTAAGAATCCTATGGAATAAATTGGTAAGGAAGATGTTGTAAGAGTCATAATCGATGCAAGCCACATGAAATGATTTAAGATGTTCGGTAGGATCACCTTTTCAATCATAGATAGGAAGCTTAGGTGCAAAAAAACCAAGAAGAAAAGAATAAGAGGCCACCTCAGGAGCTAGTGGATTGTGTAAGAATTGGGTTATTTTCATAGCATAAAGAGAAGTGGACATACCTTGATGTAGTTTTACGATTTGAGCTTGTAATGTGTGAACAAGGGTTTCAATATCTTGTGTGCTAGATGAAGAATCATGTGAACTATTAGAGATGGGAGGTGTAGTAGCAATAATGGCTACATGAATAGACATAGAAACATTTTGCATTGGCATGTTAGGTGCCCTGAGAATGTGGGTACTATAGATGTATGAATAGTAGATGTTTCTAAGTTAGATGATGGAGGATTCTCTAAGTTTCTCTCGTGCGGCATATAGTAAGATATCAATGTTAGAGGAATTATCTTCTTAAAAATGTGCAAATTGTTGGGTTTCATCATTTGTAAGGTCTTGGGTGAGATATTCAGAGCGAGTATTGGAAGCATCACCCTGGGCATGATCGACATTTATAGTGAAAATATGATCCAAAACCGAGGGGTTTCAGACTTAAGGAACAGATTAACAAATGTGCCAAATGAATTGCAAAACAACTATCTCTGAAAAGAGATGTAAATTACTCAAAGATTTCAAAATACATCAATTATCTCTGCCAAGAGATG
This sequence comes from Taxus wallichiana var. yunnanensis, assembly GCA_018340775.1. Classification (NCBI taxonomy): domain Eukaryota; kingdom Viridiplantae; phylum Streptophyta; class Pinopsida; order Cupressales; family Taxaceae; genus Taxus; species Taxus wallichiana. Next base: position 58,408,292 of record CM031238.1, on the reverse strand, counting down.
TCTATCTCTTCTTCCGGTTACATATGTATTTATAATAATTTTATAAATACGAAAGGACACCTAGAAAGATGTGGAAGGTCACCAGTCTCGAGGGAGACGAGGTGTTTCATCTTCCAAGACTTACATGTGGAAACATACTATTTTTAGAATTTACTATTTTTAGACAAAGAAGATAAAATCACAATTTGGGCCCCTTAAACGTGGATTTCGGGGGTCAAACATTGCCGAACAAAGTTCCGCACCTTCTCATCACATTCTACGCATTCCAAGCTTTCCGTTGCCTTTTGAACGGAGTCAATCGGAGCTACGGTGCAAAAGTTATGGTCTCTGGAAGTTGCGCCACTAGAATTGCTGCCTGGATCAAAATAACATTAGCAAATATATCATCATGGAATTGGGCACAAGAGTGAGCGGGGTAGTATGGGAACCAGAAGATGTGGACAAACTACATAGATATTGATAATGATCTTGAAGATTCAACATGATAAAACATAATATCCAAACATAATAAAATAGAATATAAACCCTAGTGCCACTATGGGTTTGAGCCATGAAATTTGATTCAAAATCCGGGTTCACCAAATGTTTTCACCCTTTTAGGTTTGATTATGGTTTTTACACTATAATCAAACAACAAATGAAATAGGAGCTACAAGGGGCTATTTTGACTAATTAACTTCCATATTAACTATTCAATATCATAATAACACATTAATAGTTGTAACAAAGGTACATGATGCAATACAAACTCACAAATACATGGGATTGAGTGCACTTAGCTGATTATATGTGATTCGGACTGATATGGTGATCTGGATGATGAAACAGGGTGTTTCGACTAGAGAATACTTCGCAACTGAAATTGTGACATGAGGATCTTCTGGGTAGGACCATACCATAGGGGTAGGAATATGCGTCTTGACCTCTTTATATGGTTTTGTACCTACTCATAATTGTGGTATGTGACTTTATGGATTTTTCGCTAGTTTAATTCTCTTTGTCGCTAGTTTGATTCTCTTTTTGCTCTATGCCATTCATTGTTGATCTCACCGTGAGGGTATCCGAATACCCTTCTCAATTTTCAAAACCTAACCATGGATGAATTCTATAAAACAAACATTAGTTGGATTTTGGGCACCCTGTGCACCATCGATGTCAAACACTAGTCCGAAGAGGCCTCAAACCACATGTTTTCTCTACTTAACATGTGTTATCTAGTTACAATGCAATCAAATTTGACATCCTTTTATTGGAAAAAAATTGACTTGAGTTTCTCTCTTGAAAATATACTTGAGTGAGTGACTTTGAGTGCTTGCAAATGTGGGAAGCATCCCCTAGACCTAGTGGGAAGTTTTAGACTTATAGATGGTTCTTCCCTAATGAATGTGTAAAGGTTTTTTCAGAGTATAGGGAGATTTGGATGTTTTTGTGATAGCTTTTGCAAAAGGAATCCATAAGTGTACTAGGTACTAAATGAGGTGAGTTTCACTTGATTATGTACACTTCGAAGGTGCCTTGCATTGAAATGTCTAACTCAAGGGAAGTAATTGACCCAAAGAAGAATGTGTAATTAAACTTTTGGGACCAAAGTATGTTGGGGAAAACTGTATAATAGGGTCAGGATATAATATTACAAACTGAGTCTAATGTACTTTTTTCCGCATGAGTAATTTCAAAGTATAATTTTTGGGAAACTGGCAAGGAAATTTTCTACAAAGATTTTATGCATTGGTTCTTAGAAAACTATCGATAGATGAGTGTGTATGATCAAGCAAGATGGATAAGAGGCCTAGAAATGTATCAGATGAGAGTGGGTAAATTTTATGCCCTTAATCATATATCTTACATTAGATGTATATAGTTGACTTGTAGCTATCATAACTTCTTATCATGGTGTATCTCTTTCATATATGTTATATTATCATTAATGGGTCACTTTGGTGATGGCCATAGCATAGGAATAGTATATATAGGGGTTAGTAGGAAGTAGTTGATCATCTTATTGAGAATTTGATTCTTATTGTATGGTTTAGAGGTTTCCCCCTTGAAGTGGATAAGCTATTCTACTTTTATATTGATCCATAGGGATCCAAAATGACTCTACTTCATTAGATTAGCCAGCACCAAAGAAGGAAAATGAAGAAACAGAGTTTTTGTTTTTATATTAACAAAGCGGAGAGACAGTTAAAGAATCACCTCGCAACCCGGGTGGTAGTCTTATAACCACTACCCAGCCAGGGCGTCGATCTTGTGACCACGAGATCTACACTAGGTGGCGATCCTGGCTCTTTCAAATAGAAAAATAAAATTTGAAACAAACAGTCCCAGAATTGGAAAGGTTGTCTATGTCTCTTCTCCTCCATGACCTTTCCCATCCTCCAAAGTGCACAAGAGGACATGAGAAGGGTTATAAATACATGTAGGAATAAGATTTTTTTATTATCGAAGTATGAAAGCAAGTGAGCAAGAAATTCTTAGTAGCTTTGGAGTTGTGTTTGTACAAGAAAGGAGTGTTGAGACAAAGAAAACGAGTAATTGGGAGGAAGTGCGAGATATTATCTACTTCTCCTTCATACTTATTGTAAATTTTGTACTTCTTAATAGAATTGGCCAATAAAAAAGTGGGAAGAAAGAGCATTTTCCCTTCCCGATTGAGTTTCCTCCTCTGGAGGTTTCAGGATAAAACTTGTTGGTGTTCATGAGTTTATATTCTTTCCTTTCCTACAATTGTTGATTCTAAGCATAAGAAAAATTCATTCACTAGCTATCTCTATCATTTTCTAATTGAAAGTAGAACAACAACATTTAATTTTGATTCTGTGAACAATTCCAAAGTAGAGAGTTTACATATCATTTTGGTATCAGAGCTAACAAGTATCTAGGACTATGGTATTCGTTCTTGGATTTGTATGACAATGACAAGATCTAAAGGCGAAGAAGCTTTACCTTGCGATCCATATATTTCTATAAGGAAGTGGAAATAGAGAATTTAGGGACAAATGGAGGAAGAGAACTTGGTCTGTAGAATCGAGATGCTGGAGACCATGATGGATAGGATGTTTAGAAGACAAGAAGAACTTGCAGAGTTGCAAAATATGGATTATGTTAAGCAAGACTCTGTAGATCAAGAATTTTGCGCTTGTTACCTGTCCAAGTTAATGCACCAAACTAAACACAAAAACCCTGAAAAACTCCAATGAAATTGATACCTGATGGATAAGATCCGAAGATGTAGATGGATGAGGAAGCCGATGTAGACAAGACGGGCGCACACGAGCAATTCACACAATAGATCCGAGTAACCTGCAAAACACCGATGCTTGACAGAAAAAGATCACGTTAAAAGATATTTAGGTGGACTGCCCGAGAAGCGGGTCCGGGAAGCGATAAGCTTCCTCGGCGGATGTCAGTCCACGTTTTCAATTAAGAAAAGAAGCATACATGATAAAAGATGTAAGTAAAAAGCTAGATTTTCTGATTGCAGTAATAAGACAGAATCTAAACAGCAGACAGAAAGTACAGAAAACAGGGAACTAGGAAATAATGCTGAATTTGTGTTACCTGTGTCCTTTTACCTGTCTGCAGAGAAATCGGCGTCGACTGGGTAGAATCGGCGTCGACTGATGTGGTCGGCGTCGATTGAGACTAATCGGCGTCGACTGGGTTAGATCGGCGTCGACTAAAGGCAGATCGATCAATCAGGGACTGGGTAAGATCCGGGAATTAGAAGATGAATGTGGTCTGCTGGATGTGCCGAAGTTGGCGAGACACTGGAACAGAGTCACCAGATGATAGATGGTGGTGTGCGATGCTGATGTGACAGGGACAGAGTAACGGTGCTCCTCTCAGGGATTGATTCGGACAGGATCTGCCCTAATTTGATACAATTGATGCTAAGAAGATCTCTCTTTCTCACAACCTGTATCTCTCTCGCTCTCTGTTCGTGCGTAAGTGCTTCCTTTTTTCGTCTGTTCGCTTTTTCGCTCGTTCGTGGTCTCTTTTTCGGTCCCTAGAACTGAGTTCTGGACTTGCTTTTATAATCGGCGCCGCTCCTAGAAAATCGGCGCCGACCATATGGGTCGGCGCCGATCGCGGAATAGACTCCCGAGATGGCCAAAATGAGCGATTTCAAGAAAGATAAGACTTATCCCGAATACGGGAAATATCCCGCTTAGGGAAGAGGAGATATAGATGTGGTACATAGATAGAATAAATTTGGGGTAGATAAGTGATTAAGATGCATGGGAAGAAGCGTAATCAAATATTTAATATTTAATCACTCATGGGTAAGATGTGATGGGGTGAATTAAATTTGGAATAAGTGATTAAATCACAAATTGGATAATATCCCAAGGGAATAGTTGGTGACGTAAAACGTGCCCCAGGTTACCTAAGCAGGTAAATGAATGAGAGGGACACTAAATTGAGTAACCAATTTTAAGTGTCTACATTTTGCCCCTTTTTGTCAAGTAACTTGCGATAAGCAAGGTTATGAGACAAAAACAAAGGGATGGAAGAAGGGAATAATGTGTGATGATGTGATCCCCCTCAAACTAGGGATGGGATGGATGATAGAACAGACGATCCCAAGTTTGAAAAAGGTAGATGAAAAATGCAGGATGCCCCAGTCGGATGCCTGGAGTAGATCTGATCATTGATGACGCATAAAAATAAATAAAAGGCAGCAACCTAAGGAACTCACATTGGTAGGTCAAACTAGCCGGTCTTCTCATGAGACGACGTTAGTGCCTACAGACCCATGAGTGTAAGGAGAACTGCAAAATGGTCAGCATCTAAAGAGAGACACATTGGTAGGGACAACTAGACGGTCTGGAAAACAGACGACGTTAGTGCCTACGGACCCGTTTAACTCTAAGCTGCCAGAAAGTACGAGTGTCCCACGCAAAGGGAACAAACCCGAAATAGACAAGGATATCTAAAAAAAATGTGCCAAAAGGCAAAATTCAGCACACAACAATGATCAGATAGATAAGTAAGCCAAGCATCAACACTATGGCAAACAGATATAGAAAATCGGCGGCGACCAAACTAATCGGCGACGACTAGAACAAACGGCGTCGACCCAAAAAATCGGCGCCGACCAATCCAGGCACATATAAATATGCGAACGGAAAACGTAAACGATTTATTTTCAACGTGACGATTGATTCAGAGAGAGACAGATTTGTGATTTGAGCATCATGGAAGCCTCTGGGAGCGGTCAGAAGCGCAGGAGGACACGACCTGGGGTAAGTGGTCATTCTTGAACCCACTTTTCTTATTTTTTTTTTTTGTTTGATTTTTTCTTGCATGGGAGGCCGGGGTCCGGTTTATGTCCGGCCAGGCAGTCGGCGCCGATTGGTTTAATCGGCGTCGATTGGTTTTGGATCGGCGTCGATTGGTATTAATCGGCGCCGACTAAAATGAACGACGCCGATTTTACCAAATCGACGCCGATTGAAAGATATTGATTTTTTTTTATGGTTTTGGAAGATGTGATTTGGGGAAATAAGAGACTAATTATGTTTTTGATGTCGTGGATGCAGGCACGAGAGGTACTTCATATGAGGGACGCCATTCCTGAGTTATTGGAGATGATTCTTCCTGATGTGACAGATGCAGACTGGCAGCATTTAGAGCTAGCCGGGCTCGGGGGTTTCCGATATTATAGACGAGTGCCACGAGATGTGGAGCTCATGCGGGCACTAGTGCGTCGATGGGACAGCCAGACGTGCACATTTTGGTTCAGGACGGGTGAGATGACTATCACCCATGAGGATATATTCAGGATCCTTAGATTACCGATTACTGGGGACCCGATTGAGATCACACCCCGGGAGCAGCAGCAGAGGGCCCTGGGTCGGTTATACAGAGGTAGGGCAGACGATTCTGAGATAGTATCTGGGGCAGTGAGGATAGCCTCACAGTACAGGCAGGATAGCCCTCGGAGCAGGCGGATAGCCTTGATTCAGATGGCGATATCCTATTTTGCCCTGCCAGACTCAGGAGGTGGGAGATTCCCATTGTTACTTATTAGATGTGTGTGTGTGACATCTTGCAAGATGCATGCATGACGAGTTTTACTTTCCCGATGCCCTGATAGCTCAGATATATCATGAGCTATGGATGTACACCACTGGCCGGAGGACAGGGATTGATGTCAGTTTTGTGCTCCATTGCTGGGCATATGAGCACATAGCGGTGATCAGGCCATCCGGGCTTCCTTGGATGCCAGCAGGAGTGGGAGGCATTGATTATGGATTTCGGAGATGGCGGGCTGACATGGCCGCAGGAGATACAGGTAGACCAGCCGGGTGGTACTCTGAGCGTTTCAGGACGCTTACACCAGATCAGGTCATCTGGAGACCATATCGGGCATTCCCGACATGGGCCGGTCAGGATGCGCACTTGGTAGCATTGAGACGGAGCCGGGTGGTCAGGGGCCGGAGGCCAGATATGTGGGAGCGGGTCCCGTTCATGCGGATATTGAGGCAGTTCGGCCTAGTACAGACAGTGCCGGCCACCTACACGCCATATAGGCGGGATAGCAGAGAGACGGATTTGCCGATTTTGATCCCGGCAGACCCATTGAGAGAGGCCCCACCCTCCACAGACAGTGATGATGACGCGGGGGTGGATGAGGGCTACGCAGCATGGTACGACACAGAGCTTCCACGACATCTCCCGCCATCTATAGATGCTGACGAGGAGGACATAGCTGCTATGCTGGATAGACTAGAGGGAGAGCATGCCACCCTTACACAGACACATCAGGTAGCTCTGGAGGAGATCAGGGCTTTGACGGAGGAGAGGGATGCCCTGATTGTGGAGAGAGACACCGCTCGCCAGGAGTGAGATATAGCGATCCAGCAGAGGGACCGCTACTTTCGGCACAGGGAGGCCCTCAGGGCCAAGTATGGGGAGACAGGTGCCACATCAGAGTCTGGTACACAGGGTACGACCCTAGGAGGGGCACCACCAGCAGCGCCAGCAGCCCCAGCAGCACCAGCAGCATCGTTACGAGCACCGGGTACTGTGAGCCTGAGCACGTACCAGTCTCTCCTCGCTGAGGTGAGATACTACGAGGATGCCCTAGCGCAGCATGCCCCAGATGTGCCTCGAGTACGGGGCGAGGAGGAGAGCAGCGACGGCTACGGCGAGCGGAGCCTCAGGCGGAGGGAGCACTGGGAGAGATCGAGGTGGGCCGAGACCTCCAGCAGCAGGTGCATCGAGCTCGATAGGCGGCGGTCAGGAGAGACAGCCAGGTGCAGAGGAGGGTGGAGGAGATAGTGTCCTCCACGCTTCAGATTTTACTATATAGAGATTTGATAGATTTTGTATCTGTATAGTGATGTAGCCTCGATTGGAAGGCATTGTTTAGATGGCTTGATTGAAAGCCACCCATTTTTGTACAGACACATATGTATATATAGATTCATTATTTGTCATATAATTGTACTCATGCTTTTAATTTTGGATATACATGGATAGATGGATATAGATATAGACTGATAGAGGATAAAATAGATGTGATTGGATAGGTATAGACTGATAGATGATAGAAATAGATGTGATTAGATAGATTGATATGTGGATAAAATAGATGTGATTGGATAGATATAGACTGATAGATGATAGAAATATATGTGATTAGATAGATTGATATGTGGATAAAATAGATGTGATTGGATAGATATAGACTGATAGATGATAGAAATATATGTGATGTGGATATAACTTTGATAGATGGATGTGATGTAACTTGGATGTACATGTGTTTGATGTTTGGATTAGATATGGATAGATATAATGTACCTTGGATGTACATTTTGGTGGATAGATTGATGGATGTGATTGATGTATAGATTAGATATAATGTACCTTAGATGTACATATTTTAAATATTTTGATGGATAGATAGATAGATGTGTTTGATGTATAGATAGATGTAATTTTAATGAGAAATGAATAAAGATAGATGTTTTGATAGATAAGAGGAATTTTGATAGAAGATAAATTGTGATTGAATTAACATGTGAAATGTCAATTTAACAGGATGCAAGAGCCAAAGATGTAAATGGAAACAACCGTGACTTAGAAGAGAAGACACTCGGAAAAGAAGGGAAATGATAAGTCGGACTTCCAACCGACCATAGATAAAATCCAGATAAGAAACCGAAAGACCAAGCATACAAGGCCCTATATAAGATTAAAATAAACCTGACACTAACTAGTCGCAAACCAGATCTAGGATAGAAATGGAAAGAAAAGTAAGTATCTTGTCGGAATTTACAAGGGACAGGATACATGTCCATGATAGGAAAATAGGATTCTCCATATGATCGACAAAAGGTCTTAAATCTCAGCTTCATGACTTTGACAGAAAAGCAAACTGATCAATGCGGGAAGTTTGCTTGATATGGAAAGACTGATCGATGCGGGAAGTCTTTCAGTGATGCTAAAAAGTGTATAAACTGACTGGAAGGCTGATTGATTACAAGAAGCCTTGAATATTTCTTTGAGAAACAGCCGTCCTTCAAGGGAGCGGTCTGTATTTTGAATTTTAATGATAGCCATCCTTCGAGGGTATGGTCTATTTTCTTTTTGATTCACTTGATAATGTATGGATAGCTGTCCTTCAAGGGATCAGTCTATCTTTTGGATAGCATCTCTTTTTTTTTTTTTTTTTTTTGAAACTCTTTGGAAGAAGCTGAGTTTAGACCTAGATAGATCAGATGGAGGGGAAGAGAACATAGAAGAACATGTACTCATGCCCCGAGTAGATCCAATTAAGATAAGTACTTGGGACAGATGAAGTGGTGATTAAGGTATTCCTACCATGAGGAGGAACATATCCAAAAGAAACGTGCAATGAGTAGAGCCGCGATACTCATATTTAAGGTAAACGAGGCAATAGGCGGAGAACCACATGATTTCAAATCACCACAAAAGTAGATGACTGGTTATTAGGACGGATGGAAGATCTGAGTTGCGACTAGATTTGTGTAAGATAGATTTTAACAATAGAAGGGCCGTAGATGCAAGGCATTGAGAGGTTCCGCCTCAGGTACACCATCCATGGAAGATAAACGATAAGCCCCAGACCCATATTTATGAGTGATAATGTAGGGGCCCATCCAGTTGGGAGCAAACTTACCACGTTGACTTCTTTCGAGTGTAGTGACATTTTGATTTTCCTTAAGAACAAGGTCACCAATTTTGAAGTCACGGTGTTGCAAGTGCTTGTTGTAAGCACGTTTGACACGCTCAAGATAGACCTGATGATGCTCAAGAGCGTTAAGACGCCGCTCATCTAATAATTCAAGTTGTGCTAGACGATTTTGACGATAATCCTCATCGGAGACAAATTCTCTGAGAGAAACACGGAGAGATGGGATTTGGACTTCCAAAGGAAGGACAGCCTCAGACCCATAGACGAGAGAGAAGGGAGTAGCACCAGTAGGAGTACGAATGCTAGTCCGATAAGCCCAGAGAGCAAAAGGGATATGTAAATGCCAATCCCTGCCAGCTCGACTAGTTACCTTTGCGAGGATACTACGCAAAGTTTTATTGGACGCTTCGGCTGACCATTAGCTTGAGGATAGTATGGAGAAGAAAAACTGAGCTTGATGTTGAAAGCGTTGCAGAGATTCTGCAAATCAGCGTTCTTGAAAGACTTACCATTATCTGTGATTAGCTTATGTGGAATGCCAAAGCGACAAATGATGTGTTGATAGACGAAATCAACTATGGGTTTAGCCTTTGTTGAAGAAAGAGGGATAGCTTCTACCCACTTAGTAAAGTACTCAGTGGTAGTAATGATAGAATGATGATTTGTGAAGAAGCGGGGATTGATGAGACCAATAAGATCAAGACCCCCCCATGCGAAAAAGGCCACAAATCCGCCGCAGGTTGCAAAGCTTGACTAGGGATGTGTGTGAGATTGGAATGTTGTTGACACTTGACGCATTTCTTAGTGTATTCACAACAATCTTGATTAAGAGAAGGCCAATAATATCCCAAACGTAAAATGCGCACACTGGCTAAGCCACTAAAATGTCCACCACAGATACCGTCATGGACCTCCTGAATAGCTTTAGATGATTCATGGGTTTTGAGGCATCGAAGCAAAATACCATCAAAGCCGCGTTTGTAAAGAAGGCCGCCTAGAATAGTATAGCGATTGGCGCGTTGGACAAAAGACCTTCTACCATTGGAAGTCAGATCTGGAGGAAGGATCGAATGAGATAGATAATCAACAATCTGTTGATACCACTCATCCTGAGTATGGGTTGTGACAGCATTGATCGAAGTTAGTTGTTGAAGATGAGATGGTTGGTCTAATCGTTGCACAGCCACATAAAGACGTGAGTCTTCGGTAAAAGGTGGGATAAGTGAGGCTAATGAGGCCATTGTATCTGCGAATCGATTTGCAGTGCGAGGAATGGCTTGGATAGTGAACTTATCAAAAGATTGGAGTTGAGCAAGAACGATGTCACGATATTTTTGAAGGATATCATTCTTGCATTGATAGACACCCGTGACCTGATTAACGATGAGTTCAGAATCACCGAAGATGTCAATATGACGAGCGCCGAGATTAATGGCATTTTGAAGACCTAAGACAAGAGCTTCGTACTCAGCCATATTATTGGTGCACTCAAAGTTTAATTTGTGTGCAACTGGGATAGGCGTACCCCAAGGAGGAATCATCACGAAACCCGCACCTCCCCCTTGCTGGCATTTAGATCCATCAAAGAAGAGCTTTACTTTAAATGGAGATAGACCAAAATCAATTTGTTGGATATATTCATCGGGGAACTGAGCAAGGGGGTCTTGAGTGTCCGGAAGAGGAGCATCAGCTAATTGATCTGCAATAACCTGACCCTTGATAGCCTTTTGCGGGATAAACTCGAGGTCAAATTCTGTCATGAGCATAAGCCAACGAGTGATACGATCATTATGATAAGGCTTTGCATGAATTGTCTTGAGAGGATTGATACTTGTGACAATGTAAGTTTTATGATTAAGGAGATAATGACGAAGCTTAGAAGTTGCGAAGAAGAGAGCACAACATAGTTTTTCAGCTTCGGAGTAACGTGTCTCATACTCATGGAGGGTGCGACTGATGTAATAGACAGCTTGTTCTTTACCACAAGTGTCCCGATGCGAGATCATGGCTCCCAGAGCATGGTCAGTCACAGAGATATAAAGATAGAAAGGCTCCCCCTCGCGTGGAGGTGTAAGCACGGGTGGAGAAAGAAGATAAGCTTTGAGATCATCAAAGGCCTTTTGGCAATGCTCATCCCATTCAAAATGAACATTCTTACGGAGGAGATGGTGAAAAGGTTGACAACGGTCCGACAATTGGGAGATAAAACGACGCACTGACTGAAGACGTCCTTGGAGACTGCGGAGTTGCTTCAAGTTAGACGGGGGAGGCATCTCAAGGATGGCTTTTATTTTTGCGGGGTCCACTTCAATACCCCTGATGGAAATGATAAAACCTAAAAGTTTACCAGTGAGAACGCCAAACACGCACTTAGCTGGATTTAGACGAAGACAAAAGCGGATAAGCCTTTCAAAGAGAGGTGCAAGGATGAAAAGATGATCCTGACGACGTTTGGACTTGCCGAGGAGATCGTCAACATAATCTTCCACAGTTTTGTGCAAGAGATCATGGAAGATGTAGGTCATTGCTCGTTGATAGGTTGCTCCTGCGTTCTTAAGACCAAAAGGCATGACACGATAGCAAAAGGTCCCCCAAGGAGTTATGAAGGAAGTCTTATGTTGGTCTTCTGGTGCGATGAGGATTTGATTATATCCAGAGAAACCATCCATAAGAGAAAGCATCTCATGACCCGCAGTTAAATCTACGAGTTGGTCGATATTAGGTAGAGGAAAATCATCTTTTGGACAGCAAGATTAAGATCCCGGAAGTCGGTACAAATTTGAATTTTCCCAGTAGCCTTAGTTACTGGTACTACATTGGACACCCATTGTGGATAATCGATGGGTTGGATGAAGTTAGCCGAGAGCAAGCGCTGTAATTCTTCTTTAACAAGAAGGGCTACTCTAGGGTGCATTTTACGTAATTTTTGCTTAACTGGTTTGATGTTGGGAAGAGTAACGATATTGTGGACCACAATATCGGGATCGAGCCCTGGCATATCTTCGTATGACCAAGCAAAGGCTTGACGATGTTTGGAAAGAAAAGTGGTAAAATCCCCTAACTCCTGTGGATTAAGGGATTGGCCGACCTTAATGATACGAGGGTCTTCAGAAGTCCCTATATTAAGGTCGATAGTGGCCTCGTTGAGAAGGGTAGACGTGTCAGAAGGAATAGTTTTGGGGAGATATGAATCCTCTGCCCCCAGATAGGTGAGGACAGAATCATCATCCGCACAGTGGATAGTGTTGATAGTGGGAGAATCGTCTCCAACTATTTCAGGGAAGATTAATGGTATAGAAGCGGACCGATTGTTAGTCTCATAGACTAACGGCCCTAAGGAAATGGTATTGATCAAAAAAAAAAAAGTTAGGTGGGATGGAAATGTCATCGTTCACATCAAGTGATGCTTCTGACTTAGTGGGGGAAGATGGTTCTTCAGTAGGAAGAGGCTCATCGAGGATAGTGACGGTGGCTTTTGAAAGGGGTTTAAATCCTAAACCAAATTTCTGATGTGGCATGAGAGTAGGAATGGATTTGAGGTCATGTATACCTTGTTCATATTTTCCCAGGCCAAAACCTTTCCACGCGCATCGATATAGATAAGTTTTTGCAAACGTGGGATTCTGTAGATAATCAAACCCTGTTGAGTAAGGTTTGGTCCTAGGAGGAGAATCTGGGCGATAGTGAGGCGTATCAAGACCACCGTAGATGAAATTAGTCTGTTGATTAGGCAGACCAATGGTGCGATGCGGCCGAGACTGGTTGATATTCAGGTTGTTTGTCTGGTCTACCATACTCATTAGGTTTGAGATGGGCATCAAAAGAAAAGAGAGGAAGCTCTCCTAGTGAGAAACGCTGCAATGTCTCTTCTAGATTTTGTAAATCCGGTAGTTTGGTTGCAGGTATGGAAGAAGATGAGGCCCCTTCAGGAGAACATGCATTTTCTTTTAAAGGGGCAGATCTTGTGGTCATGTCGCATTGTGCGGAAGGAAAAGGATCTCCTGGATGAGTATATATTTTGCCCTCATATTGATATTTTAAGCATCGATGGAGGGTGGATGGGACACAATGCATTGCGCGAATCCAGGAGCGTCCGAGGATCATATTATAGTGGAATTTTCCTTCGACGATGTAGAAGAGTTCATGAAGCAGCTTCTTACCTACTCGAATGGGTAAGACCACAGTTCCTAAAGTAACTGCTAGCTGATCGTTAAATGATCGAAGGGCGAAAGGCGGGGTGACACTACATTCTTTGGTAACTTAAGTTGCTCAAACGTGTGCGAGGAGATGACGTTGAGTGCAGCTCCACTATCGATCATAACACGTTTTAAGGTAGTGTTATTGATTTGGACTGTGATAAAGAGGGGAGCCTCCAAATCCTCTGAAGAAAGAGGAGGAATTTCCGAATCTTCAAAAGAAATGGTGGTTGATGGTCTATTCAATCCAACAACCCACTCGAAGGGCTGGGGCTCATCCGAATTCACTGCGATGCGACGCAGATTATCAATCAAAGCTTGGCGATGTTGTGGAGAGGATTGGATGAGGTCAAGAAGAGACATTTTGACCGGAGCCTGGGTGAGTTGTTTCATAACACTCTCCTCAACAGACACGGGAACTTGAGCCCGAGGTGCAGCACGAATAGAGACCCTGGGTCGTGAGGCTGATGAGGAAGGAGACACGCCTTCAGGGGCTGCAGAAATGACAACCCGTGGTCGAGATGCTGAAGATGAAGATGGGTTATCATAGTGTTGGGTTCTAGTGGCGATATGGATTGTGTCAATTTGGGAAGGTGGAAGATCAAGTGGAGTGGGACCACCAGAGGTGAGTGGATTGTTGGGGCTCAGATGAGGCTAAGGTGACAGGAGGTACTTGTTCCTCCTCCTCCAGCAAAAGGTCACTTTCTTCCAGAAGGTTCTTGACAACGGCTTGAAGAGCTTTACATCCCTCAGTATCATGACCCGGGTACGGTGGTAAGCACAAATCAGATCAGAGTTAAACCAGGTAGGTTTAACTCCTTTAGGGTTATAAGGTTTAATCGGAGGAAGGGTTATGGATGAAGATTGGATAAGTTGATGAAGGATTTCGGTATAGAATCCGGTAGACGAAGAGGAGGATAAAGATGATGAAGGTGGTTCTTTTACATTAACCGACTGCCGAGGTAAAAGAACTTGCATGTTAGGTTTAACAGTCTTTTTAGGGATCCTCTTATTTGTTTGGACATTTGGAGGGGCAGTCTTGGGCACTTGAGATGGGAGTAAGTGAGACATGATTGACTTTGGTGGAGGAGGAGCCCCTAAAATAGATTTTGAAGATGATGGAGATGTGACAAATTTTGCGGTCTTTGGAGACAAAGGGGGTTGCTTGGTCGAATTTACTGATGATTTAGATAATGTCGGTTTAGAAGAGGAAGAAGCTCCCAAAGTAGGTGTAATCGGAGGGACATAGGGTGCCTTGGTTTTTGGTAATGAAGATGATGATCCTGATAGAAGAGGTGACGTCTTTTTAGTAGGTAAGTCTATTTTTCGGGGTATTGGTGAAGAATGTGTTGTAGAAGAAGATGATGGATTTGATAAGTGTGTAGAAGAAAACGCCTTCTCAGCGGGAAAATCCAATCGTTTATGAGGCGTAGAGAGAGATTTTTGTGGAAGAGCACCAAGAGTCTTGATGGTCCGAAATATGGGCTTTCCTTTTTCAGGGATGGTGACAACTTCAACGGCATAAGGTGATTGTAACCTTTTCGGAGGAAGTGGGTGGGGAGGTACTGATGGTGTAATGTTAGATTTTGGTTGTCTCGGTTTAGGTTCCGGAACCAAGTGTATAGGTGTTGGTGCTACTTCTTTTGATTTTTCCTTAATAGGCGAAGTAACATTGGTGATGGAAGAAGGGGGTGATGAAGAAGTAGTTCCTTGCGAAGAGACTACTACGATGCAAAGTAATCATGGGTGAAACTACCGTAGGAAAAGAGATAGGAAGGGTCAGAATCGAAGACGCTTCCGTCGAAGTCGGCACAATTATAGGTACGTTTACCAAGGACATAGTTGCAGCGGGAATGGGAGCAACAGAAGTGGATGTGCCTGTAGTGGAAACTCGAAGGGATGTAATTGCCTCGAGTATTGAAAGAATGTCTGAAGATGAGACAGATGAGGATGACACTGTCTCGGGTATGGATGGTAGGTCAGACAAAGGAGCGGAGAAAGAAGACTCCGTGCTTAGTAATGTAGGAATATTCAAAGACGGGCCATCTGAAGATAATGGAACTCCAGTGATAGATGAAGTGGAAGGAGGTTCTGATTCGATTGATGTGTTTGCAGATGGCTTGGTTTCGGAAGAAGATTCTTCGGTAGAGATGAAGTTGATGGTATGAGTGTTTGGTTTTTGAGACTCTGAAGCATTATGGTTCGGGGCATGATTGGGAAAAGGTTGTTTAAAAACATCGAGCGCCTGATTTGGGGGAGCATTTGGGTTATCCAGAATGAGCTCGCCTTTATCAATGAATTTTTGGACAAGATTTTTGAAAGTCTGACATCGTTCGATGTCATGACCTTTGGTTCTATGATAATGACAGAAATCATTTTCCCTATACCAGAATGGGCGTTCTCGGCTTTCATCAATATCCCTAATGGGTGGAAGTTCGATCATGCGAACTTCCAACATTTTTTCTAAGATAGAGGCATATGATTCCCCCAATGGAGCAAAGGATCGAGATGATGAAGCCCCTTTTCGAGAAGATGAAGGGTCTCTTCGTGGTGTTTGATTAGAAGTATTATCGGCTCGTGATGCTTTTAATACGATAGCGTTGGTGGATCCTTGATTCTTATCTTTAGAAGGGGAAGAATTTGGTTTGGTAAACCGAGAAAAATCTGGTTTAGATTTAGAGCGAAGTTTTAGCTTCCCTTGCTCAATGGCGCGAGATTCAAGTTTGCGTGCCATCGTGAAGGCTTCTTCAAAGGTATGAAAAGTTTGGATCCTTAAAGTGGAAGAAATGTGATTAGCACAAGATCGAGTAAACAACTCGATTTGTTGGGATTGAGGAAGGGAGAAAGACAATTGGTTGATTATCCCTCTCCAACGAGCGACAAAGTCTGCAATAGACTCATCATCGAATTGGCGAATGTTATAAAGATCTGTGATCGAGATCTTATGCGCGATATTTATTGAAAAGTTTTCAACAAACATCTGGGCCAATTGAGAGAAAGAAAACAAGGAATGTTGAGGAATGTTATTGTACCAGTCTAAAGCAGGACCTGCTAGAGACATAGGAAAGGTACGGAGCATAAGCTCCTGATCCTGGACTATGAGGTAGCAAGCATGTTTGAATGCTCGCAAATGTTGTTGAGGGTCTTCCCGACTATGAAATTTTGAAAATTTAGGAAGTTCCCATTGGGGAGGATAAGGCTTAAAAGCCACTGAAGGGTGAATGGGTTCATTACACACTTCTTCAAAGGAGTATGAAGGACGAGCCCCTTTTGTGGAGGCTTCCAAGTCTGTGATTTTCTTGAAGAGAATTTGAACCACGTCAGATTGAGGAGGAGGTACATTGGTATGTCCTACATAAGAAGCAAGTGGTGGATGTTGTTGAGGTGTCAATGGGGGATTCATCTGTTGATGGATAGGATGATAAGAGGAATAACCAGGTGTTCTGGGTGACACCGGGTGGGGTATTTGCTGTGAGATAGCTTGCGTATAGGCAGGCTGTGAGATAATAAGTGGTTGAGAAAATAAAGGTTGGGTGACGGATGGAGCCTGTGATTGGTGGACTCCTATGTTTGTTGATTGGATCGGGACAGATTGAGGAACATGGGTGTTGGTTGGATTGGACATGTTGGGGAACAAGACCTGAAAGGGGCCTTCTACTGCCGGATTAGGTATTAAGGGTGCCGATGTTAGAGGATGGGTGAAGGTCACAGTTGCTGGAACATTGGAAGAAAGACCCCCTAGAGGACGAGAAGTAGGAGCCAATTGACTATTCGGAGGGGGTTGGCTCATGAAGAGGTACTGACCTTGGGACACAATGGAGGGCATAGATGAATTAACAGCAATATGCGGGTGTGCAGACGCATTCATTATAGCAAGGGCAGAAGACCTCTCAGAAGTAGGTTGTGGAATATTTGAGGTAACTGCGGTGTTAGGAATAGGTAAGACTATTTGAGAACTAGTCGATATGGTAGGTGGAAGAGAAAAGGGAGGCATAGGGGCCTCGCTCTTCTCCGTGGCTCGAGGCAAGAGAGATGATGCAAACTGCTCTACGAAGGCTTGGGATGATCCACGAGGATAATCGTACACTTGTTGGATTGGTGGTCCTTGATCAGATATTTGAATGGACTTGTGTACTAGGTAGTCCATGAGGGCTATCGGATTGCGGTCGAGGAATGCCTGGAATTCAGGATCCCCGCGGGGAACATACTCCGAGCCAGATGATATTTCCGAAGGACTAGGGGAAGCTGGACGTGATGGGATTGCCTTGGCTTGATAGAAAGGATTATATGACCAGGATGGGGAACCAACTAACAGCGGTCCCGAGGAAGATTGGGGGGGTGCCGAAACCTCCACACTAGTGGTGATCTCGGAGGAAGAAGGAACCAGTTGAGCCATTCTTCTAGATTGTGACCGAGTGATAACCGTCATAAACACACAGAAAAGAAAATTGACCTAACTAATGCACAGACAATTCAAGCAGCGCAAGTGATTATCTCCTTTAAATTTTGATGCTTTTAAGAAAAGAAAATGTTAGGGAAGGCTTTTTAGAACAGGAACTACTCAGATAGCCAAACTAAGGATGGTTTGGGTAATGTTTGGTGAGGAGTCCCGAAGGCACTTCAGTAAAAGACCGGTACGTGGCTTGATATAGGGGCCTACCCCCGCACTTCACACACCGCTGCGATAAGGGAGTCGGGTGCTTTGCCAATATATACCAAAATCTTCCGTGAATTTATAGCACGGCCCGAGTACCGCGTAGGCTCTTCCTCTTGGATATCACTTCCAAGTAGGCGAGGCCAGGGAAGGAGTTTTGTTTAAATGCTTTATACCTAGTGATTTTGGCTTTGTGTGCAAGGGTGAAAAATAAAAATCAAATAGTGTCACTACCGATTTTGATCAATTTTCCAGCCTAATTAAAACTAGATGAAAAGCATGCAGCAATGACAAAGAAAAGTTCTTTTTAAGCACTTAAAAATGAAGTGTTTGATTTCGGTGAAGACAAGTCAAACAGATTCTTTCCCAAATGCGATTAAGTTCTTTTTAAGCACCAAAAAAATTGAAGTGTTTGGATGTGATAGGCAACCAACAAAGAAATCCTAAAAAGGAGAAAACACCGAAAAAGAGGAATACCTGTGGATTTAGCTCTCCAAGGTGTGTGGACTTCAGAAAGCGCGTTGTTGAGCTCTTCCCCTCGAACAATCCCACGAACAAGCAAAGTGCTCCGCAAGAAGAGGTTAAGCAAATAACAAACAAAATCCAGAAAGATATATCCAGATAATGGTGAAACAGAAATCTCTATTTTTAAGGAACTAGAAAAATTTCGAAGATAACGATTTCGCCTAAAAAGAACAAGATTGAAATGATGAAAAGAAATGCTCAAATAGGACTGATAGAAATCAGTGAAGAAAAGGAACAAAGTTCAAAACTAGAAAAGAAATGAACTTACCAATAAGGGACTTTGGTTGGGTCCCACCGGGCGTGCCAGAATGTAGATCAAGAATTTCGCGCTTGTTACCTGTCCAAGTTAATGCACCAAACTAAACACAAAAACCCTGAAAAACTCCAATGAAATTGATACCTGATGGATAAGATCCGAAGATGTAGATGGATGAGGAAGCCGATGTAGACAAGACGGGCGCACACGAGCGATTCGCATAATAGATCGAGTAACTGCGCAAAACACCGATGCTTTGAGTAAAAGACCACGTTAAAAGATATTTAGGTGGACTGCCCGAGAAGCGGGTCCGGGAAGCGATAAGCTTCCTCGGCGGATGTCAGTCCACGTTTTCAATTAAGAAAAGAAGCATACATGATAAAAGATGTAAGTAAAAAGCTAGATTTTCTGATTGCAGTAATAAGACAGAATCTAAACAGCAGACAGAAAGTACAGAAAACAGGGAACTATGAAATAATGCTGAATTTGTGTTACCTGTGTCCTTTTACCTGTCTGCAGGGAAATCGGCGTCGACTGGGTAGAATCGGCGTCGACTGATGTGGTCGGCGTCGATTGAGACGAATCGGCGTCGACTGGGTTAGATCGGCGTCAACTAAAGCGATCGATCAATCGGGACCCAGGTAAGATTCGGGAATTAGAAGATGAATGTGGTCTGTTGGATGTGCCGAAGTTGGCGAGACACTGGAACAGAGTCACCAGATGATAGATGGTGGTGTGCGATCTTTGATGTGACAGGACGAGTAGTAACGGTGCTCCTCTCAGGGATTGATTCGGATAGGATCTGCCCTAATTTGATACAATTGATGCTAAGAAGATCTCTCTTTCTCACAACCTGTATCTCTCTCGCTCTCTGTTCGTGCGTAAATGCTTCCTTTTTTCACTGTTCGCTCTTTCGCTCGTTCGTGGTCTCTTTTTCGGTCCCTAGAACTGAGCTCTGGACTTGCTTTTATAATCGGTGCCGATCCTAGAAAATCGGCGCCGACCATATGGGTCGGCGCCGATCGCGGAATAGACTCCCGAGATGGCCAAAATGAGCGATTTCAAGAAAGATAAGACTTATCCCGAATACGGGAAATATCCCGCTTAGGGAAGAGGAGATATAGATGTGGTACATAGATAGAATAAATTTGGGGTAGATAAGTGATTAAGATGCATGGGAAGAAGCGTAATCAAATATTTAATATTTAATCACTCATGGGTAAGATGTGATGGGGTGAATTAAATTTGGAATAAGTGATTAAATCACAAATTGGATAATATCCCAAGGGAATAGTTGGTGACGTAAAACGTGCCCCAGGTTACCTAAGCAAGTAAATGAATGAGAGGGACACTAAATTGAGTAACCAATTTTAAGTGTCTACGAGACTCCATGGACTCAAAGTGGTTTGGGGCTTAGCCAAAAAGTTTTGCATAGGGAAGATCCACCATGACGAATATTATGGGGAAGAGCATAAAGAAGAGACTTCAAATGCAAGAGAAAAGGTAAAATCTGATCATGCTCCTCTTAAAGTTGAGACGAAAGTTGAAATTAAAAGCTTTGAAGGAAAAGTAGATGCAGAGTTGCTTGATAAATGGTTAAAACAAATAGAAGTCTACTTTAGTGTCCATAATGTCACCGAGGTGCGAGAAGATCACCTTTTCACATCTCAAAATGAAGGGACACGCTCTGGTTTGGTGGGAAACCTGCCTCAGCCACTTGTGAAAATAAGAAATGTCCTATTGTGAAATCTTGGCAAGAATTTAAAGAATTACTTAGAGTGAACTTCTATCCTATTGGCCACAAGATCTGAACAAATGATTAAATGGCGTATTTTACACAAAGGATTGGTCAAAGTGTGTAGGACTATACTACGGAGTTTTGGAGGTAGGCCATGTTGTTGAACATGGACTTGGAGGATGAGGATATTCTTACTAAGTACTTGGGAGAAATTCACACTCACCTTCGAAGAAAATTCATCTCCACGAAGCCCAAAGACCTCAATGAGGTGCGTGTGTAGGTATACTACACAAATGATGAAAATAAGTAAGGAGAAGTAGAGCCAAGGGAAAAGCAGTCGAAAAATCAATAGAAGAAAGAACATGGGAAAACAAGTAACAAGGGTAAGTGGAAAGGGAAAGGTAAACAAGCTACCACTACTTTAAATACTTGTAAAGATCCCAAGAATTTTTGCAAGAACTGTGATATCAATGGTCATACTGATGCTACATGTTGGAAGTTGCATCCGGAGTTACATCCGAAGAACCAAACCAAGGACTCAAAGAATTCCATGACAGTTGTAAAGACAGAAGGGGAGGTAGAAATCAAAGATGACTTTGATGTAGACGAGAGGCTTGGATGCACGGCCACCAACATGGACAACCAGAAGAGGAGATGAGTAGAATATTCCTAGATCAAAATCCAGATCAAGAGAACTAAGGTAAATGCTTTGGTTGATATCGGTTCTCAGTCTAATTTGATTTCTGAAGCAATTGTAAAGAAGCTTGGTCTTGAGAATTACGAGCATCCACACCCTTATCCTTTGGGTTGGGTGAAGAAGGGTGTTGAAATTCAGGTAACAAAAATATGTAAGGTCAAGTTTGGGATAAATTCCTAGTATATTGATGTATTGGAAGTTGATGTTATTCCACTTGATGCTTTTGATGTTGTTTTTGGGAGTCCTTACTTGTATATCAAGGATGTTATATTTATGAGAAGGGAAAACCAATACAAATGGGTCAAGGATGGGATCAACTACAACATCCGGGCACACCAACGTAAGACATGGGTTACTATGGTGAGTGCTAACCAAGAAAAATGACTTATTCAAGAAAATCATAATTAGTTTTGTTTACTTTTGTTAAAGGATAAACAAGATGGGGTAGAAGTTTCAAATATTTCTAACCAGGGAAAACATGATTTGGATAGTATTATTCAGTCTTTTCAAGAAGTTTTCAGGCTCCCAGTGGGTTACCACCAAAGCGGGAAGTAGAGCATGAGATTCATTGTTGTCGAGTCCCCTTTACAAAACATTGGGTTGTATAGGCAATCCTGCTGGAGATTATTGAAGTAAAGAAACAACTCCAAGAACTTCTAGACCAAGGGGTCATACGTCCGAGCACCTCACCATGTTGTTCACCTATTGTGATGGTGCCAAGAAGGATGGTTATTGGAGAATGTGCATCAACTACCGTGATTTGAACAAGATCACCATAAAGAATAGATATCCACTTCCTGCTTAGATGATCTCTTTGACCAGCTTCAAGATGCCAAATTCTTCATGAATTTGGATCTCAAGTTAGGTTATCACCAGTCGAATGAAGGAGGAGGATATATGGAAGACTTCCTTCAATATAAAACAAGGTTTGTACAAGTCATTGTTTATCTAGATGATATCTTGATTTTTAGTGCCACATGGGAGGAACATCTAACTCATTTGCAGCAATTCTTGCAATTTGTCATGGAGAAACAACTACTTTGTAATATGAAGAAATGTGAATTTTCCAAAAGTCACTTGTCTATCTTGGGCACGTGGTTGGAGGAGGAGAGATACAAGTGGATCCAAAGAAGGTGGAAGCCATCACCAGTTGGCCAACACCAACAGGATCCAAAGAGACTAGGAGTTTTATGGGAGTAGTATAATACATACGGAAGTTCATTCGGGCTTCTTCGTGATTGCAACACCTCTACACACAGTGGCCACAAAGAGTAAGGGTTTTGACTGGGATAAGGAACAATACAAATCCTTTGAGCTATTGAAATACAAGATTAGTCATGCTCCATTACTTTCTCTCCCTAATTTGCAACAACCCTTTGAAGTAGACATAGATGCCAATGATTACGCTATGGGTGCAAAGTGTTGCTTCAGGAGGTAAACTCGTATGCTATCATTTTGAAACTTTTACTTCAGCAATTAAAGGATATTTAGTATATGATAAGGAAATGTATGCAATAGTTCAGAAATTAAAAATGGAAGCATTATTTGTTGGGTAAAGAAACTATTGTGCACACTAACCACAAACCTCTCCAATATTTGTAAGCACAGTCTAAATTGCAGCAAGCAAGGCACTACAAATGGATGGGGTTCCTTTAGCAATTCCATCTGGTGATCAAATACAAGAAGGGTAGTACAAAATTTGTGGCATACATGTTGTCTAGGCCACCCACACAAGAGAAGTTCTCTTTCTTGGCCATTATCTCTCAAATCGATCCCTTCATAAAGGAAGCTTACGGAGAGGCATATGATCAGGATAGAGACTTTGGGGTGAAATTTTAGTAGTTGCAGTCCCAAGGGGCTGAAAGGATGGGGATTGAAGATTTTTATCTCAAGGACGGGCTGCTCTACCGATGGGGAAGCTTTGTGTGCCTAAAGAAGAAAGACTTCTATTGATGAGGGAAGCACATACCTTGAAAGTACCAGGACATTTCGGTGTTGGTAAGACCCTAGCCCACTTGTAAAGGTACATATATTGGACCAATATGCAAGAAGAAGTATCAAAATTTATACGTGGATGTAAACTTTGTTATACCAAGCAAGCCTAATACTAGGAAGGAGGGTCTATATATGCGTTTGTCAAGTACTCTACTCATCCGTGGGAGGACATTTCTATGGGTTTTGTAAGAGGACCGCTTATGTCTAAACATGGCCATAACTATCTCTATGTTGTTTTTGATATATTCAAGTAAGATGTGTATTCTTAAGGCATGTAAAAAGACAATAAAAGCACATGAGGCAACAAATATTTTATTTGCTAATGTATGGGTGCATTTTGGTTTACCAAAGTCTATTATTTCTGACAGGGATTCCAGGTTATTGGGGAAATTTTGGACTACTTTGTGGAACAAGATGGATACCAAGTTACTGAGAGGAGCACAACTTTCCATCCACAGATAGATGGACAGAAAGAGGTGGTGAACAAGACTTTGGTATAGTTGATCAAAGGGTATAACAAAAAATACCCAAGGACTTGGGATGAGTCCTTAGCCTACATTCAACATTCCTATAAATGGGTAGTACACACATCTACTATGAAGTCACCATTTGAAGCATTCTTAGAATATTTACCTACAAATCCATTAGACATAGTAGTTGGGAAACTAGATGAGGAGGAGACACGAGACACAAAGGTGACTAGACAAAAACTTCATTGAGAGGATCCAAAAAATACATCTCAAAGTCAAAGAAAAGTTAGAGAAATCTCAAGCCAAGTAAAAGGCTAGGAATGATCAGCACAGAAGAGAACATAAGCTTCATGTTGGAGATAAAGTTTGGCTTTACTTGAGCAAGGAGAGACTAGAAGGTCAAGCACAAAAGCTTAAGCCACTACAATATGGACCCTTCACCATATTGGAGCAGGTTGAAGAAAATTCCTTTCGACTTAATTTTTCATCATTTATGAGGATGTACTCAGTAGTAAACTGTGAGAACTTGCACCTATATGAGACATCCATGCTAGATGAAGATGAAGGACTATAGTTGCTACCTTCCATTGAGGATTGTGTCTTGGACTCATAAGGTGAATTGGAGGAGGATGTAGTGTTGCAGCAGAAGGTTAGAGAGACTAGGAGAGGTCCTGTAAGAGTCTTGGGAGTTGGACTGAAAGGAAAGACACCAAAGGCAGTCCGGTGGTACTCGAAGGAGCAAGTGAGGGAATTATTTCCTCATCTACTCCCCCACTAAGATTTTGTGGGACCAAAATCCTCCTAAGTAGGGGAGGTGTGATCCATAGGGATCCAAAATGACTCTACTTCATCAGATTAGCCAACACCAAAGAAGGAAAATGAAGAAACAAAGGTTATTTATTTATATTAACAAAACTATTGTTACGTGCGAGCGGTAATTATAGAAGCTGTCACCCAACCTAGGTGGCAGTCCTGTAACCACCTTGCTTGCACCAAGGTGGTGGTCTTGTGACCTCCAATCTACTCTAGGTGGTGGTCCTGGCTCTTTCAGATAGAAAAATAAAATTCAAAACGAATAGTCCCAGAATTGGAAAGGTTGTCTATGTCTCTTCTTATCCATGACCTTTCCCATCTTCCAGTGCACATGATGACATGAGAAGGGCTATAAATACATGTAGGAAGGATATTTTTTTATTATCGAAGCATGAAAGCAAGTGAGCAAGAAATTCTTAATGCTGGAATTGTGTTTTAAGAAGAAAGGGGTGTTGAGACAGAACAAACAAGTAATTGGGAGGAAGTGTGAGATATTGTAAATTCTATACTTCTTAATTGAATTGGCCAATAAAAGTGGGAAGAAAGAGCATTTGCCCTTCTGATTGGTTTTCTCCTCCGGAGGTTTCTAGGATAAAACGTGTTGGTGTTCATGAATTTATATTCTTTCCTTTCTGTAATTTTTGATTCTAAGCATAAGCAAAATTCATTCACTAGCTATCTCTGTCATTTTCTAATCGAAAGTAGAACAACAACGTTTAATTGTGATTCTGTGAACAATTCCAAAGTAGAGAGTTCTGAGATCACATATTGAGATCAATCATATGAAATCTTGTGTTCTTTAGTGTTCTATTGCTTGGTGATAATCAGATTTATACAAGTAATTTCATTATAAGTGGTATCAGAGCCTGATCTCGGCCAACACTGCGTCAAACCCTAATTATGAAGGTTCGGCTATATCTCAAAATTGGTAGCGAATTTTTATGAATTTTGTTTTGGTGTGGAGAAATCAGTCAAGTAAGATCCTCTCCAAATTTCAAGCATTTTTGACTTATTTTGCAAAATTTATAGCGGTTTTATGTTTTTTCATAATTCACTCCATATGGTGCAATTTTTGGAATTTTTCCAAGTTTCTTATATTTTGAAAACCTTTAAAAACATTAGGTAGAGTTTATTTTTTATGATTTCCTATATTCATCCAGTAAATTTTGAAACCCCAAACCCTAAAATTTTTCCCTATTTCATCTACTTTGAGTCCCAAACCCTACATCATGATCGGTAGATCTACTCGAGGCCAAGGAAAGGTAAAAAAACTCTAGGAATGACCCTAAATAAGTAAGATATGGATTTAGAGTCTTCTAGTTTGGGAGTATTCTAGGTGGTCATCCAACTTCAAGAAAGGGTAAATAATATGGTCACTAAGGATGACCTTAATAATGAGCTTCTTCATCTGAAAGATAGCCTTAGGGGTGAACTTTGGACAAATTTTCATGCAGTGAAGCAGGAGTTGTTGCTCGCTATTTCAAACAGAATTCCCAATTCCATTCATATGGGTTCCTCTAATAATGCTCACATAGGTCCAAATCACTCCAATCAAGGAGGATCATTTACTCATTCAGGGGATCTCCTCAAGAATGGAGGGCATTATTCCAAAAGTGGAAATGTATAAATTTGATGGAAAGGATCTCGCTCAATTGGATTACCCAAATGGATAATTTCTTTGATCTCCATCAGATCCTAGCGGGACAAAAGGTAACCATGGCATCCTTATACCTAGAACTTGACCAATTTGTTTGGTATCATTGGTTATGTGCTCAAAGGTAGAAGAATGGTCTAAATGTCACATGGACAATTTTCACTGAAGAGCTTCAATTACACTATAGTTCTAGTGTTTCAGAGAATTACTTCATCCAATTAGCAAATTTACGACAAATAGGTTCAGTTAAGGAGTATTTCCATCAATTCCAAAATATTTCCTTGTGTGTGGAGGATAGTATGAAGATAATTTGAATGACCTATTTCTTAGGGGTATTAACGACCACATTGAACATGAGGTGTGTATGATCAACCCACTCAATGTTTTTGATTCTATTATCATGGCATGTAGGGCAGAGGAAAAATTTCTTTCCAATAGAAGGAAGTCCTCTAACATAAAATATCGTAGCCCCTTTCCTCTACTGTACCCTTGGCTAGTTCGGCCGACACCTTAAAAAATTGAAGAAAAAAGAGCCAAAGGGTTGTGTTTTAACTATGATTGCAAATAAGTACCAAATCATAAATGTTCTGAGAAAAAATGTTCTACATTGAAGGGACCGGTGATGAGGAAGAATATGAGGAAACATCAAGCAAGGAAGTGGAAAAATTAGAGGAAGAATCTAAAGATCCCCAACCCACTATTTCATGTCATGCTCTATCAGGTATTAGTACTCCACAAACCCTTCAAGTTGTGGGTTATCTTAAGAAGCAGAAGGTGAGAGTATATATTGATTCAGGGGAACACACATAATTTCATCAATCATAAGTTGACAACAAGACTAAATTGTTTCATCTACCCAACACCTGAATTTCAAGTAATGATTGTAGATGGTGGCACAATCCAATGTTCAGGTAAATTCCATAAAATCATACTTATGATGGGTGAATACACATTGGAATCTACGATGTTTTCTATTCCCATGGGCAAAGTTGATATTGTCTTAGGTGTTTAGTGGCTCACAACTTTGGGCACCATAGAGATAAATTTCTAGGAATTGTTTATGCATTTTCATTCTAAGGGTAAACAATTTGAACTTTGAGGACTACAGAAAAATGTCCTCAGGTGGTGAGTTCTCACCAAATGCATAAGATTCTTAAAAAGGGGTCTAAAGGTTTTGTAGCATGATTGTTCTCCATGGAAGTTTAACCACCAACGATGGTAGTGCATCCTAATCTTTGAAGGTTATTGATCAACATGTAGTTGTCTTCAAGGATCTTAGAGGATTGCCTCCTGAAAGAGAGCATGATCATGCCATTCAGTTGATTCTAGGAAGCCAACCCCCTAACATCAGGCCTTATAGATACCCATATGTGCAAAAGAGTGAGATCGAGAATATGGTGGAGGAAATGTTGGAAATGGGTATTATTTGTCATATTCAGAGTGCTTATTCTACTCCAATGGTGATGGTGCGCCACAAGGATGGAAGATGGTGCATGTGTCCAGACTATCGAGAACTCAACAAGTACACTATCAAAGATAAGTTTCATATTCCTGTCATTGATGATTTATTAGATGAGTTGCATGGTGCAATTTATTTTACAAAACTAGATATGTGTTTTGGGTATCACCAAATTAGAGTAAAGAAAGAAGATATTCATAAGACAACCTTCATAACTCATCAAGGGAATTATGAATTCCTAGTGATTCCTTTTGGTCTTACTAATGCACCCTCCACATTTCGAGTTTGATGAATTCAAGTATTTAGACCATTCCTAAGGAAGTTTTTCTTAGTATTTTTGATGATATCCTCATCTATAGCAAATCATGGGAGAAACATTTACAACATGTCAATATAGTCTTAGAAGTCTTAGAGAAACATCAATTATATGCCAAGCCTTGAATTTTTCTTTTGGGGTACATGAAGTGGAATACTTGGGCCATATTGTTTCTCATGAAGGTGTTAAGGTGGACCCTCACAAGATCCAGGCCATGGTGGAATGGGAAGTCCCAAGAACCCTCAAGAAATTACAAGGTTTCTTAGGTCTCACAGGGTATTATCACATATTTTTAAAAACTATGGTAGTATAGCAACACCACTTACAAAATTATTGAAGAAAGACTCCTTTCAGTGGAATGAGGAAGCTTCTAGGGCATTTGAAAAATTGAAGGTGGCAATGTGCACCACTCTAGTATTGGAAACTCCAGATTTCTCCAAGACCTTCATAGTTGAATGTGATGCTTCAAGAAATGGGATTGGAGCAGTACTTATGCAAGAAGGACATCCCATAGCATTTGAGATATGACAACTAAAAGGAAATAATTTGTTGAATCCCACCTATGAGAAGGAAATGATGGCAATATTACATGTAGTCAAACAATGGAGACCATACTTGATGGGTAGACACTTTAAGGTAAAAACTAATCATGATAGTTTGAAATACTTCTTGGAGCAACAAATATCTTCAGAAGAACAACAAAAATGGGTCACTAAGATGTTGGGGTATGACTTTGATATTTTTTATAAGAAAGGAAAGGAAAATGTGGTTGTTGATTCTCTATCTAGGAGGGATGAGTCCACAGAAGCATTGTTATGTGTCATCTCTATACTAAAGGAAGATTGGGTAGATCAAGCAAGGGAAGAATGAAAGAAAGATGCATTAACACATACTCTCATTCAGAATCTCTAGGAAGATCCATCCATATCAAAACAATTTATATGGAAGGGGATACATTATGGTACAAAGATAGGTTATATCTATGTAATAACTCTACACTTAAACACTAGGTTCTTTCAGAGCTCCATTCTTCTCCACTAGGTGGCCATTCTAGGTTCTTGAAAACTTATCATAGAGTTAAGAAGGATTTATTTTGGGAGGGGTTGAAAGGAGATGTTCAAAACATTTGGCAGAATGTTTGGTGTGTCAACAAAATAAGGGCAAGACCATTAAGATGTCGTCTCCTCCAACCTTTGTCTATTCCTAGCCAAAGATGGGAAGATGTGTCAATGGATTTCATCATAGGATTACCAAAATCAGAAGGGAAAAGCGTCATCATGGTCGTGGTGGATAGACTTACCAAGTATGCTCATTTTTTTCCCTGGCTCATCCTTTCACAGCTAGTACAGTTTCCATCTCATTTATGGACACAGTTCAAAATCTCCATGGCATGCCCAAAATTATAGTAAGTGATCGTGATCCAATATTTACAAGCAATTTTTGGACTGATTTGTTCTCTTGTTTGGGTACCCAACTGGCCCAAAGTTCATCTTATCATCCTCAATTAGATGGGAAAACTAAGGTGGTAAATAAATGTTTAGAGGATATCTTCGATGTTTTACTTTGATAAACAAGAATGTTGGGTGCAATGGTTTCCACTTGCAGAATGGTGGTACAATACTTCATTTCATACCTCCTCCAAAATGTCTCCATTTTTATCACTTTATAGAGTACCATCCTCCATCACTCATATCTAGCTTGAAGGTCAAACCAAAGGTGAGAGAAATCAAAGATCACATTCAACACCAACATGAGGTACTCTCTAGTTTTAGAGAGAAATTGGAAATGGCACAAAAATGCATAAAGCAATAAGCTAATCAACATCATAGTGAGAGACAATTTGAAAAGGGTGACTTTTTTGTGTGTGGTCATAAAACAAGATAAGCAGTTATCATTAAAACAATAGAAGAAGGATAATAAGCTTGCTCCTAAATACTATGGTCCTTACCGAGTGTTGTAGAAAAGTAGTAGTGTGGCATATAGGCTGGAGCTTGCTCTAGGAAATAAAATACATCCAATCTTCCATGTTTCTTGCTTGAAGAAAGTTATTGGGTAGCACATTTCCACCCAATCAGTGCTTCTTAAACTAGATGAGGAAGGAATAATCATATTGGAACCTGAAGGTATTCTTCAGACACACACCAAAAGACTGAGGACCATAGTCATTACCAAATACCTGATCAAGTGGAAGAATATGAATATTGAGGATGCATCATGGGAGGATGAAGCATTTGTGCAAAAACATCTAGGGCTTCCCAACATTGGGGACAATGTTTCTTTGAAGGGGAGGGGCATGTTATCTTACATTGGATGTATATAGCCAGATTGTGGATATCAAAACTTCTTATCATGATGTATCTCTTTCATATATGTTATATTATCATTAGTGGGTCAGCCTTGGTGATGGCCATAGCATAGGAATAATATATATAGGGGTTAGTAGGTAGTAATTGATCATCTTATTAAGTATGGTTTGGAGGTTTCCCCCTCAAAGTGCCTAAGCTATTCTACTTGCATATTGAGATCATTCATCTACAATCTTGTGTTCTTTGGTGTTCTATTTCTGGTGATAATCATATTTATACAAGTAAATTCATTACGATAAAATGTACTTATTTGAGAAAGAGAGTAATCTTAAGAACAATAATGTCAAAAAGTAGAATTACCGAATTTGAGTTTGTCTGAAGGAAATTCATGCCCAACTTATTATGAGTGATCAACCACCCCAACAAAGAACATTAAATATTGAATGGCATCACCCTCTTTTCCAAAAAATTAATAGTGTGATTCAAGAAACCTCATGTGCCCATAATTGGTCGAAAAATTGAATTCGATTAGTATTTAGTGGTTAGCAAAGTGATTTATTTTATTCATTGTTAGGTGTGATCTATTTCTATTTTATCCCTTCTCCATTTTTCTATAAATATAATTGTATGGGCACAAGAAAAATGGTCTTTTATGCTAAGTTTTATAGTTCTACCCTTTTGAGCATTAAGCTTATGCTCACGGACCTTTGTAACATGTTTGTGAAATTTCACGTGCCTTTGCTTTGTAGAATCATAAATGGCTAAGTTTCTAATAGTTTTTCAAGTGTGATCTCTTTCTTTTGAATGCATACATGTTTGATGTGAATACTTCAATAATCTTGCAATATTTCAGTCTTATTATAATCATTCTATTTATAATTTATATGTGTTATGAGAGATAGAGAGTGAACACGAGGACCACGTAATGTGTGCACATCAAGGTTGTTGCACTCAAACGGAAACACGCGAAAGCTCCAAGTAATCAGTAAGAAAATTAACCTTAGTAAAATGTATCATGTAAAAGAGAAAGGGTCTACTCATTCTCATAGATAAAAAGAGGGTACATATTGGGAGTGTTGTGTAACTCCCATACCGAACAATCATACCTCCATGAGGGAGAAAGGAGTTACAAACCACAAATAGAATGTAACTCTTGTATGACACCTATGACAACTATGACACATATGACAATGACATATTCTATGACAGAATCTATCATATGTCATATAACTCCTAAAAACCTATGACTCACCTAAGTGAGATGAATCACCATGTGTGAGGTGGAAAATGCCCAATAAATTAATAAAAGGAAAAAATATATCCTCACACCAACACTCCCTTCATCAAAGCTTAGGTGGAGGAATGGAAAACATGAAAGAAAAAGAGGAATCCCTAAACAACTAATAAAAACGTGTCATATGGCTCTTGGTAAGTAAAGGCTTGATGATGTACCCATGTACAAACTAATTTTTTTTTACTTGTAGTGGACCTCATCGCAAGAAGAGAGCACAAGTGAAGAAACTTGGCTTTAATGAAGGGTTTGGTAAAGATGTCTCCAACCCGATCGAGGTCTAAGCAATACCAAAATCAATGATGTCTCTATGAATCAACTCCCAAATGAAGTGCATGTGTATCTCAATGTGCTTTGTTCATTGATGTTGAACTAGATTTTAGAAAATTGAGATAGTGCTAAGGTTGTCACAATAGATGATGGTAGGCCACCAAAAGTGAATACCAAACTCTATTAGAATCCCATGTAACCAAATAGCTTTCGTGGTGGTATTGACTACTCCCATGTATTTTGCCTCTATAGAAGATATAGCAATCATGCTCTTCTTCTTGCTTAACCAACTGATAGGACCCAAACCAAGAGAAAATTTGTATCCGGAGGTAGACTTTCGATGATCAAGATCACCGACCCAATCAAAATATGTGAATCCAACTAAATCAATATTTGTCCCTCCCAAGTAATGAATGCCATCGGAATAAGTGCCCCAAACATAGTGAAGTATCCACTTTGTTTCTTTCCAATGTAGCTCATGATGCTCCTATATGAATTTGGACATGATGCCAATGGTGAAAAAATATTTGGTCCAGTATGAGTTAAGTAGATTGAGCTCCCCACCAATGGTGATAAAGGGTACCGTACATACCCAAAATTGTAGGGTACACCACCGCCCCTGCTCAGGGTGGTGGTCCTTCACGCATTTTCTAGAATGTTCTTTTAACGTGACTCATGTAAAATTTCAACGTTTACCATCTTTTTTCACCACCTTTGCTCGTATTTATGATTTTGGTTCCCTAGAATAGTGTTTTTGCATTGTTTATGGTTAAAGAGTTCAAATTGGTTTTCACCTTTGGGTAAATGGGGATTCTATAAATAGCTGGTTGATCTTCAAGCAAATGGCCCTCAAAATTGCCTCTCATCTTCTCATTTCATAGTTTTAGTCTTTCAGTTCTTAGGAATTCATAGTTTTCAGTTGTTACATGCATAGTTAGTGTTGTTTTGCTATTTAGAAGCCACATAATCTTCTTGTGCTAGTGTTGTTATTATTTCACACAATCAATTGAGATAGGATAGTTTTATTTTTAGTTTGAAGCCATTAGAGTTGCAGGTTTTGTTCATCAAAAAGAATAGCTTCAGGTTCTGGACGTTTTGTGTCATATGACTCGCAATAAATCCCGCTAGGAATTGCATAAGCCAAGCTCTATGTTCTCTTGCGCTATCCCTCTCCTACTGCATTGTATTTAGTCTACATCCAAAACTGCCATTGTTCCAATACCTACTTCTATTGATGCTAGCATTACACGCTTTTCTGGATTCACGTGAGCATGAAGGAATGAGGAGATCACACTGAGGGGACAAAGCCACACACAATTAGATTCGCCACTATTCTGCAAAATCCAAGTTCAAGCTTTCAAAGTTCTAGTTAAAATATATCAAATAGAATAGTGAATCATTTCATTTTAGTTAATCTCACTTTCGATATTGCCGGGGAAGCTGTGGGGATTGATAGTTTTTGAGAAACTATGATTCATTCCTCACTTCTGAGGTAGGATCGAGAGTCTTTCAAATAGATTAGATCAGTTATTTCATTATTTAGAATAGACTTACAACTGCATAGGAAAGTAGCTATACTCGGCTGCCTTGTTTGTTTTAATTTCGTTCATTAGTTTAGTTGTCAATTTCTAGATATTTTAAATAGTTTCTCTTTCAATTTCATTCAAATAGTTCATCAAAAACACAAAAATAGAGAAGTTATATATGTTGTAGATATACTTTACATAGTTAGTTTTACTTTTCTTCAGTTAGATTTACATTGTTTCTTTTGTATGACAATCATGGGACCTAGAGAGCCTAGAGAATACGTATTCGAGCCAATCGTGCCTCAACCCAATCTTGTGCAGAAATAATTGATATAGATCAAAATCTCATAATTCAAGTCTTCCGAACAACAACAGACCTACAAGAAATTAGCTCACACTAAGAGGACTAAACATAGAAGACGAAAAAGCACATACGTTTTGGTCAAACCAGCCAAGCTACAGACTACCCTAGATAAATATCCACATGACTGTAGAAGGGCTTGAGAAAGAGAAAAAATTTGGTTGTGATCCTTTGGTCCCACAAATGCACACAGAGACATTCTCACCGACATAGACACTAGCTTAAGAATTCAAAGTTGCTAAGAGCACCTGTAAGATACTTGAGAAGATTACACAACTATTAATTCTAAACATAGAGGCCGAAAAGGCATATGACTACTGGATACTAGGGGTTAGGGATTGATTCCATGCACATGACCATAGGAGGTCCACAACAACCACGAATCTACGGTTGTGATCCACAAGTCCCACAACCCAACGAGTCCACAGTCAATTAGATGTAGATGCTAGTTTATGCACATTAGTATTTAGATCCACTCCACTTCCACCAATCATAATCACACAACTATCCTCACTAGATACAACAACTAATCAAGCTAAGGATTTCTGGACTAGACCAGAGAATCACCCATAGAATCCACCATATATCCATCATTTTCTTATGACCCTCGTCAGAGACATATACGAAGCACCCCTAGGTCATTTTCCACGTATCCCACAACCTATAGATCGAATCACGCCAGAGCTCGATATTGATTGGAGCCTTCGAGCAGTCATCCTCGCCGACCGATCTATCACGCCAGTTTAGGTTAGGAGGGCCTTCTTTGCCTTAGATTCGTAAATTCCATTAGTGCGTGTCGAAGACATAAGATTTCCCAATTAGTTTGTCCATACCCCACGTATATTCCATCCCCACCGGCTATCTCGGCATGACCTCGGGAGGTCGGGTGTGAGGAAGAGTTACTTGTAGATTCCCATGCTCGCTTGTCACTTTTCCATCGTACAAAATTGGTGAACCCGACGTGAACGAAACAGTTCTTTCTTTTTTTTTATTTCTTCCATCCACCTTCGCTCTTTCCCATTATTCTATGGGTATTCATATACCCCCGAATATGATGGGATTCGATGCATATGGCAGACCTCTCCTAGGTCTTGAAGCATACTATGATCAATTGAATAGATAGCCATCACCCTCGCTCTCAGCATGGGGTGACAACTATTCAACTAACCGATTGTCAACACAAACTCCACCTCCAAGGACTAGATATAGTTCTTCTTTCCAAATAGAGGAGTTGGACCAGCTCGCTCAAACGCAACAACCAGAGCCTTCAGGCTCAAACAACATGACGTTTATGGGAGAATCTGGTTCATCTCCTCAGGTGTTGCTTAGACCACAAATTAGTAGACAATCAGATCCATATCTATTTTTAGATGATGAACATTCAGTGCGTTATGCCAAGAGTGAACAATGCTCTCAGAGTATGTACCCACCTATAGGAAGTTTACAAACATGACCCGAGGTCTCATTTCAAGAAAACACCTCCATGCCGCTACCTATAGGAAATGCCCTCGGTGAAACTTGGCAGGGAAACGATCAGTTCATAGTAGGGTACCACATGCCCATACAACCTCAGGATATACAACAAATGCCACTAAGGAAAATATATGTGACTTCACCAAATGAAGTCATCTCAACTTTAGTAGAAAAAGTTAGAGGGTTAGAACTTGCTCAAGCAAGTCAAAATTCTCAATTCATGCAGGTAGGAAATTCCAATCCTCCGCATCATCCTAGCCAAGTAGACCTCCTCACAGGAATAGGCACATTGGGCATGCCTCCTCAGTATTCACAACAAACGCCAACTAGAACCACGTTTTCTAACACCGTTCCGGTGGAAAATATGATACCTCCCGGTCTAGTACAAAATAATCCATTCCTAGGCAATACTCCTCCATACTTAAACATGTATTCCAAATCACCGCAAGGAGATATGTTCTCTTCTCCCGGCATGTTCACTCAACCACAGGGATTTCCTTATGTCCCTGTAAATGCATATGCCATGCCATATCAACAACCCATTCCACCTCCACCCCTCAGCAGGCACCATCGATGGTCGAAACCTATGCGATAGGAACTTATTCAAAATATTTGAAAGAACCCTTAGACTTCACCATATGAAGCATCATGCTTCCAAGACCTCTTCCTAATTTTCCCAAATACAAAGGGGAAGGAGACCGAATGCACACATTAAGGCCTATGCCACAACCATTCGAGAACTACTCCCTTGGGATGGGGTTGTTGCCAAAATATTCCCCAAAACTTTAGAGGGCATCGCCTCGATTGGTATTATAGAATACCTGAAGCTTCCATCCATTCATTTAAACAACTCATTTTAGAGTTCATCAAGGCGTTTGACATGAACAAACTATTGAGAATGGGAATCAGGGAATTCTTGCACATTAAGCAAGAACACAATGAATCTGTTGCTCATTTCATCCAAGAGATGGCGTATAGTCCTCTATTCTTCAGCAAGTGCTCCAAACATGGACCAGATGGAACTATGTGATTTATTCCTTCATTCTCTCAGCAGAGAGGTAAAGGAAGAAGTCCAGAAGTTCCCACTAAGGACTTACGATGAAGTACTTGAGAGCGCCCTCCGAATAGATCAAGTGGCAATAGATAGCGGTCGTAAGATGTATGGAACAAATGGGAGGTTAATCACCCCCAACCAAGAATACTACGACTTATCCTACTACCACAAACGTCAATCAAGGACCTAAAATCCTTAACAAAAATCATGGCGTAACAACAGATGGAGTAACCGACCAAACAAAAAAGCAAATGTTGTAAATGCTCCACCACCAATTAATAATCAACGAAACAACAACTTTACCCCGACAATCAACTCGGTGGATTTTAATCATCCACAACAACAACAACAAAGGTAGACCTCCAGACACAAGGTCCAAGTCAAAATTCAACTGGATATCAAAACCAAAACCAAAACCAAAGACAACAAACGCAAAACTTTAATAGTCAACGGTTTAATCAGAGTTTTGGACCACAATACGTGCCAAACCAACAACCTAGGAATTACAATCCCAACTCGTATTGTGGTTTCCACAAAATTTGAGGCCATGACACTAGGACTTGCCATGATTACAATAAGTTCATGCAACGTTTTCCAGAAGAACAAAGACAACTTTTCATAGATATGTTCTTAGTAGATCCTGCATCACCTACGCCAAATACTTTCACTGGGAGTAGTCTCCCTCAAAATGCACCCTCAAGATCTTCAATGATCCACTCCCAAATCACAATAACAACAAATTAAATCCAAATGGGATGAACAAGAGTGTAATGATAGGAAACAATGATCATGAAGCCTCGACTTCACTAAATCCACCTGTCGCACCACAATTAGGAAATCAGCTATGACCCAAGATAGTTAGTTTAGTGGAGTTAGACACTGAACTACACGTGGAAGCCATAATAAGGACACGAGAGTATTCCTCTCAGCCAAGTCCAAGTTACCCGCTAGAAACAGATAACATTCAACAACCATTAGTAAAACCCGTAGGTGCTTATGATTTAATTAATGACCTAACAAAGACCTTCTCTCATATCTCCTTTTTAGACTTATTGAAGAACTCTCCTGCCCATAGGGCTGCTCTTTTAGAAGCATTAGGTTTAGGTCATTTAATTAACATCACTCCACCTCCCGAAACATAAGTAAACCATATAGACTTTGATATTCACCCTCCGGGGAAGCCGGATAGGGATACCGAGTTTATATTTGACATAAAAAAATGCCAATAGACGCCGAGATTGCACGAAGAGGTGATCTAGCCTTACATTTACAAGTGTGGGTTTATAACAATTACGTTAAACGTGCAATGGTTGATGATGGGGCAGCAGTTAACATAGTTCCCTTCTCTTTCCTTCAAAAGCTAGGGTATGGAGAAACAAATTGTTCCACGACTCAGAATACGCTAAGAGGCTATGATAGCCTTAAAGCCACTTCGATTGGAACTATAATACTACCAGTCACCTTAGGACCCAAAACAATCCTCACTGAGTTTTATATTATAGATCGGGAAACCAACTATAATATGATCCTCGGCCGACCATGGATACACCATATGAAGGCAATCCCTTCTACGTTATTTCAAGAAATAAGATTCCTACACTTGGGAAAGGTATTCATAGCAAAAAGGTGATCCAAAACCATTCGATATACACCTAGCAGACCTGAAGAAAAGACCAGTGCATTCACTCTGAGTTTGAACTCCCAACAAACCAACTTAACAAACCAACCGATGCAAAACCAGAAGAAAATTTGGTACCTACAATGGAATTAGAAGTTAT
This sequence comes from Taxus wallichiana var. yunnanensis, assembly GCA_018340775.1. Classification (NCBI taxonomy): domain Eukaryota; kingdom Viridiplantae; phylum Streptophyta; class Pinopsida; order Cupressales; family Taxaceae; genus Taxus; species Taxus wallichiana. The sequence goes on along the minus strand of CM031238.1, from coordinate 58,370,288 downwards.
GAACCTAATCAAGAATATCCCAGCCCTCAAAGATGAGGCTAACATTGTAGAAACAATATCATTAGGAACTACGGAAAAGATTGTTGAATTGCTAGAACAAGATCTACCAATTTTCCTGCCATTTGATTCTATAGGTATGGGATATACCCTAGGTGTTGGTTCTCTTCCAGCAGAAGAACTCTGCATGGTAGAAGTAACCAAAGTAGAAGAAGTGGACGTAGCAAATGTCCCAACGTCCATCTTCCCAACTAAATATTGGACTCTCCATTTCGATGGAGCTAGATGTCATTATGGGGTTGGGGCAGGTGTGATCTTTACTTCTCCCGAAGGAAAGATCCTACCATTCACCTTTAAACTAAATTTGAATGTACAAACAATGGCGACTGAGTACGAAGCCCTCCTCCTTGGCCTCATCTTAGCTAAGAGGCTCGGTGTTAATGACATCAAGGTGTTAGGAGACTCTCAATTAGTAGAAAACCAAGTCTCTGAGGTGTATGAGACTAGAGCTGAACATTTACAACTCTACAAAAACAAGCAAGTATTAGATTTGAGCAAAGGATTTAACTTCATATCAATTGAAGCAATCCCACGAGAACAAAATCTTCTCGCAGATTCGATAGCAACCTCAGCTTCACGTTTCACTCCAAGCAAAGTGAGTTAGAAGACACCCGTTTCATGGTATCCCTTCGTCACACTGAACCATTAGTGAAGAAAATGTCAAACCCTCTTTTAACAAACATAGCTGAGAATAAATCTACTATCTTAGATCATGTTGATAGTGATAGAGCCACTCTTGATTACTTAAATGCCTATGCAGCGTTACATCTCACCCATCACGTGGTAGATTTGTCTTTAATCCCACATTCATCTTCTTACTTGGAAATCCCATGATAGAGCTTCCCCCACAAAAGGAACTCGACATACACGCGATAGAGAATGGAGAAGATCTAGAACTACCTCTAGCCCCCCTGAGTTTGAAGAAGGTAACACTTCTTTAATCGAAGAAACAATTGATATTAACATCGGAATGGAGGAAGAACCAAAGATCTTAAAACTAGGATCTTCACTAACTCTAGAAGAGATAGAAATACACACTCGAATCCTCAGAGAACATCAAAAGGATTTTGCATTTAATTATAAAGAAATGATGGGAATTGCACCACACATCATGGTACATAACCTCGTCACCAAATCAGATGCAAAGCCAATTAAACAAAAATCAAGACCAATGAAACCCAAGGTAGCTCTCATGGTGAAGGAAGAAGTAATGAAACTCCTCCAAGTAGGATTCATCAAGCCAGTTGATTATTCTCAGTGGGTATCTAATATCGTTCCCGTTCTCAAAAAGAATGGGAAGATACGCATTTGCATAGATTTTCGAGACATTAACAAAGCATGCCCCAAGGATGACTTCCCATTACCATCCATTGATGTCATCATTGATGCAACGGCTGGGTTTGAGATTTTGTCTCTCATGGATGGATTCTTGGGATACAATCAAATCAGAATATCCAAACAAGACCAAGCCAAAACCACGTTTATAACTCCTTGGGGAACCTATTGCTACGTTGTTATGCCATTCGGTCTCAAGAACGTTGGCGCTACATACCAATGGGCAATGACATATATTTCATGATCTTATTCATAAAATCATGGAATCCTATGTAGATGACTTGTTAGCCAAGGCCAGGAAGCACTGTGATCACCCGGAAGTGCTCCGCATCATTCTTTCACGTTTGATAGAATACGGAGTCACACTAAACCTAGAAAAATGTGTATTTGGTGTGACAGGAGGGAAACTCCTAGGTTACATTATATCATCACGAGGGATTGATGTGGACCCAACCAAAATCGGGCTGTTCTTGAAATGATCCCACCTTCGGATGAATAGAATCAGAGTCATTTCTTGGGAAACTCGGTGCAATCCAAAGATTCATCCCAGATTTAAGCTTTTGCCATCCATCCAATCAACAATCTACTCAAGAAATATTATAGTATCGATTGGACCAAAGACTGTAATGAGGCTTTCAAAGTAGTTAAGTGTTTCTTGTTGTCACCACCTACGCTAATGCCTCCTAAGCTAGACCACCCTTTAATCTTATATTCACGAGCTACCAATGTCTCGCTAGCCTACATGTTGGCTCAAGAAGACGATGACAAAAGAGAACGCGTGATCTATTTTCATTAGCCAACATTACTCGATTATGAGACACGTTATACGTAAGTAGAATGAGAATGCCTTGCCATAGTCTTCGCAACCAAATGCTTAAGACATTACATGCTAAATCAAGAAACAAGGGTCATTGTAAAAATAGACCATTTACGAACTTTCCTCACGCAAGGGTCCTTGTCTAAAAAGGTTGGATGCTTTATAACCTTAATGGGTGAATTCAAATTAACTTTTGTAAACCAAAAGTCCATTAAGGGACAAATCATTGCAGATTGGTTAGCCGATAACCCATTAGACGGAGGTGATCTAGTAGATCTAGATTTTCCGATGAATGCATATACTACATCGAAGCCTAGACCTCCTATCTCTGAATGTCCTTGGTATACTAATATCATTAATTATATCATGGACCATGCGTATCCAAAAGGTGCTACACCACAACAAAGAAGGTGGTTATGCATTATCATAGCTAAATACATTATTATAGAACAAGTGCTCTATCGTAAGGCTTTCGATGGAATGCTCCTAAGGTGTGTTGACATAGAAGAATCCAAGAAGATTCTCTACGAATCTCACAATGGAATATGTGGCAGCCATTTTGGAGGTCATGCCACTGCCCACAAAATACATCAGATGGGCTATTTCTGGCCCACTCTAGAGCACGACGCAGTAGAGTTTGTACGCAAGTGTCATAAATGTCAAGAATTTTCCCATGAGATTCACATGCCCACAAGCTCTACAACCAATCGCTACTCCATGGCCCTTTTCTACATGGGGCCTAGATTTGATAGGGAAATTCTCTCCCTCATCAACAGATGGCCATAACTTCATAATCACGGCCACCGAGTATTTTACCAAATGGGTAGAGGCTATGCCTCTCACCACTGTACCAAGTTCCGTGATCGCCAAGTTCATTTTGAACCAGATCATTTGCATAGGTACGGTGTCCCACAAATCATTATCTTAGATAATGGTACTTCCTTTAAGAATGAAAAGGTCCATGAGCTATGCAATAAATTTAAAATAAACCATCATACAACCTCCTTATATTACCCTCAAGCTAATGGGCAGGCTGAAGCAACAAACAAGATGTTGAAATCTATTCTCCTCAAAACGGTAAAAGAAAACAAATGAGATTGGAATTTAAAGTTATATCCGGCCTTGTGGGCCCACCAAACCTCAATAAGAACACCAACAGAGCAACTCCTTTCTCATTGGTATTCGGAGCAGAAGCTAGTTCTCCCACTTGAGGTTGAAATACCCAGTCTCCGCATCTCACTACAAGGGATTCTGGATGAAGAAGCTTATAGAGAAGCACGTCTCTCCCAACTAGAAAGCCTAGATGAGGCTAGGCTAGATGTTGAACAATGGACATAGAGTCTATGCTGACCGGATGTGCCGGTAGTATAATAAAAAGGTCTATGAACGAGATATATATGAAGGAGATCTAGTTCTAAGACTAGACAGCCGGATCGATAAAAAGACCGGTGAAGGAAGGAAATTCGCCCAAATGGTTGGGCCCATACTAAGTCACGAAAGACTATGGAAATGGTGCATATCTCTTATGTACATTGGAAGGTGAGGAATTCAACGAAATAGTCAATTCCTTGCATCTTAAATGATTCTATGCATAAGCAACCAGCACTACTTGTATAATTATATCTACATTGCATCTTCATGTAGTTAGGTTCATTTTGTCCATTCGTTTCGTAAAATTTTGTGATCAAGGAACTTATTCTCAAAGCAATTCATTACAAACTTCTGATGGTATTGGCATAATCCTTCCAATCATACTTCTTCATTTTCATAACATCATCACCTCATTTTAGAATCATTTCATCCAAATAAAGCTAGATATGACAAAGTCTTAATGGTAACCATACCAAGGTCTGCATGCTTGTTCTCACTTTTGGTTTCTTCCTAGGATAGGTGTCTTGCCTATGGTCTATTCTAGAAGCTTCATAGTGTCACATCTATCCCGTATGCATATCTCTTTGGAAATAAGAACATACTAACATTTTGCTCAAATAAATAAGTCAAATATAGATCAAACAGAAAATTTTATTTTTACACATTTCCTTGCCCTACCAACCTTTGGTGATGAGCTTGCATCTCTTACTAGTGATGTAGGGTTGGGAAAGGATGGGAATGCCCTTACTCACCTATGCCTTGTCCATGGTGATAAGCCCATGCTTCTTACTAGTAGCATGGGGCAAGGTGTGGGGGGTCCTCTTGACAATAAACGTTGAAGGTCATAAACAAACAGTTCAAATAAAGCTTTGAAATCTTGAGTCAAAAATAAATGAATCAGATGTCCAAAATTCCAAGAGAGCTCAAAACCCCAAAACCAGATTTTGTCTACCATGTGGCCATCTACGGATCTAAGTCTAGATAAACCACAAAGCAAGTCGCATTCTAAACTATGGAGTCACTTAAGTAGAATAGGTTTGTAGCATCCTAATTTGGTTCCACCAAATCTTTGTCTATCTCTCATCACTACCATTCAACAAATTTCATAGCTTGTGCCCTTTCTAGCTCTCGGTGGTGAGCCCTCGCATCTTACTAGTTGCGTGGAGTTAGGAGTGGGGCAAGTTCATCTGCTCATCATACCTAGTTTATCATCTCATTTTGTCAAAACAAATATGAAGTACCGGAAAATTGCTTATAGAAACTAAAGTTCAAAATCACATTGTGTTTGTTATCATATATCAGCATCACGAAATACAAAAAGAAAGAAAGCATTTGTATCTTTTGTTCTCCATTGCATACATTCTGAAAAGCATATAAAAACAACATTATAATTTACATGTGGAAACGAATCACAAAATCATAGATACCAAGAGTCTGATCCAAAAATAAGAATATATATATATATATAATCAAGTTTCTGTACAATGCCATCATGCGCTAGGCATGGTCAAAATGCTCAATGAGCCCGAGAAATACAAAATAAATCATATAAACAATCTAAGAGAGCCAAGCGGCCTCTCAACCCCTATGAGACCCCTCTGAAGGTGCATGACCATGTCTAGGACTCGGCTACGCGGCGCTCTGAATGCATTGAGGGCTCACGGTCCCGAGGAGCAGTTGTAGTCTCGCTATGAGAGTGACTCCTCATCAGGCGCTCTGCTTGTCCTATACCCAACCAACTCGGTACGGAGGGTAGTCACCATCTTGGCCACATGCCAGATAGGGGAAAAAATGTCGGTATGCCTACCACTGCTGAAGGCTCCCCTGCATCCATGGATAGCTCCGCGTGAGTCCTCTCCATGGGGATCATCAGGGTATCAGTGCATACCCAGTGAATCAGGTCTCGCCACTCATCAGCAGTCTCTGCAAGAAAAGGAGAAAACAAGTTAGAAATAGTCAAAAGATAAAAACACAAAATAAGCAAAAGGAGAGATAGCAACTAAGGCAATCCTAACTAGAAACAAATATTAAGAGAAGGATGATAACTCACTCGGATCTCGGGCCTCCAAGAGGGATCCTAGGGTTAGCACTGCCACAGATGCCACCACTGAATGAAGTCCTCCTCCTGTGTCCGGGGAAACATATCATCCTGCTATGGACTCATCCTCCCCGCCTACATCCTGAGAAGGTGGCTCCTCTAAAACTAGAGTCACCCTCTCCGCACTCTACTCCGCCCTCTCGGCTGTAAGATATCCTGAGTGTCATGCCACTGGGATCGTTGTCCTCCTCTCCACCCGACTCGCTGACCTCAGCCTCGGTCTCCTCCTCCGTCTCTCCCCCTGTGAACTCCTCGGACTCAGAGTCTATATCAATGGGGTCATCGCTATGTTGTGGGCGGGACCAGCGGCAATCTGAAGTAAGGGTGCCTGAGGAGCACCGGCTCTCCCTCGAGCGCGTACTACCCACCTAGCTGCAATAGGGACACCAGGAGTAACAACGGTCCAACCCCGGCCTCTAGGACCTCCCCTAGCCTCCCGAACTGATCTGAATACTGGCACCACTAGGGGGAAGCATACCAACGTAAGGAAGGCCAAACTGCTGAGGCACTCGATCAAAGGGGTGTGTCTCCACCTTCCCATCCTTGTCCACAAGCTGCCCTGTGGTAGAGCAAGAGATCAAAGTGAGGGTCTCCTCACCCCATAACCCTGCCATGGCCTGATAAGGTGTGGCCTCCATATCATCAGTGGTCAAGGAGGCAACTGGCTGGTGGGGTGCTCTAAGCACCGACATATCTATCCATCTAGCTGCCCTCACGGCTCCGGGATCCGCCACCTCTACACCTCTCCCATAAGGGATGAAACACTCATAGACCCAACTCATAACTAGGGTTGGATGGCTCAATGACTGCCCCTGTAAGTGAACCACCCAGTACAAATCATGATAGGTAGTCCCAAGAATGTCGGCTCCCCAGGCATAAATCCGGCCATGTCCCTCAATCTGTGTAATAATGGGGGACCAACAATAAAGTAAAGTGTCTCCTCCCTTGTCCCCGATCAATCTCGAGGCAAGGATCCCCATAATGGCTTGACGAATCAAGGGGATAGGCAAAGCTAGGAATAGAACGGACCCTCACCCCCTTCTTCGAACCAGTGGAGATAACTACATCTCCCATGTATGTAGCCCATTGTGCTATCTGAGCCCGTGACCTTGCTGTCTCAAGTGTGAGTTGTCTCCCGATGATCGGGACTCCCAAGATGCGGTAAACATCCTCCAAGGTGATAGTCCACTCACCCCTGACTCCTGGAAATCAGAAAGTGTTCCGATCAACATCCCAATATGAAAACAAGTCACAAAGTATGTGACTAGAAGGTGTAACATGTGGGACCCGTGATATACGCAATATGCCGGCCCTCTAAAGAGTATCCTGCTCATCCTGAGAAAGTGCATCCAACACTACTGGAAGCCAATCACACACTCTCTCTCGCTCCATCTGATATATTCCTCCTTCACCTGCATACACCCAAAAACACGCAAAAAGGAGTAAGTTAGTATTCAAATGACATTGGAAAAATCATGAAAGCATGTAAGAATGCTAGAAATACAAAAATAAATTCAAACAAGTATTATTTAGGCATTTCTGTAAAGGACCGCCACCCTGAGCAGGGGTGGTTCCGTAATCACCGCCTTAAAGGCGGCGGTCTCAGTAACCGCGCCCCGATCGGGGCGGCGGTTGTGTAACCATCGCCCTACTCAGGGTGGCAATCGTGTCCCGAATTTCCACATGGGTCACGTGCCCTAAAAATGGCTAAAAACAAAAAATGACTATTTTGACCAAAACAAAGCCTACCCATTAGGCACCCCCTAAGTGACCCTATTAAAACTAACATTTTCAAAAATAATCCCCCCATGACAAAGATTTCATCATTTTAACATTTTGGGGATAAAAATGTTAAATCAAGAAAAACTAACATGTGATCTCGCGGGTCGATGTTCCACTCGTGGAGGCATGTTCACTATCTCGTCACATGAATGTTTTGACTATACTCTTGTCAAAAACCATCACCGTGGGTCCCAGAGCTCAAAATCAATCAAATCAACACGCGCAAATGAATAGGAAAATGGGCCCATTTTACATATATAACATCTTGACTTGTTTTGAATGCCCCTTTTACAGGTTTGGAGTGCCGAAGGAGGTAAGTTCTTATCCCCACGAATGGTAAGTCCTCATTTCATATTATTTTAGTATTTATTTTTGATTTATTTTATCTATCTGCACTTGAGTCCTCTTTTCATTTTGCAGGTAGTGGGAATTTTGGATGGTGTCATTTCAACACACGGACGTGTTAGGTATAATTTCTAACCTCCCATTTTGGGACCGCCATACTCGGACCCACCATTTTATGCCTCTTCATGGCTAAAATGCTTCTCCGAGGGGGCAATATGTACGTACCCAAAATTGTAGGGTACTGCACCACCGAACAATGTACACGTGCCCCAATGATGATACAGGTCTCCTCGCAAGGTGTTCGGGATCCGGAAAATCTCTCCAAGTATGTGTTAACATCCCGCATGTCCCGCTTAGCCCCTGTGTGCTTTGTTTTTCTCTTCTCCCTCTTTTTCTTTGTGTTTTTTAATCTTCACATTAAAACCGCCGCCGCCCAGGCGGTGGTCTACGTGACCGCCGCCTGTAGGGCTCGGTCCTGTAACCCTTACCAGTGGGCGGCGGTCCTTCACACATTTTCTAGAATGTTCTTTTTAACGTGACTCGTGTAAAATTTCAACATTTACCAGCTTTTTTTCACCACCTTTGCTCGTATTTATGATTCTGGTTCCCTGGAATAGTGTTTTTGCATTGTTTATGGTTAAAGAGTTCAAATTGGTTTTCACCTTTGGGTAAATGGGGATTCTATAAATAGCTGGTTGATCTTCAAGCAAATGGCCCCTCAAAAATTGCCTCTCATCTTCTCATTTCATAGTTTTAGTCTTTCAGTTCTTAGGAATTCATAGTTTTCATTTATTACATGCATAGTTAGTGTTGTTTTGTTGTTTAGAAGCCACATAATCTTCTTGTGCTAGTGTTGTTACTATTTCACACAATCAATTGAGATAGGATAGTTTTATTTTCAGTCTGAAGCCATTAGAGTTGTAGGTTTTGTTCATAAAAATAATAGCTTTCAGGTTCTGGACGTTTTATGTCATATGACTGCAATAAATCCCGCTAGGAATTGCATAAGCCAAGCTCTGTTCTCTTGCGCTATCCCTCTCCTACTCGCATTGTATTCAAGTCTACATCCAAAACTGCCATTGTTCCAATACCTACTTCTGTTGATGCTAGCATTACATGCTTTTTTGGATTCACGTGAGCATGAAGGAATGAGGAGATCACACTGAGGGGACAAAGCCACACACAATTAGATTCGCCACTATTCTGCAAAATCCAAGTTCAAGCTTTCAAAGTTCTAGTTAAAATATATCAAATAGAATAGTGAATCATTTCATTTCAGTTAATCTCACTTTCGATATTTCGGGAAGCTGTGGGGATTGATAGTTTCTGAGAAACTATGATTCATTCCTCACTTCTGAGGTAGGATCGAGAGTCTTTCAAATAGATTAGATCAATTATTTCATTATTTAGAATAGACTTACAACTGCACATGCAAGTAGCTATGCTCGGCTACCTTGTTTGTTTTAATTTTGTCATTAGTTTAGTTGTCAATTTCTAGATATTTTAAATAGTTGCTCTTTCAATTTCATTCAAATAGTTCATCAAAAACACAAAAATAGAGAAGTTATATATGTTGTAGATATACTTTACATAGTTAGTTTTACTTTGCTTCAGTTAGATTTACATTGTTTCTTTTGTATGACAATCACGGGACCTAGGGAGCCCAGAGAATACGTATTTGAGCCAATCATGCCTCAACCCAATCTTGTGTCAGCAATAACTAACGTAGATCAAAATCTCAGAATCCAAGTCTTCCAACAACAACAGACCTACAAGAAATTAGCTCACAACTAAGAGGACTAAACGTAGAAGACGACAAAGCGCATACGTTTTGGTCAAACCAGCCAAACTACATATTACCCTAGATAAATATCCACATGACTGTAGAAGGGCTTGAAAGAGAGAAAATGTTCGGTTGTGATCCTTTGGTCCCACAGCCAGACGTAGGAGACATTCTCACCGACATAGACACTAGCTTAAGAATTCAAGTTGCAGAACGCCTATAAGATACTCTGAGAAGATTACACAACTGTTAATTCTAAACATAGAGGCCGAAAAGGCATACGACTACTGGATACTAGGGGTTAGGGATTGATTCTACACATGACCATAGGAGGTCCACAACAACCACGAATCTACGGTTGTGATCCACAGGTCCCACAACCCAACGAGTCCACAGGTCAATCAGACGTAGATGTTGGTTTACGCACATTAGTATTTAGATCCACTCCACTTCCACCAATCATAATCACACAACTATCCTCACTAGATACAACAGCTAATCAAGCTAAGGATTTTTGGACTAGACCAGAGAATTGCCCATAGAATCCACCATATATCCATCATTCATTTTCATGACCCTGTCGGGAGACATATACGAAGCACCCACAAGTTATCTTCCACGTATTCCACAACCTATAGATCGAATCACGCCAGAGCTTGATATTGATTGGAGCCTTTGAGCAGTCATCCTTTCCGACCGATCTATCATGCCAGTTCAGGTTAGGAGGGCCTTTATTGCCTTAGATTCGCAAATTCCATTAGTGAGTGTCGAAGACATAAGATTTCCCAATTAGTTTGTCCATACCCCACGTATATTCCATCCCCACCGGCTATCTCGGCACGACCTCAAGAAGTCGGGTGTGAGGAAGAGTTACTTTTAGATTCCCATGCTCACTTGTCACTTTTCCATCGTACAGGTACCATCAACTAAGGGAGTGGAGAAATCAGCTACTAACTTGACTCCAGAAAGGAAGGGAGTGGAAGATGGCTTACAATTAGATATGTTAAACCTGGTTAAAAATCAAAGGTGTACTTAGGTTGGGCAATCATGATTCTCAGTCGAGATTGGGTAATTTGAATCCCAAGGAAGTAGTGAAGTAAACCCATGTTAGTCATGGATAACTTGTTATTTGTTGATGATTATATTTGTAGATGAACCACCAAAGTTGTGGGAAATCTTAGAGATGTGGGACTTGGCCCCTAAGATAACCTCCATATTTTATAGAAGCTAGCTCTTCTCTACTTTGGGTTGAGATAAGGGTTAGAGAGAAAATAAACAAGATAAATAAATCCTATCTAAGGTGATGCACCGAGACTTTACTAAAGAGCACAGAGATATTATTGAAATAGCTACTAGATTAATTGAAGATATTTCAACATGATCAACTATTCTAAAGATATCTCAAATTATCAAAGGCTAAATGAAACTAAAACATAACCATGAGTGAATGAATAGATTTATGTAAAATATCTAAGGGCGTGTAACACGATAGATATTTAAACATTCATCTAAAATATGAATAAAAGTAAATAGGAAGAGATAAAGGACATAGAAGATTGTGAACATTTAGTGCACAGAACAAGAACTCTTATTAATAGAGAAAACAATACATAAGGCAAAAATGGCACATATTACAATATTCTTTTACAACAGATCCTTGCTAAGGCTAGTTAACACAATAGATTGAACCTAAATACTCATGTGGAGCTCTAGAACTTATTTTTCTATATTCTCCCCTTTTTCCTTTGTATCTTCTCCGGCACCATAACATTCTCTTATAGATCTTCATGGCTCTTGCTTCAACGTGCCTCCATTAATATTTCCACCACCCGCATTTAGTTCTTACCTATGAGATCTTTGAACTTTGGAGCAGATCTCAACTGCATGCTTTGGGACCTAAGATTGCATTCAATCTGGCCGAACCTGAGTCCTTGCTTCTTTAATGGGTCATGTTAATAGTGGTGGCTTCTTTACTTGACACATGGAGACTTCGCGCTTATCTGGGGCCTTTCCTTTTCTCTCTTCTCTTAAACATGTGCCTGGACGATGCATGGAGGCATGTGTGCTCCTCCGCTTTATCTTTGACTTTTCAACCCGCTTGGGGCTGCTTAGTCATACTTTAGCCACATGGAGGATTCTCGCTGCTGAAAGAATCCCGATGCTTTGTGCCTTCTCCAAAGTGTGCCTTTGAAGGGACACATGGATAACCTCCGCATCTAGCTCCATACTTAGGAAAAATTAGTCTCGACAAAACACAAAAGAAAGCCAAACGGAACAATGGGCCGGGGTGAAAAAGGTAGCATTAATGGAAGAGCCCCCAAAAATGTAGAAATCCTTCTACATTAGCTAAGGAAGTATTCACTGAATCAATGATCGAGGAAGAGCTACTCGTAATCAACAAGTCATTGACATACATAACAAGGATAAACATGGATTCATCTTGCCATAAAATGTAAACATTTGGGTCAGAGTGACACCTAATGAACCCATGATGCAAGAAGAAAGGAGTCCATCTTGGCATACCAATCCGAGGGGATTTTTTGAGGTCATAGATAGACTTCTTAAGTTTGCAAATGAGGGAGGAATCTTGGACATAACTTAGAGGTTATTCCATATATATTTCTTCCTCTAGGTCCCCATGAAGGAAGGCACTCTTAACGTCTATTTGATGGACTTCCCATTTGTTAATGACAACTATGGCTAGGGTCATCGAATATAAATCATCTTCACAATAGGATAAAATGTCTTTGAGTAGTCAATCTCAACAACTTGGGAGAAAACCTTAGCTACGAATCGTGATTTATACATTTTGACATTCCCATCGGCACCATACATGGTTTGATAAACCCAAGTACACATAACCATATTTATTCCTTTAGGAAAAGGGGCGAGATCCCAAGTATCATTCTTCATGAGAGAGGAATACTCCTCCTCCATGGAAGAATCCCACTCAGGAATCACAATAGGCTCCCAAAAAGACTGCAAGTTGGAAGCAGATGCAAAGAAGGAATGGGGGCCAATGAGCTCTGATTGAGTTCATCTCTCATTTAAAGGATCCCCTATCAAATCTCTAGCACTTTTCAAGGTCTTCCTATCCTAGCAAGGACCAGAAGGAGATTCTAGCTCAAATTTTTTTGAATCATCACTCGAGTGAGAGGACACAATCCTCATCGCTTCATTATCATATTTGATAGATGCCATAAGCGGGAGGAGTAGGAGGATCATGAGCAAGAGGCTCAATACGATCATCATAAAAGTATGAATCAAAGTAGAGAGGGGCAAAAGGACCTCAACGGTGGAGAAGTGGAAGTAGAAGATGAATCATCAAACTTCACACTTATCTCAATATAAATTTGATGAGTGGTAGGGTTAAAAATTCTATAGACCTTCACCTTTTAGAATACCCAACAATGATACAAGGTTTGGATTGTGATTCCAAGGCCTTACATTTCTTGTCGAGTATTCAAGATGTGAAGATGATCGAATACATGAAAGTTCTCAACATTGGTCCGTGCATCCATGCCAAGTGTCAAAGGGTGTCATCCCTTTTAATGATTTGCACAAAATGAAGTTTTGAATGTAACAAACACAATTCATGGATTTGATGCAATACTACGAAGGAAGGGATTTAGAATGAACCATGCAAGTGTCCATCTCTTTAAGAGTTATTTTCTTTCTTTCTACAACTCCATTTCTCGAAGGGTTGTAAGCAACTATATGTTGTAAAGAAATCCCTTGAAGGTGTAGAGATCATCAAACCTATTGCTCACATAATCACTTCCATTATCAATTCTAAAAACCTTGATAGAGCTTTTTGATTGTTTCTCAGCAAGATCTTTGAAGTCTCGAAAGTGATCAAAAATCAAGATATTTGTTTGGGAAATTAAACCCAAGTATAACGTGAAAATCCATCATGAAGGCAAGTATATAAAGATCCCTAGTGAACAAAGGATATGAAAAGGTGTCAGAAATGTCACTATGAACAAGATCCAAGGATGAGAAGCTCTTCATGCTTTTCCTAGGCCGAAATTTTCTTCTGGGTGCTTCCCAAGGGCACAACCCTCACAAAGACCCTTTGAAATTTTGAACCGAGGAAATCCATTGAACATCTCATATTGGCTCAATTTTTCAAGGTAACGATAGTTTAAATGGCCAAAACACTCATGTCATAGCTTATTAACCTCATCTGCATGAGTAAGCAAGGTAGTGAGAAAAGACTCAAAAGGAAAATGGGAAAATGTGTATAATTGATATTGGTGATCCACCTTTCCCTAGCCATTGTAGTCTCATTGTGAAGCTCTCTAATGATCACCGAGTTAGGGTTAAATTCCACTCACATTCCCTCACCAATATGAGTGATTTGGTAAACTAATAGGAGATTGGTAGAGAGATCGAAATACTTAGAACATTGTTAAAGGTTCCACTATCTACTTCCACTAATCCATTACCAATAACCGACATAGATGTGTCATCACCCAAAGTGATTTGGGACATACCACATTGATCAATGTCAAAAACTCACATGTGAAGAACCCATGTGGTGCAAGGAACTAGAATCTATGACCCACTTCGATGATAGAGTAACTCTTAATATGAGGGATTTGACTTTCTTCTTCTCATGTTTCGATTCCTTTGCCTTAGAAGATTTAGTTTTATGAGCATTTTGCTTGAGAGACTAAGAACACTTATATTATTTTTCTCAAGTAAATGAGTTAGGTGGTCAATTTTTTTTCTCATGCATTGATGCTCTTCATGTCTTGAATTCTTGTAATAGGAACACTTACACTTTTCCTTCTTCATTTAGGCTCGAAGTAGAATTTTTGTGTTTGGTTTGAATTTGGTGGACTTAGCTTCTTTCTTAGGTTGGTCCTCCTTTTTCTCTATTTTCTTATCCTTTACTCTACCATTACTTTCCACTAGGCACGTGACTTGGACTTGATTTATCCCATTTGAATCAACTTGTCCTTTTCTTAAATGAGTTGGGATGAATTTTTTTCAAATGAGGGCATCTTCCAAGTAGTCCCTAAAGCTTCTTTCGTGGCATGAAAGGTAAAAAAGAAGATAGTGTTCAAAGTGCTGAAGCTTAGAGAGAATGGATAAGATCAATTGGACATCCTTCTTATCAACCCCACATTCTTTCAACATCAATCTAGTGTGAACAAATTTGAATAAGAATACCTCTAGGTTATCATAGTTACTTAGGGGTCAAACCTAAAATTTTGTTCTCCAACTCATGAGCTCTCATATCATCTTATTTTCTAAAAATTTCATCAAGAGTTTTCCATGCTCCATTAGGTGTTGTGGAAGACTTGATGTGAAAGAAAAGGTCGGGGAGAAAGGAACATATAAAAATACCTAAGGATTCATCACATTGGTTGAACCATTTGTACTTCCTGAGTTTGGTTGATTTTTCTCCACTCCCATAGTGATGCGGTACAAACCTTTACCCCGTAGTCTTTTTATCATTTTGGATCTCCATTCAAAGGATTTATACAAAGTGAGAAAATGAACGTTGTTAGTATCCATCATGAGGAGAGGGAAAAATAGAATGTAGAAAGAAAGAAAATACACACACACACCTCGTAACAATATTTTTACCCCTATTTGCAACACTTTATATTTAAGTGTGTTGATTACAATCAGATGTGTTCATGTGATGTGAAAGCTCATGGCCACTCACCTTGTAATTGGAAAAAAAAATCGTGTAAGTGTGGAGACCACAATAATTTTTAAACATTTGCTATAAAACGTCACTTTGTAAAAAGCACAAAAAAAGGTTGAAAACAAGCAAGAAGGGGGAAAAAGTCATGTGTGAGAAAATGTGTCTCATGTCATTGTTAGAGATCCCTTTCCGCAAGATTGTGGTAGACACACTCACTAACCTGCAAGCAACAATACGAGCTCGAAAATATGAAATACAACTCCCAAAAGAGCCATTAACCTCCCAAAATGTGACAAAAGTCTCTAAAAAATGTCTAATACCTTCACAATATCATGTTAGAAAAAACACCCAATAACACTTAATTTAGAGTTTCCTAATTACTTTTAATTAATGTAATTGATTAAAAAAATAACAAGGTTCCTAAATTAAACTTACCCCTTGCAATAAATTGATGACCTAATTAATTATAAAACTTTCCCACTAAATTAATTAACACTATAGTTTAAAATGAAATTAAAACCTATGTGTTAAACTATAAAACAAGGCATATTAATTTAAAACTACATGCTCAAAATTTGGAGGAAGCCTTTATAAAAAACAAAAGGGTCAAAGATAAGAAAAGTGGCTCGGTGGGTGGCTCGAGGAAGAGTGATTTTCAATGTAGGTGATGTAGAAGGTAGGTATTGCAAAGGTGTTGGGAGCGGTGAGAGGAGACCGGCCATTGGTAGTGTTAGGAAATAAGAGATAAAATATGCGGAATATTGGTAGCGCAGCAATAGAAACTAATATGCAGGATCTCAAATAAAAGTGCAGAATAAATAACACAACAGGAGAGACAATATTTAACGGGTTCACCCAATTTGGGCTACATCCACCAAGAATCACTTGCTAGGATTTTATTACAAGCCTTCACTCTCTCAATACAAAGGGGATCCGTTTGGAGCTAGTCAACAAAGGGTACATAATTGAATTCAAAACACATCATAATACATTTGATTGTACCTCTATCATATGCATTAGACCATATAAATAGACAATCGCTAAGCAGTTTTACAAAACGTGGTATCAAAACCATGGGGAAAAACAAAACTGTCCCATAAACCTATGGGTAACCAAAGAGGCGGTTTTACAAAATAATGGGTACCGAAAAACATGGGCCCAAAAACAGCCCATAACGGTTACCCATTACCCATGGGTTAATAAACCACCCATGAAAATTTGCTTGGGGCTTCGCCCCAACCCCCGACCCGCGGCGAGCGGGACCGCCGTAAAATACCCAAGTGTAACAATAGAAGGTGTACCACACTTAACATGAAAAACAAACATAACAGCAAGCATGCGGGGGCCAAGTAGGGTTAAGATCTTGGGAGGTGGGTGAGCATGCGATAAGGGGATCGAAGTATAAGGACGAGATACAAAGTGTCCCATGGTAGTTAGTAAAAAGTTCGTAGTTACAATAGAGATCACATAGTAACATGCAACACAAGGCATCCGATCCCAAAGACCTTCAAACAAGTTTGAGCATGGAAACAAGGGCCTAAGCTCGAGGTTTGAAGGGTGAGTTGTAAAGAGACTAGGGGCTTGGAGTGTGGATGCAACACAAGCCCGAGCCCGAGGTGGCTCGGCGAGAGATGGGAAAAGGAAGCCAAGGGTAAGTGAGTTTTGTGGGGTGAGTGTCGAGCCCGAGTTGGCTTAGTTAACACAGAGTTGAAGCACAACGGGTTCTAAAAGCGAGTGCAGAAGAAGAGCTCAACGAGCTCGATGAGGAGAGAATAGGGACGAGCCCGAGGTGGCTCAACCGAGATGGAAACAAGGAGCTCGAGGAGCTCGATGGAGAGCTCAACTTGAAGGGACCTAGATGGGCCACGAAAGGAGCTTGTTGGGAAGAAAAAAATCAAGATGATGAGCTAGGATAGGTAGGAGGGAGAGATGGAGGAGCAATGAGGCACATCAAACCTGCAATGCACCAAAACCTCAAAACATGAATCCACACTATTTTTAGTTGTAACTAGCTAGATTTAGATGGAAAACACCTATCTACACATACACCAAGTCAAACACCCAAAATAACAACTTCCAAAATAAGATTAGCCTAGATAAATACCAAAATGCACAAAACAAATGTAGATTAAAGAACTTGCAAAAAGAGCTAATGAAACACGAAACCATGATTAATTAGTAACAAACCAATACTATTAACATGTTTATTGCAACATCATGCTCTAATAGCATATGAGAGAGATTGAACATGAGGACCAACGAAATGCATGCACATCAAGATTGTTGCACTCAAACGAAAATGCGAGAAAGCTCCAATTAATCAACAAACAAATTAACCACAATAAAAGTGATCATGCAAAAGAGAAAGGGTCTAGTCATTCTCATAAATAAAAAAGAGGTACATATTGAGAGTGTTGTGTAACTCCCATTCTTGGACAATCATACCTCCATTGAAAGGAACAATAACTAGATCGTACCAAGCCAAGAACACAAATGCTAATCAAACACCACGATCAATAAGATGAAAGAAATTCACTAGAATAACTTTACATAAAACCTTTACAAACAAATGAGAAACAATATCATATATTATTATGGAACTCAATGCAATACATTGAGAATGGGCCTTGCTTAAATAGAGCAAGGAATAACAATCTAAGAACCAGTCAAGGTCGTAGATCAAGCCATAAATCAAGGAAATAACTAGTCATCAAAGAACTAGTCAAGACCATAGATTTAGGAGAGAACTAGACATCAAGAATCTAGTCAATACCATAGATCAAGGAAAGAACTATACCTAACAATTAGATAATATCTTCTAATAATTAAATAAGATAAAAGAAATATCCACACACATAAGTGGGTGAGGATAAATATAATAAATTTAAATAAAGTACACAGGTGAGCATGAGCTAAGGTAAATACCTACTCTAACACCCCCTCAAGTGAAGCTAGGGGTCAAAATAGAAGTGGCATGTCCACGTGATGAGTCTCGACAACTAGGCCTGATGAGGTACTCATGTACAATAAGCTGTAAAAGGGACACCGCAAGGTACCCAAAACCAGTAATAACAAAGTAAAGAGAGTAAAGACCCGTTGCTGTAAGGCATCCCAAGAAGCTCGGCTCAAAAACTCATACAATGTTGAAGAAGTTTGGTGTGTACTATGGTCTGAATCCACTACTCGATCACAAAACTCAAAAACAACTGACACTGGGTTTCACCAGAATAGCTCCATACAAGGAGACTGTCAATGGAGTGATGTCGAAAGTGCAAAAAAACACCAAACATAATTCGATCAACTGCTGCAAATAGGTGTGCCATGATCCAAGAACAATAACCAAAGCAATAAGGAAAGGACACAAACTCCAGAGTGTCACGATCCAAGAAAAGCCAAGGTAATAAGGCAAGGACATGAAACCCGAAGAAGCAGGATCAACACCACACCCTCCCATATTGCTGAATGGGTGGAGTGATGCTACAAATATGTATGAGTTGTCAAAACAACTACTCGAACACTGAAAAACTAATATTGGGCTCCACCAGAATAGCTCCCCATGAGATGGATCATCAACATGCTAAAAGTGTCGAAAATACATATACAAAATCTCTCAACAAACAAGAGAGATACACTACACTGCTAAAGAAAAATGCTCAAAACAAGAAGCATCACAATGCATAAGGTATATAAAGTGGAGCAAGAGGCCGAATGGTGGAGGAGACACGCCTATAGAGTCCTCTCAACGAATGCCTATGTCGCCTCCACGAGTGATCAAATATCCACCACAAATCAACACAAATGGATGAAGAAGATGTCTACATATGACTTGGTGCAAAATGCACAATGGGTGCATGCAAAAGAACATCGAATGTGTGTGGGTTGATCATGTCGACAACCTGAAATATCAGGTTTTTCAATCCGAGTGAAGGTGCAAAACTCATGTGTTGCTCATGATCCTCAGAAAGAGTCGAGCGAACAAAAAAGGAGCTCTGTCAATGTGTGATCCCAATGAAGTATTTGCTCAAAAACCAATGTCATGATGAGAATTCCACTTAACATGTGGAATAGAGGAAACAATACCCTGTGAATGTCTGCCAATGACTCCTATAGTGAGACCCATAGAATGGAGCATGCGAGAACTGAATGCAGTGGTATGTTTCTTAAAAAACCATGCGGAAAGCAGCAGTATAGGATACACAACATGTGCTACTGTAATAGGCACGAGATGTGGAAGAGCATGCGAGAATAAGCCTCACGGGTTTAGAAGCATCAAAATTAGGTTCGTGCTCAAAGACTAGTAGATCAATGTCAGTGGGTACAAGAGCAACAACTGCAAGTGGACTAGGAGCATGGATATGGTTGTCCACAATATGATGGTGATGTTGTAGGCTAGCAAGTTTGTTCTGCAGGAGTGTATTATTGTATCCTTATCGTGAATGAGTGATTGTAGAAGAGAATTTCACTTCTTGAGTGATCTATTTTCTTCCACAAATTTTACAATATCCTCTTAAAGTCCACATACTTTAGAGAAAAGCATATCATTATCAAAATCCATGATAGATACAAAATGCAACTCCCAAAAGTTTAGGACGTTGGGCTCAGCCGAAATTGCGTCCACAATTGATTACAACACTCCTCCATATTTGACACTTTATAATTATAGTTCAAGTCTTAAAATAAATAACTCCAATGGAAAGAGCACGAAAAAACAAGCACTTTTGCAAAAAAATGACACTCAAAACCGAGTTACCGATCAAAAGATACAAACCTTTTAATATTTTGCTCTGTTATTTATTTTAGTTGCCACTAAAACAAAATAAATTGTTGTTGCCTTCACCACACAAATAAAATTAAAGGGGGCTGAAGTTAAGCACCATCACAAGCTTTAAGCCCTCATATGACCATACCATATGATCAAGGGCTAAGGATTTTAATGGGTGTTTTGACAACTTACTATTCTACGGATGTGTCGCGTGTTTTCGAGAAAGTCGCATCCAACTGCCTCTTCTGGTAAAAATTACTATTTCGAACTGTGTAGACAATGACCTTTGTTTGCTGAAAATAGCAACTGTGGATTTTCCCGAAATAGTAAAAACGTGCACAACATTCGTGGACCCCTGCCAAAAAAGGAAAGTTCCGAAATTCTTTTGCATGCAATCCAAAAACGATCTGCCGTACCAGAAAAAAACCCAATGTAGATCTCGCGAAATCCAAAAACCCAAAAAAACATTTTGCGGGATTCTTAACCGTGTGGCACAAATCCCGAGGTGAACTTGTATATTTCACTACAACCACAAAAAAACACAAAACCTACTCCTCCTAGAAATGGCCGAGTTTACAGATCGATTTTAGGGTTTTCATGCCTTCCGGATCCAATGGAAGCCTCTGTTTTGCATAAAAATGCACACAACAACAAAATACAACCAAATCCCAAATATATGAATATACAAAGATTTTATTTGCAAAATAAAACTTACAGACAGATGTCAACAACAATCTCCTACTGATACCATGAAAGGAATGATAACTAGATCGTACCAAGCCAAGAACATAGATGCTAATCAAACACCACGATCAATAAGATGAAAGCAATTCGCCAAAATAACTTTACATAAAACCTTTGCAAACAAATGAGAAACAATATCATATATTATTATGGAACTCAATGCAATACATTGAAAATGGGCCTTGCTTAAATAGGTAAGGAATAACAATCTAAGAACCAGTCAAGGTCATAGATCAAGCCATAAATCAAGGAAATAACTAGTCATCAAAGAACTAGTCAAGACCATAGATTTAGGAGAGAACTAGACATCAAGGATCTAGTCAATACCATAGATCAAGGAAAGAACTAGTCAATAACATCGATCAAGGAAAGAACTATACTAACTAGATAATATCTCCTAATATCTAAATAAGATAAAAGAAATATCCACACACATAAGTGGGTGAAGATAAATACAATAATGGGTAAATAAAGTACCTAGGTGAACATGAGCTAAGGTAAATACCTACTCTAACATCCATGAGGGAGAAAGGAGTTACAAACCACAAATAGAATATAAATTGTATGACATCTATGACAACTATGATGCATATGGAAATGACAAATTCTATGACGGAATCGTCATATAACTCCTAAAAACCTATGACTCACCATGTGTGAGGTGGAAAATGCCCAATAAACTAATAAAATGCATAAACATATTCTCACACCCAGATGTGTATTCTTATAGAACTTCACATGCTAAGTCATATTTGTGTCTCTCAGAGTTAGAATTAAACCTTTTAGTTTGGTGCATCACCTTTCTTTATTTTAGTATTTCATTCTTCTAAACCCTGGTCCCTTGGAAAACTTAGGATAGAACTAGATAACAATAGTTTGTAGTGTTGGTTAGATTAGTTGTGGTAGCTAGAATAGAAGGAACTAGCCTTCTCTAGAGATTGACCTTAAAGGCGCCATTGTCCCATACTTTGAAGGTCATTCCATGTTTCACTGAGGTGTTGAGCTCAACCTCATCAAAGGGTACAATCTCGGTGATAACATGAATCAAATGAAATTCATTTGGGAGAGAGAGCTTCAATCAAAATTTCAAGCAATTTGGTCAATGGAGTCTCTTGAAATGAGCAAATGGTTTTGCTTGAATGGGGCAAAAATTAGCTTTTCTGCTAATTTTTTTGTGGATTAAAAATGAATCATCAATGGCTGCACACAAGGTTAAAATCATCTTGAAGGTGTTTTGGAGAGGAGCACTTGGTCAAAAATTGGCGAGTTTTCCCCTGGAATCAATGAGAATGAGCAAAAATGTTTCTCAAAGAAACTACGGCGTGGAGTGGGTTTTATGGAGTCATGCAAAGCAAGAATGGCTACACTTTTGTTCTGTTCCTTCATTAATTTCTTCTATTTTGTCATTGAGAAGTTTTGGGGGAAAGCAATTTTAGAAATCACTTAAACAAGGTGTGGAGATTGAGTTTTGCTCATGCAAAAGCAAAAATACACCCAAGTTTTGCATTTGCCTTCATGGACGTGCACTTTTGCACTTGCCTATGTGGAAATGCACACCAATCACATGCTAAGCAGACTTTGGAAGTGTAGGAAGTAGTTTGGATGTGTGATTTTGCATGAAAGAGTTCAAAAATGTGCTTCATGCCTTGGGGAAGCAAAATAAGGAGGTAAGCTTTAAAGTTTGACTTTTGGTCAACCTAAATGGACCAATAGGAGAGGTGCACACTTTTGGGTGTGGAAAAACATAACATTAAGTGTAAACAAATGCACAAAGGAGCTTAAAAGCGAGCAATATTCACTTAAAGAGACTTTAAGTTGCAAACATCATCATCCCAATGGAGCATTAGAACAAAAAGTAACTTTCTCACACCGAGTGAAATTTGGAGTTTCATAGCAAAGATGATACATGATTTTTATTGGGAAATGGCCAACAAATTCTCCACTCTCACAACTTTCAAGCCTTGAAAATGCTTCCATTTTGAGTTTTAGGCCAAAACCTACAAATAGCCAAAATGACCATAAGGGGGTAGCAATTTGTTTTTGGCTATAAATGAAGGTTGATATGACTAGGGTCAAAACCAACGCTTGGATTATGTAGAGGACTCCATGAGCCTTCATTTGACTACTTACAAAGCTTTGTATCCATCCAATGCTCCCTGCAATCCTCAAACCTATATCACTCTTCATTCGAGTCTAAAACATCTTGTGCGATAACAAGTGTTAGAACGATTTTTGTTCCCAGAACATATCCAATGCTCCCATAACCTAACTTTGAGTATACCAGTGGGAAGTAGACTTCGAGCATTGTCTCGTGACTGTACACAAGACACCTTAAATAACACAAAATTCACACAGGGCCATTCACAAGTTGACACTCACAAAGGGACAATTTGTAATATGGGTCAAATTTCTTAAAAGGAAGACCCATTTTTTGGGGTTGCCAAACAAAATGACTTCGACATGTTGCATGCCAACACTCCCACAACTTTCCGGCATTAAGAAGACCTTGGGAAGAGCCTTCCCCTTCCACTCAACATTTCAAACTCTCTTAAATCAACCCTCCCTCTCCACATACCAAGATGAAAGAGGAGAATTCTTAAAACAACAAAGAAAAATATGGTTAATTGTATTAAAATATTAAGTCCAGCCCATTTTTATGGATATTAAAATAGTAGTTTCAAATTATTTTCGTAATAAAATATCTCATTTATCCGCTAAACATATTATTAATCATACAAAAAGTTAAAAACACGTGGAATGTAGAGGAAAGGTAAGGAAATATCCTTTCAAGATTTGCAATATGGAGCACCTTGTTTTGGGTTTGCAAAGTAATCTATAACATATGAGACAAGATCATATTATCACTATATAGGGAGTATCTAGCTATATTTCAAATTTGAGACATAATAGAAAAATGATAAGTGGATTCCTATCGTGTATTAGGTATTTGCCTCCACCACCAAGAGGATTTGTCATATTTTTCAACTTCATCATATTTTTGCATTGAATCAAATATGATATAGACCTTGACTAACCAGTTACCACAATTGTCTCTGGTAAGAAACAAAACCAGAGTTATACATCTGACCATGTCTTTGCACACATTCTTGGAAGGGATTAAAATATCAGAAACGACCCGAGGGCTTTGGTTCAGCGGTAAATCTTAGGGAGTTACTATTGCTGGCACAACTTCACAGAACGGCACCAATTTCCTTGAAAGATAACACATACATCTATTAACAGACTGCAACTTAGTCTTAAACAAAAGCACCCTAAGCAAAATCAGACCAAACTAGAGGACATTAAAATTTTCAGGCTGTATACAACATACTCCTAATTGTTTTCCTCTTTCCAGGCTTCCAACACCCACTGCTTGAACCTGCCACATTGCTACAGTGATTACAAGTAATGGAATTTATTTTTGGTGGATGCATTCTACAATAGATCATGCAGTTCATAATTTAAAATCGGCAAAGAAGCCCATTATCCATATCCAGGAGTAAGTCCTTAATTTTTTCTACTTCATTTTACTTTTGTTAGTTTTTAAAACTTTTTATACAGTTACTGACGATGTAGTTTTCAAGGAAGCCCAAGTCCAGATAGGAGAAGTAATGCATTGCATCAGCTAAAAGTTCCTCGAAACGAACTTCAATCTCAGCAAGCATAGAATAGTACAATTTTATCTTGGAGCATCCATTGATATAAAAGGACCATTGTGCTTAATTTTGAACCAGAGTCCACGGAAGCAAAAAAATTTGTAAAATGCTGCCAGAGTTCCAATTTCAGTAACAATGTACACGAATATTTCGTTTGATTCTAGAATGATTTCAAAACGGTGTACAATGTAATTGATATTCAAATCCAACATCAAACCAAAACAGAGTCTTAAAACTAACAAGAGGAATAAGTGCCTCCACAAATCAGACTTTTCATCTCATTAATGGCTGAAAACCCTTATATCAAGTTTTTTTTTCTTAAATCTTGAATTTGAAGTTTTAACAGATGTGAACACACTCCTCAAAGACATTTCCGACACCATAAATCACACCTTTTATGCTCATTGTAAAATACTTGAAAACCTCTACGATGCAATTCATAAGCTTCCAAGCCATCAGAACATATAAAATACCCTCAATGCAGTATGTACTAGGAATCAAGTGAGGTTTTCCCAATATCAGATATATCCTCATAGCAAACATATCACCTAGGAAGCAATGTATTGATTCAAGAGAGATCATAGGGATGCAAGTGACGTTCACTCCATGTTATTCCAAGAAACAAGAAACCTTCTCTAGCATGCCATAACACAAAGAAGGAGATAGTTTAAAATTACTCTATCTAAAAGATTTGTTTCCATCCCAGTTGACTAAGAAATGGCCGGATTCAATATGGAGGTCTATGGAAGAACTAGTAGCCTTCTCTGATTTCAATGATCCGAGCACAATTTCATACTAGATTGCTGTGATTTCAACGTTCCTGAATGATGTTCATAGTTATAGGCTCGCCTGGTTTGAATGGTCCTGAATGATAATTCACACTAATATGCTCCCCTGATTTCAATGGTCCTGAAGGCAGTTTGATAGCGGAACTGCAACTTCTATGTCAAAGCATAGATGCTTTGATGGTGATGTTTGGACCAAGATTAGTTTCTTTGGAAGGAGAAAAGGACCTCTGCTTTGGAGTGCTATGTGATCTAACCTTTGCTTTGGTGGACTCTGTGGAGGCCATATAGTTAGGGGTTCGAAAAGAGCTTGTCCGGCTTTCATCATCTTTAATAAAAGAAGTAGAAGCTAAACTTTTACGAGAGCTGCTTCCAATTCTTCCTGATCTTAAAAACTGTGATTGTTTTTATATCATCCTCCAATGAAGATATATTACTCAACATGAATGGCTTTGTAAATGTAACACCATTGGCCATTTCTGAATTAGGCTTTTTCAAACCTATATGCGAAGTTGGCTTTCTGTTCTCTGCTATTGGTTGCATTATCATGAATGAGTATGACTTATCATTATTCAACATGTAAGGATTTGAAGAGGTAGCACCATTTCCCATTTCTGAATTAGGATATTTCATCCCTGAGGAAATATTACTTAACACAGATGGATTTGAAGAGGTAAAACCATTGCCCTTTTCTGAATTAGGCTTTTCCGACCATGATGGCATACAAGTCAACAAGGATGGATTTGAAGAGATGACACCATTGGCCATTTTTGAATTAGGATTTTTCAACCCTGATGACATATTACTCAACATGGATGGCTTCAAAGAGGTCCCAACATTGGCTACTTCTGAATTAGGGTTAGGCTTTTTCAACCCTATATGTGAAGTTTGCTGTCCGTTCTGTCCTACAGATTGCAGTTTCATGACTGAGTATGCCTTCTTGATTGTATGGTAGTTGTCCCATGGCCTAGTTGCCATCCAGCGTTCTAACCAGCTCCATCCCCAATGAGGCCTGTCCAGATCAATTTCCATCAACATAGTCCGGACTGCTTTTGGAGAATTTCTGCACAGCTGCAATACACACAAACAACAGCCAGACTTCTGTAGCAGATGGTTGAGAAACAAATATGTGATAATAGGATGATTCGACACATTCCAAATATTCACAAACTAATCACACTAAACATCTCCATATTCATTAAAATCGCCATTACTGCCCACAAACATCTTAGAGTAAATCAACATGTACTCAAGAAATAGAGAAAATGCATGAATTTCAAACAAACTTAGTTTGACTTAACAGATCTGTTTCATAGGCTTCTTTCTGAAATGATCTGGTCATAGAATTCAGAAATCACAGCCATTACTCGGTTTTGAAAAGTTTGACATATACCTGGTGACAAAATGCATATGCCAATGTCCTCTCTCGCTTAATAGAAGCCTCTGTTTTGTTCTGCAGTCTAGCCTTAATTTCTTCCTTGGAAAAAACGCTGTTATCCCATTCCTCTTGATACTCGGCATCATTCTGAAGAAAGTTGAAACAGCTATGTTTCAGTGTTTGGGAATATGTGTGAAGAATCAGTGTTTGGACATACGAGTGAAGAATGTAACTGGAAAGAGAGATACATGTAAAGCAATATTCCCTTTTTACTCAATATTTATATTAAACAAACAAAGCAGCAACAATGTTCCTTTTGTAGGATCCTTCTTTACCCTTTAAACTTTAAAGTATGTTTTGTGACTTCTATCAAATAAGATCTTTTTCTTTAGCCAAGAAATCTCTTCCTATTTAACAAGACTCTAGAGTTTATTGATGCATCATAATGTTTGATCCCAAAGACTCAAAACAGAGCGATCAAAATGGTTGATACATAGCTATGGTCAATAAAATCTGGAAATTCCTCTATATACGAGGATGGATAAAATTAGCTATCTACACTTCCGAGGTTTAGATGTTAAGGTATTTGTTTCAAAAAAATTCCACTTTTCTCAGTCCTTCCATACAGGATGGTATCGTTGAAAGGTAGAATTCCAATCTTTCTATCGATCTTCCATATGTTGCTTCGAAAATCATATTAGGTCTTCCATAAATATTATGTTCAAGAGGCTATAAAAGAAGATATGAAACAAGCTTTTGGTGTTCATATTTTATTTAGTTGTCTGCAACCTTCTAGCTGTCTCGCATTCAAAGCTTGACATTCTGTCCAGTAGCTATCCATGACAGAATCAAACATCTCAAAATGGTTCGTAAATGCATAAGATTTAAATGGTCTTTCTATTTAGCTTAGGCACTCTGATATCTTGAATCATTGTAATAACTTATCTGCTCACAAATAAAGTGACGTTATGAGATGCAGAAAATTCAGATAGCCTTTTTCAGGCTGTCACTTAATACTGAAAACATATTTTGAATTATCTTACACATCGTAGTGAATGAATTAGGTTATTTCGAATGGAAACTAACAATATCTCTTAATGAAGTTTATGAAGAACAAAAGAACTTAACCATATTGTATGATGGCTTAAAGGAAGTCATGAAGTCAGCTCCAAAAGTTGCAGACACGAATAAGAGGAGAAGCATAAGGTTGATATAGGTAGGAAATTGAGTAAAGAATGTGCCACACTGAATTTCAATGCATCCTGTAATTGTGATTGTTTATGTGACTCCGTAGAGAATTATCCTCTTTCCACCACATATATGATATGTCAGTTTATAATAGTAATAAGGTCAATGTATCAAGTATAAACTGAGTTCATACACGTGATGTATATCAGTGAGTGATGTTTTTCCAGCTTTAAGGTTCTGATTCATGCCATGAAAATATGTTTCAAAAGGACCCATCAGATGACTGTGACTTCATTTTCTAATCCTTTTATTGATTCTGAATTATAAGATTTTTTAAAATCAAGCACCCTCACAAGCAAGATCAAAAAATATAGCATTGCCTTTTACTCAGAAGTAACTATTGGCTGAGAACTCAAAAAATTCTTAAGATGAAAACAGAAAACTTGTACAAATATTAGGGTGATGGCTCACATTGTATGCCCCCTTTCATGAGGAATTTTTGATGTTTCTGCTCAAGGTAGCGTTGACGGATCTGATTTTGCTCAGCCATTCGAATCCTTCTAGAATGAATTTGTGAATGGATTCTAAGAAACACTTGCCCACGGAGCAAAGTGTTTGTTGCTTGACGTTTCACGCTCTGCTCATTAACCAAGGCATGTAGCCTTATGAGACCCCTCAGAGAATGGAATCTTCTCCTGGCCTGCAAACAATATTTAAACATTTTATTCAAGCAAATGATTAATGCCTGAAAATTAGGGAAAATCTCCATTGACATAAAAACTACTATGTAGGACAATGGGATTGTACCAAATATCCCCGAAACACACTCTGAATTCTAATGGCTGCACTTTTTGCAGGGGATTGGAGTAACCAGGCACTGAGAGGCATGTAATCATGAAAGCAGCCCTAGCTGCAGCTTCCACTGCCAAAGCCTGCTTATTTTGTTTATCCTCAAACTCA
Source organism: Taxus wallichiana var. yunnanensis (assembly GCA_018340775.1). Lineage (NCBI taxonomy): Eukaryota > Viridiplantae > Streptophyta > Pinopsida > Cupressales > Taxaceae > Taxus > Taxus wallichiana. Next base: position 58,341,565 of record CM031238.1, on the reverse strand, counting down.
GCCAATCTTTTCTCTATCTCATTTCGCTCCCCTCCAGATTCACTCAATGTCTTCCTTACCACAGCTGTCATTGTTGATGTGGGCTCATTTTTTCATCCTTGCCCTCAACCACCTCTTGATCGTTCTCGTTTTGATCACCTTTGGATTCCCTAAGTAGTGTCTTTACCCCACTGTCTTCTTTTGAAAATGATAAGACAGGAATAAGGATTTCATGACGACTGAATTTAGTAAAGCCCCACTTCCGTTTTTCCTTCCCCTGCTTTTTCTGAGACAAGTACGGCACCATGCTTGGATTCAGGAACAATAATCACAAGAACAATCAACGAGACAGAAAATGGAAATTGAAAATGTAGAGACTTACTTTGTGGGATTTTGGCTTAGCGCATATCCCATTCTTCAAAATACTGAACCAAAATCCCTTTTTAAGAAAGGGAAAACCATCATGTTTTCTTTTCATCACATCTACAAGAAAACATCAATCCGATTAAGGGAATGCATTTGACATTTGACTTTTGAACAACCATCTTGGACTTTGCATACCATAAAACTGAAAAACGGAATTACTATTTTCCTGTTACCAAATCTACAAGAAACATCAGTCAAATTCAGGACATGAAAATGAGATGGTACTTTCCAAGTGCTATATCCAATTTGATCCCATTAACCAGAAACTAAAACCATTGTCTTTCCTTATAAAAAATCTACAAGAAACATCAAACCAATTCATGGCATGCAATTGAAATGATATTTTTCAAGCACTGTGTTGGGCTCTGTATCCATGACAGCTAAAACAAAACCACGGTTTTCCCTTTTAACAAATCGACAGGAAACAGCAGTACAATCCTGTGAATGCAATTGACGCGAGATGTTTCAAGCACCATCATGGACTTTGAATACCAAAAACCAATAAATAAAAATATGAATTCCTTATTGTCAAATCTACAAGAAACATCAGTCCAATTCAGAGCAGAAATTGAGAAAATCATTTTCTAGCGCTACCTTGGACTCTGCATGCCATGAAACTGAACACCATAAAACCACTGTTTTCACTTTTATGAAATCTAACAGATACGTTAATCCAATTTCGGGCATGCAATTGACATGGGAATTTTCATGCACCCATTTTGGGATTTGTTGCCATGAATCTGAGAGGAGATCAGCTCACCCTCCAATTGCTTAAATAAAAACCCAGAAAGACCACATAGTATGCATCTTTGTCTAGCTCAAAAACTCTATACATGGCACCCAATGGAAGAAGGGCACTGCGCAATGCTGTGTGTGATAAACTCTTATGGAACTGTGAAAACTGCATAATTCAATGGCTATAGAGTCTTAAATAACCCCATAATGCATACAACCACTTGGCCTCTACTACAAGCAAACACAAGGACTGTGAAAAAGAACAGCCACTAAACCCCACCACCTTGGGTAGATGATGTACATATGCACTAGCGAATTCCATTGATTCAAATATAAATTTCATGCAATGCACACATGACAAAAGAGCTATGAAAAGATACATTATATGTATACAATCATGAAACACAGTGGTTTAGGAAGCTGAGTCGGGATTTCTTAGTATGAGCCTGTCATGCTCATCTAGAATAGTTGATTAGATTAGGAGTAGAAGAGTAGGAACTTTCACGCGATGCTTTAATTCAAAATGCACCGCAAATATGTAAATTTCATTGCAAATACACAATCATGAATCAAATAGCAATTATGAACAAATTCATTGCAAGCACACAACCATGAAACAAAGTCCAGTCTAGGAAGGTAACTGGGTATCTATCTAACTCATTATTCATTGAACCATCTAAAATCAGGATCCCTGCCCTTGATTATTTGTATCAACCCTTCCCCAGGCTTTGATTTAACTTATATAAATGATTCAAATGCTAAAAAAGAGCTCTACAGACAGAATATTTTAGTCCTTTTGGTATGTCGATAGATTCATGAAGAACACTTTTACCTTTGATGTGGGTATATCTTAAAGAAGCCAAGGACCTCTTCGAAACAAGCAAAAGTCCAGAGCCTCCATTTTTGCCCTGAAGTTCATTCTCTTCAGTATTCCCCTGCCATGTCTTCGTCCAGTTGGTGAATTGCACAGGAAATGTGACTTCGCATTCCACATTTCACAATAATTTTTTTTCTTTTAAGATTCCTCAAATCATGTCTTTCAACACCAACTTCCTTTTTATCTTTTGTGGGTCACACTGCACTTCTTTCATAGATAAGAGTCATTTCTTTACTTCAGTGGCGCAATCAATCATTATATGCATGCAGTCAAATCCAGGCGAAATATTTTCATGATTTTTATTATCATGGAGGTTACATAGCACATACAAGCAAATTACTCGGTCTAATTCTCCCTCAAAGTAGGCACAACATAAGGGACATACGTCAACTAGTTCGACTCTTAGATGCTCACAACTCACAACTAGTGTTATCAATCAAATAAAAGATAAGCAAAGTCAAAGAGAATGCATACTGTATTTAACTACAACACCAGCAATTATACCTCTGGTTGGCAAGAGATGGGAGATTTTATAGTTGCAGGAGAAGTTGGAAGGCATTAGAAGCTTATAATCATAACAAAAAAATGCAGTAGTTTTCAAGTAGATTAAATGTGAACCCATCTCTTTAGACATGAAATGGTAGAAGTTTATTATTTATTTCTTTGTTGAGGATTTAAGTTTACTATAACATTGACCATTACGGATGTACTTTAATATTGTACAATGTACTTTACATTTCCTTTTAATGAAAGCTTGTTTTTCAATTAAAAAAATATTATAAGGTTTAATTATTGTTACATATTAGCTTTTAATGTTGGTTTATTCCACTTCAACCACCACTTTAAGTGGTTTATGTTGTGGGTTCAAATATCAAGATGAAATTTATTTGTGATGAAAATTTCTAGTTCTTTTTGAAAAGAAAACATGATGAAGTGAATGGTAGGTAATGTCAAACTTGTGAGACAACTCCTTTTATCATTAAAACCAAATATCTAAAGGTAATATAAAAACAAGAGATTAATTTTGTGTTATGTTTTCTAAATTTTATATATAAACTCCTGATAAGGGGAGCAAGGAAAATTTGTTTGGCGTATGGAGACCTCCAGAGGAGGGATGGATCAAATTAAACTTCGATGGTGCTTCTAGGGGTAATCCTCGTAATTTGGGTTGCGGGTGTATTTTCAGAGATTTTAAGTGCCATTCGATTTTGGCTTTGGTTGTTGATCGCGATATCTCCTCTAACAATGTGGTAGAGGGCATGACCTTTTTTAAATTATTAGAAGCTAAAAAACAAAATTGGGCGTGCATGTGGATTGAAGAAGACTCAAAGACGATTATTGGTTTGGCCTAGTGTAAAATTTCTAAGGCTTGGGTTATCAAGCCGATTTTCCTAAGGATATATTCAATTCTTTCCTTCTTCTCTAAGATCGATTATCCCATGTCAAAAGGTCTGGCAATATGGTGAGCCAACATGTGCGTAGAGTTGTGGGACAAATATCATTTAAAAAGGAAAGTATGGGAAGTATCCTTTCCTGCTGATGTCATGGCCCTTCTTTTGATGGACGCTAGGGTGGCAATTAGTATTGAAGAGGAGTGATTATGGTGCCGCCGAGCACTTTTTTCCATCATTGGTTTGATGACGAGTTATTAGGGGAGATATTCTCTTGGATTGAAAGCATGATCACATACTCATCCACGCGTGTGAGGTACATTCTTTGGGGTTTTTAAGTTGGGTTTGGTTGGGCATTTCCGTGGCATCGAGTTTAATCTTTCGAGAGGCTTGAGTTGAAGGTGGTGCTTTACATTTGCTTCATCGAGTGATTTGCAATTTTTGTATGGATTTTGATGGTAGTGCGGGTGTTGGTCCGAGCCAAAAAGAAAGAGGGCTTTAGCAAATCGAAGTCGCTAGTGAATCCTTTTCAAAGCATGGATGGACGAGAAAAAATCGAATGTTTTCATGAGGGGATGGTTAGAGAAGGTGTGGACAATTGTAAAGCTTTGAAGAGGATGAAGTGATGAGACATTTGTGAAAGAATCCAGTAAATTAATGCTTGATCCAAATCATTCTATTGGTAGAAGGAATGTATTCGACATGGCGCGGGGTTTGAGTGCGGCCAATATCTTATCCAACTCTTCCAGTCAATTTATTTTGCATAAGGAGCATCCGGGCTTGGAAGAGTGCTTGATCAACATGTGTTGAGTTGTGGAGCTTAATTACTTCAAATTAGCATGTTATATTAAACTTACGTGAAAGCACGAATCGACATCGATTATGGAGGGACCGGCATCGGTCACCTATGGTAGCATCGGTTAGGCAGTAAGGAGGAAATGACATTGGTTAGGGCTAACCGACGTTAGTTACCTATGCGGGAGTGTTTTATTTAACTCTCAAGAATTAGATCTAATTTTAGCATTAAAACATATCTATTGATTGTAATTGCATGGCTAAGTGCCCTAAGTTTGTATATGCCTATATAAGCATGAAATTTAGGGTTTAGAAGTGTGTGTTAATGATTATTGTTTGAATAATTGTGAGAGAGAGAATTCTTGAAGAAGGAGAAGCTTGAGAGAAAGAAATTACTGTACATTTGAGAGGTGTGGAAGATTGTAGATCTTCAATTGTATATCTTTTGAAAGCTTTGGATAATAGATTGGCTTGTTTCTTGGTGGATGTAGCCCACACTGGGTGAACCACGTTAAATCTAGTGTTGATTTATATATCTTGTTTTGTATATTTCTTTTGGTAGAATATTCATTTTTATTGCATGTATGCTTAGATATGATATATAATATGTACAACCTTGTGCTAACCCCAACAACTAATATCATAGCTTTGTTTGAGGTTTTTATGTGTTGACATATTTACTCACATAGGGTTTTCTGATTCGGTGAGAGCTATAAAAATGGCAAAAGAAAACAAATACAAGGTAGAAGTTTGACAATCGTAATTATCAATTATGGAAGATGCATATTGAGGATTATCTATATCAAAGAGATTTGTACTTACCGTTGGATGAAAATTCTAGACCTACGAAGATGGCTGATGAAAAATGGAAGATTCTTGACATAAAGGATTTGGGATCTATAAGATTAAGCATGACAACATCAATGGCTTCCAATATTACAGAAGTGACTTCTATGGTAGAGTTAATGAAATCTCTTGCTAATTTATATGAAAAACATAATGCTTCAAATAAAGTTTATTTGATGAAGAAACTATTTAGTTCTAAGATGTATGAAGGTGGATCTACATCTATTCATTTGAATGATTTCCGATCTATTGTAAATTATTTAAAATCGGTTGAAATTCTATTTGATGATGAAGTGAAAACACTCTTATTCTTATGTTCTTTGCCTGATAATTGGGATAACTTGGTAATGGCTGTTAGTAATACAACATCTGCTAATAATATTTTGAAGTTTGATGATGTGATTGGTATAATCTTGAATGAAAAAATTCGCAGGAAAAATATAGAGGAATCATCATCTAGGAATGCTTTGAATGTAGAAAGAAGAGGCAGGAAGAAGGAGAGATCCAAGAGTAAGAATAATGGGAAATCAAAGTCAAGGGATGACAGATCTAAATCTAGAGGTAAGGGAATTACTTGTTGGAAATGTGGAAAGAAAGGACATGCAAAGAAAAATTGTTGGTCAAAGGATAAAGAGAACCAACACCTAAAAAGGTAAAGAGTCAAATAAAGAGGCAAATATTGCAATAGAGGTAATGCAAGATGATCTTATTCTTTCTTTCGTAAATATTTTAAGTGCCATCCAATTTTGGCTTTGCTTGCTGACTGTGGTATCTCCTCTAACAATGTGGCGGAGGGCATGACCCTTCTTTTTGAATTATTGGAAGCTAAAAAAGCAAAATTGGGCGCCCTGTGGATTGAAGGAGACTCAAAGACGATTATTGGTTTGGCCCAGAGTAAAATTTCTATGGCTTGGGTTCTCAAGCCGATTTGCCTAAGGATATATTCAATTCTTTCCTTCTTCTCTAAGATCAGATTATCCCATGTCAAAAGGTCTGCAATATGGCAAGCCAACATGGGTGTAGAGTTGTGGGACAAATATCATGTAAAAAGGAAAGTATGCGAAGTATCCTTTCCTAGTGATGTCATGGCCCTTCTTTTGATGGACACTAGGGTGGTAGTTAGTATTGAAGAGGAGTGATTATGGTTGCCGTCGAGCACTTTTTTCCATCATTGGTTTGATGATGAGTTATTAGGGAGATATCATCTTGGATTGAAAGCACAATCACATACTCATCCACGCGTGTGAGGTACATTGTTTGGGTTTTTAAGTTGGGTTTTCATAATTTCTGAAACCCTAATGTGGGCATTTATGTCGCATCAGTTTAATCTTTCGAGGCTTGAGTTGAAGGTGGTGCTTTTGTTGCTTCGTTGAGTAATTTGTAATTTTTTCCGTATGGATTTTGATGGTAGTGTGGGTGCTGGTCTAAGCCGTAAAAGAAAAAGGGCTTTAAATCGAAGTGGAAATGTGGAAAGAAAGGCTGCTTAGTGAATCCTTTTAACATGGATGGATAGAAAAAATCAGAACATTTCCATGAGGGATGGTTAGAGAAGGTGTGGACGATTGCAGAAAGATTCGAAGAGGATGAAGTGGTAGACATTTGTGAAAGCATCCAGAAATTAATGCTTGATCCAAATCAATTGGTAGAAGGAATGTATTCGACATGACGTAGGGATTGAGCGGTAAAGTAATATCTTATCCAACTCTTCGTCAATTTATTTTGCATAAGGAGCATCGAGCTTGGAAGAGTGCTTGATCAACATGTGTTGAGTTGTGGAGCTCAATTACTTGATTAGCATGCTATATTAAACTTGCAGAGGAAAGCACAATAAGCTGACATCGGTTATGAAGGGATCGACATCGAGTAACTTATGGACCGACATTCAAGTTAGGGCTAACCGACGTCATTTGCTTGTGTGGTAGTATTTTATTTAACTATCGGGAATTAGATCTAATTTTAGCATTAAAGCGAGATCTATTGATCGTAATTGCATAACTAAGTGCCATAAGTTTGTATATGCCTATATAAGCATGAAAGCTAGGGTTTAGAAGCGTGTGTTAATGATTATTGTGAGAATAATTGTGAGAGAGAGAATTCTTGGAGAAGAAGGAGAAGCTTGAGAGAAAGAAAGTATTGTACATCTAAGAGGTGTGGAAGATTGTAGATCTTTAATTGTATATCTTCTGAAAGCTTTGGATAATATATTGGCTTGTTTCTTGGTGGATGTAGTCCACACTGGGTGAACCACGTTAAATCTGGTGTTGATTTATATCTCTTATTTTTGTATATTTCTTCTGGTAGAATATCCTTTTTTATTGGATGTGTGCTTATATTTGATATATAATCTGATACAACCTTATGCTAACCCCAACAACCGGTATCGAGAGATTTTTTTGAGGGTTTTATGTGTGTTGAAAAAATTACTCACGAGATGGTTTTATGATTGAGTGGGAGCTATAACAATGGAAAAATAAAACAAATACAATTATCTATATCAAAGAGATTTGTACTTACGTTGGATGAAAAGTACAGGACCTACAAAGATGACTAATGAAGAATGGAAGATTCTTGACGAAGAAAGGCTTTAGGATATATAATATTGATGATCGACAACATCCGTGGCTTCCAATATTACAAAAGCAACTTCTACGGTATAGATTTAATTCAATCTTTTGATACTTTTGATCTTCAAAGAGGCACCGCTTTTGGTCAGACAAAAATCCATTTATTTCTATAAAAACCTAATGCTTCAAATAAATTTTATTTAATGAAGAAACTAATTAGTTCTAAGATGCATGAAGGTGGATCTACATCTAGTCATTTGAATGATTTCTGATCTATTGTAAATCGGTTAAAATTGATTGATATTCCATTTGATGATGAAGTGAAAGCACTCTTATTCTTATGTTCTTGCCGATAGTTGGGATATCTTGGTAATGGTTAGTAGTAATACAACATTTGCTAATAATATTTCAAAGTTTGATGATGTGGTTGGTATAATCTTAAATGAAAAAATTCACAAAAAAGTATAGAAGAATCATCATCCGATAATGCTTTGAATGTAGAAAGCAGAGAGGTGGGCGAAGAAGAAGAGATCATAGAGTAATAATAATGGGAAATCAAAGTCAAGGGATGACGAGATCTAAATCTAGATGTAAGGGAATTACTGTTGGAAATATGGAAAGAAAGGACATGCAAATAAAGATTATTGGTCAAAGGATAAAGAGAACCAACACCCAGACAAAGGTAAAGAGTCAAATAAAGAGGAAAATATTGCAGTAGAGGTAATGCAAGATGTTCTTATTCTTTCTTTGGATAATAAAATAGAATCATGGGTTTTAGATTCAGGAGCTTCTTTCCATGCAACCCCTAATAAGGGTTATTTAAGAAATTATGTCCAGGCAATTTTGGGCATATTTATTTGGGTGATGATGAACCTTGCGATTTGAAAATACAATTTTTAGATTGGTAAAGGGGAAGTTCATCTAAAATTATAGAATGGAAATACATGGGTATACCAAAAAAAAAGATGTGAGGCATATACTAAGCCTAAAGAGGAGTCTTATTTCTCCAGTGGTCAACTAGGTGAATTTGGTTTGCATGGTTACATTCACAGACTCTTGGAAAGTCAACAAGGGTTTTTTTTTGTGGCAAGAGGTAAGAAGGTAGGAACGTTATATTTATCTCATGCCTATGTTATTGATTCTTTTTCTGTGTTATCTACTTCAGATTGAGATGCATGGATGTGGCATTATTGGTTGGGCCATATGAGTCAAAAAGGAATGGATATCTTAAAGGCTAAGAGTAAGTTATCATATTTCAAATATTTAGATCTTGATTTTTGTGAGCATTGTATCTTTAGAAAGTAAAAGAGAGTGATATTTCTCAAATTTGGGGAAACTAAGGAGCAAAAATTGGAGCTCCTACACTCAAGATGTGTGGGGACCAACCTAGGTCGCTTCTCATGGAGGATCCAAGTATTATGTTACTTTCATTGATGATGCTACAAGAAAGGTTTGAGTTTATTGTACTAAACATACATATGATGTTTTTGAGACGTTTAAAAGATGGAAAGTCCTTGTTGAGAATGAATCAAATTCAATGTTAAAGTTCTTAGATTTGACAATGGTGGTGAATACTATAATAAGGATTTCAATGATTATTGTTCGATGAATGGAATACGGAGAGAAAGAATGATTCCTATAACTCCATAGGAGAAATGGTGTTGTAAAAAGAATGAGCTGGAAAATCATGGAACATGCTAGAAGTATGAGGATACATGTTGGATTTCCATTACAATTTTGGGGAGAAGTAATTGATACATCAATTTATTTGATTAATCGTGGGCCTTCAAGTTCACTAGATGGAGGAATACCAGAGGAAGCTTGGACCGTAAAAGAGGTAGATATTTCTTTTCTTAAATTTTTTTGGTTCAAAAGATTTTGTGCATATTGATAAGGAAAATAGGAAAAGTTGGATGCAAAATCCAAGAGATGCATTTATTGGTTATGGAACTAGTGACTTCGGATTCCATTTTGAGATCTACATAATTCTAAAATTATTAGGAGTCATGACATTGAATGGAATGAAAAGAGAATGTATAGGGATCAAATTTTGGTACCTAAGGACAAACAAGTTGAGAAGTGTGTGAATGAAAATGAACTCTCGAATTCAAAAGTCATACATACAAGGTTACACATTAACCAATGTTGGTTGACCCATGACCAACATTGGTCAACCGAACTATTATTGGTTACTGAAGAGCCAAACCAACATCAATTAGCGTAAGCGACGCGTCGGTTATAGGTGATCGACATCGTTCACTTTATCGAATTGGAAACAAATATCCGGGAGGTCCAAAATAAGCCTATGGTACCCCAAACTTTTGTAAGAAGGTCACAAAGGTAAGTAAACCTCTAAAAGGGTAAGTAAACCTCTAGAAAGGTTTACACCTTCTCTATCTTATTTATTATTGACTGATAATGGTGAACCAGAAAGTTTTTAAGAACTAATGTAGGATAAGACCCACATGCAGTGGGAGCATGGTATGGATGAGGAGATGGAATCCTTGGAACAAAACTAGACTTGAGATTTGGTTTAGTTGCGAGTAGGTAAGAGGACATTTCAGAACAAGTGGGTTTACATGACCAAGGAAGAAGAGGGCAAACATAAAAGATATAAGACAAGGTTTGTAGTAAAGGGATTTACACATAAAGTAGGTATTGCTTAGGTGATATATTTTCTCCTGTTGTTAAAATGACTTCCATGCGTATTGTATTGAGTTTAGTTGTAGTACATGATTTTCATTTAGAGAAACTAGATGTGAAGATGGCTTTCCTTCATGGTGATTTGGATGAAGAGATTTATATGTAGCATTCGCCTGGGTATGAAGTCAAGGGTAAGGAGAAATTAGTGTGCAGGTTGAAAAAGAATCTATATGGACTCAAGAAAGCTCCAAGGCAATGTTACATGAGGTTTGATAGTTTCATGCATAAGCATGGTTACTTGAGATGTGAATTTGATCATTGTGTTTATTTCAAGAATCTTGAAAATGGGAGATATATTATTTTGTTATTGTATGTGGATGATATGTTTATTGCAGGATCTAGTATGCAGGACATTGGTGAGCTTAAGGGAAAGTTAGCTCACACATTTTCTATGAAGGATTTAGGAGTTAAAAAGAATCCTTTGCATGCAAATACAAAGAGACAAGAAGAATAAGAAATTGTATTTGTCTCAGGAGGCTTATATCAATAAGGTGTTGGAAAGGTTTAACATGTAAGATTCAAAACCGGTGAGTACACCTATGGCTGAACACTTCAAATTGAGAAAATATCATTGTCCTTCATCACATGAGGAGGTCAAATACATGACACGAGTACCATATGCTTCAGTAGTTGGGAGTCTCATGTATGCTATGGTTTACTGCAGGCAGAGACATTGCACACGGGAAATGGGTCTTTGTGAGTAGATTTATGGCCAATCAAGGTAAAGAGCATTGGAAAGTAATTCAATGGATTCTCATGTATTTGAGAGGGACATCTAGCATGTAGTTATGCTATGGAGGTTTGGATATTTCTTTACGTGGTTATGTTGATTTGGATATAGCTGGAGATCGGATGGTAGAAGGAACACTATTGGATATATTTTCACTGATGAGGTGGGGATGACAGATTAGCTATATTTCAAGATTGTAGAAGGTTGTGGATTTTCCACTACACAAGTAGAGTATGTTGTAGCTACAGATACTAGAAAAGAGATGATATGGATGATCAGTTCATGGAAGAATTGGGAAAGGAAAAAGATGATTGATAATTGTCAAAGCATGATAGTCGAGTGTAATTCATTTGGAAAATAACTTAGTGTTTCATTCTAGAACGAAACACATTCAGTTGAGGTATCACTTCATATGATAGGTATTGGAGGATGGGAAACTAAAATGGAGAAGATTCATATGAGTGAAAAACCTATGGATATGCTAATGAAGCCATTAGCAAAAGAGAAGTTGGAGCTACAATCCACTTCTATTGGTCTCAAGTTTGAGACTTGAAGAGGAAGAAACAAAGCTAAGGAAAGGATCCAAGAATGACTATGTACATGTATAGTGCAATAATTTATCTCCAAGTGGGATATTGTTGAGTTGTGGATCTCAATTACTTCAGATTAGCATGCTATATTAAAATTGTAGGAAAGCACAGTAATCAACATCAGTTATGGAGGGACCGGCATCAATCAATATATGATTGTCATCGACAGAAACACAGAGGAACCGACATCGGTTAGGGATAACCGGCATCAGTTACTATGTGGGAGTGTTTTATTTAACTCTCGGGAATTATATCTAATTTTAGCATTAAAATAGATCTATTGATTGTAATTGCATGACTAAGTTCCCTAAGTTTGTATATGCCTATATAAGCATAAAATCTAGGGTTTAGAAGTGTGTGTTAATGATTATTGTGAGAATAATTATGAGAGAGAGAATTCTTGGAGAAGAAGGAGAAGCTTGAGAGAAAGAAAGTATTGTACATCTGAGAGGTGTGGAAGATTGTAGATCTTCAATTGTATATCTTCTGAAAGCTTTGGATAATAGATTGGCTTGTTTCTTGGTGGATGTAGCCTGTTGGGTGAACCACATTAAATTTAGTGTTGATTTATATATCTTGTTTTGTATATTTATTTTTGTAGAAAATCTTCTTTTATTGCATGTATGCTTAGATATGATATATAATATGTACAACCTTGTGCTAACCCAACAACATGCAATTCCATATGGACATGCTGTGGCTCAAGGTGTGTAGGTGATTGCCCAAGGGTTGGAGGCTTTGATGGAAAATTAAGGGTTAGTGCTTCCGCCTATGCCAAGGTCAAAATTTCAGAATGCTACGTGGAGCCATATTCCTTTCTGCACAAAGCCTTGAAAATTCAAATGTGGAAATCATAGCGGAGATGCCACTAAGTAGTGGTAAGGAGTAGCTAGTTTGAAATGCATCCTCATTTTGTAAATTTTGATCTTAAAAATATATAGTTGGTAGTTGTTTTTGTATCGCTACATTGCATATCATATGTATTTAGGTTTTGATGTAGATAGGGGCTTTTGGCTGCTTTAAGTGATTCCCCATTAATTATGTATGTAAAATGCACAATAAAGTGCCTACTCATCTATGAAATCCATTGATGATCATGTATATCATGGACTGGTGCTTCATGTAATTTTTTGCGTTGCTAGAGGCTTCTCCCTACGTACTCAATAACAAAAAAATATTATATATAGTAGATATTTAATTTATACATATACTACACCAAATCTATAATTATATGTCAACATATTTATAAATATAATACGAATTAATTAACAAAATTGTCATAGAAATCACTTCAACCATTTCATCATAAAAATTATATGAGTATTTACATTTACATTATTACAAAAACTTAAAAATATTATAATATATATTTTAAAATCTATATTAAATGTATACATATACACAATATAAAGAATTGGTTCAATAGTGAAACATTGAAATAATTAAAAACTACTTTTAATAATATTTGGATAAAAGTTTATCATAAATATTCAAAAGCATATACTCCATTAAACTTGTATATTGTTCTTGGAAAGACCACTTTTACAACATACATACTCATGTTTTTCCCAATTCCAAGTAGAGTTTCATCACTATACAAATAAATAAAAGTCAATTTTCTATTATAGAAAAAGTTGGAGATGGTTAAGCGAGAAAAAATGAAGGCTGCATGGTTTGGAGAGGCATAAAAACAATAAACTTTGAATGGATTCTAAGTGAGTCCATGTTAACACTACCTTTAATCCTTCCTCTCTACTTGCTCACATATACATCAACGAATGGTTAGTGAGTGACTTATCTGAAAAATAAAAAGGATTTTGATTATGTACTTATTTAAATTTAGGGTTAGGGTTAGAAACATGATGTGCATTCATATTATTAATGAAATATTAAGATTTAAATCATGCATATGTAATAATTTGTAAGATAATGTATGTTTAGATTTAGATCACCTGTAAGATGGGTTAGCTTATATAAAATCTCAAATCAATTTCACTTAAACAAACAGCTTATGTGATTTCCAGAAAATGAGAATGGAAATCATGTGTTCTTCGATGAATAAAGTGGTTAAACCAGATCTGAATCTAAACACTTAAACACTTTTAAAAAATTAGTTATTTTTAGGGGTGAGTGCATGGAAATGGAGGGCCAAAAATGCAAGTAAAATATGCAAAATCATCAAAAATGCATATGTGGTCCTAAATAACGTGTTCATGTTTTTCGAGGTTTAGTGATGAATAATTCATATGTGGTTAGTGTGCATATGCATTTTGTAGGAAAAGATGTGTACACACTATAATGTGTACTGTTCTTAATATTAAGCATTTTAGGGGTTTTTGATGTGGCATGTGAGACTAAGGGTCATATTTACTAAAATAATTGTTTAAGTATAAGAAATAATAAAAGTATAAAGAAATAATAAAATAAATCTTATAAAAAATAATAAAAGTATAAAGAAATTATTAAAAAAATTATCCTTTAAATTTATTTTAGTAAATATAATAATTAGGGCCACTTTGCATATGTGGATCCATAGCTAAGAGTTATAATCTAGAAGATAGTTTTGAAATCTAATTTGGTTAGTACTTACTTAGTTTTTAGGATTTCAACATTAGACCTAAAGTTTTTGGGGTGTAAAATTTGTAATCGGTGTTTATTTTGGGAAAATATATAGTCATTTTGAAGGTTTTATAGTCTTTTGATTATTTTTGACATTTATAGGAGTCGTGGAGTGTCAAAAGTAGATTTGACAAACTTACAACTATAAAGATGGGCCCTTTCTTAAATATATGGACTCATGATTTCCCCATGAGCATGGAGTTGAAACCCTATTTTCATCTTAGAAGAAAGGTAACATTGTATCAATTTGCTTAAATATCTCGACTCATGATTTCCCCATGAGTATGGAAAACCATAATTTCATCTTAGAATCCAAGTAGTATATCGTGGATTTACATACTTTACAAGACAAAAGTAATGAAGTGGATCTTAGCTATCTATCACATGACACCAGAAATATTCATAAAGTATAAAGAAATATGAGACAAGTGATTGATAACAAATCAACATACTCAAAAAATAATGGGAGATATCTCTAGTAGATAAAATATAAGGATCCCACCCTAAATCTATATTATCCTTACCCCATATATTTAGGGGATAGGGGTGGGGAGGAGTGAGTAAATATAAGGGCACATGCCTAGGCCTACTTTAGTAGATATAAAGATGGGTGCCCTACCCCTTATCAAATGGTACCAAGTTTGAAAGTTAGTCAACATTTCATTGATTGGAAGGAGACAACTTTGAGAAATAAACATAAGAAAGGACAATTATTAATTACTTAAAATTTTAGGGTTTTATAAGATATAGGTGCACAGTCGATTGAGGAAAAAGTGAATGGACATGGAGACACATATAAACACTAGGGTCTATGTTTATGTCGAAAGCCATAAAATTAGCTCGAAATTAAGTCACAATATTCAAGTTGAAGTTGAAGTTTCTATATATAATTTAGACATACCATATACACTATGCCTCCCAATACAAATGCATATTTAATATGGACACATGAATAATATTCATAATCAATAATGTAGTGGAGAAAATTGGTTCCCATACATGTACAAAGATAATCCTTTGAGCTCGATAATATAGATTAGAATTAATAAGGGTTGAAAAATAAGATGAATTATCTAAAGACCCCATGATATCTTTATTTGTTCAAAAGAAGAACAAGAGATAACTGGTAGAGTTGGAAACTAAAAGAGTGCATCACATTGATCTCTATAACTTTCAACAAAAGTTGGGGTAGGAGTTTGTGGAAAATGTGTCAGAGATTCCAAACATTGATTTCCTTTCCCTAAACCCTAAACCCTAAACCAATTAGGGTAATTTTTCCAATTGAATCCCTATGAACTTAATTATGATGATGTGATGTAATTTAGGGATGAATTGACCTCAATAACATGGGTCACATTAAATCAATCATTAATATATGATGTGATTTGGGGTTTAATCCCTAATTGCATCACTAGTTGAAAAAATAGTGAGATGGTTCAATGGAGAGGCAATTTGGGCCATTAGAGCCCCATGAACTTTATTGTGACTATATACAATGTGATTTTGGGCTCAATTGACCCCACTTTGCATCATTACACATACTAATTAGTTGATTTGTTCAACTAGAGTATCAATTACGAAGGTGATGAGTGCACAAGGCTTGCACATATGTATTGTGCAATGGTTTGATTACATAATGCATGTTGGTTGCACAAGGTAAAGAGTACAATGTTTCCATGAAGTTGTGAGGGAAAGGAAGAGTGTTTTGCACTTTTTTTTTCAATGTTTTCACAATGTCAAGGTATAGTCATGTGGGTTGAGCAAAAATCCTTAGGTTAGTGGCTAACCAACACATAATAATAGTGTATACGAGATGACATTTTTTTGACAAAACATGTCGAGTAATGAACAAAGATTCATGAAGATAAACTATCTATGGATATGAGTTACCAAAAGAAACAAGGTCAACATACAAACATGTATCAAAAATTATCTTATAGATATCTAGCAAGATATCAAGGATTGATTATCCTCAACCATCAAAATTGAAAAATGTAGGAGGTCATGTAGAAAGATAATGTGGTGTTTTAGAAGAGTTAATGAAATCACTTACAAAGAAAAAATTTATTAAACCTAGTAAAACATAAAGGGTGTTAAGTTCACCATTTGAGGGGGTAGAGTGGTGAAAATTAGAGAAGAGATTTGAGATGAACTAAACAAGTGAATCTTGTGAAGGGTCTAGAGAAACACCATGAAAGAGGAGATGGTCATTATAAACCATCAGTGTATAGGAGATTACACAAATATGTAGGCATTGACAGGGTAGATAAAATAAAAGAGAAGGGAAATAAGATTGCATAGTTGAATATCAAAGGGAATGTAGAAGGAGGAATCCAAGATTATCATGGTGCAAAAATAAGTGTATAAAAGATGAGATCCTAGTGGAAAGGTGGGAGATTGCAAAGGAGTGTGCAAACAAAGAATAATCTAGTCCAAGGAGTTGAGAAGCACACAAAAAAATACACACACTACAATGTGAGAGTGTAGAATCTAAATGAGAGTACATATGTCACTTTGTAGGCCATTAGATCCAAGTGGATATAATATCCAATCTAGGATAGGTCCCACAGGAAGAGTACCAATAGTTTTCAAATGATCTAGAAGAGATTTCCAAGATCTATAGAGAGTAATTGCATGTAGATACCATAAAGTAAAATGAAGTGAATGGGAAGAAACCATTAAATTCGATTGCAATGTGTTATCTTTCTAAACATTGAAAAATTATCATTACATAGTTAGTTGATTGGTTCAATAAGAGAATAAATATGGATTAATTTGAGCCATGTGAAACTAATTGGAACTTTATGATGTGATTTTTTACTTCATAGGGATGATTACAACTCTAAACATGAATCAATTAGTAAATTCATTTTAAATTGAAGATGTAATTTGTGATGCAAGAGAAACACATGGAAATTAAATTTCTTACACAAGTTTTAGAATTTTAGTCAAGTATGGGAACAAGAAGGATGGTGAGAATGGTAATGGAGAAAGGAAAGTGCAACAAAAAGTTGGGTGATGACAACAATGACTAAGGGATTTCAAATATGCTTTGTGCTGCAGTTTAATTGTATAATACGTGTTTATTACACGAGAAAAAAGCACAATGTGTGAATGAATTTGCAAGGGAAATGAAGAGTATTTTACATTATGGTGGTTTATGTAACATTTACACAATTTCATGCTACAATCATGTGGGTTGATCATAGATCCTTGTGTCGAGTGCCTAAGCGACACATAAATAATAGTTGACACATGACATGAGTTGTTGAAAAAATATGTAAGAGGAGAATGATAAAGAGTCAGAAAACATAAAGTGAGTCAAGTCCACCATTTGAGGGGCTAAAGTGGCCAAGAGAAGAGAGATGCATTGAGTCACATTAAACAAGTGAAACTTGTCAAGGGTTCTGGAGAAACACCATTGTAAGAAATTTATGATTTTATTTGATTATTGTAACCATCCCAATAGTAGGAGTATCATTCATTTGTAGATGTTCTCAAGGATTTTTAAATCAATAAAATTAGTATGTGTTTTGATTTGTTATGTATTATAAGGAATTTCATGAGTCCATATATTCAAGCAACTATTATTACCTTTGAGACTTGTGAGGTTTGTAAAATATAATTAACACATCTAAAAATCCTAAAAATGTTAGTAACTAGTCCAAAAGGCACTAAAACCTATCAAAAGATCATATACTTTCCCAAAATAGACATCGATTATACAATTTATACCCCAACACCTTTAGGTTGAATGATGAAACCCTCAAAAATACCTATGTACTAACCATATTATATTATAAAAAAATTTAGTTTGGTCGGTTAGAGGATGTTGTTATGATGCTTCATGAAAAGTTTCAGGTCAGTATGTTGAAGAAATTGCAAGTTATGTGATTTTGGTAAAACCAAGTTGAGAAGAAGCAAAACCAAATCAAATTGTAAACTTCTGATGCTCACCTAATATCATACACTTTTCATGGGATATTGTGCTTTTGGGGATGTTTTTACATTGAGCTAAAGTTTTTTCAAAAATAATGAGGTCATTTGATCGTCATACTTTTATGAATGATCGTTAAGAAGATAAGTTGGTCAAAACCCTAGCTAAAACCCTCATAGCAAAGTGACTAGAGAAAGAATAATTTTTGGGATCCAAATGGATTGGGAAATATGGTTTTATGACTCAGGGATGTAGAGAGTTTTTGAGCTCATTTTGGAATAGGTTTCATGTTCCAATTGTTTTGGGAAGAAAGAGAAAACCCCTAGTTTTTAGGTAATTTGCAAAGTGTCGGGGCTTAGATGGAGGTTCCAAGATGAAAAAAATGTTCTAGAATCCTTGGGAGTTTTAATAAATTTAATTGAAAAGACTCAGGAATTTATGATGAAGAAAATTAAAGTTATAGGTCCTCAAATTTAACTTATTGATTTTGGCCTTAAGGGTTAAAATGCTAGTCTTATGGTTTGAGGTGATTTTGATGAAATTTATTAATGGAGATAATGTTTTTTTTTCATGGATAGTATATTAGAACCTAATATGATGTGATGAAGTGTTTTTTTTAATATGGTGAAGTGATTTTGAGTTGAAGACCTAATGGCCTAGTAAGCCCTAGTTGGCTTTCTTAAGAAGGTGACTAAAACAGGTATGCTTGGTTATATTTACCCACTTAAGCTATTCATGTTAGTATTTGAAGATGATCCCCAGGTATCCCTTGATGTTTTCCATGATGTTTTTGTGTTTGGAAGTGACTTTGAAGATGTTTGGAGCTTGATTCCTCAAGACTAGTTCTTGAGCCCTTAGAACATGAATGAGTTATTTTGGAGATTGGTGTGTTTGGAAGCCTTATGCAATGATTTGAAAATTATAATCAGTTATATCATATAGTATACTTCATGATATTTTAATTTATATTTTTTTGTGTCTTGGTGAGGTGTTTTGATATTTGAATCATCTATGCTTAGAAAACCTAGTTTTGGGGTCTTGAAGCTAGTTTGGAGCAACTACATAGTTTTAGCTATTTTGAGGCCTTCCACTATGAGTTGAAATAAAATGTGAGTTGTTCCAAAATATGATTCATATAAATTTCCATTTATATATGATTTGAGTTATGATTATGGTATTTTATATGTGAAGTTGGTCATTCTTCAGACTGAATTTTTGGGTGCTTGAAGACCTATTTGTAATAACATGCTTCTTAGTGAATTTCATGGTGGAGATGGATGTTTTAGTGCTTCATGAGATTTTGATGGTGTTGAGTACTTGTGCATGAAATTTTGGATATTATTGTCTTGAAAAATATGGATTATGCCTTTGAAGATCAGTTTGGATTCGCTAGAGCTTGGAGAGTGCATGTTGGGCTTGTTTGAGAAGTCTTGTGCTTGGTGATGATGTCTTTACCCCTTATGACTGAATTGGGTTATTTGAGTTGATTTATATGATTTTATTGTTATGTTTTTGAGTTGGGATGACCAACCTACTTGGTCATGGACGACCTAGGGGTGTTATGAGCTTGTGTTGTGTATATAAGCAAGTGTAATGAGTCATTTTAAGTTGTTGGTTTCATTTTGAAATGTTGTTGTTGTTGTTGTTGTTGTGTGTGTTGTGTGTGTGTGTGTGTGTGTGTGTGTGTGTGTGTGTGTGTGTGTGTGTGTGTGTGTGTGTGTGTGTGTGTGTGTGTGTGTGTGTGTGTGTGTGTGTGTGTGTGTTTGAAGGAGGAAAACTATGACATAGAGGGGATTTAAGAAGAGTGTTGAGGGGTCATGGATAGATCCTAGAAGAGGTATGAATAACTGAGAAATTTTAGGATCAGATGTGAAAGGGAAATTGATATATTTAACCCATGAAGAAGAGAGATTGAGCGAGTTGGGAGAGTGCTTGTTTTGATGAGGGTTTGAAGAGTTGTGAGATGAACTTGGATCAAAATTAGATGTGGAATTAGCATATCATCAGTGGTCATTAATTTCCATGTGTTTGAGATGGCACTTTATCACCTTAGGGGGTTGTAACCTCCTTTTGGGGTTGATGCTCCTTATAGTGTTGGTGTCTTACTAAACTAGGGGTTGACGCTCCTTGTGAAGTTGGTGCTTCACTAAATTCCTTTTTTAGTAATATAAGTAAATGTTCAATTGGTTTAAATTCCCTTTGAGGGTTTCCCACTTACATATGGTGTTCATGTATTGTGTATTTTGTTTCATGCTCTTATGATTAAATATTGTACATATAAATAAGCTCACATGGTTATGACTGTTGAATGGAAAATTGAATGATGAATGTATGGTTTGGTAAATGAAGTAAAATTTGTGTATGAATGATTCACCCTTCCTCTCAATCACTGTGCTTCCAAAATTGGGAGTAAGGATTGACCGGGTGATGGTAAGGCGGATCAAGGTGGTCGAAATGTGAGGAGCTAGAAGTAGTGTTGTGAGGGTGGAAAGTTTAAGGCATAAAGGGGGAAAGTGGGGCACATAGAGTCTCTTTGGTGACTCACCATGGTGAGGAGGGATGAATTTTAGATGCGGAGCACAATGATTCACCGAGACGAGTCACCAAGGCAAGTGGGAAATAGATAGGGATGCGAGGAATGGTGATTCATTAGGGAAACTCACCGGGATGAGTTGGGAAAATATAGGGTATCTCGATAGAGAGTAACTCAAATGTAAGTCATGGTGGGGAAGGGGAAAAGTAGGGTGTTGTGGGAGTGACTCATGGTAACAAGGAGTTGGGTTGGTGCGACACGGTGAGGTCTTAGAGAGGTAGAAATCAAGTCAAGTTAGGGTAAGTGGTCTCGGCGAGTGCTTAGGTGACTTCGAAGGGCGAGTGAGGTGATAGTTGAGGTCGGGGCTGAGGATGATGAGTGAGTTAAGATGAGTGGGGGAAGGGAGTTGGGTGTGTGGGCTCATGACATGATAGATTTTAGGATCGAAACCACATGGAAAGGGTTGGGTAACACATGGTGGGATGTGAGGCGAGAATTCTAATGTCATGGGGTTTAAGCACATGGTAAGTTACATTGGTGACTCTTGGGATATGTGGGTGTAGGGTTAGGTATGTGGATCGTGTCATACAAGATGAGTTGAAGAGGGAAGAAGCTGGAGGAAGAAGGGGTAGGGAGATAACCAGTTTGAGTCGGGAGGGTTGGAGTGAGTTAGGATGGGGTCGAGTTTAGGTGGAACGGTTGGGTTACTAATGCGAATCTAAAGGGTGGGAATCAGAGACATAAGGATTTGGGGTAGGTTAGGGAGGGGATCAGGTGCTAATATAACAAGTTATAAGAGGGAATCACTAGGTGAGTGTGGGAAAGGGTGTGAGGGTCTCTACATGGGATAGGTGAGAGTTTTGATGAGTTGAGGAAGGTGAGGGGAGTTGGGGTCGGAAGACTCACTTTGAGGCTATTAGGGAGAGTTAGGTAAGGGAGGGTTGGGTGATTAAGTTAAGTTGGGTGTGGGGCTTTGGGGTTGGATGATTCGTTATAGTAAATTAGCAAGTTGGGTAGAAATATTTGGGTAATGGCGGGTGGGATAGGGTTAATGTAAGTCATGTGGGTGAGCTAAGGAGTGAGCTAGATGGTTAGGTATGAGGTGAGGAGTGATGCATGAGTCAAGTCGGTGAGGGGTAAGAGATGAGGGTGTGTTTGATGAGAGGTGAGGCGGGATGAGAGGTGATGTGTGGTGTAGTGAAGAGATGATGTGAAAAGAGAAAATGATCGTAGTGTGAATGAAAGGTGATGAATATGCAATAAAATGACCAAAAAAGTGATGAAGATGCAAAGGGTGTAGAAGGGAGTGAATTCCCATGGATTCTCATTCTGAATGAGTTTTTAGTGTAAATATGAAAGTGACATGCTTATAAGAATGGAATGTTTGTGTATGAAAATGGTTTGCAACAAGAGTGTTGGTGAACATATGATGAGATGGAAGCCACAAGACATGAGATAAAAAGGTGAGCTAAAACGGTAGATTGAACAAGGTCTAAATAGTACCAAGTGACATACTAGCCTTGTAACTCATCAAGGTCACGTGTTTATGCTTGAAATTTAATTGTTTCTTTAATTGAAGACTCATAAGAAAATGAGTGAAAACACTAGCCAACATGTAGGTGTGAGTGAAATGTGATCGGTGATAGATAGAATGGAGGTAATTGTAAGTTGTGCATTTCTCCACTACCATTTAGGCATCCATATCCCCAACAGAGATACATTTAATTCTATTCACAACATTTATCTACTACCATCCAGTAAATCCATAGCCATGATAGAGATACTAGAAATACCCCGAGAGATAATGTTTGATACTACTCTTTTTTGTGTTTTTATTTTTAATTTGAATGTTCTGCATTTGATTTGTTTTTGACATGATATTAAAATCTCTTCGTTTTCCAAGGGGTTTAGAACCACTAATGGATTTATGGAGGGAATGGAAGTGATGATGTAAATGACATTGAAAAGTGTCAATAGATAATGCCCTAAGATATTCACAACAAGTCTTAAGTGTGTAAGAGTGCATAGATCTCAAAGAGGGAAGTAGTTCTTATTTCATTGAGTAGGAGAGACCAAGATCAAGAAACTATAGTCTATACTACTGACTCACAAAACGTGACAACCAGATAATCAAAATTTTCACTAAAAGCTATGAAATAAATCAAGAAGTGGAATGCAAAAAAACTGCAAAATGTAGTATGTAGTAGTGAATGTAGAAACCATAATTTCATATGAATGAATGGAGAAAATGTGGTATAATATGTGTGAGTAAGTGCTATTTATTGTAGTTTTTGGACTATATATATAATTTTTCAAAGGTGTTTATTTTGTGTGTCAATGATGATGATATTGTATCTTTGTGTGAATAATCGGGCGTGTTTCAAATCTTGGCTAGATAAAGAGAAGTAGAATTTAATGAGCATGTACAATGTGGTAGTGAAGACAAATGAAAGTAACCCCAAGCCATATAGAGACTAGGTGAGTGAGAGACATGATGTATAAAAGAAAGAGATAGATGAGATAAATAATTAGATTGAAGGGGATTATATGGATGATAAGTGAAGCAATAATTCTAAGTAGAAGCCATATAATGGTACTTAATGGAGGATGTAATTGTGGGGATGAAGTAAGAGAGAAATGTGAGTTTGAGGAATGTTTGATAATTTCAAGAGGATGAAGATATTAGAATATATCAATGGTAGAAGATAAAGTGATATGAGGCATTGTGTGAGTGATGATGTTAGGTAGACGAGGAGTGGAGATCATAGTGATGTTTAAAGGAAGTATGAGAGCCAAGGGTGTAGGATTGTGATGAATGAGTGTAATGATATTATGATGACATGGAATAAGAAGAGGCATGTAAGAAATAATTTCGAATGAAGGAGAATATGGGAGAAAATTTAAATGATGTGAACATAATTGGATGTGGATGATGATTGAGAGGAAAATTGGTAAGAATGAATGGTGTATGAGCGCGATAGTTGAGATGATCTGAAGAAAGAGGATTTGGTGATAAAAATGGTTCTTGAACAAGTGGTGATGAAGGAAATAAGGTTAATGTGGTATAATGTTCCAAAATAGGTGAAACAATGAAAGCAAGCGGAGGTGACTTGTGAGAGATAGATGCGATAACGAGTGAATATAAATGATAGGGAATATATGCAAGAGGAGTGTGAATGAACATAATATATGGTATAAGATGTAATGGTGATTTCAGAAGAAAGAATGGTGATTGAATGAGTAATGATGAAGGAGTTGAAATGCTTGTGGAAGAGGTATGTGAGGTAGGTGAAATGATGAGTGGACTAAAATTTGATGAAGAGAAGAATACATGTGCATTAATTATTTATGTAATAGGTCATATATGATGGAAATAAAGGATGAATTAGATGATGTGGTAAGATGGGTAGAATAACTTGATGATATAGAAAGGGAGAGCTAGATAGAGGTGGTGACAATGTGAAGGATGTCAAAAGGATGAGGATGAGACCAAATCCAAAGTGGAAGCACATGATGGTGGAGAAGGGGAAGGTGATGATGTAGATGATAAAACACGAGAGGATCATGAGAGTGTTGAGTCTAAGGTGGAAATATGTGATGATGTGGGTTGTGAAGTGGATGAGGAGACACAAGTTACACATGATGTTTATGAGGTAGTGGGAAATGATGAGTCAGATGATGAAGGCACTAAACATGGATAATAAGTGGGAATAGTACTATGTGAAGTGATTAGATTGACATTAGTAAGGGAAGTCGAGGAGATGGATGGGCTCAACTGCATTTCCCCTTATCGATAAGGTTTTGAATGATATTACAAAGTTAGGGACATGAGTTAGTGGAATGACCATATGTATAATGATAGTAACACATTTCATGGGACTCACACCACAATGGAAAGGATGGTTTGGGAGGGAGGGTCATGAGATGGGCATCAAAAAACATGCGAAGAATAGAAGAAAGTGACTCAGTCAAAGGAGTGAATTTTTGAGGTGATTAGATGAAGCAATGAGTCCTATTAGAATGTGAGGCATGCAAATATGTAGTTGTTAAGGGTGGTTCTATATGAGGAGGATCTAATTGGATCGCATTGTGAACATGGAAAGGTGATGGTGTAGTAGGTAGGGGAGAAATTGAAATGTGTGGAAAGGAAGTAGGATGACCAAGACGGACATCCAGAGGTGTTGTTCCTTATGTAAGGCCTTATAAAATGTGCGTAGTGGATGAATTTGTAAGTGGTGAGAGATGTGAGGGAGGATAATATGAGATTGTGGGAGTGGAAACGAGATGTGATGAATGAGTGTAACCCAATGTGAGTTTTTTTAATAATATACTCATTAGAGGATTTCCTAAGCATGTGAAGATCTACTAGTGTTGTTTTGGGTGAAACGTGGATAAAGAAGTGGGATAAGAATATGTCGGTAAGTATTGTGAATGTGTAAATTCTATGTTATGGGAGGTAGGAATACCATTTGAGTACTTGGAAAATGAGTGGAAGTGGGAAAGTGAGAAGGAGGAGTACATCATCATGTTGAATAAGGTGGTTTGTGTAATGAAATAGATACAAGTGATGTTGGGGTTCTATTGGAGCTCAAATATGCACTTGTTCCCAAATCATAGAAAATTTGAGATTTGAGAAAACATGGGACTGTCTCCAAGTTGTGGGACATGAACTGAGATATACCTCAAGAGAAGGCCGACTTCCTCTACTTACTTCTAATGCTAAACTACTCTTAGGAATTGAAATGGAAATATCTAGCTCTACTCTAAATTTCCAAGGGACCAGGGTGAGAAGGAGATGCATAAAACATAAACCTAAACTAGAGAAGGTGATAGCACCAAAACAAGTGGATGAGTACTTAAGTAAGAGAGAAAATGGAAGAAAACAACGATGAAGAGGGTTGAATCAAAAGCCACATATCAAAATCGCATCTAGAGTTCCACCTTCACGATGAACAATAGACACAAACCTCTGAAATAACACATACAACACACACCTGTGAATGAATGAGAGGAAAGAGAGTGCAATAATTTTTTTATCTAATGTTGAAATGAGCCAAAAAACCAAATATTTTATTGCTTGAAGATCATGTACAGGTCATCACAATACATGAGGAAGATGTAAATATTTACACAAACATAGTCAAGGCATGCGGCTCTTCTAACATTTGTGCATCAAAAATGATGCCCCCATGTTCCCAAAGCATCCAACATTAAAATTGGGCACCACTTTATATATATATATATATATATATATATATATATATATATATATATGGAATATATGGAAGAAGGAGAAGAAGAAGAAAGAGAGAGAAAATTTGAATTTCCCTTCCACTAGCCGACCATCTTCATTTAATTTTCTAAAAAGATCTGATTATCTCTGAAAATTTTGCCTCCCATGCCATTGCCTTGTTAAATAAGGAATGACACCCATACTTCATTTAGTTCGGTAGTTGGTGACTAGAATAGACCCTTTGTGTGTTGGAGCGTCACCCCTTTTCTTCTCCCACCTACCACCTACCCGATTCAAAAATATGATCTTATTCCATGGAGGTGGATAAGATTTCCTCAATAATATAAGATTTAAAAAGATTTGATCATCAAATTATATAGTAATATCAATTTCAATTCTCCATGGAAAACACCTATTTTATTTATTACACTTCTTTTCTCTTTTAACTCTGCACAACTTTTGACCTCTCGGCTTTTCTTCCTCATTTCGCAACTCCATTATCTCTTTCATTTGGCCCACGGTCTATTCAATTATCACATGGATTTTATTAAAATTTATGAACTTCCTTTCCCTCAATCCACGGTCTACTTTATTTTCTTTTATCCACATATTTACTGCTTGATTTATCACGGCTTTCCAAAACATCCGTGACCTCTTCTATCCCTTTGCTGCATAACTAGGAACCTTAGTGGTCCTTCACCTTTTCCTACAGCTTTGTGGCTTCATCGAGCACACCCTTTACTCCATGGCATTCACTCCTTAGTCGTGACACACTTAAACTTTTATGCGGTCCTTATTCCAAGTCTGCGGTGAACCAAGTTGCTCTATTTTTGCAAGGGGTGTAAAAATAGACAACATTTTTATGACTCATAGGGGCCATCTGCTTGCTAGATGAGATCATCAGTAGCCTTAACATCCATTGGGCATGGAGTCAACCTAAAATCCTTGAATCTGATTTAGTTGCTTTGCATTTGATTTTTTGAGGTGACTACAACTAATCCTTGATATTTTGAATCTCCTTCCTTTAGCAATAATTTTGAAAACATGATGAAACTACACAAGAACATCTCAAGCAATAGGAATGTACAAGGCACTTAGGGAAAGAAACCTACACTACCAATAATACAATGTGCTAAAAGCACTTGGAGGAATTGAAATTATAATATACTATATACATGATGCATGGACTATCTTAATGAGAAATCTTGAGATGAATCCCATTAATCGGGATTTTAAATGAGTTCCCATAAAGATAAGAAAACTCGAATGAGTTAGCCACCTTGAAAGTGGTGATGATGTATGGTCTACTACAAATAGTATCAAATTTGAAGTGTCTTCCTGGTTTAGCTCAATCTATGTCCCACTTCAAAATGAGATCTCTAACCTTGAATGTATGATATTTGTTTAGTTAATGCGTGATCTTGTTCCATCATTACCATGGTGGCAACTCTGTTTTCCTCCAGCTACACCATTTCATACATTCTAATTTCCCTTTGATCTGCACCTTCAAATTCAAGTTGTTGAGCCAACTCGAATGAAGGAAATTCTAGTGATAATGGCAATCTTGCCTCTTTACCATATCTTGGTGTTTCACCACAATGTTGCATATAAAGCAGATAAGGTGGGGAGGAATACATGTCAGAAATACTGGCTAAAAGGAGGCTGATCATGAATACTCCTTTTTGGCTAGGAAGGACTACTTGAAATACAAAAGAAGACTAAGATATAAGATTAATAATATAGGTCGGTGGGAAGCTAGATCCTGGGAAGCGGGTGCTTCCTAGAAGGTTATCAATCCAAATTTCAAATACAACTTAATGTAGAGAAATAACATGAAAGAAGGAAATCCTATTGTAGTTGTATGATTTAGGTGTCTCACATAAATACAATAAGCTATATTTAATCTAATAATGCATATAAGACTTAATCTAGTAAAGGTGATTGGTTATCAAGACTTGCAGGAGTAATAAAAAGGTGTTAGGGAGGTCTGGGTGAAGTTTGGTAGGGTTATAAGAGGTTTTGGGTGATCTATGGGATTTATTGTTTAGTTAAAATTACCAAACACAGAGACCAATGTCGGTTGAGTGACCGACGTTGGTACCTAGTAATAGCCTAACTCCGGTTGGGTGACCGACACCGAGGGGAAATTAGATAAAAAGGTTAAAATGGGTTGGTTGGAGCTCTCTGTGATTGCACAGAGAGTTGGGAAGGATTAGGCTAGATGTTATGATTTATGTGAAGACTTAGAGATGGTAAAATAGGTGGTTAGGGGATAGAGAGGTTCAAATGGGTAGGTTTTTGGGTAGGTGGGTGTAGAGATATCCAAGAGAGAAGAAATCTAGAAAATAAATGATTTAATACAAAAGCTAATGAAACTTAACAACATGATTAAATATACTTATCTGGAGATTGCAAGTTGATAGATGATGGTTGGTGGTTGATAGGTGCTCATAGAAGAAATAAATCTGGGTCTAATCCATGCAAATAACAATGAAGGCTCGTATACTTCCCTATGTGGATGATCCAAAGCTATGGAGTGAGAGGTTGGTTATTGGTGAAGAATGTGAATGCTGAATGCTTTGGTTCTATGTTTGATTTGTTTTGGATGCTCTAGAGATGTAAAATGCTAAGAATACAGAAACTCAAAAGCCAAGATGGAGGAACCTGGGTAAAGGGTTGGAAATTCTTTTAAGGAACCGGTGGTGGTTAGGTGACCGTGAGTCATCAAGGAATAATCGCGACATGGTTAGGGAGAAAAGGTCATATTTTCAAAAATATCCTTTTTCCACCCTTTAAGTTGGGTCAAGATTTTTTATGGATTGGAGGTTTTGATTGTCACTTAATGAAGTGGAAATTGGTAGGAGGAATAATAGTAATCAATGTTAGGTTAGAATGAGTCCTAGTTAGTTAAGGAGAGTGGTGACTTAGTCTAGGTTAATAAATAGGCTTGGAATGGGTCCATGGTGAGGTGGAGAGGTGAGGTGGGGAGTGAATTATTAACTTAATATAGGTAATTAAATTAATAATAATGTGTGGAGGGGTCATGGTAAAGGGGTATGTTATTAATTAATTGGGGGCTTAGAGGGTTGTGACCTAATTTTGGTGTCTACATTTTCCCCTTTTTGTCATGTAGCTTGTATTGATAAAAATGATGAAAAAATAGGAGGTGGTTGCCCCATATGGGTGAAGGTTAGGTTTCCCTGGTATGGGTGGAGGTGATCCCCTCAAACTAGGAATTGATGAAGGAGTAGGAAAAATTGGTGATGGGTTTGATAAAGTGGTAGGTGATGAAAAAATGAGGTAAGGTGTGGGTATAGGAAATGGTGATATCGGTGTGGGTAATAGGTGGGGGCATTCAAATGCACACACACACACATGTGTCTAAATGTGACAAGGCACTAGGTTAAAGAGCTCACAAACTCTACATCGTCAAAGGTTGATAGTTTATCCAAACAAGGTTGATATGGTCTAGGTATCTAAGGTATAGGAAGTGCTCTTGGAAACATAATGAGGCTAGGTGTGTAGAATGGGCATAGGTGTGTTCAAAGCACCAAAAGGTTTGGTCTAGTGAGATAAACATCATGACATAAGGCAAGGCAAGGTCGGTAGGCTAAACAACATGAGTAAGCATCATCACAAGGTACAATGAGTAAGTGAATTTGAGTGTCAAATGGGTGAGGTGGTGTGGGTGTATAGGTAAGGCCATGGGTAAGGCCGAGGTGTAGGAAAAATGTGCCCCTAAGTATAATTAGGGAGGTGACTAGGCTGGTAGGGCTATTAGGTGAGCTGTAGGGTGGTGGTAAGGATGTGTGGCAGCAAGAAAATGACATCTCTGCAACAAAAATTTGGGAAAATTAGGAAAAATTGGTTTAGGGAAAGGTGACCGATACTAGTTGAGAGGTAACTGATGCCAGTAAGGGTGACCGATCTGGTCACCTAGGGCATGACATGATGATGTTGACGTTGATTGGGTCAATTTTGGGTTAAAACGTAAAACCCACATGAAAAAGGTTCATTTGAACCTTTTAACTTAGTGAAAATGACTATGAGAGAGAAAAACATGAAGAAAATGACAGAGTTGTCCTTTGAGTGTGTTGGCAAGAAGTTAGTGGTTATTGGAGTGGATTTTTTAGGCCCATGAGATCTACCTGAGTGAGTTGATTGGGTGAGAGCTGAGAGGGTGATTTAGACATGGAAGAGGTAGGAGAGGGCGTAGGTGGAGGTCAGATTCCTATTCTAGAGATCCCACCATGGAGGTGGCATCGAGTAGAGGTAGGATTTGAGCTCCATTGTTGTTTTTGGTGAAGAATAAGGTAGAATAAATTAAAATTTTGGTTTTGAAATTTGATTGAAATTTGGTTAAAATCGGGTGAAATTGGGTATGGGGAGGGTGAAACTAGTTTAATTAGGGGTTAAAATGAATTTGGGGCTAATTTGTGGGTGTTTGGGTGGGTAGATTAGTTGTTTTTGCATTTTTTTGGAATTTGGGGATGTGGGGTTCGGCCTTAGGGCTGAACTAGTAACCATTTCATCGGTCATCTATTGGCCAATATTGGTAGGCTTACTAGTGTTATGGGGATATAAGGGGGATTGGTATCGGATTGGGGTGATGGGGTGATACCGTATCAGTCACTGTGGAAAAGTGACCAAAGTGTTGAAAAAGGGTAAAATTGGGGAGTCCAAAAGGTAGGGGATGGGGGTGGGTAGGGGAGTCCAAGGTAGGAATAGGTGGGATTTAGGATTTAGGTAAGGTGGGTAGGAAGAAATGAGAAGGTGAAGGGAAATCAAAGGTATAGGTCAAAAGGTGTAGGATGGGGATCAAAGGTGGATGAGGGAAGTTAGGTCAATAGGAAAAATGAAACATAAATAGATGTGGGTAAGAAGATAGAAGGAAAGGAAAATGGTGTAAGGAAGATAGGTCATAGGGTAAAAATGGTAAGGCAAGGTAGAATGTGAATAGGTAATAGGAAAGGGTAAATGATTAACTGGTGTGAATGTTGATGATGTAGGCACAACAAAAGCTGACTATGAGAGATAGACTGCCACCCCTATTAGTGCGAGATGAGGCCTAACATCATAGAGGAGGAGTGGGATCACATGAGGGATGTTGATGGGGTTTTAGATGGTATAGGTGGATAGTTTGAGATCATAACATGATGGTCACCCTCATCATGATAGATGGGACCACACGACCAACACATTCCACCTACCTACCAGGGAGATGATATCACCTTGGAGGATGTCTATCGGATCTTGAGGCTACCTATTATTGGGGAGCCATTGTATCATATATCTTCATGATGATTCATTGAGCCTATGGTTACAATTTTTGGAGAGGCTATGATAGATTTTTCTTATCATAGTGTGAGCATCAATTATGGAGATATGTATGTGGCACACCCTAAAGGAGACTAGATTAGTAGTGTTGATGATGGTGGGGATTGGTTGTTATGCACTCCCAAACTTTAAGGGTGGGAGGTTTCCATGGGAATTGATGGGAGTGTTGGAGGACATGATTGAGGATAGGGTTTCTTTTTACATGGGCACAACATTTCTAGTACAATTTATACAGGAGTTATGGGCATATAGGAGGATTGTGGTTTGGTGTGTGTTGCACCTATCTTCTTCATTATTGGGCCTATGAGCATATAGTATGTTTTGCATCCACTAGGCCTTCCATGAAAGGATTGGTATAGAGGGGTTATAGAGGTAGGTTTCAATGGTGGATTAGATAGATAGGGGCACATGTGAGGATGGATGCAATGCATCACGAGATGTGACATATATATACAAGTGCATTTTGTTAGATGGCTATATCAATGGTTTGACATTTTGTGGAGGCCATATCTTGGTTACCCTTCATTTGGAGGTATGGAGGATTTAGTAGGTTTATAGCTAGTGAGATGGATATAGGGACGTAGACCTGGGGAGCATGAGATGATACGGTTGACTGGGTCGATGTCATTTGGGCTATGACAGGATGTGCCTCCACCCTTCCCACAAGTACGGGATGGATGACATGGAGAGACCATTATCTCCACCACATCCGGCAGATCCAGTTGGATAGGAGGAGCAGGTGGCATTAGATATGAGGATAGATGATGTAGGCTATACTAATGGGTATAGGTAAGTAGTGGTGGATACAATGGCTACAGAAGCACCTCCGAGGCTAGACAAACCTAATTTTGGCTACTATGACTATATTGAGAGGGATAGATTATAAGGGGTAGGTGGTGGCATATACAAGGCCATAGGTCATGACATTATAGGTGGCTAGCTATGTAGCAACTGAGCCATGTGTGACCACCTTACAGGGGATAATTAGAGGAGGCATAGGGACAGGATGGAGATGGGGGTAGGTTGCATTGCATACATTGCACAGGCCTAGGTTTATGTTATAGGTGCAAAGTGGCCACATTATAGGGAAAGTATAGCAAAAGCACATGTAGGCAATGCATAGGACATATGCTCTAGTATACATAGGGCATAGCACCAGGTACATGCACATGTGAGTGCAGCACTTGATATTAGGTAGGACATAGGGACCACTATTATTAGGACATGGTCCACAGGTAGGTGTTAGAGCTATGACACCACCACAGGTGATTTCTATGGATAGGTATAGGGAGGTTGTGACCGAGGCTATGTAATATGAGGATCAACTTATAGAGAGTGGTGTCCTTTTTGTTTCATATGCTGAGTATAGAGCCCAACAGGTAGTCAGTGAGAGGTCTAGTTCATGGACCGTATAGTACTAGTAGTTTAGAGGAGCCACCATGATCACATGGGATAGGGCCATCGAGAGGTGACCAGTTCACGAGAGACTGAGGCTAGGGGAGGAGACAGAGAGAGAAACAGAGGTGTTGGGCCCTCCTAGAGATGAGAAGATGATGGAGATGTTGATTATTTTTTATTTTTTGACTTATATATATATGCAGCCTTGTGTGCCAAAGAGGTGAGATGTATATGAGATTTTTTGAGATACTTTTATTTATATCTATATATACATTGTATTGATATACAACTTTCTGATATATAGATGGATGATGGTATTTATATATGTTGTGTTTGGTTTTCATTTCCATTGTATTATTATCATGGAAACTAGATATAGGCATGGTTGATGTTATGGTGGTGAATGATTTGATTTTATTTCCATTATATTGATGTCATGAAAACTAGATGTAGGCATTTGGTTTATTTGATATGGATTTCATTATATTGATTATGAAACTAGATGATTTCATTTCCATTATATTGATGTCATGGAAACTAGATGATTAGGCATGGTTTGGTTGATGTTGATATGGTGATGTTTTTTTGATTTCCAATGTATTGATGATTTAGGAAAATTATTGTTTAATTTCCCATGTATTGATGTTATGGAAACTAGATGATTAGGCATGGTTTGGTTGATGTTGTTTGATTTAATTTCCAAGTTATTGGTATTATGGAAAGTAAATGATGATGTGTATGGGTGATGTATGGTTTGTTTTGTGTTAATTTCCAAGTTATTGTTTTTATGGAAAAACTAACTAACTAGGTGTTTTTTATGGGGAAAAATGGTGGGGAAAAGAGTGGCTAAGCTAACCTCCGAGGGCCCCATGCCCTGGAGTGCTGCCTACATAGCCCTTGCAAAAGGGGCCTTAGGCCTGATGTAGTTCTCCCATAAACTAGGGAAGAATGAGATTGGGTTAGGTAAGTTGAGTAGGTAGGTTAGATAGTAGGTTGGTTGGGTAAGGCATGTTTGAAAATATGCAAGGTCAAATGTTGAATAGGTAATAGGCAAGGTGAATTAGGCATAGGCATAGATGAAGGTGTTATGATGTTTGATTGATTCAATTTTGATGGTCTTGTCTTGTCTTAGAAGAAACAAAAAAGGGTGAAAAATAAGAAAAGAAAAAAAATGCATCCATATTGGAAAAAGGACATAATTGTCACACCCATAGGCTTATGAACATAAGTCCCTAGATACACTGCATGATTGATAGGTCTATAGGTGAAAGAAGTTGTGTGATCACAATGTGTAGAATACACACCACATGTCCCTTGAGTTGATTTAGAAGATAATAAATAAAAGGTAAGGGAAGTGGTTTGTTAAGTGTAACCTTGTTGTGGGACAACATGCCCCTTTTATAAGATACCCAAAACTAGAATAGGAAAGTCCATGACCAAAAGTTTGTATTTTTCTTGATTTTTTATTTTATTTTTTTCTTTTTACATGTATAGAATGATCGATGTGGGAAGTCTATATTGGGATAAATAAGTTCTCCTTGAGGTCTTCATGAAGTTGATCGATGCGGGAAGCTCCAGAATTATTTTATTTGAGAGATACATATTAGTCTTCTTTTGGGGATAGACTAAGTGCAATAGGTGGCTGATTTTTATAGTTGTCCTTTGAGGGAGTAGTCTACTTATAACAGAGAGAGAGAGAGAGAGATAGATGTCATTTTTTTGAGGGAATCATCTATTTGCAAGAAGTTTGACTCAAGGAGTAGAGTTTTTTTGTTATCCCATATATATTTTTGCTTTTATTTTTGGACTTGAAGTCATGGACAAGACTATAAAGGAGTATAGGCCTCTTTTTAGGAGGAAAAACCATAACATGAAAATATTAGCTATGAAAGAGGGGTTTCAAGTGATGAATGACCATGGGATTCCATCCTAAAAAGGATGAAAAGTATCCATGAGAATCATGCCATGAGTAGATCCATGGTACTCATATTTAAGACAAGGCTGAATGGTGATGGATAATCACACAATTCTAGTTTGAGTTGTTGGTCCTTAAAAGGTAGGTGAAAGGAAAGGGTCACTCAAGGGATGAGCATATAAGTGACATAAAGTGATGTAGTACTTTATTCAACAATAGAATGGTCAAAGATGCAAGGCATTAAGGGGCTCAGGTTTAGTTTACCCTCAAGAGAAGATAAACGATAAGCTCTGATCCATAGGTATGGGTGACAATATAGGGTCCAAGCCAATTAGGAGAAAACTTTCCTTGTTTACTTTTCTCCACTTTGGTTACATGTTGGTTTTCCTTGAGGACAAGGTCGCTGATTTTGAAAGGTTTCATTCATGAACACATTTTTCATAGGCATGCTTGATGCATTTTTGGTAGATTTGGAGATGGTCGAGAGCATTTAAATGATGTTCATCCAATAGCTCAAGTTGTGCCAAATGTTCTTAGTGAAAATCATCATGTCAGAGAGCATATCTTTAAGTGATATACGAAGAGATGGAATTTGGACTTTGAGAGGTAGGAAACCTCTATACCGTAGACCAAAGAAAAAGGTGTGGCATTGGTAGAGGTGAAATAATGGTGCGATAAGCCCATAAGGTGAAAGGAATGTGTGTGTGCCAATCCTTACTAATGTTGTTGATGAATTTCATAAGAATTTTATTAAGGGTTTTGTTAGAAGATTTGGCTTGGCCATTTTTTGTGGGTAATAGGGTGAAGAGAAACTGAGTTGAATGCCAAAGTTATCACACAAGTTTACGTAGGGTTTTTTTTTTAAATTTTTTCCATTATTAGTGATAAGGTGATGAGGAACACCAAAATGAAAATGATATGGTGGTTGATGAATTGGTGATATTTTTGGATTTGGTAGAAATGAGAGGGATGGATTCCACCCATTTAGTGTAATATTTAGTGTTGTGATGATCCATTGATGATGTTGAGAAGAATGAGGGTTAATCTCTCCAATGAGATCCAAACCCCATTGAGAGAAGGGCCAAAAGTATCTGGAAACTTGTAAGGCATGACTTGGGGTGTGGTGAGGTTAGCATGTTTTGACACTTCACACAATGTTTGATGTATTCACAACAGTCTTGGTTAAGGTTGGTAGTAATAATAGCCAAGGTGAAGGATACATTTAGCAATGATGAGGCCATTGAAATGTCCACCAAAATCCCATCATGGATTTCTTTAATGGTGTATGGAATTTCAGAACTAGTGAGGCATCGTAGGAGGATACCATCAAAGCCACATTTGTAGAGAAGACCCCCATGATGACATAATGAGAGACACTTTTTAGGAAGGCTCGTCATCCATTATGAGTGAGATCTAGGAGGCAAAATTGAAAGGGAGAGGTAGTCAATGAATTTCTTATACCAAACATCACATGGATTGGTTTGATTCTTCCCACAAAATTTATTGTCCATAAGATAGATAAGAGGTGAATGACAATCATTGTACTTGTGACAAATATTTTAGAGTCTGAAGGTGAGGTAGGTATTTGAGAGGTGAGAAAGCCATGGTATCCACAAATTTGTTAGTGGATCATGGAGTGGTTTGAATGAGGTAGTGTGTCAAACGTGGTCAAAAGTATGTCAACATGATGTTTATACTTTTGAAGGACCTCATTACAACACTAGTATAAACCATTGACTTGGTTCACAACTAGTTGAGAGTCACCAAAGATATTAATGGATTTAACATCTAAGGCTATGGAAGTTTGAAGACCCAAGACAAGTGCTTCATACTCGGTGATGTTATTGGTGTAGTCAAAGTCAAGTTTAAAGGATAAAGGCATAGGCTCACCATCAAGAGGAATGAGGATGACCCCTACACACCCCCACATTGACATTTAGAACCATCAAAGAATAAGGTCATTGATAAATGATGTCATCTAAGGAAAGAGTGGAAATGGATTCATCAAGGAAAATCAAAGTTAGAAGATTGATTTCTAGGAAGAGGAGCATCTGCAAGTTGATTTGCAATGGTTTTCCCTTGACAAAATTTTGATGAATGAATTCCAGTCTAGGTTTGCAAGGCATGAGCCAACACATGTGTGTGCATTGGTGTTGGTAAGGTTTAGCATACATGTAATGCAGAGGGTCGTGTTGGTGATGATGAAGGTTTTATGGTTAAGTAGGTAGTGGCAAAGTTTGGTGGCCATGAAGACCAAGGCTAGGAAAATATTTTCAACGTGAGTATACCTAGTCTCATAGTCTAAAAGAGTATGACTTATGTAATAAACCACTTTCTCCCTATGTGTTTTCATCATGATGAGTGAGCATGGCACCCAAGGAATGATCAGTGGCATAAATGTAGAGGTAAAAGGTTTGTCATCTTTAGGTGGGATGAGCACATGTGGCTGAAGAAGGTATTTCTTCAATGCTTCAAAGGATTTGTGGCACTCATCATTCCAATTGAAGGAGACATCCTTTTTAAGGAGATGATGAAAAGGGTGACATCGATTAGAAAGTTGGGAAATAAAGCATCGAATGGATTGTAATTTTCCTTGCAAACTATGAAGTTGTCAAAGGTTAGTAGGTGGAGGCATCTCAGAGAATAGCCTTGATTTTGGTGGGATCAAATTCAATGCCCACAAAGAGATGATGAAACCAAGGATTTTTTCAGGAGAGAATGGAAAAGACACTTATTTGGTTGAAGGAAAACACAATATTGGATGAGATGATCAAAGATGACTTTAAGAACTAGGAGAGGTGTTTGGCATGAATTTTGGACTTACCGAGAAGGTCATCAACATAATCTTCTAATATGTCATGCATGATATCATGGAAGATATAGGTCATAGCGCATTGATAGGTGGCACCATAGCATTTTTCAAGCCAAAGGGCATGACATGATAATGAAGGTCCCCAAGGGTGATGAAGGTGGTTTTGTGTTGATATTCTAGAGTGAGTAATATTTGATTATAACCCGAGAATCCATCCATAAGAGATAACATCTCATGGTTGGATATAAGATCAATGAGTTGGTCGATGCTAGGTAGAGGAAAGTCATCCTTAGGGTAGGAAAGGTTAAGGTCATGGAAGTTCCATGCAGATGCGGAGTCCCCCTATTGCTTTGGTGACAAGAATAATGTTAGAAATCCATTATGGATAGTCAATGGGTAGAATGAAGGAAATAAAAGAAGGCATTAGAGTTCTTCTTTCACAAGAAGGGAAATGCGTGGATGCATTTTTCATAACTTTTATTTCATAGGTTTGGCATCGGGAATAGTCACGATATTGTGGACCATGATATTAGGGTCAATACTAGGCATATCAACATAAGACCAAGAAAAGCATTCATTCTATGATCTTGAAGGAAAGAGGTGAAGGCTTCTTTTAGAAGAATCTAAAGATTGGCCTATCTTTAGAATTTGAGGGTCATCCTGAGTGTGAATGTTGATCTCTATGGTTGATTCATTTAACATGGTTTGTGTCTCAAAAGGTAATGACCGGTGAATGTAAGAATCATTCTGCACCTAAATAGGTGAGAATAGAATCATCATCCGACATTGAATGACATTGATAGAAGGTGTGTCATCATCCAACATGTCAGGATAAATAAGAGGAAGGGAAGAGGGCACCTCACCATCATGATGATAGGTAGAGGTCCCAAAGAAATGGTGTTCATGAAAAAAAAGTTTTTTAGGAGGGATGGATTCTGGATCCATGGACTCCATGGGTGAAGGAAGTATGATAGGTGAGTTAGATAGGTGGAAGGTTTTTATCTTCCACAAGGTGATGTGAGCCTTCTTAGGAGGAGGCTATGAAGAAAATCCAAGACCACAATGGTATTTGTGTTTTTGGGTGGTGCAAGGTATGACTATATGATGACCTTGCTCATAAAGACCAAAGCCAAAGCCCTTCCAGGCACATTGATGAAGAAAAGTGTGGGTGAAGTGGTGGTTGGTGAGGTATTGGAAGTCGGATGAGAAAGGTCGGGTTTGGGTAGGTGGTTCAGAGAATAAGAAGAAGTGTTGAGTCCCCCATATGTCAAGTTGGTGCGAAGGTGGGGAGGACCATATGGAAAAACATCTCCTACATGATGGTCATAATGTGGTGTTGGTGAAGGATTTCCATACTCTTGAGGAGTAAGGAAAGTGTTTATGTTGTATAGGTGATATTCCCCAAGGAAAGGCATTGAAAAACACCTACCAAGGGATCAAAGGTCGGTACTTGGGTAGTGGGGATGGATGAGCTACTCGAAGCTTGAGAAGGTGGGGCATTAGTTTGTTAGTGAAGTAGGTGGGTTGGTAGATGGGATAGCTATGGAAGATATGTAAAAATGGAGGGGAAAGATGGGGTGGTGTGGAAGGTAAGGTAGAAGTGGTAGATGAAGGTAGATGAAGGTAGAAGTGGTAGATGAAAAGAAGATGAAGTGGTAGGGGTGGTAGATATCTTGACTGGAACAAGGACATCATTTGGTTGGTAAAGCATGTTGTAAGTTTTAAAAGGTGAAGGATCCACTTTAATGGTGTAGGGGTGCCCTCATATTCAAATTTTAAACAATGGTGAAGGGTTGAAGGTACACACCCCATGGCACAAATCTAAGGTTCAGCAAAAGCAAGTTATATTGAAATTCCCCCTCAAGAACATAGAATAGTTTGGGACTAGTGTGGGGACCCACGTGGATGTGGAGGATGATGGTGCCAAGGGTAGAAGTCATGGCATCATTG
The DNA here is from genome assembly GCA_018340775.1 of Taxus wallichiana var. yunnanensis. Lineage (NCBI taxonomy): Eukaryota > Viridiplantae > Streptophyta > Pinopsida > Cupressales > Taxaceae > Taxus > Taxus wallichiana. The sequence continues at coordinate 58,302,195 of CM031238.1, read as the reverse complement.
AAAGAATGTAGCATAATAGGTTATTATGCATGTAGTGGGAAGGTATGCACAATTTTTCATATGCATGGGAAGAAATGATATTAATGTTAACACCTCCATCAATCATAACATGTCAAACATGAGTATCATTGATGTAGGTGGTGATGAAGAGGGTGGGATCAAGATCATCTGATTGTAGAGGGGCAATCTCTGAATCATCAAAATTGATGGTGAAAACCTAAGGAGAGGTAATGGAGAAGTTGAGGTGAGTGGTGAGGGTGGCCACATGATGAGGGGTAAAGATGGTGGCCACAGGTGTAGGATCATTTGGTGGAACCTCGATAGATTACAAGACCTCAATGAGGGCTTGATGATGAGACTTAGAGGTTTGAATTAGGTCATATAAGGACATCTTAGAGGATATTGATGAAGTTTTTTAATCATAGAGTGATGTGTGACTCTGTCAAAAATAGGATAAGTTGGCCCATGGATGGTTACCTTGGGGGAAGGTGTAGGTGGAATGGTGGGTGAAGGTACATTGGATGGGCTACCATTTTCTCTTTTCCTTTATATTTTTGTGATTGAGTGGCTACTCAAACCATATTTATTTCAAATATCGAGGAGAAAAGAGGGTTGTGGAGATGCAAGTAAAGGCTACTTGAATAGATATAGGGCTAGGTCATGTGGTAGTAGATGAAGGGGGAATGGAATTCTCCTCTAACAAGTCATCTTCATCGAAGAGACCATCCAAAGTACAAATTTAAAGGAGAATTTTTTGAGGGCCTTACAACCTTCAACATCATGCCCTTGGTGAGTGATGATATGCATATATTTTGGTGTCATCAAACCCTATTGGTTTGGGTTTGAGTGGGTCATAAGGCTTAATAGGTGGCAATGAGATAGCGAGAGGTTTCTAATAACCTAGCGAGGATGTTAGAATAGGATCCTACTAATGGATCACAATGAGAAGTCAAAGTTGGCTTGGATGAAGGTGCAGGTGATTTTGTGGGAGAGGTATTTATGGAGGAGTTATAGGTGTGACTACCTTTCTAGTAGGTAGTGAAGGTTTTGATTTTGGTTTAGGTTACACCTTCTTGAGTAAAGGTGCAAGAGGGGTGCATGAGGTAGAAGGAGATGTAGAAGGTGGGGTACCCTAGAAATCCAAGGTAAGAGTGGCAGTGTTGGAAATAGTGTGATTATAGGTAATGGAGAAGATGTAGGCAGAAGAGGTGATGAAAGTGAAGGTTTGGAAAAAGAGAAGGTAAAGGTAGGTGTAGGTTACCACACCTTGGATTTTCTTGGGTGAAGAGGTAACTTGACCAAGGTGGAAGGGTGTGGACCTAAAATTGAAGGTAGAAGAAAAGGTGAAAGAGAAGGTATGGGAGAGACCAGGGTGCGAGGCCTAGGAGGTTGGGTCTTCCTCTTAGGTGTAGGAATCATTTTTGTGGTGGGTGGTGGTTAAGTAGACAAGTCTAGTGTCACTGAGGGATGTAGTAGGCTAGGTGTTGGTAGAACCCCTAAGGAAGTGGTAGATTTAGGTATGGATAGGGGTTTGGGTAAAGGAGAGGATGAAGAAGACGGGCTGATATGATCGGCTCAGGTGTTATGGTTTTAGTTTCCTTGAATATCTTAGGATAGATAGTTGAGGTATCTAGGGATAACATATGCATTTGGGTGGATACTGGGAGTTGAAGGACACCCCCAGAGTGTGGAGTAATCAACATACTCTAATTGGTCCACCAAATGTGAGAATAGTGTTGGTTTAGAAGATGAAAAACTAGTGGTGAGACCCATCTAGAAATTTGAGTCTGTGATATAAGGAAGGTTTTCGCCTCTGATTCAATAGGTAGGAGTGATGTAAGAAGGTTGACAGGATCTTGAAAGGCCCTAGGAGAAGCATCACCTATAGGAAGAGGAGATAAGAATGGTCCTCTATGGGTCAAGGAGAGTGCAAAACAATCGATGTGGACTCCTCTTTAGGTGGAGAGGTGGATAGGGTTAGCTCCTCCTTGGGTAGAGGAATGGGTGAGATAGGCTCACCAGGGGAGGTAGGGAAATAGAAGGGGTAGATACCTTCATGGGTAGTGGAGTAGGTGTGATAGGTTAAAATATGGATAGAGGATTAGGTGTGATATGATCCTCCATGGGTAGAGGATTTCGTGCAAGAATTTCCTCGATAGATGCTATGGGAGGAAACTGGCTAGATGGAATAGGTATTGTATTGAAGATGAAATGAACCTCATGTACATTGGTGTCACTAGTAGAGGTCTTTAGCCTAGTTTGATGAAGGTGTGTGATTAGGAAACAATTTCTTAAACACATCCATATGGGTATTAGAATTTACATTAGGGTTTTCCAGGATGAGATCACCATTATCTAGCATTCCTTAGACAATGTTCTTAAAGGTTTTGTAATTGCCATCACTATGTCCCCTAACTCGGTGGTAGTTACAAAAGTCATTTTCTTTGTACCATGATGGTGTAGGATGAGAAGGATCAAAACCAATGCTTGGTTTGATAGGTGGAAGGGTATGGTTCTGACTCTAGTGTTTAAAAGATTTTCCAACATAGAAGAATATGGTTTTCGATAGAGTGTAAGCCCTTGTTCATATTTGAATTGGAAGTTTTGAACATGAGAGAGGTTGTTAATTATTTTTTGGTTGATTAGAAAATGAGAGGGGGCAGATTTTAGAATCACCACGTTGGAAGATCCTTTGGCCTATGAATGGTTATTAGAATGGTTGTTTGGTGGTTTAGAAGAAGATTCGTTTGATTTGAAGTTAGCATTCTTGTTACACAACTTAAGTTTTTCCTCTTCAAGGGAACAAATATCTAGTTTTTGGGCCATAGTGAAGGATTTTTCAAACATGTGAAACATTTGAACCTGGAGAATCAGGGAAATGTGTCTAGCACATGCCCTTGTGAAAAAATCTATGAGATCTGCAAATTTGTAGTATTTTGGAAGGTGAGTTGATTGATGAGGCCCCGCCAATAGGTGATGAAATATACAATAGATTTATCTTTGTATTGGTGAATAGATTGTACAAGTCCATCATAGAGATATTCTTAGAGATATTGATTGAGAAATGATCAAGGAAGGTTTGGTCAAACTAGTTGAAAGAGAAGATCGAGTGTGTAGGAAAATTACTATACCAATCTAGGGCGAGGTCCCGAAAGATGACATGGGAAAAGTTCTAAGGAACAAGGCATCGTTATGGGTGATAAAATAACACATGTGTTTGAATGATCAGTAAATGTTGTTGAGGGTCTTCCCATATTGAAATGATTGAACTTGGGTAACTCCCATTATGCGGGATAAGGGTGGATAGGTATGGATGGGATTGTTACATATTTCATCATAAGTGAGGACATTATGAGATCCGGAAATAGAGGCCTCTAAAGTTTCTGCATCTTATCCATCATCATCTTAATAATATTGAGGAGTAACCCCAAGATATAAGTATATATCTTGTGGATGAGATGAATAGTCGTAGACTTGACATACCAGTGTATGGTGGTGCCGAATATGTGAAATGAGAAGTGGGTACAAAGGCATGAATACATGATTCAAGCATGTACCTTAGATATGAGATGGACGTTATAGTTGTGATTCTTTGGGGTGTAGGTGGAAGGATCTTGTGGGAAGATCCTCATGGTAACAAGTGGTAGAGTAGGAGGAATCAAGACCTCCAAATTTTGATAAGGTATATAGGATGTCGATGCAATGGTAGATTTCAAAGTAATAGTTCTTCGATGATGTGGGGATCCCTATACTAGGAGCCATGGATGAGGATATGATAGATGTAAGGTGTTAGAGAGCTGGGGAGTGACAAATGTGAAGGTATGTTTAAAACTAAAGTGCAATGGATGTTGAGGGTGTTGTAGGTGGTGTCGACGTGGGAGTAGGAAATGCTACAATATCATTCAAAATATGGAAGGGGGCATGGAGGTAGGCATACCAAATAATGGTTGGCCTAATGAGTCACGGGTAGAAGAGTGGGAAAGGTAATGTTGTAAGGCTATGATATTATGATCAAGGAATTTAGTGAATTCCTTGTGGTTTCTAGAGTATAGTTTAAGAATTTTGGGGTCCATTGGTGAAGAAATAGAGGATGACCAAGGAAAAATAGGTAATGGTATGTGACTGACATGAAAGGAAAAATATCACACTTGTTGGTGAGTCCCATCCATAAGAAAGCTTATAGATAGGTATTCTATGCTCTGTGGAATTCACAAAAATTATAAATAGATGTTTGGTGGAGTCTATATGGTAAAAATAGCCTTGTCATGTTGTTTTTGATAAAAAATCAAAACATAAAGACTAACATTACGTAAATTGGTGTTGATTAAGAAGAAAAACCGATGCTCATGACTAGTAAAAATGGTGAAGTGAAGAAATTAATATTTTTGGGTAAGAAAAGTGTAAAATGGGTATTCTGTGATCGTTATAGGGTGATAGAGACTCGTAAATTTCCTTTTTATTAAGTTTGATTACATTGTGTGACTTTTAGTTGATCTGATATGAGTTAGGATGTAATTGTCTATCTTTTGATTGATTGTGATTCTAATGTTAAAAGCTCTAGAATTCCTGATGAAGTGTGTGTTTGAAATTTAGTTTTGTAATAAAGTAGGTCTAATCAGTCGAGGAAATGAAGTAGGAAGCATTCAATATGTTTTCAGTAACATCTGTTCCACACAACTTAGTTCGAACTTCCAAGCTAGTTCCAGAACTCCATCACACAATCATCATCTAGTTCTGGAACTTTTGGACTTAGTTCGAACTCCAGTATTTAGTTCCAAAATTTTTGGACTTAGTTTTGGAACTCCTGGGGATAGCTCCGAAACTCTCATGGTTTTGATCCTTAATGATTTCCTATGGTTCTGGAACTTCTCTAAAGTTCCAGAAACCGATGGGAGTTATCTATTCTAACCACATCCGGAGATTTTGCATCTACGAACCCTTTCAATCAGGAAAGGATGAGAAGATTTTGAACGCAGATCCAGGGAGAGTTATCTTACAACTATCTGATCAACCACAATCCGACTCAACATCTATTCTGGGCATGATTCGATTTCATCATAATCATTGAGACAACTGTGATTGTAAAATGTATATAAAAGTAGACTGCAGTATAGATATATATATATATATATATAGAATATGATATGAGATAGATATAGAATAGAAGAAGAGAAATATAGACTAAGTACTAGATCCAATACGTTTTGTAATACCGAATGTTTTATCAATAAAATAGCCATTCCTATTTGAGAGAATTCTGAGTTGTTAAATCCTGATTCGAGGAGGAGCAAGGGCCCACTCCCCCAAGGACCAGGATATTCATTTATTTGGTATTTATATTTCTTCAAACAAATAGCTTAGATCTGTTAATTTTGTATTGTTTTAATTCTTTTAGTTAAACTCTTTGTTGTATACTTGTTCCTGTAGGTGTTTAGATAGATTCTTATATTTCTTGCAATTGTTTTCAAGCATTCTAAATTGAGTGTGTTTATTTCCAAAAGCAAGTGTGTTTACTTTCAGAAGCAAGTGTGTTTATTTCCAACAACAAGTGTGTTTGTTTCATTCTGCACAGTGTGTTTCCTTTTAAAAAAGCTTTCAGTGTGTTTACTTTCAACAAGTTTTCATAGTATGATTTAAATAAGGTTTTACCAAGAAGTCCTTAAGACATTGAAGAGATCCCCTAAAAATACAAAAATAACTACAATCAACTACTAGATCGATAAAATTACTCTTGTTGCATATAGCTTTAGACACACCCCTGGTTTGATATGACATCAACAAGAAGTTGATTAAATGAAGGGAATAATGACACCCATCATTTTTGGTGCACCATTTCTGGGAACACTAGTTGGAACTTTCTAATTAAGTGTTAGCAAGAGCAACAAATCATACATCTAGTAGTTGAAGGATCTTCCCTACTATATCACAAAATATATGAGTAGACCAAGAGACTCATAGGGTAGATTCCTCCCAAAAACATCTTCACAAGAATTCATAACATCCTCTAGTCAAAGTAAGGAAATTGATCAAGAATTGGAGGCACCATCATCCCCTGTCAGACAAGAAACAAAATTGCCATTTTTGGAATTCTTAGATCAGTCACCTGAAGGAAGTGGAACTTTTAGGAGAAGGCTTATTACTCAAGATCCATTTAGGGTGAGTTTGATTCTCAATTGAGTAGTCAACCTCCTACTCTTGATTTTTCACCTTCCCAAGGCATACCACTTACCACATTGATTGGGAGGAAAATTTAGAAAATATTTTTAAAATGGCACGAGAAGTTGAGAGAGTACCTGATAGGACCTTTACCTATCCAATCCAATTGGGAGATGATGATACATCAATGAAAAATATCTCACCTACACATTTACCCACATTTAGAGGGATGTCATCTGAAGATCCTGACCAATTTCTATTTGAGTTCAAGGTACTATGTCAGACCTATGATTATAAAATAGATAATCAAAAACTCAAGTTGTTTCCATCCACTTTGAAGGATGCAACAATGAGGTGGTTCATGGGATTACCATCCAAACTCTATTAGCACTTGGGCACAAATGGAGACTGCCTTCCTAGATAAATACCAGGATTATTGTAGAGGGAGAAATAGGAAGGAAGAATTCTTCAAAATCAAGCAGGAGGAAGATGAAAACATAGAAGACTATTTAGATAGATTCCTCTTTGTTAGCAAAAGATGTGGATTTGTGCTTTCAAGAGGAGTTAAGTAAAACCATTTTTCTTAAAGGTTTGGATGATGAATCTAGGAAGCCCTTAACTTGATAGGAGGTGGAGACATTGATCAGATAAGAATGAATGGAATTAAAGAGATTTGTAGAAGCTATTCTAGAATGAGAGGTGGACCTAGAAAAGGAAAATCAGTGAAAAGTTTGAATCCAGATATGAACAAACTAATGGATGAGTTAGAAAACTTTAAAATAGACATTTTAGTGCAATTAACCTCTACTATGGATGGATTACAAGCTAAAGAAAATTCCAAAACTGAACCATTGGCTATGTATTGTCCTAGATGTAGGAAGAAGCATGCACTAAGAGACTATCCTTTGGATAAAATAGAAATGTGTCTTATCTGTGAATCTAAAGAACATGATACTGATGTTTGTTCTTTACTTCCCATTATTAAGAATCAACTTAAACAAACCAGTGCCTCATCTACAATAGAAGAATTGAATTTTGTTAGAGACAACCTAACCAAGGGTAGTTTATGCCAAGATCAGTCTCCTAATCCCTGGACGATGCCATGGGCTGCTCAATCAGTACCACAAAATTGGGGACAACCACCTTGGGTACCTCAACCAACTTGGAACCCTCAAGATTGGGAAAATCAAGCTTGGTATGCTCAGGACATCAACAACCATGGGCTGGTCAAGGAAATCCTTATGCTTGGTCACAACCTAGATGGAACCCTAGTAATTATTCTCAAGGAAGAACATATCCAAATCAGAATCAACATGCCATCATGGGGATCCTACACAAAATTCAAACTGAGAATGTAGTCCAAACGCAAATGCCAGCACAACCAAGTAGAAAATCCAAGAAACAAACAAACAACTCCTGTTTATGGAACAAAACCTAAAAATCAGTTGATTTACATGCTATGGATTGTAAGGATATTCAAACTAGATCTGGGAAAATCATTAATAGTCCACCCCTTATAATCACTAAAATGACAGAAGAAAATGAAATTCCTAGTACTATTGTTCCAAAAGAGGATATAGAAAGAAAAGAAAAGGAGCCAGATAGCAACACTACTGAGACTCCATTTCCAGAGAGATTTAAAGAAGCTATAGAAATCAAGGAGTCTGAATTGGTACAGGAACTAAGGAAATTGAATATTGAAATACCACTATTACAAGCAATTAAAGACATTCCAGAATTGAACAAATTAATCAAAATGTTATGTATGAAAAATCCTGGAAGGAAGAAACAAGTACCCCAAGACTATCAAAGTAGATGGGAAACTTGTTGATTTATTAGCAGGAAAACTTTTACTTCCCAAATGGAGATCCTAGAAGTCCTGTTATTTCTGTCTCTATAGGAAATAAGGATGTACATAATGTTTTGGTAGATTTGGGAGTGGCTATCAATGTAATGATAGTGGATACTCTAAAAACATTACCATTAATGGGTATACAACCTACTAATACCATATTGTAGATGGCAGACCAGTCTGTAGCAAAACTAGAAGGAATTATTGAAGACGTGGTGGTTATGGTGGAGTCATGGGAATATCCTAGTTGACTTCCTTATACTGCAGCCAAAAGGTAAAACATTGGGTTATCCCATTATTTTGGGTAGACCATGGTTAGCTATAGTTGTTGCTTTAATAGATTGCAGGTCAGGTGATATGACAATCTCGAATGGTAAGAACTCTAAACAAATTTCCTTATATCCTACGCACACAACCTTTTACTGACAATCATGAACAATTGTGGGTTGATTCTCCTAAAACTAATAAGAAAAATTTGTCTTCTTTGGCTATGATCACATTACAGATCATGTAAGAGAAGTAGAAGAGATGATTAATCCACCATTGGATGAGAACATGTCTGTCCTCAAAGCAATCAGAAATAGTTCTAACCTCGCATGAACTTAGTTTCGGAACCCGTGAACTTAGTTCGAACCTACGAACTTAGTTCGAACCGTGAACTTAGTTAAACTTAGTTCGGGAACCTGAAGCTATAGTTCCTAACCACATTTAGTTCTAGAACCAAGACAACAACAATAGTTCTCTTTGATTGAAAATAATTTCACTCCAGGAGGAATGAGATTTCTCATGGGGAGAGGATGAATCAGTAGCTTTAGTTTCAAGTACATCAGGAAGTGGTGAAGAATTTCTGGAAAGTAGCAGTGATGAAGAATTTGGCCTGCAAAGAGATAAGTATCATAATTCTCACATGTCCTTTTTCTAGTATTTTGTCTCAAGGAACTTTTGGAGATGTTACTACATACCATATGTTGTTACCACATGCATGTCCATTAAATACTTTAATGAAACCCTTCCCACAAATCAGTTCATCACATATTGGAACCAAGCATGTTGAAATTCAACCGGTAAAACTTTAAACATTAACAATTGGTTGAAGGATGATGAAGAAGCTAAATTGTTTGATGTTCTAAAAAATCATACTAAAGATTTTTCTTGGGATTACAAAGACATGAAGGGATTCATCCAAGTATCTACACTCATCACATCTATACTGAAAACATTAAACTAGTTAGGCAAGCCTCAAAGAAGGATTAACCCAACTTTAAGGGATATAGTCAAACAAGAAATTGAAAAACTATTACAAGTAGGTTTCATCTACCCTATCTCAGATATCCAGTGGGTATCTCCTCTTGTAATTGTTCCCAAAAAGAATGGAAAATGGAGAATATGTGTTGACTATAGGGAACTAAACAAAGCCACAATGAGAGATTATTTTCCCTTACCATTCATAGATCAAGTCCTAGATAACCTTTCAGGTAAACAATACTTTTCTTTCTTGGATGGCTTTAGTGGGTACAATCAGATCAGAGTTGCTACTGAAGATCAGACAAAACTACATTTACATGTCCATGGGGAACCTTTTCCTATAGGGTGTTACCATTTGGTTTATGCAATGCTCCTGCAACTTTCCAGAGAGTTGTACTTGCAATCTTTGCTGATCTAACAAATGATTGTGTTGAGGTATATATGGATGACTTCACTATACATGGAGATACATTTGAAGATGCTTTGAGAAATCTGGATAGAGTGTTAACAAGATGTGAACAACACAACCTGTCTCTTAGTGATGAAAAGTGTTTGATGATGGTGGATGAGGGGATTGTATTAGGACACCATATTTCAAAAAAAGGAATTCAGGTGGATCAAAACAAAATTAGGATCATTTCAGATTTACCTATTCCTCAGACCCCCATAGATATCAAATCATTTCTAGGGCATGTTGGGTACTATAGGTGCTTTATAAAAGATTTCAAGTAAAATTTTTGCCCCCATGTTTAATTTTCTAACCAAGGACTGTGAATTTCTTTGGGATGAAAAGTGTCAGCATGCTTTTGAAGAAATTAAAGAAAAATTAATCAGTGCCCCAATATTGAGAGGACCTAATTGGGAAAATCCATTTCATATCCAAACAGATGCCTCAAATTATTCCATTGGTGCAGTATTGGGACAGAAAGATGAGGAAGGAAAGATGTATGCCATTTATTATCTTAGCAAGAATCTTACTCCCACTGAAAAGAATTACACCACCACTAAAAAAGAATTTCTTGTTGTGATTTATGCAATCAATAAATTCAGACATTACATTACAGGGTACAAGATATTTGTACACACAGATCATTCAACAATTAAGTATTTAATGAACAAACCAGTGGTTGGAGGAAGAATAATTAGATGGTTATTACTTTTGCAAGAATTTGATATTACCATTGTGGACAATCCAGGTAAATCTAATGTGGTAGCTGATTTTTTGTCAAGACTAACCACCACAGGGGAGCAAGATCCAGTCAAGGATAACTTTCAGATGAACAACTATTTGCAATCTCAAGCAAGTACACCATGGTTTTTGCTGATATGGAAAATTATCTTGCAACAGGGAAGTTTCCTCCTTCTTTCACTAAGAAACAAATAAAGAAGTTAATTAAAACCAAAGTGCACAATTCAAATGGTTAAATGGAATGCTATTTAAATGTGGTCCTGATTTTGTCTTACGTATGTGTGTAAGAGAGGATGAAATCTTTGACATCCTCAGAGCATGTCATGATGAACCAAGTGGAGGACACTATTCAGTGAAAAGAACAACTCATAAGATACTTGGCACTGGTTATTATTGGCCATCTCTTGTACAAGGATGTGAAGAGATATATCAAGAGGTGTGATCCTTGTCAAAGGATGGGACAACCAACTTTCACCAATGAAATGCCTCTTCAACCTCAAGTTGTGGTTGAACCATTTGAGAGATGGGGATTGGATTTTGTTGGTCCCTTTAATCCTCCTTCACAAGGGAAGGAATATATTCTTGTGTGTACTGACTATGTGAAAAATGGGTAGAAGTGTAGGCATTGACAAATGCCATTGAAGAAGTAGTTGTTGATTTCCTTTGGAACAAAATTATGATAAAGTTTGGAGCACCAAGGAGCATAGTTTCAGATCAGGACCACAATTCATGTCTAATATGATCCAAGATTTCACAAGGTATTACCAAATCAATCATAGGAAGTCATCTCCTTACCACCCACAGTCAAATGGACAAGTTGAAGTAACAAACAGAGAATTAGAGAACATCCTTACCAAAATAGTTGAAGCTGGGAGAAAAGATTGGGTAAAGAGACTACCTGAAGTTGTCTGGGCTTATAATACAACTTGGAAAACTACAACAAGGTTTTCACCATATGAATTAGTCTATGGGAAAAATCCCTTGTTTGCCTATAGAGTTTGAACTTCAGACATTGAGGACAATAGTGAAGGTGGGAATTGAGTTGAATGCAACTCAAAAAGAAAGAATCCTTCAACTCAATGAGTTGGATGAATTAAGGATGGAAGCACTTCAACAGATACAGAGATAATTCAAGAGCAAAGGAAGCAATGGCATGACACACATATCAAGAAAAGGAAATTCAAAGTAGGAGACTGGGCATTGTTGTTCGATTCTAAGTACCAACAATTCAAGGGAAAATTGAGAACCAGATGGTTGGGACCCTATCAGATTGAGAGCAGATATTTGACAATGGTTCTATTTCAGTTACTTCCCATTGATGGCAAGTAGTAGAACACTCTTGGTCAATGGACATAGGCTGAAACTCTATAGGAAGCCTCCCACTAAGGATGAATTCTTGAGGAAGATTGAAGTAGACAAAGAATTTGATCATATGGAAGAACCCAGTTCTTCCAAAATGATCAAATAACCAGATGATAGATCCATAATAAAGGGAAGAAGATGAAAACCAAAAATGGCATTTTCTTCCAAAAAAAAAAAAAAAAAAAAAAAAAAAAAAAAAAAAAAAATTCTCTCAAAGGTCAATTGAAAACCAGCAAATGGTGGTTGACTCTCTTTTGGCTAGTTCAAATAAAAGGGAATTCTTTTGAATTCCAATTGTCTTATCTAATCATGTTTTGTTCCACTTGTAGGAATGACGAGTCATCATAGCAAAAGGATTACATCATCAAGGATGGTAATTATATCTTTTAACTTATTTAGGGTTGAATTAAATGTTTGCATGTGTGATTTGACTTAATTTAAAAGTAGGTATGATGAGTCATCTATTTATACATTATGATTACAAGTGTGTAATCATGAAGATGATTTGGATGGAATAAGTGGCATGGTTATCATTAGTAATCATTATTGCAAAAATCAAGTGAAATAAGTTGCAGAGATATTTTGAGGAAGGAGCATGAATTAAGTTTGTGTTCGCAACAAAGAACAAAGAATTCAAAGAACTAAGAACAGAGGTTCCAAGCTAAGAACAGAGGTTCCACAGCTAAGAACAGAGGTTCCGCAGCCAAATTTCAGTTCCATAGCTAAGAAAAAGGGCCTGCAACCAATTTCACACAAAATCAAAAGAGACAAAACTCAAGCCGATATGGGGATTAAAAAGAAATCAGAACCAGAGGATGATTCCCAACTGCTCGCAGATGAAGAAGTGGCATCCATCTTTGAGCATGCAGGATGGCTAGAGTTCCTGAAGAAATTTTCAAGGCATAATGATGAATTGGTAAGAGAATTCATCATAAACCTAGAACAATCCAGACAAAGGTGAGAAATATCTTTATTCCTTTTTCTGTAAATACTGTAAGTAATGTGTCTGGAGTGCCAATTGTGCATGTCCCACAACCTGCCAAAGGGACTTTGAAAGAACTAGTTGAAGTCTTACTACAAGAAGGAGAAACTGAACCCCAAGTACATCTACAATACAAAGAAAATCATAAAAGGGGTCAGAAGGGCAGTTTTCCCAAACCCTTTGACAGGGTAGCATTTTGGATAGTGAAATATTTAACCTGTGATGGTCAATTTGGGTCTGTGGGAAAAGAAGTCCTAAAAATGCTCATATATCTGAAGTATGGAGCCACAAAACCTGAGTACATAATAAACCTTCCAGGTTTTTTTTTATTCTATCCAGACCATGGCTCAGAGGTATTCTGGGGTGTTGGGACAATTAGGCATCACATGGTCTAATTCATTTAATATGCCAACACCATTTTTTATCAAAGAAAATGGAGAAGAAATTTGGGACAAGTTTCTTGGCAAGTTCAAGAAAAACCCTAATATTATCAGAAGGACAATTCCAGCCCCATTCTCTCCTTCAACTAATCTAGAAATTGATGCCCCTAGAAGAAAGATAGAGGGAAATGGAAAGAGAAAATATACCAAAAAGAAGAAGGTCGGTGAGAAAGATCAAAACAACAGAGCCTTCTATACCTGTGAAGGAAATTCCTTCTTCTCATAGCAGCTTCAGGGGAGCCAATATCTATCTCTGATGGTGATAGCTCACCCATGCAAGAGCAAGAAAGAATAGTAAGAAGAAGCTCTAGAAGGAAATCCACCATTGGGCATGTTGAAATTCCCCAGAGAAGAAAAATTCATAAGAGGTCAAGGGAAACCCCAGAGGGAAGGAGTGAGCAAGAAAGGATGGAAAAGGAAGCTATTGATATTTTGGGCAGCATGGCCATGACTCCTCCTGAGCCAAGTCAAGCTGAAATGGACAAGAGGAGAAGAGAGATTTGAAGAGCAGGATTTTCAAGAATTGGCTAAACCATCAAGCATTGCCACATGAAGAAGAAGAGTTGGCATCCTAGAGAAGAAAAGGAAAATTTCCTTTGATAGAGGAAGAATGCCCAACTCCTCAAGTAATTTTAGAGGAAGAAGAAAGACATCAAGTTAAACAGGCTTTGTTCTTTTCTAGAGCAGAGCTCATTATCAGAGAAAAGGATGAGGAATTGGATTTCCTCAAACTCAAATTAGAACAAAGGGAAATGCTCATTGGAGAGCTAACAACTCAGCTTGCAGCCAGACTGAGGAATTATCAGCAACCAAGAAACAACTGATAGAAAAAGAGGAAGAATTTCAGACTTTCTAAAAATAGAGTGTTGTGTCCACAGTCTCTACACAGACTGAGTTAACCTATTTTCCACTCAAACAACTATGGAATGACACTTGCAGGGAACTCAGAGAAGCCAAAACATCAAATGAAGAATTGAAGACCAAGATGGAAGAAGAGATGAAGGAAAGAAAAGAATGGGAAGAAAATTTTTATAAGGAGGAAGGAAATAAATATAAATGTCTTGCAAAAATTCATATGGTCTGTATTATGAGTGAAAAATTGCTTGCCTGCAGGAGGCCCTCTCCTGCATATAGTGTGTTTTTAGAAGAGCAAGTTCATTCACTGGCAGCTGTCAAGGATTGCATGTGGGCTTCCACATGAACTAAAAGATGAATCTGAATTCATGACAACTTACTCTCTATCCAGTCCTGAGTAGAAAAAATCTTGTGTGAATTTTATCTTTGTAATTTTATGCTAGAGAAAAACACAAGATTTATGATCAATTTTGTATGGGGAAGCCACTCAATGCATTTGTCTCTATTCTGCAAAACCAAATTGCATGGAAGGAAAGGGAATCTGAATTTTTATTGAAAGCTAGCTCAACAGGTCTCTGTATGAGAGCTCATTATGGTAAACCTTCTGCCTTCCTCACACATTTTAGAACTCATGCCTTTGATGAGAGATTCAAGACACATTATCTTGCCATTCTGCAAAAGAGTATTGATGCCTTCACCTCCTATGAGGAGGAAAAGTTTGAAGATATTTATGAAGGATGCTCAAAGAGGTGGGAACTCCTTACTATTTCCTTGAGAAGAAGGGAAGTAATTTCCCTACAAATCTGATCTGGAGTTTAGAAAAGGAAAAAAGTGTTATGCACAATAATTCCCCAAGTCAATGAAACCTATGGGAAAATATGGATGGGAATGTGAACAAGGCCCCTCTACTTCTCACCCCCATGTCTCCTTGGAAAAATAGAGAACCTCAAGATCCTACTGAATTTGAAGAGTGGGAGAGGAAAATAGAAGCAGGAGCAGGGTACAATACATCTAAGTTTAAACATTGGAAAATCTAGTTTCAGCCATTTGATCTGAGCAATCAAATGGAATGTAGAACATATAACCCCACTTTTGAAGAATGAAGTTTGTAAAGGGACTTACAAACAAGTAAGTTTGGGGGAAATGATGAGGCCAGAATATGTCCGATTAATGTATAATATATGATCTCATCTTACTCTCCTTTTTATTAAGTTTGATTGCATTTTGTGACTTTTAGTTGATCTGATATGAGTTAGGATGTAATTGTCTATCTTTTGATTGATTGTGATTCTAATGTTAAAAGCTCTAGAATTCCTGATGAAGTGTGTGTTTGAAATTTAGTTTTGTAATAAAGTAGGTCTAATCAGTCGAGGAAATGAAGCAAGAAGCATTCAATATGTTTTCAGCAACATCTGTTCCACACAACTTAGTTCGAACTTCCAAGCTAGTTTCGAACTCCATCACACAGTCATCATCTAGTTCTGAACTTTCGGACTTAGTTCTAGAACTCCAGTATTTAGTTCCAAAATTTTTGGACTTAGTTCCAGAACTCCTGGGATAGCTGGAACTCTCATGGTTTTGATCCTTAATGATTTCCTATGGTTCTGGAACTTCTTCAAGTTCCAAAACCGATGGGAGTTATCTATTCTAACCACATCCAGAGATTTTGCATCTACGACCCTTTCAATCAGAAAGGATGAGAAGATTTCTGAACGCAGATCCAGGAGAGTTATCTTACAACTATCTGATCAACCACAATCCGACTCAACATCTATTCTGGGCATGATTCGATTTCATCATAATCATTGAGACAACTGTGATTGTAAAATGTATATAAAAGTAGACTCAGTAGATAGATATATATATATATATAGAATATGATATGAGATAGAAATAGAACAGAGAAGAGAAATATAGACTAAGTACTCAGATCCAGTATGTTTTGTAATACCGAATGTTTTATCAATAAAATAGCCATTCCTATTTGAGAGAATTCTGAGTTGTTAAATCTTGATTCGAGGAGGAGCAAGGGCCCACTCCCCAAGGACTAGGATATTCATTTATTTGGTATTTATATTTCTTCAACAAATAGCTTAGATCTGTTAATTTTGTATTGTTTTAATTCTTTCAGTTAAACTCTGTTGTATACTTGTTCCTGCAGGTGTTTAGATAGATTCTTATATTTCTTGCAATTGTTTTCAAGCATTCTAAATTGAGTGTGTTTATTCCAAAAGCAAGTGTGTTTACTTTCAAAAGCAAGTGTGTTTATTTCCAACAGCAAGTGTGTTTCCATTCTGCACAGTGTGTTTCCTTTTAAAAAAGCTTTTAGTGTGTTTACTTTCAACAAGTTTTCATAGTATGATTTAAATAAGGTTTTACCAAGAAGTCCTTAAGACATCAAGAGATCCCCGTAAAATACAAAAATAACTACAATCAACTACTAGATCGATAAGATTACTCTTGTTGCATATAGCTTTAGAGATATGACATCAACAAGAAGTTGATTGGGCATGTCAAAATGTTTCACCACAATGTTGCATATAAAATAGATAAGGTAAGGTGAGGAGGAATACTTGTGAAGTCGAAGAAGGTTGCGTGCATTGTAGAAGATCAAGCTAATCGTGAAGAGATCATTTTTGGCTAGGAAGGACTACTTGAAATACAAAACAAGACCACAAAATAACATTAATAATATAGGTCGGTGGACTGCCTAGCGGGAGCTAGATCTGGGAAGTGAGGTGCTTCCTAGAAGGCTGTCAATCCACATTTAAATACAACTTAATGTAGAGAAATAACATGAAATAAGGAAATCCTATTGTATTTGTATGATTTAGGTGTCTCTCATAAGCACAATAAGATAGATTTAATCGACTAATGCATATAAGACTTAATCTAGTAAAGGTGATTGGTTATCAAGACTTGTTGGTATAGCAGAAGGTGTTAGGGAGGTCTGGGTGAAGTTTGGTAGGGTTCTAAGAGGTTTTGGGTGAGCTATGGGCTTGTTGGTTTAGGGAAAATTACTAGACATAGAGACCGATGTCGGTTGAGCGACCTACACCGGTACTGGTAATATCTCGAATCCAGTTGGGTGACCGACGTCGGTAGGGGAGATTAGATAAGAAGGTTAAAATGGGCTGGATGGAAGCTCTCTATGATTGCACAAAGAGTTGGGAAGGATTAGGTTAGACACTATGATGATGAAGACTCAGAGATGGTAAAATAGGTGGTTAGGGGGACAGAGAGGTTCAAATGGGAAGGTTGTCGATAGGTGGGTGTAGGAGATATATGGGAGAGAAGTAATTTGTAGAATAAAGAAATCAATACGTGAAGCTAATAAAAATTAACCACAAGATTAAAATACTTATATGGAGATTACAGTTTGATAGACAATGGTTGATGTTTAATAGGTGTTCATAGAAGAAATGGATATGGGTCCATTACCATGACAATGAAGCATGTATACTTCCCTATGGATGATCTAAAGCTATGGAGCGAGAGGTTGGTTGCGTAGGTGAATAACTAGAATACTTTGGTCCCGTGTTTGATCTTCAGATGCTCTGGAGATGCAAGGATGCCAGAATGCTAGAAGCCAAGATGGAGGAACTTGGGTAAAGGGTTGGACATTCCTTTTTAAAGGAATTGGCGGTGGTTAGGTGACAAGTTCCGGCCGAGGAATAAATGGTGTTGGATAAGGAGAAAAGGTCATATTTTCCAAAAATAGTCTTTTCTCGTATATTTTGGCATTGGTCAAGGTTTGTTATGGACTAGGAGTCTAGGTTGGCACTAAATGAAGTAGGAAATTGGTAGGAGGAATAATAGGTAATGACTGTTAGGATTAGAATGAGTCTTAGTTAGTTAAGGGGAGTGGTGACTTAGTTTAGGTTAATAAATAAGCTTGGAATGGGTCCATGGTGAGGTAGAGAGGTGAGGTGGAGTGAGAGAATTATTAACTTAATATGAGTAATTAAATTAATAATAATGTGTGGAGGGGTCATGGTAGGGGGTATGTGTCGAATTAATTAATTGGAAGGGGCTTAGAGGGTTGTGACCTAATTTTGGTGTCTAGAACAAGATTTTAGGGAGAAGTGCCAATAACATTGTTGTCATTATCCTATCCACCCAAAGAGCTTTTTTTACCTTTGTGTGCCACTATTTTTATTGATGTATATTGTCCTCTTCATAATTATGATCAAATTCTTGTTAGTAGATTCGCCAATCCATTACCTTTGGGGTAATAATTGGAAGAAGTTTTCAGATAAATCCCAAGTCCCAAATCCTAATTAGAAATCTTGGATCCTAAGAAAGCTTTAATATTATCATAAATGATGGTTTAAGGGACACCAAACTTTTTAACAGTTTGTTCAAGAAATTCCAAGATGAATGACTCAGTGACCTCCTTCAATGGCATGACCTCAATCCACCTGGTGAAATAGTTTGTGGCTGTAAGAACCCATTTGTGACCAACACTAGATGGAGGATTGATCATACCAATGAAGTCAAGACCCCATTGTGCAAATAAATGATCTTCTTGAATTGGATGAAGTGGCAGGGCTGCCAATATTTTCTTTCCAATGAAGAGCACACATTCTTTGCATTTCCTAACCCACTATGAGCATCTGCAAACAACATAGGCCAAAAGTATCCTAATTTTATAATCTTCATGGTTGTAGCTTTAGTAGAGAAATGTCCACCCGAGAAACCATCATGGAACTCGACCATGGCCTTGTAACATTATTCACCTTCAACACAACTCAATAACACTCCATCAATGTTTCTTTTGAAAAGGAAACCATCAATCAATGCATACAGAATAGATCGCAACCTAAGACCTCTTCTCTTTATTTTACTAAGACCAAGAGGGTATGCACTAGTAGACAAAAAAACTTGACATATCAGAATTCAATCTGCGATCATTGAATACATTTATCTCATCTTGCTATCACTCAACATTATGTGATAGTTCATCATTTGAGGGAACTTCATTCATGAGGGCAGTCTCTTGAGATTCCATAGCATCTAGAGACGACTACTCAAAAAGTGCTCTTCCCCTTACTAATTTTGTGGCCTTAATGATCACATCATATTCCATGATTTTAGTTACCCATTAGGCTCATTTATCACTAATCTCTTCTCCCATAATGAAGTCTCTAATGTTGGAATGTGATACTAAAACCTTTACTCGGCTAACATCAATCATGTTTTTGAATTTCTTCAAGGCTCTCATGATGAAAACACCGTTTCTCAATGTGATTGTACACGAGCTCATACTTTTTAATGTTTGGCTGAAAAAGTCACAGGCTACTCCATTGCTTTATCATTTAGTTGTGTCAAAACCGTGGCTATCTTTGGATTCCACCCCATTAGCATATAGGATGAAATCCTTGGTATAATCTGGATTAATCAATGTTGGGGACTAAGAAATTTCTTGTTTTATTTTTTCAAAACTATCCTTCCCTTCCGCAATCCACTTGAATGCTAATTCCTTTTTAATCATGAGAGTGACATGTTTTATCAAACCCGTGAATTCAAGGATGAAACACCTAACAAAGCTGAATTTTCCAAGGAAAGATTGCAGAGCTTTCTTGTGAGATGGCAAGGAAAGAGTAAAGTAATAGCTGCAATTATTTTTAGATCAATGAAAATGCCTTCTTTGAGACAATATGCCCCAAGAGCTTGCCTCAGTGGACTCTGTAAAGTTGTAATTCTTAGGATTGAGGGATACACCAAAGTCCCCACGAAGTCAAGGTTGAAGCACCTAACAAAGTATAATTTTCCAAGGAAAGATTGTAGAGCCTTCTTATGAGATGGAAAGGAAAGAGAAGTGATAGATGTAATTCTTTCTAGATCAACGAAAATGCCTTCCTTTGATACAATATGCCCCAAGAGCTTGCCTCAGGGACAAAAAAGTTTTACTTCTTAGGATTGAGGGATATACCAAAGTCCCAACATCTTTCAAATACCTTCTCTAGGTGATTCATATGATCTATGCTTTTCTTGAGAAAATAGTAATGTCCTAAAGGTAGACCAAGATGAACCGATTGATATATCCTTTGAAGGAAATATCCATCACTCTTTGGAAGGTAGCTCCGCATTTGATAAGATAAAGGGAATCTTTTGATAGGAAAAAAATTCCCAATTTAGTGGTGAACATGGATTTATATTGATCCTATTTCACTTTAAACTCGTTAAAACTAGAATAACCATCAAGCATGGAGAACCTCTCTACTCCTATTGTCTACAAAATTTGTTTTGTTGAAGGCGAGGGATAATGGTCCTTGAGGGAGGCTTGTTAAAATATATGAAATCCACACAAATCTGATTTAACCATTCTTCTTCCCGACTAGAAACAAATTTGCTACCCAAGTAGAATACTTGATTAGAAAAGTTATTTTGGCCTTAATGAGCTTGGAGAGATCCTTTCTCGTGAGGGTTTCAATCTTGGGGTTGGTCGCCTCTATATCCTGTCTAATTGGACTTGATGTTGGGATCAAAATCAATGGATTTATTGATTATATCTAGATTGAATTCTTTTAAATCTTCGTAGTCCCATGAAAATACATCACTGTACTTTTGGCACAAAGAAACAAAATCTTTCCTTTCACTTTCATCACATACCTTCCCAAGTAGAAGTCCCTTACCTGGAGTAATTGAAATTGGCTGAAAATCCTCTTGCTTGCTGCCATGTTATTTTCCATTCCTTTAAACTCATTATCCGGACTAGAAATATGCTCCAAAGTGACTAATCCTTTTGGTAACTTGTTTGATTTAAGTTGAATAATATAATCCCCATAGATCTCATGTAAATCAGATTTCATCTTCGAGGAAAACTCCGCCTCATTTAGGATAAACTACATAATCTATTCATTGTTTTCAAATACCTATCAGCAGGTCCGATTGTTTGGGATGGAAAGCCTGACCACTATTTTGATATGTTGGGCATTCCCTTTGATCAAATCATCATTAGTTGAGAATTGAGAGCCAAGGGATGCCATTTGGTCTACGTCTTTGTTAAAATTTCTTGGCACCACTTGTAGGTTAATGACATCAAGGCTCTCTAAAAAATCCCATAATATGTGTGTATAATCTTTCAACAACTTGTTCTTCATCACACATATGGCGTGGACTTGGTGAATGACTAATTCAGTGTCTCCAAAGACCTACAATTCCTTGATCTTCCTCTTTTATGTGATCAATGAGACCATGCACTAATGCTTCGTATTATTCCATTATTAGAACATGCAAATTGTAATATATGAGAAAAGAAGAAATTTTCATTTTTTTGGAGAAATGAGCACATCACCCACCACTCCACTTCAAGAACCATCAAAGATCATCTACCACAATCCAGAAATATTTTCCTTCTCTTGTTTGAATGTTGTGGGTATTATAGATTCCTCCTCGAGAATGCAATATTTTTCCGAATAGTTTCAAAGTTCTTGATCTATTCACCATAAGGATAAAAATTATGATCTCTCTTAACCCATTCATCGAGTAACAAATCGACATGGAAAGAGGAATAATCTTTTCATCCGGAATTGAATCTTGTTCATGTTCTTCTTGTATTAGGCAATTTGATTGGATAGGAGTGGGGTCGATGACTTAATATGGTAATAAAATATGGGCTCAAGTTGTATTGTGAGTTGGGTACCATATCCGGTTCTCGAAGCATGTGAGTCCAATCGAGCATAGATAGCCGCCTACTTTAGTAGTGAAGTCTCTAGAAAAATAGATGGCAAACATATGAGGAAATTCAATGAAAGAAATGTCATGGGTTATGGTGAGGCCACAGGTAGGCATGAAGTGTGAACTCAAGCTCTTTCATTATGCATGGGACATTCACAATTTTTCCATCAAGTTGTAAAACTCCCTTAGACACAAGACTGCATTTGAGACCTAGGATATCAATAATTTTCTTGGGCATTATAGAGGTACTATCCCCTAAATCAATCATACAATTATGAACTAGGTATTTACCCATAATTATCGACATGTAAAAGGGTGGGGTTTTGATAGTTTTACTTACTTAATCATCCCTTTCATGAAAAATATGAACCACGACATGATTTTTTTGTATCACTAGATCCATGAAGAGAAAATTACTTGAGGGCCTCACATATGAGATCTCACTATGATGGAATAGCAAGAATATCCAACATTGAGGCGTGGAAATTGGTCCTCTTCATTTTCTCAACAATGTTAAAAGGAAGACCCATGGATTTCTACATCTGCGGCATGCTACCTTATTTTCTCTATTGTGGCGGTATTTTATTTGGCAGTCTTGGTTGAGCAACAACCTCTTTACCTGTTACTTTAATAAGAAGCTCGACGACTTGATTTTTTCACCACGAATTATTTTTCCTCACCCGCGACATTTATTTGATCCGTAGAAGGTGAAGATTGTGACTCCAACATCCTTTTCTTGTATCGTGTATTATCAACAACACTGATTGATGGCATGTTATAATTTTTGTCATTTGGTTGACCGAAAAAATCCTCAACTTCAAAGAACATAATATTTGCATCACCATTGGTTTCTTGGCTTGCTTCTGCGATTGGATTTGGTGCCTCTAGTAACAGCTTCTATTGATTGGAAGATCCTTGTACCATGTATGATTGAAGGTGCATTTCCCTTTCACAACCAAGTTGGTTATGTGGAAGATTACATGGAAAGCACCACTTTGTTTCTTGTGCCATATTGTTTTGCACATGAAATTGTTAGAATCGAGGATTGTAATAAATACAAATTTAATCAACTTACATATTACATATTACATAATGTTATAATAAATATTTAAATAAAGATTACATCATAACATAAGTAAATAAAGAAATACTTACAGGAAATTAATAACATAGGTGACACAATATTTATAGTGGAAAACCCCAATAGGGTAAAAACCACTTTGAAAATAACCTTTTACTTTACATAACTTATTTTACATCTAGTAAGATCACCTCCTCCTTTGAAACCCTATTTACCAAGGGTAAAACCAAATCACTTGATTTGCACACCTTTAATATATTTCGAATATATCAAATGAGGACCTAAAGTCCTTTTTATATAAGGTGATCGGATATGTCTCCCGACCCACATTTTCATCCTAAAATGGTTGACACATACACCTAGGTTTATAATATTGAATATTAGAAATATAATCATTTCATGATATTAAATATTTAACCTAAAGTATATACCTAAGTTAACATATTTAATAATAGAAATATAAATATTTCATATTATTAAATATTAACCTATATATTAGTGATGGACCCATATACATTAAGGGTTGGCAAGACCAATTAATCATTATGTTTCAACACTCCTCTGTAATGTTAAGTGGGATAACATAACATATGCCAATAGATTCCGTGGTATACTACAGGATTTACAATCCTTAAACCATAAAGGTTTTAGGCTAGCATATCGGTTGAATGAATTATAACACCTTCATCATACTCAATTTACCTTTTGGTACAAAAGGATTTGGAATCCCAAAGATCATCCCATGATCAGTGGCTAAGTATGATTTGTGAGTTTTACATGTTCTCATAGGCTCTCATAAAAGGATATTTGATGCAAGCATATAAGAGCCTTTTACAACGAAGGACCTCCTTAACAATATGCTTGAACTAGATGTTAACCAATAAAATCAATAGCACTAAAGAGTTTACTGAAGACCACCTTTAAGATCTTTCTACACTTCTTTCTAAAAAAGATTTGAGGAGGTATACATGCTCGAAGGTCTTTTTACACTTACCCAAAGGTTTTTTTACACTTGCCCGAAGGTTTTTTTTACACTTTCCGAAGGTCTTTTACAAATTCTGAAGGTATTTTTACAAAAACCAAGTTCCATTAGGAGGTGACATTGTCATGCACACTCCCCCTCAATGACAACTCCGACAATCCAAGCTTTTCACGAAAGTGAAAAACTTTGCAGCACTCAAGGACTTTGTGAAGATGTTAGCAACCTGCTCTTCAGTCAACATGAACTTGAGATTTATCTCATCACTTTGCACCTTCTCACGGGTGAAGCGTATATGTATCTCAATGTTCTTCATCCTCTGATGTTGAACTAGATTCTTAATCAAGAGTAATACAACTCTAACCACCACATAAAAGAGAAATACTTCCTTTAGCTTCCATGTGTATCTCTACCAACAGTTGTTGTAGCCACATGACTTATTTACTTCTTCCATTGTACTTCTCTACCTCAGTAGAAGAAATGAAGACTATTGATTGTATTTGTTGTTCTAAGTAATGGTTCCTACACCAAAAAACTTGAACATATATCCAAAGTATATTTTATAACACAACATCAGTATGGTTAGAATCACAAAATCCATATAAGATAGCATTTTCATTCTTATTATAATACAACCCATAATTAATTGTTCCTTTCAAATATCTATTTTTTTTTGCAATATTCCAATGATCTCTAAAAAAGGTTCCTACATAAACCTTGAAGTAATTCCTACTATATAGGAAATATCTAATCTAGTTATAGTTAGATAAATCAAACTATCAACTAACAACGTATATAAAATAGGATCAACCTTTTTCATATGCAGATTTAAGATCAATATTTATTCCAACTTCCATTGAAGTAGAAAATGGTTTACAATCAATCATAAGAAACTTTTTCAATACAATGGTTGCATATTGTATTTTGAAAAATAACAATAGAATGAAATACAATCATAAAAATAACATGATGTGAGAGACCTAACTCATTCATTTCAAAGTACTGCTTCAATTTCTCTTTAATCCTATGAATTAAATCAGAATTGTCACTAGACATAAGCAAATCATCAACATATATACATATAATGATAATATGTGAGCCTTATTGCTTAATGAATATATCATTGTTAGAATAACAATTAACAAAACCTAACAATTTAAAGAAGGAAACAATTTTCACATACCAAGCTCTAAGAGCTTGTTTTAAACCATACAAGGATTTCTCAACTTACAAACATAGTTTTCTTTACCAGTTTCTTCAAATCCTTTAGGTTGAAACATGTAAATTTCTTCTTTTAAATCACAATTCAAAAAAATATTTTTCTTATCCATTTGGTAGATTTCCCACCCAAATTGAGTGGAAATTACAAATAAGGCCCTAACAGTACTCATTTTAGCTACAGGAAATGTCTCAACATAATCAATACTAGGTTTCTAAGTGAAACCTCTAGCAACAAGTCTAGTTTTATGTTTGTTAATACTACCATCAGTATTATATTTTACTTTGTATATCCACCTAGACCCTATAATACTTCACGGCTCAGGTTCATACAAGGTAATTAATGCATGGTACATATGATGGCTTCTGGTCATTTTCTAAGGTTAATAGGATTTGAAATTTCTAACATAGATTGAGCCCAATTTAATTTCTTATCTAGGAAAATAAGAGTTTCATAAACATCTATAACATCAAAACATCATCATGACCATTTACTAAATCAGAATCAAAACCATCATTTAGAAACATTTAATGAAGTAACTTCAAGAGAAGAAGACAACACATGTAAACCTTTCACTATATTATATCTATACATTTCATATAAGCTTTGATAATTAACATGTCCTAACCTTTCATGCCATAGTTTTGAATTATTCAAACTCTAAGATATAAAATAAGATGCAGAAGAGAAATCATCAAAAATATATAGACCATTTCTTTAAATTCCTTCAGCTATTATACTCTCATTACTATCCTTGATATACCAAGTATCCTTCATGCATGGATTCTAGTTGTGTTCATACCTCTTTCGTATGTTTGATATTACCAATGTGTAGAAGGTACTCATCATTCACATTGCGTAAAATCATAGAAATAGCCTCCTACATTTGTTGTAAGAATGTATTCATGTTATCTACAGTTGTTTGACGATCGATTGATGGGAGCAACCTCAGATCTAGAAACAATCATCTAGAGTTTCCTCACCATAAATTATGTTTTGACCCAAATGTTGTAGTTGGTTTCATTCAGGATCTGGGTTTTGTCATGTGGTGTGCTTTGTGAAATGTGGGTGGCTATATTAATGTTTGGCCGAGTCATGTGGTGTGCTTTGTGACTGCCGAGATATGTGGGAATGTGGTCTCACCAAGATTCGACCATAAACATTACAAATTGAAATTGTATAGCGATATGGTGAATAATATAAAATTTGACCATATAAGACTATGATATTCAAAATGAAATATGACTAAGTGGTGACAAGCCACATGGTGGCTTGTGGACCCACCATGTCGGCGATAATACCATAGTCCACATAGCGGTCGGGCTCCCCTCCGTAACAAAAATTGATCCTCTTAAATTAAATAAATAAAAACATAATTAAAAAAGTATTATTATTTTGCGAGGAGCATAAGCATAACAACTTCAAATTTTTGAAAAAAATAATGTTGACAAAAATTCGCAACTTAAATTTGATATCTAAATGACTATCATAATGGCTTATTTTGGTCTACCATGACGGTCATTTGATCGTCAATGTTAACACAGTGAAAGTTTTCTAAAATCTACGAGCTTAAATTTGACATCTAAATGATCATCATATTGTCTTATGTTTGGTCTACCATGATGGTCATTTGACTGTCAAATTTAATGAAGCTAAAACTTGTTGTGTATTTCATGTGAAATTTCAAAAAAATTCTTCGTATAATATTAGGGAGGTTATATTTTAACACATTATAATAACCTATTATAATTTATAATGTAAAAATCTATATATTTTTTTATTAAAAAAGGTATATAGTTTATAGAATGAAAATAAAAAACAACATATAGTTTATAAAAATTATAAACTATAGTCTATTTTTTTATAAAAAATATATAGCCCTTATTAAAGGGGTTTAAAGGATATAGACCAAGTTAAAAGAATTTTACCAAGTGCAAGTAGATTTATAAGAGTATAGATTAACCTGCATATTTTACAGAGGGGACAAGTAATTTCACCCGACCAATGAAATAAATTGAAATTCCTATTTTCATGAACCTTGTCTCCTCCCTTCATTTACTCTTAATTTTACCCTGCACACATTTAAAACTATGGAAAGATTGCAAAATATTTTATATAATTCCTGCAAGCTAAAAACTTTAAAACTTTTATGTGGCTATAACTACCAATATTTTAATAAATATTTACCACACTTCACGTGGGCCACCAATAAACTAGATTTTTTTTTAAAAAAATTCTCCATTTATACCTAAGAATTTCACATTTATACCTGAGATATTATCTCATTTTATTCTCCACTGCCACTCTTATATAAAAGAAAATCTTTAAATAAGTTTATTTATATAGTTTTTATAAACTATAAGATATAAATGAATGAGGTCGTCCCCTTACATGGATAATATAAATGGTTAGGGACACATGTTAGGTTTTATTTAATAAGTATTAAGATTTAAGAAGTAATCCCTTCATGACCAAGCAATAAACACAAGCCCCCTTCCCAAAAAAAATAAGCACTTAGGTTTTTTTTTAAAACATATATAGACTAAATCTAATAAAATTTATATTTTAAGCGGTTTAGACTAACCATATATATTAAATATGATTCAAACTTAGGTTTCTTTCTTCTTTTTAAAACTATATATGCCTAGATTTATAAGTTAAGTTTAAATATGATTTAAACTTAGGCTTAAAATATGGTCTGTTGACTCTTCCCCCAATCCCATGTAATTTTAATATGGTTTAAGACTTTAATATATAGTTTTTTTAAAAACTATATCAATTTTAATATAATGTTTATATAAGTTATTATATAAACTTTATTCTATATATTTTTAATTTTAAAAAATATAGTTATAGATTAACTATAAACTATAGTTTTTCAAATCAAATTCTTTTAGAGGGGTCCAAAGAACACGGGTATGAATTTACCTTCCGAAATATTTAACCTGCAAACATTTGAAATTATAGAAAACTTGAAAATTATTTTAAAAATGTAAATGAAAGTAAGAATCATATCATATTACATCTCCTCCCAAAAAATACAAAATATTTGATCTTAATTTATTTAATTTATCTGCTCATTACTTATGTTAGAATTTGAAGATTCTAATAAATACAAATTTAATCAACTTACATATTACATAATGTTATAATAAATATTTAAATAAAGATTACATCATAACATAATTAAATAAAGAAATACTTACATGAAATAAATAACACAAATGACACATTATTTATAGTAGAAAACCCCAATAGGGTAAAAACCACTTTGAAAATAACCTTTTAGTTTAGAGAACTTATTTTACATCTAGTAAGATCACCTCATCCTTTCGCAACCCTATTTACCAAGGGTAAAACCAAATCACTTGATTTACACACATTTGATATATTTTTCGAATATATCAAATGAGGACCTAAAATCCTTTTTATATAAGGTGATAGGGTATGTCCCGACCCACATTTTCAACCTAAAATGATTGAAATATACACCTAGGTTTATAATATTTAATATTAAAAATATTATCATTTCATGATAATAAATATTTAACCTAAAGTATATACCTAGGTTAACATATTTAATAATAAAATATAAATATTTCATATTATTAAATATTAACCTATATATTAGTGATGGACCCATATGCATTAAGGGTTGGCGGACCACTTAATAATTATGTTCCAAATGAACTAAAGCCCGACTTAAACTAGGAGAAGGAAGTGTATGTGGAGGAGGGATTGTTGTTAATGGAAGAGGAGCACTTTGAGTCTTCCATATTTTATTATGATGGTTCGTGCATAGTTTTGATTAGGCTGCTGATTTCTTCATGGTTGATATCCATGATTAGAAGATTGTACTTGATTTTGATATTTCTTATAGGACCCGGGTTGTTGTTTTTTTAGGGATATAACTTTGTTTGTCAAATTTCTAATCGAGCATTCATTTTTCATCCTCCTTTTTCTAAGTAGGAGTTTATGATGTGGAAGCAACAGTTATAGATTAGGTGAGGGATAAGAACAATAAAAGGTTGAGAAACTTAACATAGTTCAAGATTCAATGGCATAGGTGGTTTAGGAGCTAATTTCCCAACTTGTATTAAACTATTCCCAAATCGATTGTAATTTCATAAGTAATTGGTAAAGTTGTTCCTCCCATATATTGTATCATAATAGATATATCATAGTTTAGATATTTTTAAAATTAAAGAAAGGAACCTTTTGCACGTGCAAGTCTCACGAGAGAAGGAATTATGTCCCAAGTCCTCTAGAATCTGAAATTGAAATCTGTCATTTGTTCATTAGGTTTTCTCTTGATTGTAGTTAACTGCTCTAAAAGAGATAGGTTGTCTTCTCTTTCTCCAAATTTATTACACAAGGTTGTACACAGTCGATCCCAATTTTGAACCTGTTCTGCCCCTAAGCTTATGAACCATTGTAAAGCTTTTCCTTTAAGTGATGAAGCCAAAAGTTTCACTGCCACATCCATCTCCACAATCTCATGGATAACATGACATTTGCAATATCTTGAATTTGGTCAACTAGAGTGGTTTGGTTTTCTCCAAATGAAGTATGAGATATTCTTCAAGGCCGCTACATGAATAGGATTATAAGCATTCAAGGAAAGTAGACTAATGCATGTGAAGTTTACAAATGGATTTTGAGCTAGAGGCTATTGTTGATGAGCCATTTTAATTGGTCCGAGAACTCTTGATGACTACAAGAAGGGCCTACAAGGTAGAGGTATTGAAAAAGATCGATTTGGAGGAGAGGGAGATCTTTGAATTTTTCTTCCTCTTCTATCTCTTCCTGGGATAGCCTGCAAATACTCAAAGATGCCTTGTCTCTTGTTCTCGACCGTGTTTGTATTCTTCTCATGAATCAAGGACACTTACATCACTAGTACTACTGAAACCAATTGATATTTGAATGGAGATCTCAGATGTGTTATTGCAGAGCCTCCAAAGGATAGTGCTTCACCAAGATACACATCAAAACTTGATAAAACTAGAAATATTAATTTTAATGTCCCATCGAACATGCCAAAACTGTTGGAGCTCAAATATGCACCCGTGCTTGAATCATAGAAAATTCAGGATTTGATACAACATGGGACGGTCTCCAAGTTGTGGGAATCAAACCGAGACACACCTTAGAGAAGGACAAATTTTATACTTACTTCTAATGCTAAACCAATCCTAGGAATTGAAATGCAACTATCTAGCTCTACTTTAAATTTCAAGGGACCACGGTGAGAAGGAGATTCATAAAACATAAACCTAAACTAGATAAGGGGATAACATGAAAATAAGGGGATGAATACTTAAGAAAGAGAGAAAATGGAAGAAAATGATGATGAAGAGGGCCAAAGCAAAAGCCACAGATCAAAATCACCTCCAAATTTCCACCTTCACGATGCACAATAGACATAGACATCTAAAATAACACATACAACACACCTACGAATGAATGAGAGGCAAGAGAGTGCAATAAAACAATAGCTAAGGCCAAAATGAGCCACAAAACCAAATATTTTATTGCTTTAAGATAATGCACATATCATCACCATAGAGGAGGAAGATGAAAATATTTACGAAACATAGTCCAAGGCATGCGAATCTTAGAACATTTGTGCAGGTAATAAAAATGATGCCCCCATGTTCTCAAAGTATCCAACATTGAAATTGGGCATCACTTTACAATATATATAAAAAATGGAAGGAGAAGAAGAAAAAAGAGAGATAAATTTTAAATTTCCCTTCCACCAGCCAACCACCTTCATTTAATTTTTTGAAACAATCGATTATCTCTGCAAATTTTCCTCCCCACGCCATTTCATTTTTAAAGAAGGAATGACACCCATACTGTATTTAATTCTTGTAGTTAGGCCGACTAGAATAGACCCTTTGTGTGTTGGAGACGTCACCCCTTTGCTTCACCCACCTACCCGATTCAAAAAAATTGATCTTATTCCATGAAGGAGGATAAGATTTCTTCAATAATATCATATTTACAAAGATATGATCATCGATTCTATAGTAATATAAATTTCAATTCTCCACGAAAAACTATTGTTTTCTTTGTTACATGGTTTTTATGTTTTAACTCGCACGGATTTTGACCTCCCGGCTTTGTCTTCCTCATTTCGTGGCTCCATTATCTCTTCTATTTGGCCCGCGGTCTATTCACTTGTTACATGAGTTTTATCAACATCCTGAAATTCTTTCCCTCAATCCGTGGTCTACTTGATTTTCTTTTATCCATGGATTTGCTTCGGTCAATCATGACTTTCCGAGAACATCTGCGGCCTCTTTCACCGGTCCTTTGTGGTACAACCAGACCTTGGTGGTCCTCATTTTCCCACAAATTTGTGGATTCATTAGAGCACACCATTTACTACATGGTAATCACTCCTTAGTCACGAAACACTTAAACTTTTCTTCGGTCTTTATTCCAAGTCCATGATGAACAAGTTGTTATATTTTTGCAAGGGTGCAAAAATAGACAACATGATCCTTATTGCCATCAAATTTGTTAAAAGTGGGAAATTTAAAATGTAGTGGATAGGGATTATGTGGTAAAATGTGGTGGATAGTATCATTGAAAATAGTGTGATAATTCAATGTGGGTGGAAGACCCCAAGTGTTGAGACTGAGCTTAGCAATACGATCAAAGAGATGTTGGTGAAGAAAATTGGGGTGAGAATGAACACGGAGATGACTAGAAGTAATGAGGAATGACACCCACACCAAAGACTAGGACTATGAAAGATGAGTAGAAAAATTCAAAAATGATATGACCAAAAATCGCAGGATTTCATAGTTACGATTGTCTCTCGGAAAAAATGGGTGGCTTAAAATCACAACACATACCATAATAGTTGCTACTAATCTGGGAAAATATAACACATAATAATAGTTAGAAATAGGTATGGTAGTGTTAGAAGAGTCTTTCAAAAACATAAACAGGTCAATATATGTACGACTCAGAGATAGTGGAAATTTCTAGTGATGTGTTTTTATAAATGTGGTGATGTTGTTTTATTTGTCTTGAGTTGAATATGGGCCCAATTTGTTTAGGCGCATATGGAGGGATATATCTCTAATTGCCAAATGTTATTTGAACGAGTATCATACAAGATAAAATTTCCAATGACATACTTTACTTTACCCCCTTTGATCAATCAATATGGGGTCGTTACCATAGAAAATATTGGCTCTACCTCACGAGGTGAAACTAGTCAATTAGGTTGGGTGTTGGCCCTTTTCACCGGCGAGTCCTCTCCATGTGTCATCTACATTTGGGTTTCTATGGTACTCCTCATATAAAGTTTTAGGGATAATTCCCAAGTGCTTAATTTTTATGGTGGATTTTGGTTCATTTACTATACAAATAAAAAATCACCAAAACTTGAAATAAGCAAGGTTTAATGATACGTGCGTCGACTATGTCGATGATGTAAGAATGCAAAAAATGAAAGAAGTGTTAGCATGTGGATGTTGAGTTTTCATTGATTTAAAATGCATATTAATGATAAAGCAAGATTTATGAGGGCTAGAGGGAGGTTGGAGTGAGTCGGATAATGTAGAATAGGTCAATGGCATGAGAACACCTGAGTAAACATTGACTTCTTAAGGAGACCTGTGACTAACAGAGGCTAAGTGATGATGGGAGAGCATACTAAGATGATGTATTACACATTATATCATGTATATGATGTGGAAACATGGTCTAAAGGATGAATACAAAGTCACCGAGTTGAATTTGTTAGACTAGCTCAGCTCAGGATGTCTAATCCCTAGGCCTAGTTAGCAAAGTAACTGGAATTGTTAAGTAAAGGATTTAAGATGTTGGTGAAGCATGATAAAGGTATAAAACACATTATAAAAAATGTTCAAGGGGCTAAATGGAAAAAATAATTCAAAAGTAGAGATTTTCTTTGTAAACTAGCTCAAATTGGCCTAGTTAAAGGACCCAACATGAGAATATGAAACAAACCAAGCTATATCAAGATAATTCAAGCACAATTTTTTAGGGAAATTGTAAAGAGTCCTAATATGAAGCTAAATGTCAAAAATCAATAGTTAGAGGCATTCTCGGGTCATTTGTATGACCATTCTTTAGGAAAAATAAATTTAGCATGCACAAATGAGATTTTCCAAGAAGTTTCAAGTGCATTTATGATAAAGTAACTATTGGATATCATAGAGGAGGAAGTCATGAAGGTGTGGACCCGAGGAGGAGTTTTGTGCAAGATATTGAATTTTTACCAAAACTTGGTTAAGTAAGGTATGCTAAACTACCACTCTGACTTATTAACATTCAAGTTAAATTGTTGAGCCTCCTTTAGATAAACCATATGAGAAATTTTGGAAGAGAAAAAGATAAAATTATGCTATAAAATTATGAGGCCAAATGAATGAGAAATAAGAAAGTTCTATTCATTTTTGTGGCATTGTCTGAAACCCTCCTAAACCCAATTGAAATCAGTATGGAGAAAAATGACATGTTATGCCTCCAAATGAAATTATTTTTATTATTTCATGAACCTAAGAATGTAGATAATTCATTAGATTATCTTTTCATTGTGGTTTTATCTCATGACTCATGGTGGAGCCTACAAGAAATCAACTATTTTTGAAGAATTCGGTGTACAAACAAAGTTTGCAAAGTAATATATGCTAAAAATTTCTTAAAGGATGTTGGAGATTTTTAATTGATGTTCATGAAGTAATTTGGGTTAGTAATTTGGATAATAGTGATGGTATAGGTGTGTTTTCAGTCCTACTACTTGAGAATGCTATGAAGGCAAAAACCAATCTTTGTGTCTGAAAGGTAAATGAGTTTTTCTCCTTAAAATCCTTGCAAATGATGGTTTAAAAGTGAAGTATAGGTCCTTTGAAAAGTTTTTCATGCATTGGTTGAGCATGAAAGTTAAATTGAAGTGTTTGAAGTCATGCAAATCAAGACTAGTTTTTGGGTGTTTTGAAACCATTTTTGTATGTCTCTGAAATGCAAGAGTATTTGGCCTATATAGCTTGAGATGAAGCTTGATGTTAGCATGATGAGTTGAATAAGGATGATTAATCTCTATAAAAGTGATTTAGAAGCCATGAATGTGTGTTTGAGTGCATGAAAATTCTCACTTATCCGAGGATTTTTTTTTGAGTTTGAATCCCTATGAGTTGCATGATCAAATCTGCATATTATTTCTTATATGAGAGTTTTGAAGCTCCTTCATGCATATGAAGGTTTTCTACACATCCTAGTACATCATCTAGATGATTATGAATGTGTTTAAGGTGCATGCATATTTGTGAGAATATTAAATCCTTGACTATAAATATTCGATCCTCCATGACCAAGTTTGGAGCTCCTAATGAAAGGTGAAGGAGAAATGGCAAGTGAAGAAGTGTTGTAAGGAGTCATAAAGTTAAATGAGAAGTTATGTAACGTGATCACTTTCTTGTGCCACTTTTGCATGGTTAGAATTTGCTAGAAGACAAAACTGATTTAGCGGTTAGAAATTAGTTGGTGTATAGATCTCTGTCATGGAATCTTTGCATTTGTAATTGAATGTCATAATGTTAAGACATGTCTCCTTGCTCTCCACAGGTACACGAAGAGTAATAACTACACATGAAATGAGTTTTCATCTAACCTATTGAAAGTTTAATCATTGCTAAGTTGAAAATTAGTCTTCTTATACGATCGAAAAGTCACATAAGTTATATAGGTAAGATGTGGAAGTGTGAAAGTCGGGTTAGAAAATAATTGTCTTATATATGAAAGGTATCTATACATGTTTTTGTTGTTGAAAAAAATCATAAAGGGTGTGTTGTCAAAGAGAGAGAGAGAGAGAGAGAGAAGAGAGAGAGAGAGAGTAGACACAAAATCACGCACTTTAAGTCAATATTTAGTTCCAAATCTCATACTACTATTCATATGGTTTTCAAGTGGAAAGAGTAATAATTAAACCATGTCTTTGGCCATTTTGCATTGCTTGTTATCGTATTTTATATCTTACAACTCTACTTGCCTAGTCTATGTTGTAATTTTCCATTTTTCCTATTTATGACTGAGGTGCCCAACCGGGACTAAGGTGCCCCAGTGCCCGGTGCCCTCTCGGGGCGCCCGATTCTCTTTGCACTTTACTCTCACCTTTTGGGCACTTTATAGTCATTTGAGATTTTTATCTTATTAGTGGTCGGCCTTTTCGGAGGTAATTATGAAATTAAAGCAAGAAACTCTATACATATAAAGTTATATGACCATAATGAGGGACCAAGTGATTAAATAAAATGAAGTTTCCTAAATGGGGGTATTTAGGGTTCTAGTGTTAATGTAAATAGGAGGACTGAAATGTTGTAATAAAGAGGCTAAATAGTAATTAATAACAAAAAAATAATATGCTAAAGTGATGTAAAACAATTGCATGATTTGATCTAATGGAAATAAAACCCTAGAATGTAAGAGGGGAGTAAGGAAAATATTCAACTAATAACATGGGACTGTCAAAGATTTGGAACTGGAACTCGGCAGTGAAGACAAACACTTAGGGGCCTTACAGAGGGTAGATTTGGACTGTCTAAAGTGACACAGCACCGGGAGTGTACCGAGGCACCCCGGGGCACCCTGTTTCTATAGTCTAGGAACTCAAAACAACATAAATGTTCAAAACCCTAATTTGGAATAGCCGCTAAGTGTCTTTGAATACTCTATGTCTGTCACATTGGATTCGCTAGATGAACTAGCTTACACCCTTCACAAGAAGAATAAAAATGGGTTAGACTGAATTTAGCTACCAAACCGGTGGACTTATCTCTCGAGTGTTGCACTATATTAGAGACCTTGATGTAGTTTTGTTGAGTGTGTGTATGTTGTACCCTAGGTGCTCTCGTGTCAGTTATATTTTGTGAAATAGTGAGCTATGATAGCTATAGAAGATGTAGATAGTAGAGTAGAATGAATAGAATCCCTCCTCCTCTAAGAATGTGTGTGATGCAAACTTTCCTAGCTTGAATGTATGGTGCTATGTGGATGTAAGTGGTGTAATGGATACATCCCTAGATGGAGTGATAATAGTGATATGATGCAATGACCTAGGACCCTCATTATGGTCTTATAATATTTCTATTTATAGGGATCTCAAGTTTAATTTTGTAATTAATCCCGATAAGGAGGTATGAGAAGAAGATAAAGATGACGAATGGCTAGAAGTGAACCAAAAAGGAGTGAAAGATGTTATGCATAGACCGAGGTACCCCAATACGGCCGGGGTGCCTCGCTTTAAGGCTAGAAACTTGGGAAAGTTAGAAAATGGGGTGATAAGTATCAAGAAATATGCGGGAAAGATGAAATAAGAGATAAAAAAGGTGGGATTAATTAGTACTTTGTACACTTGAGAACCTTCTAAATAGTAGTATAAGACTAGGCTAAATATTGTCTAATGTGTAATATTTGTGTCTACATTTTCCCCCACTTTATGTTGGTGAGCGAACAGCTTAGTAACATAAAGTAGATAGAAAATCATACTTGATGTCCGTGCAGAGTGTAGAATAAAATCCATTGATGGAATAGAAGCGTGGAATGAAAAAAAGAAATAAAATGTGGAGTGGATTCTAAAGATGAAAAATATGTAAAAGGTGATGAGAGTGAACCTAGGGAAAAATGCGTGTGTAGATGTTGTAGGTGTGTGGTGTACTTGCATAGTTAGTATGGAAAGTACCATCACAGTGTGTTATTGCCCCCAATTTGACTACTTGTTTCTCATACGATGGACTTGTAAGGAGAAAATGATCAAGTAGTCAAATATGTATGTATGTAAAAACGTTGTGTAAAGTATGCAAATGTAAATTACGCTAGAATAGAAAGTGTAAATGGAAAAATGGAACATGTGCACCTAATCCATGTTGAGAAAAAGGGTGTAGAAGGATATCCTATAATGTCATAATTTTTTTGGGTGATCTCACACCACCTTGGCTGAAGAAGTGTAGGGAGGAAATGCTCGGTGTCCTCCAACTCTAACCACTTATGCTGAATTTTTTTGAAGAGATATTTATACTGCGTTGGTTTTTTGGGAGATCCTACACCACTAGACAAAGAAGTTTAGGAGGGCACCCATTGTAACCTTTGAGCCTCGTGACCACTCTATAGAATTTCGAAGGACACCATGTCTTGTTAAGTCCATTATGTATGGAGTTTATAGACTGGTTTGAATTCACTCATTGTGTGTGAAACGATGTACATACGTTATGTTAGTATAAAACCTCAATGATTCTCCCTCTTTGGGGGCACATGTGATGACCCTAGAAGGAGAATGCGGCCCCAAAAAAGGACCAACTGCAGTCTGACCTTGTAACCAACTCAACCCTATAGGGGGGAAAGGAAAGTGTTTGGTAGAGACCAAGGCACGCATAAAATGGGATGACTAGCCAATACAAGTGTTATTCGAACACATGCATGCGAGATAGGTGTAAAAGACACATAATATGTAGAAACACTACCATGTATAGTAGTGTAAATATGTAAGAAAAAAAACAAACCACACAAAGTGGGTTTTAAATATGGGACATCACTCACAATGTCTCAAGACACGCAAGGCCATCATGGCTGCAAACAAGACAAGTGTGTGCAGACAAGAAATGGGAAAATCCTGCAAACAATGGCAAACAATGTAGAAAAGTAAATACAAACATGTAGTCAAGGAAAACATGTAGTCCTGCCAAATGAGTGTTGTACATGGACCACCCATTAGCATGTTAGAGTGAAAACTAATATGTAAAAACGTGTATGAACCAAAGTAGTATAAGATGCTAAGTACAAAATTAAACAATAACACATGTATGAGATGAATGTGGATGCCCCCAATGACCAATATAGTAAGGGTAGAAGGAAAATATCCATGTCACCTATAAATTTCATGTATCTGCAATCACACTAGAAAAAGGCATGAATGTGCATGTGTGTATGGTAAGGACATATAGGAAAGAAAGCTAACATGTGTAATAGAATGAGCATGAAAAACACTAGTAAGCAAAATTAAATGCTACCAAGACAATGCAATATGTTGTGGATGGATAAAATTGAATGCAAGATGGAATGATAGGAGCAACATGCCCCCAAAGTGTATGGAAGTGTATGTAGTGAGGTTAATGTTTTTCCCCTTAGTAGTCAATAATGAACAACAAACGAGAGTGCATATCTAGGAAATGGTCTAGTAATGTTGGTTGTGTCTAGCGCATGTTGATGAGTGTGTATGTGTAGTGGTGATAAAATGTGACATGGGGAGAAGATGTGTATGGAATGTATAGTGTAAGCCTATACTACAATTTTTTTGAATAGATGAGTGATGATTTATCCCTAAACACATATCACTATAAGATGAATGGAGGGGAATGCATTATATAGAAAGGTGTGAATGGACCCTATATAGCATAAATATAGACCATGACTTGTAAGAGGTGTGAGTGATGACTTATCCCTAAGCGTATATCACTACATGATGAAAGAATGGAAGATGGCGTATACCACTATGTGATGAATAAGGCAAGGGTGGTGATTTAGCCTAAAGCGTATACCACTAATGGATGAGTAGGAGAAATGATGATGTGGTAGAATGACTTAGAAGAGGATGATAGAATAGGTGATGATCGTATGTAAGAGGATAATGTAGAATGGGGAAAGGAGTGGTGATTTAACCTAAGGTGTATACCACTATATGAGATGATGAATAGTATGGATAACGATATAGCCTAGAGTGTTGGTCACTAGTATGATGGATGTGGTATGATGACATGTTGTATGTATGTAAAGTCCATTTGATTGGTAAACCCTCAGCGGTCGAGTATGGACCGAGGAACTAGAGTACTTCATAGGGTGGTGGGTCAGTGCATAGAACAATGTAGTGTAGAAGACCAAGGTATGTGAATGTGTGGTGTAGGTAATGTAATAAATGCATAGGTAAAAGTAGAATGCGTAAATGATGATGGATATAAATAGACCTAAGTATAAGGAAATCTAGTGTAGCATGTAGAATATGTAAGATGTATGAATGCAATGTGGGTGTGTAGGATGTATATGTAATGTAGGAGATATGATGATAGGTGTAGGTATAAAAGGTGAGGGTACAAGATAAAGCTAGACTCATATACAACATGACCTAGCATAAATGTAGAATGAGAGGATGGAATGCAAAACTAGGTTCATATACGATGATGACTAGTGTAGTGTATGCTATGGAGATATAATGTAGGATGATAAAATGTAAATTTATAGGTCTTGTGGTGTAGTGTGTGGGGTTCAGTGTAATGGTAATCCCTCACAGTCCAAAGGTGAACATAAGCATTAGGGTACATCATCGGGTAAAAGGGTGTGATACTAGATGATGGAAATGTTGATATGCGAGGGAAGGAAAAATGTATGGGTGTGAGGGGTATTAATGTGAAAGTGTGAGAGGAGGGGTGGGGTTTTTCTAATGGATATATGCCCCCAACTCGGTGGAAAGAGGAATTAAAAATGAGGGCGAGGGATGGATGTCCATTAACTCGTACATGAGAGGAGGATGATGGAGAAGGATGCTCTAATAATGGTGGTATATAATATAAACGTTGTGTAGGAGAATGAAGTTGATATACAGTGAGGGGTGTATGTAAGATGAATGTCGAGGCATATTAAAATGCATAGATGTTGAGCAGAAAAAAATTTCTCTAAGGAGAAGACACACAAAGGATGCATGTGCAGGAATAAGGTGCATTTGAAGGTGTGGGAAGATAGGAAAGGAAACACGTGCAGAACACTTTGGCTTGGGACTTAGCCATTTTTGTGGATAAGGGATATTTTTGGAGATAATGTGTAGAGAACACATAGAGATGAAGACTTGTGCGACATGCAATGGTATTTTGGGAATAAACGGTTATTAAGTGCCATGCATAGTTTAAGCTAATAATAGGATTTCTTCTTAGAGTTAACTATAGGAAATCTATTATTAGAACACTTGCATGTATGCATACTATTGTAAAGGTGCATGGCTATTATCAACATGTGACCTATTTTGAGAAGTGCATGGGAGGTGAAGGGAAATTCCCCACCTCTATAAATATGTAGTGAACTATGTAGTTTAGAGAGAGTGAGTTATTGTAGAGTTATGTTGCTGAACTTAATGCGCACATGACTCATGGAGATACTTTATAGTGTAAGAATATTCTATGTTTTACAATGTTTAATGTAATGGAGTATATTGGTTGGATAATGGTGTTGAACATAACTGAATCTGGTTCATGTATGGTTAATATTATTATAGTTTAATTCATGATTATCTAAGGTATAGATCCTGGGTTTTTATGCACTATGAAATGTTTATGTTTGGTTATGGATCTAAATATGTATTATCATCATCACACTAACATCCTACATAAGTAAATCTAAAGAGGGCTTGTTGCCTTTGCGTGCTTCAGGTGAGCACTCAGCTCAAGTTGAGTGATGTGCTAGCACGCCTAGGTTTTCTATAGTAGATTCTAGGCTACATCATTGGTTCCATTGTCGAGACCTATTTTTCAGTTGTTTTCAGGATGTTTCGTGATGAAGATGTACCGGTTGACCCTATAAAGTGTGAGGAGTGGATAATAGATCTGGAAGAAGAGTACGCTTGGAGGTTCAACACTAGATCTGAGTTTGACACACGCACATGGGTGAATTAAAACTTGTACAACTATTTATATGGGAGTTTATTTGCTATCTTTTCGATAGAGGTTTATGAGTGGCTGATTATTTATAC
Source organism: Taxus wallichiana var. yunnanensis (assembly GCA_018340775.1). NCBI lineage: Eukaryota > Viridiplantae > Streptophyta > Pinopsida > Cupressales > Taxaceae > Taxus > Taxus wallichiana. The sequence goes on along the minus strand of CM031238.1, from coordinate 58,261,380 downwards.
ATCTAAAATGAATTGGAGGTATCACACACTTATTTGGATGCAGGAAGAATTTTAGGCCCTCTATGATGCTAATTTTATTTGGATGCTTTGTGGACACTTGGTTCGGTGGTGTTCGAATAAATATATTTTAGAGTACTCAATTTCTACTTACTCTTTCCTGAGGTAGCTAAGTTCCAGTTTTACGTTATCCTAGGGGAACCTATCTGCAAGGAATTCCATTGGTGATCAAAATCTTGATGGTAACCATAAACTTGGAAGAAAATATGATGGCTAGCTAAACCCTACCACACGCGGGGGGGGGGATAGGTTTGGTGAAGGATAGTGGACCTAGTGGCGAGAGAGAGAAAAAGAGAAGAAAGACACCTTAAGTACAATGAGGCACATGAGAGGGAGATAGAGAAGCAACATGATATTGCAGAATGAATGGCATTGAGGAGAGAGATGGCTTATGAAGGATTTAGAGAGTCACACAGAAGGCATGGAGCCAAAGATCTAGAAATCCCCATTTGGGAAACACATGACAGGAACCCTCCTTGGCCTCATATGGGAGTGTGCCAATAGAGATGACATGGGATGCGGACACACATCGAATCTACCTGGAAACCTATCCCTTGCACTTGGTTTTCCAATATCTAGTACAACTAGTAGTCAACAAGTTATTTGGGGAGTAGTAGAAAAGGAGTAAATCAAGTAGAAAGTGCATCTATGGCCAGGAAAATGTCTTTTTTATTATTTGGAGGTACCTTTTCAAGTGCATCATCGACACAAAACTTAAGCATGTAGAATTTTGGACTCACTTTGGGAGTAGTACCACCAGACCTATCGTAGGAGTTATTTTAGTACCACTTTGTTGGGACACAGGGCAATACATCCACTGGTCCACTTCCGGCTATAGGGAGGATCAAGGGGCATAGGTGGCTCTAGTTCTAGTGGATCTGGTGGGTCTAGAGGTAGAGGTAACACAAGAGGTTCTAGATCAGGTGGGCATGGTCCTCACCAACCCCAAAATATTTACATGGAGATGTCACTATGTCTTCCAGAGTATAGGGAATAGAAGATGTTGCTGAGCATGTGCACATGTGTGAGATATGTGGCATAAAAGGGATCACGAAGTTTTGAGCGCAAGGTAAAATTAGTTTGTAACTATGTTGTAGGGACGTGCTCATAGTTGGTACATGAAGTTTGAACCTAATCAAACTTACGTACATTATGTAACATTATGGGAAGCTTTCCTTAAGGGTTTCATATCCCGAGTTAAAAAAGAAGAGTATAAGTGAGCTTAAGGATATTAAGCAGGGAACTACCGAAAGCATTATAAATATGATGTCCATTTCAAAACACTTTTGTCTAAGCTTTCATATGATATCCATGCAAAAGATAACATGCACAAAGTGGTTTTTGTTGGGGTTTGATCACACCATTTGCTTAGGAGGGAAATGCCACATAATACATATATAGATCCACATGAAGCACTTGAAATAACGTTGCATGCTGAGGTAGTTGAAACTATAAACACCGGAGTGAGCCCATTATGGAAGCACAGATTATCGCAGTTATGGTAAAGCAGTTGGAGAAACTATCAACCAATTCAGCACACGAGATGCGTATTGGGATTTGGTGTATAGGTTTTGAAGTGGAAGGGAATACTAAGGATAATTTTCCCCTCGAGTTCAAGTACGTTCATTCATTGTTGCTAGACTATGAGATATGTCATTTAGACCATGATGTCAAGCCGCTGCTCATTATTACAACACGCGATCAGAAAAAATGTATCTTGTTATTGTAAGATTTTCTAGTCCACAACTCACAATACAGAAGACTGCAAGGTTGATTGGTCAGATCCATGATGCCATCGATATTGGTGTGTGACAAACATGAGTATGGATAACTCTAAAAGTAAAAGTGAGCACCATGATCATGATCACACCCAAGGGCACTATGATCGGAATGAGGGATACTTTGAAGGAAGTCGTGGATAGAGGTCGAGGATACCATGGTGGATTTGGGGGCCAAGGCTGTGGTGGTGGATGAGGTGATTTTCCTTGTGGAACATGTTATACATGCAGATCTCTAACCACTACAGGTGTGAATTCCCTCAAAATATTACTTGTTTTTTTGTGGGAAGAATCATAACTATGAGGAATGCCCAAACTTATATGAGCATCTTAACAAGAAACATAAATAGTAGAACAAGGGCACATAGGATGGTTAGGATACAATGCACCATAGAAAATCAATGGATGCCAGAGTTAGCACTGGAACTTGAGGTAGTACCTGTGAAGATTACTACATGCACGTTGAAGTTACGCGCACAGAGAAAATGTTACAATAGAAGCCTACCATTACTAAGGAGGAGGTTTTAGATGCAAGGTATCACAGATCCTACACATTGAAGGAGGTTTATCAGGAAACCATGGAGGTACTCAAAAATATTTAGGGTGAAATACAATGTTTAAAGGAATAGTCGTGAAAGTTGGAACAAAAGAAGGCAACAGAGATAGTCCAATCAAATGTTGATGATTTGAAAGAGGTATGCAAGATGTTGCGCCAGGAGAATATTATTCCTTTACTAGGGAATTGGATAAAGGAAAAACTTAGTGCACAAGTATTGAAAATGGATGACAGATCCATGCATGCTAATCTTCCCCCTCATAGCTTGGATTATGACAAGGAAATCACTCTGAATGTTGTTGTGGATGGGTGGATTTTGAGCAATATATTGATTGACACAGTGTGGAAGTGAATGTGCTTACTTTAGATGCATGGGTGTAGATGGATATACCTCCATTATAGCCATCCTCTAATGTACTGTTTCATGGCTAATGAAGACTAAGGCCACTCTAATCAAGGTTTTAAAGGATGCATCCATTACTATACAAGGGCCAAGTTCACTGGGGACTTTGAGGTTTTAGCACTTGCAGAAGCAGACAACTTCCCAACTCTACTTGGGTGCCCTTGGTGTTATGTAAATAATGTTGATCTATGGTTCAACAAGGGGTATATAAGTTTTGAGAACAAGGAAGAACAATTTATTATCCCTTTGACATATGGGAAATCTGCACCTTATGTTAAACCTTTGAGTGAGGAAGACTTGAACAAAATTTATGTGTGTGTCATTCGAGATCTAGAAGTACTTGAGCCATCTAAGGAGGGAATCCTCCAGTGGGAAGATACATAGTCTATTAGTGATACTACAAGTATTGCTTGTGATAATTGGGTGCATGGCACCTATGAGATGGTTGGGCATGAAGTAAGAATTAAATTTGCATGGAGGAGAAAACCTCGTTGTATTAGGTGGATAGGTAATAACTCTGTACCCGGTACACTGGAGAAGGAGATCCTATAGTATTCATATGTGCCATGGAGGAACAATGGATAGATCAAGTGGAAAGAATAAATATGTTAGTGTATACCCTACACGGGATGACAATGCATTGGTGGATGGTTCACAGGGATAATCTCATAGAATGGAATGAAGTAAGAATTGCTCTAACAACTCGGTTTTTCAAGAGCAATGCGCCTACTAAAATATGCATATATCATGGTAATCAACTTGTTTCAACACCATGTTCAATAGTGTGAGAGACTCTGGATAGAGGGGTAGGAATATTTACCACCTTCACTTTGGGTGCACAAAATTTATTCCACTTTGTAAGGTTACGCACGCACTTGGTATGTTTATGCGGAACTGCATAGGGAGACTGGAAATTGGCAAGACTTGATTGGAGGAATGTCTAGACTTTTGACTACTTCTCTACTAAACCTCGGTGAGAGAGGCATTATGGGTTATGGAACACTTGACTATGGGAGACAATACAAAGGCTAAAGAACTCATTCAAGAGTTATTTGGTGAGGAAGAACTAGGAGCGCATTTTGATGAAATAGATGAGACAAATGTCGAACTACTTAAGTGTGCTTGCTTTGAGAAGGAGAAAGGAAAGATGGTCTACATAGTGGATGATGAAGAAGTATAATATTTGGACATAGATCATTTAACAGGTACACACGAGGTCTTAGACAATGTGAATAAAAATGTGTGTGCCTATCATGAACCTATAAAGACCAAGAAAGTGAACATTGGCATGGATGTTGAACCTAAGGAGGCCATAATTGGAGATTATTGGTCTAATTCTGAAGTGACAAAGATAATTGAGTTACTACGTGATTTCAGGACTTATTTCCTAGGGGATACCATGAGTTAAAGGGGGTGCATGAGTCATTAGGTGAGATGAAGATTAAGCTAAAGGAAGGAGCATGCCCGGTTAGGAAGAGACCTTACAAGATGAACCCTAACATGTGCGTAAAAGTTAAAGAAGAAATTGAAAAAATGCTGAAATCTGGCATCATTAAGCCCCTAGAAGAATCAGAGTGGGTTAGCCCCATGGTAATCAATATAAATAAAGATGGTTGGATTAGGATTTGTGTGGATTACAGGGAGCTGAATTCTACATGTGTGATTGATCCTTTTCCTATGCCTTTCACTAAGGAAATATTAGAAGGCATTGCATGGCATGAAGTTTACTCTTTTACAGATGGATTCTTTGGGTATCATTAGGTAAGAATTGTATAGGAGGATCAAGATAAGAAAACTTTCACCATTGAATGGGGAAGTTTTGCATATACGGTGATGCCCTTTGGTTTGAAGAATGCACTGCTATATTTTCACGCATAGTTGTTCAAGCATTATAGGATTTTATTCACAAATTATTGTAGGTTTACTTGGATGATTGGACGATATATATGGGCTTGTTAAAGGATCATTGTGACAACTTGCGCTTAATGTTTGAAAGATTTAGATAGTTAAAATATCTTTAAATATCAAGAAGTGCGTGTTTGCTACACCTTTTGGAACTCTGCTAGGGCATATCATCTACAAGGAAAGTTTGTTAGTAGATCCAACTAAGGTTGTAGTTATTGTAGGCATAGAGGAGCCTATTAGTCAGAGTGAGGTGTGGGATTCTTGGGCCATACAGGTATTACAAAAAAATTTATCAAAGGATATGCAAATATTGTCATGCCCCTGGAGGAGTTACTAAAGGGAAAAGTGACATTCTATTGGGGAGAAGCGCATTTGAGGCATCAAGGAGAGACTTACTACAATGTCTATTTTGTGTTTTCCCTCATGGAGCCAACCATTTCACGTATATGTGGACACCTCTGGCATGACCATTGGTGCAGTGTTAGCTCATCCTGGAGAAGGTATTATAGATCATCCTATCTACTTTGCTAGTAGAAAGTTGACTCATGTAGAAAAAAATTATACAACTACAGAGCGCGAGGCCTTTTTCGATGATCTATACGTGCTGCATAAGTTTAGACAATACTTATTAGCAACACCTTTTTTATTTTATACAGATCACATGGCACTAAAATACTTGGTAAATAAGCTCATTTTACAGGGGCACATATGTCAATGGGTTCTCTTATTCCAAGAATTTGACTTTATAGTCATGGTAAAACCAAGTAAAAGTAATTTTGGCCCAGACCACTTATCAAGAATTCAATCAAGAGAGGATGTGCAAACAATTGAAGATACAATTTCGAATGCACAGTTGTACATGTTACATCACACACCTTCAAAATTGGAGGATATTGTTGTATTTTATGCATAGGTATGGTACCAGAAGGAATGAAAGCCTTAGAGAAGAAATAACTTGCAACTTGCACCGCACCCTTCATGTTGGTCATTCATGACTTATAAAAACTAGGATGAGATGAAGTATTGCATCAATGCAGCGTATTAGTAACATGAGTGCATAGATATCATGGAAGAGGCTCTTGATGGTATTAGTAGGTGGGCATTATGTAGGTGACGCCACCACGTGCAAGATTCTACTCATTGTATTATGGTGGGAGACCCTATACAAGGATTGTAAAGAGTATTGTAAGGCATGTGATCACTATCAGCGCCTTGGAAAACCTGGACAAAGAGATGAAATTTCGTTGAGGCCTATTACTAGTGCAGAGCCATTTGAAAAATGGGCAATAGACTTTGTGGGTCCTATTTCCCCAGCCGCATGTAGAACTAGATCACGCTACATCATCACTTGTATAGATTATCTTACATGATGGGAAGAAGAAACACCTACAAAGGATTGTAAATCAGCAATGTTCTTATGGGAAAATATCCTTACTAGGTATGGATGTTCGTTGAGTTTGACAAGTGATAGCAACACACACTTCTTGAATGAGACAACCAAGATATTTTGGATGAATTTATGGTCACACACCACAAGACTACACCTTATCACCCTCAAGAAAATGGGACTACTGAGGCCTTCAACAAAATATTGACCCATACCTTAACAAAAATTTGTGATGTTGGAAGGAAAGATTGGGATGATAAATTTTATGTTGTACTTTGGCCTATAAAACAACTTACAAAAGGTTAAATAAGGCCACACCCTTTCAGTTGGTGTTTGACATAGAAGTAGTTCTTCCCATGGAATTCATGTTACCTTCTTTGTGTATTGCACGTGGGGGTCTAGCTGATGAGCAAGCATTAGAAGAAATAATTGACAAGTTAATATAGTTAGATGAGAGGCATGTCATAGCACGTTGGAGTCAAAAGTAGGAAAAGGCCAAGAAAAAGGCATGGCATGATAGACACATTAGGGATAAGAAGCTTGAGGTTAGAAATATGGTACTTCTTTATGATTCCAAGTTTTTGCGCCATCTAGAAAAACTTAAGGTGTATTGGTTGGGACCATATGTTATCACTCACATCCTTGAATCAGACATTTGTTAATTAGAGGCGCTTGATGGAACATGGTTACCCAATTACTTTAATGGGAGTAGGCTAAAGCCCTACTATAAATAAGTCTTCTTGGTGTTTGTAATAAGGTAATATTTCCATTTAGTATAGATTTCCTTTTTGTATTTATTTTAATGTATTTCCTTCTTTGTCATTATGATTTATTAATTTAGTTTGGTGTTTTGTGTAATAAGCACATTTGCACACTGGAAGCTAATTACAATCTAAAGTATTTTTATGCATAGAGGACTACACATACCATTAGTGTGGGGTGGTTGTTATTTGATTTTAAAAATGGGTACACATAAGAACAAATTGTTACAGGTGCTATTCAAGTATGGAAAGGAGCTGCTAGAAAGAAGATTGCTCTTAAGGAAGACCATAGCTAGAAATAAATGAATGAACAATATAATGCGAGGTAAGATGTGGCTATAGAAAATACTATAAGAAGGCACAGTGGTGAGGTACTTTGGCACAAGGAAGCGCATAGAAGGAGGTATGTAGCTAGAAGGTAGGAAGGTGCACTAGAAGGTTATAACTAGGGCATGTAGGTGTGCCGCGTAGAAGTTGGGAAAATGGTCAATTAATGAGAGGGATCGGTGGTAGGTAAAGGAGCAATAAATGTAATAAATTTTAAAAATATATATAAGGACGTGATGCAGGTTCATTTTTACCTTTACGATCACAAGTATTCAAGTGAGCTAGTTACAACCAAGCCAAACGAAACGTGTTGAGGTGTAGAGAGTTGCGGAACCATACGTGGAGAGAATATTTGTGCATAGAAGTGGCTTGCATCCCCATTGGAGAAGGGTTTGAGAAAAGTAGAAGCATTGAGAAGGAGCTAGGGTATGTAGTTTTGAGCTAGGGCATGTGATTTGGAGCTAGGGCACGAGAGCTTACTCGATAGAGGAAAAAGGTGAGATTTTTACAATGGCACCAAGGAAGCACCTACAACAGGTATGAAGGGGAAGAAGAAGGTGGAAGTCGAGGTGAAGTTTCTCCGAGAGAAATTTTCTAGAGATGCAGTATCAAGAAGGAGTGATCATCACATGAGATTGGGATTCCCATATCCATAGATGCAAAGTAAGTGATTACAACCACCACACCATTGAAAACAAGGGAGAGTTGGATGCATTTTTGAATAAGAAGACCAACAAGCATACAATGGATGACATGTCCAGTATATGATGATGTTGGGGAGAAGTTGATCAAGAAGGTAGGGGTGTATCAATTATATAAACTCCCATATTTTGGAAAACCGAGAAAGTTTATACCAATGGCTTATGAGAAGAGTCCATGAGGAATTTTTCTATTTTGTTGGACAATGGGTAAGGATCACCACACCTTTGATTGCCACATTGACAGGGATGAAAGGCACATGGACATATGTTATTAGTGATCTGATTGATAAAGTAGTTGTTATAGCCACAAGCAAGGAGTTGGGATACTCCAAGGGTCCACGTGGAATGGACATCTACAAATTAAGGAAGTACCCGTGGTGTAGGTAGCCACACATCTTCTTACTAAACTGAATGATCAAGAGAGATGGTCTTAGGTAAATACCATGTGGCTACATATTGTAAGAAAATGTCACAAGGAGAAGTCTACAACTTAGCTAGCTTCATAATAGAAACAATTATTGAGGAAGTGCGCATAGGTGAAAAGATAAGTTTTGGAAATATCCTACTATCTAGGATTACCCCATGGAGAATAATTCCCTCGCAGAGAGGTTTGAGAAGTATTTTGTGAGGGAATAATGAGTGGCCCATTCAAACAAAGGGAAAAGAACTATGGTATGATTGACTCTGTGCGGCCTTTGAAGAGGAATGGTGCATTCCAAAGGAGTTACCCTTAGTAGTGGGTAAGGCAGTGCAGTTCATGGTGTATCAACATTTTTGCATTGTGTGGTTTGTAATGAAGGATGGGACATGGAGTCCCTGGTGCAAACTTCCATATACCTTCACAACGCGCTATTTCTAGGAATCAAGTACACATGTTTACTGATGTGCGCCGGTTGAGATTTAATGTGGAAAAGGTAGATTGTGACTACCATACTCTTAGAAAAACTTATGTTTATCTAGGTCAATCTGCCTACATTGAGAGGCTCATTTCAGATGTTATAATTATGAATCTGGTAAGTTTAGCTATTGAGGATAGTGGAGCCATGCCTGTCTATCTCTAGCTTAAGCCTAGGTTGGAAAATAATAAGTATGTGGAGAATGAGTTCATGCTCCCTGGGGCCACCTAAGGGCAAACACATAGTTGAAAATGTGGCAGCTCCAAAGCCTACCTTGACCATAGAGATAGATGAAGAAGAAGAACACAAGGATAGTGGAGGCTTGGACCATAGAGGCCTTAGAGGAGCCCATATACAAAGTGGAAAGTGAGCACGCAGATAATCCCCCACAGACGCAAGGAGAGGAAGAATTGGATGTAGATGCAATCTAGGAGGAGTGCCATTTTAAGAAGGTGTTCAGAAGAACCAAGACCTAAGGTGCAGTAACATCACAACCTTTATGAAGGTCACCTCGACTCTCCCCTCAGAAAGAAGCACTCGAGAGAAAGAAAAAGAAAGCTAAAGCTTAAGGAGGAGGAGGAATCTGAATAGAGTGTACTAGGAACCCCGGTCCATCCTAAAGATGTGGAGGAACCTCGGGATGAAGAAATGAGAGATGAAGAGGAAGGGGTGAAATAGGTAGAAGAAACTATGCAAGAACAACCCAACATACCCATTATGACTTAGGTAGGAGAAGGACCAACCTCAAGACCTGGTGCCCAGGTTCCTAAGGGGCCAAGAACAAAAAGAGAAATAACAAGTGAAGAGTATGTTGTCCCTAATATGGGCTATACTAAGGACACAAGAAAAATCATTTGCCCCAGTTTCAGAACCTGTGGGCCTTAAGGAGTTATATGGGTGGGAGTTGATGGATCTAGATATGGCCACTATGTGCACAAGGAAGCAATTATCTGGTCCATGCAGAATCATATGGATGAACTAGATTTTGATGTGTTCAAGGAGTCATATGTCTCGTGAAGAGTGAATAAGGCACCCCAGAGTAGGCACATGATGATAAAACCTACTCTAATGTCTAATGAGTAGGTCAGTAATGCAATGATCAAATTATCTATTGAGGTAGCGAGGAGGAGCATTTATATGCCCGCCACCATTAGAGCACTTATTGATGATAACGAGGATAATAATGAAGAGATAACATGTTCAAAGAAAGAGAAGGAACAAGAACGGGAAAAGAATGAGGATTTTGTGAGCATGGCAGAGGAAATTGGTGATCACATCCTTAAAACAAGGCCTCATCTAGAATCTTAGGTACCAGAAAATTTTCCATCTGTTATGCATTATGTGTGCACTTTGGTCGATTTGGTGTTAGATGATAGACCAATTCGGATGCCCACACCAAAATATTCTAAACAAGAGGTAGAGAGAGCAAGGGCCTCTATGGTTAGGAAAATTTCAACTTATGAGGCATTTCTCCAAACTTTGAAGGATGAGCTGAAGAAAGTTGACCAAGCTCTCAATTTATGTGTGGCACTGAAGTAGTAATAAGGACTAGAACTCTAGTAGAAGATAATGAAGTTTTGACAACAATGAAAGATGAGACACTTGGATGCGCAGAAAGATTGGTGCTGGTGAAACAAAAGCATGAGGCCCTCGCAGCAGCCTAGGATCCACACAAAGAGAGGATTGATGAGATTAGGAAGCTCATAGTGTAAAATATGGACCTCATGGAAGGAATGATGTCAGGTATGGCCAATGTTGTCCAAGTACTACAGAATGAGAAATAAAATATTACTCAGGATGAATTGGATGCCATAGCCACAAATATTCTAGAAAAGACAAGGATTGTGCTAAATGACTGGTAGACATTGGAGGCTGAAATCAAAAATGAATATCTAGAACTAATCCTCCTAGTTGAAGAAGAGGGTGTTGTAGAGTAAAAATTTATTCTTTTGTACAAGTGTTTCATTAATTATTTCATTCCTTATTCTTTATTATTGGGAACATCAGAAAGAATTCCCATTTTCGGGACGACAATGTACTTTAGTGTGGGGTAATGTTGAGCAGATAGAATGTTGCTCTAAGGAGAAGACACACAAAGGATGCACACGTGGGAATAAGGCACATTTGAAGGCATAGGAAGATAGGAAAGGAAACGCGTGCCAAAATACTTTGTCTTGGGACTTAGCCGTTTTTGTGGATAAGGGATATTTTTGGAGATAACATGCAAAGAACACATAGAGATGAATATTTTTGCGACATGCAATGGTATTTTGGGAATAAGTGGCTATTAAGCACCATGCATAGTTCAAGGCTAATAATAGGATTTCTTCTTAGAGTTAACTATAGGACATTTATTCTTATAACACTTTCATGTATGCATGCTATTGTAAAGGCACATGGCTATTATCAGCATGTGACCTATTTTAAGAAGTGCATGGGTGGTGAAGGGCAAGTCCCCACCTCTATAAATATGTAGTGAACTATGTAGTTTAGAGAGACTGATTATAGAGTTATGTTGCTAAACTTAGTGCACACATGACTCATGGAGATACTTTATAATGTAAGAAGATTATGTGTTTTACAATGTTTAATGTAATGGATTATATTGGTTGGATAATGGTGTTGAACATAAATGAATATGGTTCATGTATGATTAATCTTATTATAGTTTAATTCATGATTCTCTAAGGTCTAGATCTGGTTTATGCATTGTGAAATGTTTATGTTTGGTTATGGATCTAAATATGTATTATCATCATCACAATAACATTTTATACAAGAAACTCTAAATAGGGGAATGGTACCTTTGTGCACTTCAGGTGAGCTCTCGGCAGCAGTGAGTGATGTGCCGGTGCACTTGGGTTTTCTATAGTAGATTCTAGGATGCATTAGTAGGTGAAGGAGTTTGAGGAGATGTCATGCGTAAAAAAACATGACAATTGACAGGGGAAAAAAATGAGGCAGTGATTTCTAACGAGAGGTGATAATAGGTTTAGGAATAGGCCTATTCGATGTGTAGGACTAAGGGAATGGAGTGGTCATGTGGGGGATGATCGAGGTGGTGAAGTAGGAATATGATGCATAGGTGGTGAAAACATAGGAGCTATGTTAGTGGGAGAAATAGGTGGAGGAGAAGTATAACGAAAGTATGAGAATGCTAGAGGTGAATGAGGGATGCCATCAATAGAGATAACTATGTTTTTGTAGATGAAATTAAGGCACAAGTGGTTGATGGAGACAATAGCTTGGGATTTGCAAATCCAATTCAAGTCGAGAGGTAGGTCATAGTGGTGGATGACTTGATTAACGACAAAAGGGAGGAGAAGAGTGAGAGGACCAACCGTGATAAGTAACTTAATGACACCATAAGGCCTCTTGAAGAGAAATTCGATTTGTGATGGAGGGTAACCAATATATTTTAAAAGAGATAAAGAACATGTTCCAATAGGAGAGGATAGGTTAACCTTAATGTTGTTGATGGGGGTTGAGGCGATAAGGGCCTGTATGTATAAATGGTCAGATGAAAATGTAGTATGATAGTCAATGTGAGAGAAATAAATAAAAGGGAGGATTGTTTTAGCGTTGGAAACTAAGAAATTGAGTGTGCCACCATTGAGAGGTGGTGTGGCATGGTATGCATGATTAGCAGAGGAGTTTGTAGCCTTGTTGTCGCATTGGTTGGATTTTTTGTTAAAAATCTTGACTTTACCCTTGTCCTTAGTGGGAGGAGGGCTAGTAGGTTAGGGAATTTGAGTTGCTGATTATCATGTAGATCTTGGATAAGTGCCCGAATTTTCATACATCGGTTTGTAGAGTGGCCTACACAATAATGATAATCAAAACATAATTTTTCATTGTAATTGCATCCTTTGGGGTGTGATGGGTATAAATTGAGTGGTGGTGGGAGGGTGATGAGGTTTCTATTGAGGATTTTTGCAAGATGAGGTGAAATTCCATAGGGAGGGTGGAAAATTTCCACCGAGGTGGTTGGGATGGTGTCTCCTTAGAAGGTGTAATGAGTGTTGTTTGTGAATTTAATTTCAATAGGCTTAGACGTAAAAGGTTTAAATGAAGTATTGGTTGGAAAACAAGAGGAGGATGAAGGTTGTTCTTTATACTTTAACTTGCCACTAGAGAGAAACTTAGATTCATGAATATTAAGAGTATGACACAGTTGGTCAAAGGAAGAAAATGAAAATGTCACTTTTGTAGAGAGGCGGTAAAAGGCTTTGTTTAAATAAATATTGTAACTCAGAATCGGCAAGGACATTAGTCATTTTGGAAAGATTATGTTTGTGGTGAAAAACATAACTAGTGAAGTGCACATTGGGTCCTTGTTTAAGTTGCTCTAATTGGGCATAGATTAGATTATAACCGATGTTGATAGAGAATTACATAAGAAAAGCATCAAGAGAGAAGTAAGTGAGATGATTGAATGAAGCGGGTAAATCATAGAACCAACATATGGTGTAGTCCTGGAGACTCGCAAGGGAAGAGTTTGGCTAATGGGGAGGTGATTGTCGGCAAAATCAAGGCAAGCAACATGAAATGCACGAAAATTCTCCTATGAGTTGTCGTGTCCATTGAAAATGGGAAATTTAGGGGTGACAAAGTTTGGAGGAAGAGGGTAAGTAGAAATAAGAGGTGAAAATGGGGTATGCAACAACAAGGTAGAATCTAAAGAGGGAGATGTGGTGGCTGTTGCAACTTTGCAAATTTGATCATGGAGATCATGATATAAGGAGGTTAGTTCTTGATTTCTAGTAGAGGATGTTTTTCGTTGACGTGATACCAAAGGAGGGGTAAAGTGATTAGTGGGAGTGGGAACTGAAACTAGAACAATAGAAATGGGTGTAAGTGTAGAGGTGGGAGGTTGAGCTTAGGTAAGTTAGTGGCCTCTTCACAAGTAACATAGAAGTAAATCTAAATCCTATGGGTGTTCAACAAGGTCATCGTTGATGGATTTAAGGTGGGCTTCAAGAAAGTCCTTAGGAGGTTGGGCCATGGGAAAAGGGGGAACTAAACCTAAGAAAATGTGATAAATTCATGTCATGTTCACCAAAATGATTAACAAAAATGAAGTTTCCTAAATGGGGGTATTTAGGGTTCTAGTGTTAATCTAAATAGGAGGACTAAAACATTGTAATAAAGAGGCTAAACAATAATAAATAAATAAAAACTAATATGCTAAAGTGATGTGAAGCAGTTGCATGATTTAATATAATGGAAATAAAATCCTATAATGCAAGAGGGGAGTAAGGAAAATAATTAGCTGATAATAGAGGACTTTGCAAGTTGTTACAAAACTGGATTTTGGAACTCGATAGTGTAGAAGAACACTCGGGGGGCCCTGCAAAGGGCGATTTGGGACCTATGCGAAATGACATAGGCACTTGGGAGTGTCTTTGGGAACCCCTGGTCTACAATATAGGTGCTCGGAATAGTATAAATGCTCAAAACCCTAATTTGGCATGGTCACTAAGTGTCTCTGAATACTCTGTGTCTATCACACTGGATTCATCGAGATGAACTAGATGACGCCCTACACAAGAAGAAGAAAACGGGTTGAACCGACCTTAGCTGCCAAACTAGTGGACTTATCGCTTTGGCCTTGCACTACATTGCAAACCATGATGTAGTTCTAGTGAGTTTGTGTATGCCATGCCCTAGGTGCTCTCGTGTCAGTTACACTTTATGAAATAACGAGCTAAGATAAATATAGAATGTGTATATAATAGAGTAGAATAAATATAATCCCTCCTCCTCTAAGAATCGTGTGATGTAAAATTTCCTAGCTTGAATGTATGGTTCTATGTGGATGTAAGTTGTGTAATTGATGCAGCCCTAGATGGAGTGATAGTAGTGATAGGATGCAATGACCTAGGCCCCTCATTATGGTATTATAAGCTTTATATTTATAGGGCTCTAAAGTTTAATTTCATTATTAATCTCGACAAGGCCAACTGAGAAGAAGATAAGGATGAGCAATGGATAGAAGTGACCTAAAAAGGAGTGAAAGAGGTCTTTTCTAGGCCGAGGCACCCTAGGTGGGACTAGAGCACCTTAGGGCACCCCAATATAGCGAGGTGCCCCTGATTTAGGCTAGAAACTTGGGTAAGTTCAAAAATTGGGTGATAAGTATCGAGAAATACACAGGAAAGATGAAATAAGAGATAAGAAAAAGGTGGTGAAAAGGTGGGATTAATTAGTACTTTGTACACTTTAGAACCTTTTAAATAGTAGTATAAGCGGGATAAATATTGTCTAATGTGAAATATTTGTGTCTATACCAAGCACTAAGCATCTCTTATCACTATCTAGAGTTGCATCCATTAAAGGAACCTAAAGCTACATTTGCATCCATCTAGCTCTATCACAAGGCACACAAGGTTGGTTCTTCGACATCACACTTCATATAAGGAGTGTCTATTGTTTCCATGCACATATATATTATATTTTATATCTAGTTATTTTCTCGATACTTCACAAAGTGCGACTGATACAAGAGAAACCTAGGGCATGATTTGCACACACACACCTAGAACTACATTGGGTCTGAGATGTAGTGTAATGTTCAATGATAATTCCATCAATTTGGTAGTTGAGGATTTCGACCCCTTCATATGCATCTTTCTTTTTTAGAGTTTTGATTATTTATCTATGGTTTTGTAGGTGATTCTTCCATCTTTGGATTACAACAACATTCAACATAATTCAAGGACATTCGACACAATTCAATGACATTAGTGCAACAAGAAATGAACATCCAATGATACTCTAGAGGAGGTTCCCTAGTCATTTCTATAAACTAGGGTGCCCAGATCTTAGACTAGGGTACTCCAAGTGCCCCTATCCTTTTCAGGTGCCCAGTCTACCTAGACATATCTATAGCTTCTTAGGCTTCTATATAGTTGTTTCCTCCTCCTATTCAACCAATCTTCTCTACAATGAGTCCCACATCTTCATCGAATGGCTAAGGACATCTTAACCTTATCTTGCACATTAGGGTTTTACATTTCATTTCTTAGATTGCTTGGTTGTACTCACTATATTTTATTTTCATTTATTTAATGCTTCTATACCATTAGATTACACTATAATAGATAATAATATTGTCTTATTTTATTTAATCATTTTGGTGAACCCAAATTCGATCTTCACACTTAGGATCCTTAGTTTTCTTCTTTCATGGGTCATAAAATTCCTCAAATTCATGTCTCTAAATTACTTAAAATGCATCCCAACTGCTAGGTTATTCTACAAAAATCCTTAGACTCCATGTGTCTTCCTAAAGATACGCAACCAAACGAAATAAATCCTTTTTTACATCATCTATATAACGATGCTAGCCTTCGTGATCATCCATCCAACCAACCCATATTGGATTCAATTCAAGTTATTCACTCTTTATTTTATGAAAAATTTTAGGCTATGGAATCCACGATTAAATCTCTTAAATATGAAATCCAACATTTTAAGGACGCTTCTCAAGCTCATGTTTGTTCTCCTTCCATATCTCATTCTTTTTTCTTCTACATGTGCTCATATTAGCGAGCCTCAAGTTATACCATTACCGAGCCTCTCTCTCCTTAGTTATCAATACTAAAAACATGACATCCTTACAGAGATCCTTATTCATCAATTGATCACTTTACCACCTACTCATTAATATCCTCCTTATCAGATAGCAAAATATCAAGGGCGTCCATATTACAATTATCATCAAATCAATGGCCGTATCAACAATGATTGTTACACTTTAAAAAAATAATTAAACATCTTGAGCATTAGGGCTTTATCTCACTCGTTGCACAACATTATGTTGCATGCCCATCTACAAATGTTACATCTCAATGGGTTCCTAAATCTGATTTTTCTATGTCTCATGAGCATCACACCATCACTTCTAGTGTTCCTTATTTCATCACTCAAGTGCCACCTACACAATCTACTCAAGTCAAGAAACCACCTCTCTAAATTATTCCAACACTTCCTCCTACTAAGTCACCTACAGTATTACAAAGCCAAACTAAGAAACCCCCTTTAAATATCAATGCAATTCCTCCACCTCTCAAGTCATCTGTGGTCAACAAGCAACCACTTGTTACACAAGGCAAGCACACTCTAGCTGACATTTTTTTACTCTCACAATTTAAGGACCCTATTCAGTCCTCACTTCAACATCTAATCACTTTTGTTAAAGAAAATACTCCTTACATTGATCCACTTAGCGTCTTTTGACTAAATATCCATCACTTACATACTTGGGGGGCATGACGCTTATCATCCCCCTCCCTCTTCTAAACAAAAAAACATGTGTATTACATCTTCATCACATAACAATCCAACATCCACTCATTACACTCATACTTCAACATACACTCGCATTGTCATTACCCGATGATACAATCTTGTGCTTTGGTTCACACTTGACTATTGAGGGAATTCTATACACATGGACCCCACACACTGCGCAATAGTCAGTACACATTTGGCACCACATATCATCACACATTATACACTACATTCCAAGCTATAGATATTACACATCTTCATACATCATACATGTTCTACACCCACTACACCTTAGCTATCACATGTTGCATGTTTTTCACACATCATACACATCACCTTACATTATACATCCTTCACATTACATGTTACATCTTGCATCTTACATTTACTATGCTATACATCTTAGGGAATTGGCACATCTTGCATTTACATCCTATTCTACCATACATACTACACATTTTGTACATCCACTTATACATGTTGTACTTATTACTCGATGACACATTCTAATCTCATGGTCCATACTACAATGTTGAGGTATACATCAAAAATTAACCACATCACACTCACATGTTCATCATTCAATCTTCTTTTCTCATGCAACATTCCTAGGATTAGTGATATATACCTTAGGCTATAGGGTCACTTCTTCTAGCATCATCTTGTGATAGGTTACATCATCACTTTTTTTACATTGTTTAGTGGTATACGCTTTAGGATAAATCACCACTCCTTTATACTCATCTTATCGTGATATATGCTTAGGCTATAAAGTCACACATAATTCATCTCTATGTCACATTTCATCACCACATACTCATCATAGCGCACTACATACAACACATACTTCGACCATTTCCGATGACGCACTCTCATTTATGGTTCATTCTTGACTACTTGAGGGGGCATACTAAATGAACCTCACTGCATACAAATCCATTCACTCGGGGGGCACACGGCTCCTATCATGCATTTTTCATTTCATTCCATCCATGCACAACATACTACATTTTATGATTGCACTTACTCTTGTTTACTCCTTTTTTCATATACGCTTTACTACACATGCTAGATATATCTCTTGCATGTCGTTATATTTAACATACACACATGCACATTCACATTCTTTTCTAGTTGTGATTGCAAATATAGAGCTTCTAAAATCATCATGGATGTTTGACACACTACCTACTAGGGCATGTACATTCATATGCTACAGGTGTTATTGTGTCATTTTTGTTCATAGTACACTACTTTGGTTTATACATGCATTGACATACTTGTTATTTTTATAACATGCTAATGGGTATTTCATGTACAACATTTGTTATGTAGGGATATTTGCTTCCATACTTATTTTTCATCTTTTATGTTATTGTTTATCTTATTCGCGGGCCTTTCCCTTTCTTGTGTGTATACAATTGACTATTTGTGGCCATGATGGTATTGAGTGCCTTGCGACACCATGAGTGGTGTCCCATGTTTGCAATCCTCTTTGTGTGGCCTACATTGTCTTCTTGGGTGTTTACATTGAATTCTTCTATTCTAGCTTACATATTGTTTGTTTGGCTTACACTTATTTTCTACATGCATGTTCGCACTAACACTTATTTTATAACCACTTGTTTGTGTATTCCTAGGTATTTACCGAGAAAATTCCCTTCCCCCTCTAGGGTAGAGTTTTAGTTACGTTGATGTAGCCTAGAATTCACCGGATATAGCCTAGATGCGTTGGCACATCACTCGGCCTAGACATAGCACTCACTCGAAGTGTGTAAAGGTACCAGTCCCTCTTTAAGGTTGTTGTAGAATAATGTTAACATGATGAATAATTAAAGAATATAGATTCATAACTAATACATCTTTATACGATTGCATGATAGATCTAGATCTAGGAACGAATAGGTTTAAAAATAATCATGATAGAAATAAGAACATACATTATCCATTTACAAACAAAAGTGACACTTAGGTTCATTCAATATCTTCCTTCTCTTAATTATCATAAGAACATAGAAGCTTCTTATATTATTGGAAATCTATGCCGATGCACTCATGGACTGATATTGTAATCCAAAAACATGCACACTATGTTATCTATCTCTCTATATCCATTATCTCCCTACGGTGTAATTCACTACATATATATAGGATGGGACTTGCCCTTCACCATTTATCTATTCCAAAATAGGTTGCATACTATTAATAGCCACATGCTATTTTCATGCATAGTCACACATGCAAGTGTGCTATCTATAGACTACTGATAGTTAACTAAGGTGAAAATCATATTCTTAGACTGTCTCCATGTAAAAGTGCTCTGAATCCAATCCTCCAGAAATAGACAATGCTTGGCACGCACGTCTCTGCATCATTGGTGTGTTCTGCATGCTATCTTCTAAAAATAGATCTTCATGCCCAAAAATGGCTAATTCCTAAATACTGAACTTTTTTCCTTGTGTGAGTTCTTTCTATCCTTTCATGCCTTTACGTATGACTTTCTTTCCTATGCGGACTTCTTGTGTGCTTTCTCTGTCAAGTGTTCTTTGATCAACATACGTGGTCAATCCTTTTTGGGGCGCATTATCCTATATATGACATCACATGCACCCCTAAAGAGGGGGAATAATTTGGTGTTTACACACAATACTAGTAAAATTTAGTTAAATTTTTCATCCATAACACAATAGGTTATACAACAATTGGGTTCATACTAGTCTACAAAATCCGATACATAACGAGTTTTACGAGGACATGTTGTCCTTTGCATGCGGAGTAATTATAGGTTAGAGGATAAAATAGACCTTCCTCTCTACACTACTTTGACCAGTGGCATCAGATCACCCAAAAAATTAGACAATTTTTTTACGCGGCCCAATGTTTCGTCCTTCATTGCTCTCTAGACCTCATTGTTTTCTTCCAGGGTCTTTATGTTGATAAGCACCTCTAGAGCTGTGTAGATGTTTAAAGCCTAGTTTGCTTTCTTCAATTCTTCTTGTAGTACTTGCAACAGCCCTTCATAAGATGCAATATTTTGCATCACTAAAGCTTTCTCTCATTCTACCTCTTGTTCTGGATCCCTTGGCACTAGCATGCATAGAGGTTCATCTTCAAGTACCAGGTCCACCAACTTTCCTACATAATGTATCGCTGAGGGAAACATCTATGGTACCTTGGTCTCCAAGTGTGGCCTATCTCTTATGACATTATCATTAATCTCTCTGCGATGCCGACAAATACAATGTTCTTCGATGTGCTAAGTCCCTCTCTTGTGTTAGGCGTGTTATCTCTACATCCTTTATCTTTAGCTCCTCACACAACACTCTTATTGTTGTAGCTTTGTCCATGTTTCACCTTGCCACCTCTATTGAGACTTTGACCAATGCATTACTCACCTATTCATCCGACATGATAGTAGGCTTTATTGTCATGTGTCTAGCCTAAGGTGTCTTCTTCAACCTCCGTGATATGCATGACTCCTCACATACATCAAAATCGGCTCATCCATGTGTGTGTGCATGGACCATGAAAATTGCTTCCTCATGTGCATTGTGGCCATATCTTCATCCATGAGCTCCCAGCCATATAATTCTTTATGTGTCAGTGTGCTCTAGAAATAGGTGCGGACAATGTTACCTATATCTTCGCATAACCCATGGCTAGTGGAATGTGTTCTCCACTTGTTCTTCTAGACCATTACTACTTAGGAACTTTAGCTTCCAAATTTGGGACTTATGTCTCCATGTCCTAAGTAGTCTCTATCTCCTCTATTCCCTTTTCTTCCTCTCCTCTTTCCCTCGATTCCTCATCCTTTTGTTCTTCTATGTTCTCTAGAAGTGTAGGAGAATTAGGTGTGCTTTCCTCTGACTCTTCCGCCTCCTCATTCAACTTCAGTTTCCTCCTTTGCACAGTTTCCTCCTTCTACGGAGAGAGTCTGGGTGATCTACACACTATTTGTGGAGTAGCACCTTGGGTCCTTGTTCTCTTGAACACCCTCTTAAATGTGCTCCCCTTGGACTGCATTCAAGTCCTCATCATCCCCCTCTTGTGGCTGAGGTGGTGTAGTGGTGCACTCAGCTTCATCCTTATTCGTAGGATGTCTTCTACCTCTATGCTCCAAACCACCACTATCTTCGCGCTCATCCTCCTCCTCCTCCACTTCAATTGGCTCTGTGGGCTTAGGCACTAGGATGTTCTCCATTGTATGCTTTCCCTTTGGTGGTGCTAGAAGTGTGAACTCATCTTCCACATACTTGTTATTCTCCATCTTTGGCTTTAGTTGGAGATACACTAACATTGCTCCAATATCTCCCACCGCCAAACTTATTGGTTTAATGCTCAATACATATGAAATGAGTCTTTCAACATATGCACCCCACCCTGGATACACATATTTCTTCCTTAGTATTGGGTAGTCGCAATCTACCTTATCCGCGTTGAATGTCGGTCATGCAAACACATACGTAAACTTGTGTACTAATGCCTAGAAGTACCTTGTTGTGAATGCATATGGAAACTTACACCAAGGGCTCCATGCTCCATCTTTCATGGAAAACCACGCTATATAGAAATGTTGGTATATAGTGAACTAAACTACCTTTCCAACCACCGAAGGCAAGTCCTTGGGGATGTGCCATTCTTCCTCAAAAGCCACATGGAGCCTATCATACCACTTCTCATCCCATTGCTTAACCTAATCTATCATGGATCCCTCACATAAGTAGTTCTTGAATCATTCTCAGAGGTAGTTTTGTTCCATGGATACTCCCATACCTTCTCCTTTGGTCCATCAGGTATTTCGATCTCCATGAACACTAGTGATAACAGAACAGCTCCAAAGCTGATCTTTCCTCCTACGCGTGGTTCCTCAACAATTATCTATGTAATATAATGTGAAATGTTTTAGAATACTCCTTGGACATATTTTTGGCAATGTGCAGCCACATGGTGTTCACTTGTGAGCACCTTTCTTGGTCATTTATCTTTGTAACAAGATGTGTGGCTACTTGCACAACTAGATACTTCTTCAGTTTGTTGATGTCCATACCGCGCAGACCCTTTGTATACCCCAACTCCTTTCTGGTCTCCAATATTGTAGTTTTTCTATTAGATCATATCACAAATCATCTCCTGTGCCTTTCAACCTATTACAGTGGAGATGAGTGCATCTAAAATTCTGACTCTGTGACTGCAAAGTAGAAAAAATCCTCATGCACTCTACTCATGAGCCATTGGTACAAGGGCTCATATTTTCCATAGTAAGGGAGCTCATATAGTTGGTAAAATCCTATCTTCTATAAGATCTTCTCACCAAAGATCGTCATACATCGACATGTATTCCATGTGTTTACATGTAGCTCCTTCTTATTCTATGGTATGGTGTTTATTTTCTTTTTCTTATATGTTCAACAAGGTGTCAAGCTCCTTCTTCCATCTCTTCTTCTTCTCTACCACCTGGTACTTTGGTGATTGTGGGTGTCATTTCACTCAGTAATCCTTTATAGATTTTTCAAATTATAGGTGTGAAGAAAAGCCTAGTTCGATTCGATGTATCTAGGTAAAATTATTTGGTCAGCTCATTATTTTTCCTCGATATCACCACCGGGGAGGTCATCATTATTGATTACACATCACATTACGATATGCTAATGTATTTTCAAATAATCTTAATACAATGGTAAAATGAATATCCCATCATATAGATTTTCAAATTTTTATACATTCATTTCTCCTTCACCTACCAAATATCCTCTCATTAATTGATTCCATCCTTTCAAACATCCTTATTAACAACTATATAATCACCCTCCGGTCACATACTTTTCTTTAGTGTGCATCCTTGCAGGGAGGAGGCACAACGTGATATGTATGATTGGCCAAATAATCACCTCCGCAACTTATCTTATCTTTGGTCACTTTTGAGAAGAAATCTTTTACTTTGACAAACATCCGTATAAGTTATTCCTTTCCACCTAGTATATCAACTTACTTAAGCATTTCTTAATATTGATGAAACAAATAAGGGTAAATGGGCTAAAGCAATACCTATTTAAAATACACACATATGACTTTTAGTTAACGTGAGAGCTTCCTTTTTAGGAGGAAATGAAATAAAAAACAAGACCTAAAGAGATTAAAATAGCATTTAGGTGGATCTCATTCGGAAGTGTGATATAAGCATCCACTATTTAAAACAACTCAATGTTAACAATTAATGAAATACTACTATAGTTAAAATGATTTAGGTATCTCATTCGATTCAATAAGCAAATCCGTTCACAACAAGCTAAGCTATGCTGAATCGAAGGGTAAGGTCTTTCTCGAATACTAGTACTGGTCAAGGTCTAGTTTTGGGTAGTTGGTGGGGATTTTAGGCTCTGTTCTTGGTTTGAGGGTAAAACATGGAGATCGAAGTTGGTCTAGTGTAACCGATGATGATTCGGGATGGACCAACGATGGTCATGGGTAACATGTGTCGATACAATCGGGGACCGAACTTATTAAAATCTTGGTGTTGGGATAGATCTGAGGCTAAATGGAAATGGAGAAGGTAATGGAAAGGTTTTTGGAGATCTCAAGTATACTCAGAGGTGTTTAATTGTGTATGGGAAACTTAGTGGTGTGGGTGAAGAAATTATCAAACTTTCATGAAGGTAAATGGTGGGAGAATGTGGGTGCAAGTAGAAACTGATAATAGAAGTAACAGAACCTACTAAAGTGAAAATGGATGAATGTTGATTAATAAAATACTTACTATTATATGAGCTTGGTGGTTGGATGGAAATGGAAGTTGATCAGATGGATGGAATTTTATGTGGTGATGGTGCTTACCCAGATGCTTACGTAAATGCAAATGGCTCTGTGTTCTTATTTGATGTTAGTCGTGGATGCTCGTGCATGTGAAAATGCTGGTTTTGCTTGCATGTAGCTATGGATTTCATCTCTCGCTCTCAAAAAATGTGCCAACCTCAAAATAAGGTTGTTTTGGGGAATAAATGGTAACCGACGATGGTTTCGGGTTGACCGGTGGTGGTTTAGGGTGCTGACGTCAGTTATGGTGGGATTTCCTAGGTTTACTAAAATGGGCAGATCCCTTGATTTCTTGGATCTTGTTCATTTTTCCCCACGGATTAGAATGGAAGCTTCCTTTCTAATGGGCGGGAATGTGGTTAGAGGGAATGTAGGCTTTGATTTTTAGGGTTTAGGTAGGTCTTAGTTAGTTATGGCAACATACTAAGAATAAGTCTAGGGTGAGGTGGCTAGGTGAGGTGGTGGTGTGAGAATTATCTCAATTAGGATATTTAAATAATAAATATTATGAGATCATGAATTAATTTAATTA
The DNA here is from genome assembly GCA_018340775.1 of Taxus wallichiana var. yunnanensis. Lineage (NCBI taxonomy): Eukaryota > Viridiplantae > Streptophyta > Pinopsida > Cupressales > Taxaceae > Taxus > Taxus wallichiana. The sequence goes on along the minus strand of CM031238.1, from coordinate 58,236,972 downwards.
AATTAATATTAGAGTGGGGTGTAAGGGGCCATGGTTAGGTGAGTGTGTTCAAGGTGATTATTTGACGAGGGACCAAGGGGAGTGTGACCCAATTTTGGTGTCTACACTTATACCTTGATATCAATAACCACCCCACATTAAAAGGATGTGCAGTCCTCTACTCATAAACATGCTTCATATAGTAATTAGCTTTATGTGCGCAAGCATGCTTATTTCCCAACACCAACTAAATTAAAAAAACATAATTACAAAGAAGGAACACGTTAAGGAAATACAAAATTGAAAACCTAATCTAAATGACAATACTTCCTTATTATAAACACCAAGAAGACTTATTTATAGTAGGGCTTCAGCCTACTCCCGTTGAAGTAACTAGGTAGTCGTGTTCCAAGCTTCTAACTCGGGTAGTCGTGTTCCATCTAGTGCTTCTAACTGGAAAGCATCTGTTTCAAGGATGTAAGTAATAACATACGGCCCTAACCAATGTACCTTAAGTTTTCCTAGATGGTGCAAGAACTTAGAGTCATAGAGAAGTACCATTTGTCTAATCTCAAACTTTTTATCCCTTATGTTTATGTCATGCCATGCTTTCTTCCTAACATTTTCCTACTTTTGAATCCATCGTGCTATGGCTCGTCACTCATCCAATTAAATCATCTTCTCAATACACTCTTCTAAATCCTGCTCATCAGCTAGACCTCTAGTGCACAATGCGTAAAGAAGGTAACATAAATTCTATAGGGAGAACGGCTTCTATGCCAAACACCAACTGAAATGGTGTGGCTTTGTTCAATCTCTTATAAGTTGTTCTATATGCCTAAAGAACAACTGACACTTTATCATCCCAATCCTTTCTTCCAACATCACAAATTTTTGTCAATGTCTAGCTCAAAATATTGTTGAAAGCCTCAACAATTCCATTTTCCTAAGGATGATAGGGTGTATTCTTATGGTGTGCAACCATAAACTCATCTAATACGATCTTGATTGTCTAATTCAAAAAGTGTGTACCCCTATCACTTGTCAAGCTTAAATGACATCCATATCTTGTAAGAACATTCTCCCATAGAAACCTAGTTATTGTAGCCATTGTATAGTCCTTCGTAGGTGTTGCTTCTGCCCACCTTGTGAGATAATCTATACAAGTAATGATATAACATGATCCATTCCTATGCGCGGCTAGCAAAATAGGTCCTACAAAGTCGATGGCCCATTTTTCAAATGGTTTGGCACTAGTAATGGGTCTCAAAGGCATCTCATCTATTTTCCCTAGTTTACCTAGATGCTAAAAATGGTCACACACTTTACAATACTCTTTACAATCTTTATACAATGTCTCCCACCATAATCTAGCAAGTAGGATCTTTCAGGAAGTTACATCACCTTCATAGTGGCCTCCTGTAATTCCACCATGGGATTCTTCCATAATGCCCGTGTGCTCATGTTCTAATACATAACGGCACAATATTTCATCTAGACCCATTTTGTACAAGTAACCAATGATTAACATATAAGGTGTAACACATATAGCAACTTGCTTCTTCTCCAAGGATTTCATTCCTTGTAGTGCCATCCCTATCCGTAAAAACAATGCAATGTCTTCTAGTTATGATAGTGTGCATTGTAACCTATATAGTTGTACATATCCGGCATGGTATCCGTTGGTGCAAATTTTAATTTTGCAGATTGTGCCCTTATTTTCCATATTCATTTTTGCTCGTAAAATGTTTCATTTGCTCAAACTAGTAACTGTAATTTTATTTTCCAATGAATGCCTTTGAATTGCTCACATTGTCATGATTTTGCCCTAAATTGAAATAAATCTCCAAGTTCCCCTCTTTGTGCCCTAATTTCTTCATTTTTTCGGGCTGAGCCGTTTTCCCTTTGTCAAATTCATTGAAAAATTAAAATGGATCGAATCTAAGTTGTTTGTTATTAAAATCTCATTCCCTGGGCCGAAATCAATGTAAAATCATGTTTCATTGGAGTTAAAACCAAGAAATCTGCGCTCCTTCTGATTTTTTTTAATTTCTAGGGCATCCCCTACATTTTTTACGTTTTGACGGGCATACGGGTGTCATTTTCCGTCAAATTCATCCTTGCATCCTTTTGGTGATGTGGCAGGTTTCTAATAGTCGAGGGCGGTCGGGAAAATGTTATAAGTTGTTACTTTTTGAAAAATTGACAAAGGAAAATTTTGCTCGCAGCCCCGCATTTGCTATAGTGATGTGCCTACGTGGCATGATTTGATTAGTTGGAGGATCGGCGGGTGGCGGGGGTCAGTTAGAGAAAAATTTGATTCGGGGTTTGGGGAAAATTTTGACCCAAGGGCCTACGTCCAATGAAAAGAGGACACGTGTCCAGGAGGGTCAAACATAGAGAGGCAGAGAGTTGGAAAATTTGAAGTTTTTGGCTTCAAAATGCCAAAGGAAAAATTATGCCCGAAGGCCCGTGTCGAATGGGAAGAGGACACGTGTCCTAAAATTGGCGGAGATTTGGAGCGCGGAGGAAATATGGAGAAATTTACAAACTTTGGTGGAAATTCTCAAAATGAAAAATGGACCCACAGAAAATTTGGAGGTGTCCCCCCGCAGCCAATTAGGGGGTGACACGTGGCCTATTCCAAAAGGCAAAAAGGGGAGCGTGGGCCCGCAGGAGGATTTTGTGCTCGCAGAGGAATGAAGGAAAAATAGGAAGGTCGGCTCCGCAGCGAATGGGAAACCACCACATGGCAGAAGAAGCAGTGGGTGTTCGGGCCCACGGAGGTTGTTGAGGAAATTTTCCTTTTTCTCAAAAAAGGAGCAAATTTCATTATTTTGGCCCACGGCTTTCAGTGGGGCCCACCTAAGGACACGTGGCGGGTCCAGGGGGCAAGCGGGGAAAATTTTCAAAATTTTCCCGAAGTTCAAAAAGGTTTAAAATGCATTTTAAGGATTGGGGGCCCACTCCAATCATATTTGGCCACGTGTCTACCTTATCCAAAGGCAAAAAGGGGGAGATCTTGGACACGTGGATGGCACAAATTTAGAGTTGAATTTGGATCGACGGTTGCTGAGTATTTTCATTTCTTGCCGCCATGGGAGCTCCAAGATGCTTGGATTCATCGTTTTTACACCAAATTGCATGAAATTTTATATGAATTCACATCCCCTCAGCCTTCTGAATGCAATGACATCATTCATTTGAGCTAATTCGGTGCCCTATAGTGTTTTTCATGAAATATTTTTCTCAACCCATGTAAAAATGAGAAAAGTAAAAATTAAAGTTGCAGAGTTAAAAATGATGAGGGAAAAAGGTGGAAAATGATTGCAAATGCATGTTGGCATGTTGGAATGACAAAAATGTGACCCTGGGATGGATAAGGATCCAAGCTCATGTAATATTTTATTGTTTTTGTGCATCCTTGGCATTTTGTGAGATGTTTCACGCTGATTTAATATCATTTTTAATCAAATGGATAGGGTTTTGTAACAAATTTGATCCTTTGAGCATATTCTTTGCTTGGGATGCAAGGATCCAAGATGGCATAGGGTATAAGTTGTAATTTTGAAGCATTTTGTAAGGCCTGTTGAGATTTTTGGGGAAAGAGAGAAGAATTTTCACGAGGGAAACTAGAAGTAGTCCATTTCTTTTAGAGAAACTGCCTGAGAGCCATTTTTAATTCCTTCTTGCATCAAATGTTCATCATGTTGAGTTGGTTTCAGCTGTAAAGCCATCAACAAGCTTTGAGATTGTCTTAATAACATTCCCTTGCTGGTGTATTTGATCAAATTTATGGATTGACTAGTTTTATCTCTTGGCAAAACTTGCATACACTTGTATTTCAATATGTTTTCAATTTGTGTTTCATGCTCATGTTGCAATCTTGTGTTTGGGATCTCTTTTGATCATACATGGTCTCATTTCTTGTAGAGGGTTTGAAGGCATCTATAATCTTTCATTCAGAAGAGCATTCATTTGAGTGAAGATAAACAGATTTAAATTCATCTTACCTTCCTTGAATATTGAGGGTGTTTGTAAACCTTTGGGTGTACCTTAGGTCATGATCAAATAAGGGTTTCTAGATGCTTCATTGATATTTTGCTTCAAGATTTTGTGGTAGGTTATCAAATTTTGTGTGGAATAGTGCAGATTTGGGCCTCCATTTGTGCACACATCCTGGTTGAAAGAGTACTTCAAACTCATTGAAACATCTCTGTTGTTTAGGTGTTGTAATTATTTTGCAAAGGTTCCCAAAGAAGTTGGTAATTCCTTATCTTGTCTTGTCTAAACTTCTCCCATCAGAATTTCATTCAAACTAATTCATCCTACCCATACTACCCCTACATTGCATTGTGTATCAACAAAAGAACTCAATCCTTTCACAAAAATGCACAAAGCATATCAGGGTTTTATCATGTCTTTAGCAGCCCTAGCTTTGTTTTGAAAGCATATCCATCATTTAGTAGTGACAACTCCTTTGAGTTTGGATAATGGATACTTGATCATGTTTTCACAAGGCCTCTTTCATATCATATGCAAAACACAAGGATATCTCTACCTCCTTTACCATACAAGGGCTGCAATATAGGTTCTCTTGCCTTGGTTGATAGGCACAACCTAAAATAGTGAGGGTTAGATCAAAACCCTTATGAAGGTGCTATCCACTTCCTCAAATCTTGAATGCAAACAAGCAGATAGGTGTGATCCCAGCTACAAATGACACACAAACCATCTATCTACTCTTGAAGTGTCTTGTGCTAGTTCATGATGTTGTTCAAGTTGTGAAGGAGACTAAAACTGGATACCAACACCCGAGTGGCGCGTTCATTGCCGAGGACTTCTTGGAATTTCTTGGTGGTTTTGAAGTGTTTGAAAGGTTTGAGCATTTGTGTGATCAAGTATTTGAGCTGTTACATTCTTGAGATATCATTTCATACTTCAGATCTGCATGTTTTGGGTAAAAAGATTTCAAGCTCAGCCTGCTCTTCTCATTTACTAGCAGTTTATATGATTTGGATGCATTGTTTTTGGTTGAATTAAGAAGAAGAAGATCTGAATTGTAAACCCTTGCAAAGTTTTTAGTCATAGCATACATTTGATAGAATATTTTAGTGCTTTCTTGCACAACTAAGGTGGAATTCCTTAGTGGCGACTCCATGTTGTTGGGATCTTGAAATACTAGTTGTCTTATACATCTTTATCATTTGAAACTTGTTGTTTAAATTTGTCAAGTTGGAGGGAAGGAGATCCCTCTTCATCAAGGACTCTTCTAAGAAGTTGCTCACCAAATCAAGAATCTAGAACTAGAAGGAAGAAGAGTGTGGAAAGTGGTTGGTGATTTGGTTGCAAGAAGAGAGATCCTCATAGTTGAACTTGAAGGAGAGCACCATTATTGAAGATTATAATTCTTCTTCAAGTAGATTTGATCGAGCAATCTTCTTGCTGATTTTCATTCTCCATCGGTGAGGGACCTCCTTATGTATTTAAAAACTTGCTCCTAAATCTACTCCTATCATTTCTAAGTTTGCTAAAGTGTATCAAGAGAGAGAGCCTTTGGGGGTTTTCATTTTAAAGATCACTCATTTATTCCAATCGGACCCATTACTACTCCTCACCGTGATTGTTTCACCTCCAAGATCACCCCCATCAAACAATATGGCTCAGCCTAGACCTCCATTTTTGTTAACACCTTTGGTCCTATAAATTTTGGAGGAATGGATGGTTATCCAAATGTTGTCCCACAAGATGTGAGAAATAGGTTACTAAAATTCCAAGGTAACAATGCCATTACCGGTGATCAACATCTCAAACTATTTGATAATATGATGGAAGATTTTGAGATAGAATTTGAGGATGTGTATATCAAGTTGTTTATCCATACACTTGAAGAAGATGCTAGGGATTGGTACAAGGCTCTACCTGATAACTCTATTGATTCATGGTGAGATGAAAAATGCATTTAGATTGCAGTATGGTGACAGGACTGATCCTAGATTCCTTTTTATGAATTTGAGAATATCAAGAAGAACCTGAATGAGACAATACATGACTTCAATACAAGATTTAATAAAACATTGAGAAGGCTACATGTCATTTTGAGGCCTTGTGATGAATCTTGCTTGATCAAATATGCAGATGCATTTGATAAAAAGGCAACCTATTACTTGAGAGACAAAAATCCTACAAACTTGAGGCAAGCTTTCACCATGGCACTTCAAATTGAAAATAATATTAAAGCTATTGGTAAACCACTTAAGAGGGATGGTGTGAAGCTGATAAACCATGAGAAGCCTCAAGCTAGAAAGGGTGCTGATTTGGAAGATGTTGTCAAGACTTTGGCAGGGGTTGTCAAAGAAATTTCTTACAAATTAGCCAGCTAAAGAGAAAGGAATTGGGAAAAGTTCACAAGGACAACAAAGAACTCAAAACCATGATAGATTTGACAATCATCCTAGGGGTGATCAAAGAAAAGATGATAGAGGTAAAGGGCCTATTGGATTTGCAAATGACAACCCCAATCATGTGAAAATAGAGTGGTGCTCGACCCTCTCGACTACAAGGGTTTGTTGTTCAAGAAATTGCTGAAATGGATTGGTGTGATAGATGTTTTCTTCCTCATCCTCCATGTGTTGGTTTCTCCTAGTTTGGAAGAGTTTCCTTTCTCCTTCAAGATCAATTTTGAATGCACTAACAACATTGCTGAGTATGAGGCATTATTATTAGGATTAAGGATTGCATGGAAATATGGAGTGAACGATATTGTTGCCAAGGGGGATTTAGAGCTGATTGTAAAGCAAGTAAGAAAGTTGTATGCTACAAAAATCAGCGTATGAAACAATATAAGCATGTTGTTTGGGACTTGATTGAAATGTTTGATTCCTTTAACATTGTTTACCATGATAGAAGTCTTAATGTTGCTGCTGATAAGCTAGTTGTCCTTGGTTCTAGATTTGACAATTGCACCATTTCATATTTTTGTGAATATGGCATTGAGGTGCTAACAAGGCCAGCTATCCCAGATAATGTGAAGCATTGGTAGATTTTTGATGATGATGCACAAGTGTTGAGATTCTTACAATGCCAAGGTGAGTTTTCTGCTCAGAATATTGATTGGGAACCATTGGTATGCATGAATGAAGGTAGAGAAACTTTGTTTGACAAGGATATTATACAATTGAAGACAAATACCATTCCTAAAGGTCTTGTTGCACTTGAATCCAACTTTAGCAATGTTGATTGCATCATTAATAGAAAGATGTCTACTTTAAGGGATGTGGAAGAGCACAACTTGGGAACTAAAGACAAACCAAGGAAGATCTGGTTGGGCAGCCATCTCAATAAAGAAGAGAAACAATCCTATGCCCAACTTTTAAAGAAATATCAAGACTTCCTTGCTTGGTCTTATTCAGAGCTGAAGGCATATAGAGAAGATTTATTTCAGCATGAGATCCCTCTTGAAGCCAAAACCAAGCCATTTAGAAAAAAACAAAGGCCTATTAACCCATTTCTTTCCATGAAAATGTAGGAAGAGTTGAAGAAATTGAGAGATGGTGGCATCATTCAACCTACTAGATACTCTTCTTGGGTTGCCAACCTTGTGCCAGTTAGAAAGAAGAATGGTGATATCAGACTTTGTGTGGATTTTAGGAATCTAAACAAAGCATCTATGAAGGAAAACTATCCTTTTCCAAACATGGAGAATATGTTGCAGCTTGTAACAGGGTCAGAAATGCTTTCTACTTTGGATGGTTTCTCCGGATACAATCAAGTAGTTGTCAAAGAATCAAAAAGACTTAAGACAGCCTTCACTACTCCTTGGGGGACTTATGTTTTTGTGAGGATGCCTTTTGGATTGATGAATGCTGGTGCTACTTTTCAAAGGGTGATGGATGTTGCCTTTGTTGGTTATATCAATGAATTTATTGCAGTTTACCAAGATGATGTGACTGTTTTTTCAAGGTAGTGAGCAGACCATTTGCAACACCTAGAAAAGATGTTGATCAGATGTAGGGAGTATGGCATTTCACTTAATCCAAAGAAGTGTAATTTTGGTGTGCCAAAGGCCAAGTGTTGGGGCATATTGTGTCCAAAGAAGGTGTTATGATAGACCCTGAGAGAGTGGAAGCAATCAACAAAGTGCCTATTCCAAGAACCAAGAAAGGTATTCAATCTTTCTTTGGCCAAATCAATTTCATTAGAAGGTTTGTCTCCAATTTTGCTGAGTTAACTCTTCCAATCACAAGCATGCTAAGAAAGGATCAAGTTATTAAGTGGGAAGAGGTTTCCATCCAAGATTTTGAAGGAATAAAGGATGCACTCAAGCATGCACCTGTTTTGGCAGCTCCAAACTATAAGATGCCTTTCCAAATCTTCTTTTTTGCATCTGAATTTACTATTGCTTCAGTTTTGTTACAAAAGGATGAGAATGGAGCTGAGAGGCCTATTGCTTTCTTTAGCAAGGCTTTACAAGTAGCTGAACTAAAGTACACAATTATGGAGAAACAAGCATTTGCATTGGTAAAAGCAACAAAGATTTTCAGGCCCTACATTTTGAGTTCAAAGGTTGTTGCTTATGTTCCCCACACCATGGTTAAAGACATCTTATCTGACATGGAGATATCAAGCAAGAGATGTAGATGGGTCAACAAATTACAAGAGTATGATATGGATATCCAAACTACAAAGTTGGTAAGAGGTTTGGGTCTTGCCAAGCTCATGGCTGAGAGTAATTTGCAAAACGTAGAAGTGAATCAGCTAGAGGAAGGAAGGGTAGACCTTCTTGACAAATTGATGAATTCTGAATGGTACAAGGATGTGATCTTCTACCTCAAGCACCTATGTTGTCCCAGTCACTTGAATAAAAATCAGAAAAGAGCCCTCAAGCTGGCTTCTCAGAAATATATCATAACAGACCTTAGGCTGGCTTGGAAGAACCCTGAAGGTGTTCTCTTGAAATGCATAACTGAAGATGAAGCTCCCAAGTTGATTGCTGATTTCCATGGGGGAGTTTGTGGAGGAAATTTTGCTAGGAGAGTGATAACACATAAGATTTTAAGAGCTAGTTATTGGTGGCCAACTCTTTTTAAAGATGCAAACCAACTAGTTAGAAGATGTGATAGTTGCCAACGCTTCTCGGGAAGATTGAAAGCTTTAGGCTCCCTTCCTTTGCAGCCTGTATCAATTGAAGCTCCTTTCAAAAAATGGGGAATGGATTTTATTGGTGAGATTTCAGATCCTTCTAGTGCTGGTTACAAATGGATCCTTGTAGCAACTGATTATTTTACAAAATGGGTTGAGGCAATTCCATCTAGAAAGGCAACACACCAAGTGGTAATGGATTTCTTGTTGAATCATATCATATGTAGGTTTGGAGTTTTAGTTAAGATTGTATTTGATAATGCTATGTGTTTTAGAGCCAAGCCTTTGATGGCAATGTGCAATGAATATGGGATAAATATGACTTATTCTTCAAACTACAATCCACAAGGTAATGGACAAGCTAAATCAAGTAACAAGAACTTGCTCAAGATCATTAGAAGAACCTTGGAAATCAACAAGAAGAAGTGGGGAGAACAGTTGAAATTTGTAGTTTGGGCTGATAGAATAACTCCAAAAAGAGCAACTGGTAAAAGTCCATTTGAATTGGTGTATGGAACTCAAGCTTTGCTGCCATTACACCTGCAATTATCCACTTTTCAGTTTTCCCAAGTAGTTGGAAGATCAAGAACATGGCCCATATGAATCAAGAATCAATCAAATCATTGAGTTGGATGAAGAAAGGAGAGCTTCTCATCAAAAGCATGTCAGATTTAGGGAGAAATTGAAGAATTTGTTTGATAAGAAAGTCACCCCTAGAGCCTTCAATGTTGGAGATCTGGTTTTTTTGTGGGATAGTAGGCATGAAGACAAGGGCAAGCATGGAAAGTTTGATGCTCTATGGATGGGCCCTTATGCCATTGATATCAGGATTGGAGAAAATACATTTTTTCTCAAGGATTTGGATGGGGATTTGCTAGAGCTGCCTATTAATGGCAGACATTTAAAAAAATTGGATTAAATCCCCGTGTGAGGTATGCACAAGTTGTACATTTTGTATAGCCCTTGTTTTTGTTTTGTCTTTTCCTTGTTCTTGTTGTTGTTGGCTTGTGGTTTTCCCTTTTGTCCTTGGCAACCATTTTTGGTCTAGTTTTCTCGGCTTGTTTTTGGTGAAAATTCTAGTTTTTGGGTTGCTCTGCATGTTTTGACTCCTTGCCCAATGGATTTTTGGCACTTGGTCTACGTTGTGATCTTGTGGCACTCGCTGGGAGTGCCCATCCCCAAGCAGGAGCCAATGTTGGTCCCATTATTGAGTTTGCATAATGTGCCTTATTTTTCATGACCAAATGTACTCACAAATGTTTCATTTTTGGTCTCATGGTCTACAGTTCACATTTTCCAATTGAATGCCTTTGATATGCTCATAATGTTGTTATTCTACCCTATTTTGAAACAAGATCCAAGTTTCCCCCATTTGTGCCCTAATTTATTCATTTTTATGGGTGTGCCATTTTTTCCATTGCCAAATCATGCAAAAACTTGAAATTGATCAAATCCTGAATTCGTGCAAGTGTTTCCCCAATCCCAAGGTCACAAATGATGTCAAAAAATGATTCAGTTGGTTTAAAATGAAGAATTCTGCCTTCCTATGTCAAAAAAATGGTTTCTAGGGCATTCCCTATATTTTTCACGTTTTGACGGGCTCTCGGGCCATCAAATTTATCATTGCAATCTTTATGCTAACGTGGTAGGCTCCTATTGGTCGGGGATGTGCAGGAAAACATTATTAACTTGTCATTTTTGAAATTTTGGCGAAAGGAAAATTCTTGACCGTGGCCCCGCAGTGCTACAGTGATGTGCCTACATGGCACGATGTGATTAGTTGATGGACCAGCGGGTGGCGGGGTCACTTAACATTTTCTCTCATTTTGGAAAATTCCTCGAAGTCACTTTTTGGCCCGCGAGCCCGCCCAATGAGAAGGTGACACATGGCATGGGAGGATCAAGCGGCGGTGATGGAGTTGAATTTTTTTCAAATTTTTGGCTCAAAATGTCATGGGAGAATTTTGACCTGGAGGCCCACATCCAATAAGAAGTGGACACATGTCCAGGAGGGCTAGGCAGATGGCGAAGGACTTGGGAAAATTTTGGTGTTTTTTGGCTCAGGGTGTCAAGGGAAAAATTTGGCCCACGAGCCCGTGCCCAATGGGAAGGCGACACGTGTCCAGAAGAGTCAGCATGGAGAGGTGAATAGTTGGAAATTTTTGAAGTTTTTTGACTTCAAAATGCCAAAGAAAAATTTCAATCGGGAAGCCCACATCGAATAGGAAAGTGACACGTATGCAGGGGATGAAATGGAGGGGCGGAGGTTTGGAGAAATTTGAAGTTTTAAACTTCACAGGGTAAAAAGAAAATTTTGGCTTGGAAGCCCGCAACGAATGAAAAGCGGACACGTGTCCCAGACTTGGTGGGGATTTTGAGCGTGGGAGAAATGTTGAAAAATTTACAAATTTTGGCAAAATCCCAAAACCAGAAAGCTTGTCCGTGGCCCCCATGGAAAAATTGGAGGTGTCCCCCCGCAGCCAATCAGGGGGAGACACGTGGCATTATTAAAAAAGGCAAGAGGGAGAGCTCGGCCTACTAAGGTTTTTGTGCTCATGGGGGAATGAAGGCAAATTTGATGAGTCAGCTCCACCTCCAATGGGAGAGTGACACGTGGCGGAGGGAGCAGCGGGTGTTCGGGGGCACGGAGAATTTTGATAAAATTTTCCTTTTCTCGAAAAAGTGGCAAAATGCATCAAATTGGCCCACGGTTTTGGTGGAGGCCCACAGGAGGACACGTGGCGCATCCAGGGGCTCGCGGGGAAAATATTCAAAATTTTCCCGAATCCAAAAAAGGGTTTGAAATGCATTTTTGGAGGCAAAGGCCCGGTCCAATGGTATTTGGACATGTGTCCCACCTCATCCAAAGGGAAAAAGGGTATTTTGAGGGAATATTCAAGATTTGATCTGACACATGGAGGGCAGAGATTTAAAGTTGATTTTAATCAACGGTTGCTATGCATTTTCATTTTTGGGTGCCATTGGGGCTCCAAGATGCTTGGAATCGTCATTTTTGCACCGATTCACATGAAATTTTATATGAATCTACATCCCCTCAGCCTTCTGAGAATAATGGCACCATTCTTTTGAGCTGATTTGATGTCCTATGATGTTTTTCATGAAATATTTTTCTCAGCCCGTGAAAAACACGTGAATGGTAAAAAATGAAAAGTTACAGAGTTAAAAATGATGAAGTAAAAGGTGAAAAATGATTGCAAATGCATGCTGGCATGGTGGAATGCCAAAAATGTGACCCTGGGATGGATAAGGATCTGAGTTCATGTAATATTTTAAAATATTTGTGCATCTCTAGCATTTGGTGAGTTGTTTTACAGTTTTATATCATTTTTCATCAAATGGATAGGGTTTTGTAACAAATTTGATCCTTGAGCATATTCTTTGCTTGGGATGCAAGGATCCAAGCTGGTAGAGGGTATATGATGTAATTTGGAGGCATTTTTAAAGGGTCTATTGAGAATTTTGGAGAGAGAGAAGAATTTTCACAAGGAAAATTGGAAGAGGTCCATTTTCTTTTGGAAAACTGCCTGAGGGCCATTTTTATTCCTGTTTGCATCAAATGTTCATCATGTTGAGTTGGTTTCAGCTGTAAATCCATCAACAAGCTTTCAGATTGTCTAAATAACATTCCCTTGCTGATACATTTGATCAAATTCTTGGATCAACTAGTTTTATCTCTTGGCAAAGCTTGCATACACTTATATTTCAGTATGTTTTCAATTTGTGTTTCATGCTCATGTTGCAATCTTGTGTTTAGGATCTCTCTGATCATACAGGGTCTCATTTCTGGTTGATGGTTTAATGGCATTTGTAATCTTGTATTCAGAAGAGCTTTCATCTGATAGAAGATAAACAGATTTAAAATCATCTTACTGTCCTTGATTAATGAGACTGTCTGTAAACCTTTGGGTGCACCTTAGGTCATGATTAAATAGGGATTCCTGGATGCTTCATTGGTATTTTGCTTCAAGCCTTTGTGGTAGGTTATCAAAGTTTGTATGGAATAGTGCAGATTTGGGCATCCATGTGTGCACACATCCTGGTTGAAAGAGCACTTCAGATTCATTGAAACATCTCTGTTGTTTAGGTGTTGTAATTCATTTGCAAAGTTTCCCAAAGAAGGTGATGACTCCTAACTACTCTTGTTCCAACATCTCTCATCAGAATTTCATTTTAAACTAACTCATCCTACCTACAATACCCCTGCATTTGCATTGTGTGTCCACAAAAGAATTCAATCCTTTCACTAAAATGCACAAAGTTGATCAGGGTTTTATCATGTCTTTAGCAGCTCTAGCTTTGTTTTGAGAACATTTCCATCATTTAGTAGTGACAACTCCTTTGAGTTTGGATAATGGATACTTGATCATGTTTTCACAAAGCCTCTTCCATATCATATGTAAAACACAAGGATATCTCCATCTCCTTACCATATAGGGGCTGCAATATAGGTTCTCTTGCCTTGGTTGATAGGCACAACCTAAAATAGTGAGGGTTAGATCAAAACCCTCTTGAAGGTGTTATCCACTCCCTCAGTTCTTGAATGCAAACAAGCAGATAGGTGTGCTTCCCACTACAAACAACATACAAAACATCTATCCATCCTTGAGTGTCTTGTGCAAATTCATGATGTTGTTCAAGTTGTGAAGGAGATTAAATCTGGATACCAACAGATTCCCCGCACGTAATCCCCTCACCCCGAGATTGTCCCTCAATCAGTGAAGAAGACAGTAGATATTGATACACTTCACACACTTCAGGGGTTATCTATAACCCTTGTTCGACATACGAGGGAGATTTCTAAGCCGGATGCTCACGGAGGTACACAAAGTATTCCCTCAAGGAGTACTAGTGTGAGGCCACATCTTTCTCGTCATGTGGTAGCAAATGTTTGGGGCCCGAAAGCAGAAAATAATTTCATGCGACTGATTTTGGTGGAGTTGGTGCTAGGGGTGCACACGATAATGTCACTATGTCATATGTCATTTTGAGTGAGACATTTGGATTACATTCATCGGCGTCACCTTCACAGGTATTTTTTATGTTTTATTATGTGTGTTACAAAAAGTTTGGAGTACTTTATTTACTTATATATGTTAAAGTTTTGAAATAATTGTATTTGTACATGTACATGCATTGATATTACAGTGTGCGGGAGGTGCATCTTCATCTCGACCACAGGCGGTGAGCACCATGCATACACATACATTCACAGAGGTAATTTAGAATGTTAATTATGTAAAGTTTTACACATATATATATGCAAATATATATATTAGTTTTGAATTCAAATATATGTAAGTTCTTGTATGTCCATCTAGCTCACGTGATACATGTTTGATAAAGATGTTGACTTTATTAGACACCCCACCATCTCTGCGACAAGTAGAGAAAGGTTTTGCCGCTCCGATTTCATCTGTGCAGCAACTCACTGAGGTATTCAAACAATATGTAAATTTTGTTAAATTTCTTGTGTAGTTCATATTATGTTAAATTACATGTTAGTAATGTCTTTCATTGTAGAATCATTAAATTAGGTTAATAATGTCCTTCATTGTGTATATGTAGGAGTTACCTATGATAGGTAGCAACCATGTTCATTTGATTCACAGGCATGGTGGGGTAAAAACAATAGTTCTATATTGATAAAATTAGTTAAAATATTGTCATTATGTACATACATGTACTTACTTATATTTTCGCTAATTCTAATGTTATATTTTTTATCTTATGTGTATGTAGAGAACTTCAACCCCATCCCTTTTAACTTTGAGGGCATGGACTCCTCAATCTTGTCATCTTCGTAGTACCCCATTTGTAGTCCAAGAGCTCCCGATGACTCATCCGAGTGTGAGATACAAATTCAGCATGATCAACAATTTGTGGTAAGTTTGTGTATTTATGTAAATACTTTCATTCTAACATGGTCTTAAATACATGTTGAAAAAATATATAAATTAAGTTTTGACAAAAAAACATTGTTTGCATTTATAGGCTCATCTACGGTGAGTGTATTCAAGTGGAACATGACTTGTAGCATGGGCTTGAGCGATCCAAATTCATCTCATAGATATCCATCTTCGTCTAAGGGAGGGCCTTATTCGAGCAAGGCCAAGAGAGGGATAGATTTTGATGATTAGAAATATATATGTCTTGCATGACATTTTTTTGTATGCCTATGTGCATGGCATTATATGTACGCCTATTTAGCATTTGAACTTGATGGTATATGACCTATTTGGGCATTTTTATATTTATTATGCACATTAAAATACTATTTGGAACTTGGTATTTTTGTATGAGACCTTAAATTTCTAAGATTATTTTTGCATGAAACTAATATGATGTGTACTTGACAATATTTAAGACATTATGGATTTTTTTTTTTCATTTATTGGTGATGTACATGTACTAGCATTTTCAATGTATAATATGCATCAAACTTTGGAAATCAATATTTATATAATATATGTATATAAAGAGTTACCTAATCTGAGTAATTATTCATTCAATTTATCAATGTGTATATGTGTATTTACCTTACTTGTGCTTCTTCTTGCTCATGGTCTCTTTGTATTGGTTCATATCTTATCATGCACTTACTACATTCTTCTATGCTTCTTAGTCTTCTCCCCTGTTAAAACACTTGAGAGTCTTCTATACATTACTCCAATGCTTGAGAATGTCTCCAGATGTAATGACATTCTAATTCAAACACTCAATGATTCTTGATTGTCTAATCCTATCCAATTTTCATTATTAACTTTAAATTTGTAGGAATTTCAAGTTATTTAGAAATCACATCACACCATTCACTAGGCTTGATGACTACCCCTATCCTTTTGAAGGGACTTTTGAAAGCATCCATGGGTTTATCATAGCATAAATTATCAATGAATGGAAGGTCACTAAGTCGTAGGCCAGCTGACTCCCATTCAGAACTAAACAAGAAAGATTTACTAAGTGATTGATAACTCCGTGTGTTCTTAGACATTCCCCTATCAAATTCATTCTTAAGCCAATCTAGTCATTCATGGCTCTTAAGGGACTATGCTCGGACGAGGTAGCCCGAAATTATGGGGAGTGTAGGGAGCCAAAACAAAGTCTCCCTAGCATTTACCTAGCCACCCCGACATGTTGGGTGTAGTTAGTTAGCGGCACAAGAGCTTCCGTTTGCAAAGTATTGCATCTAGTAGCCTTACACTGACTCAGACTACAATATTTCACGTGTTTGCAAACAATAGGATAGTGAGAGAACCGAATGGAGATGGAAAAAACCACAAAAGGATTTCATAGAGGGCTTTGACATGGAGGTTTTGGATTTGACGAGACGTCTCTAGGTGCCACAGAGTCTAAGAAATCACCCTTGAAGATATAGTGTGTTTTCGTCTCAGGGCTCTTAAGGGACTACGCCCAGACGAGGTAGCCCAAAAGCATGGGGAGCATAGGGAACCAAAAAAAGCCTCCACTAGTATTCACCAAGAAATCCAGACGTGTTGGCCCAAATGGTTCAATCCCACGAGCTACCATTTGCAAAATATAGCATCTAATGACCTTTACACTGACTCGGACTACACTATTTCGCATGTTTGCAAACAATATGACAACGAGAGAACCGAATGGATATGGATAAAACCATGATAGTATTTTGTAGAGGGCCCAACGTGGAGGTTTTGGATCTGAAGAGACGTCTCTAAGTGCCACGGAGTCCAAGAAATCACCCGTCGAAGATATAGTGTGTTTTGGTCTCAGGGCTCTTAAGGGACTATGCCTGACAAGGTAGTCCGAAAGCATGGGGAGTGTAGGGAACAGAACAAATACTCCCTCACATTTACCAGCCACCCCGATGTGTTGGCGTAGTTGGTTCGGTGCCAAGAGCTTCCGTTTGCAAAGTATTGTGTCTGACAACCTTACACTAACTCAGACTACATTATTTCACGTGTTTGCAAACAATAGGACAGCGAGAGAACGAAATGGAGATGGAAAAAACTATGAGAAAATTTTGTAAATGGATTTCACATAGAGGTTTTAGATCTAACGAAACATCTCTAGGTACCACGGAGTCGATAAATCACCTGTCAAAGATATAACGTGTTTTGGTCTCAAGGCTCTTAAGAGACTACGCCTGAACGAGGTAGTCCAAAGCACGGAAGCATAGGGAACCGAAACAAAGCCTCTACTAGTGTTCGTCAGGCCATCCAAACATGTTGGTCCATATGGTTTGGTCCCATGAGCTATCATTTGCAAAATATAGCGTATGGCAGTCTTACATCGACTTAGACTACAATATTGTGTGCGTTTGCAAACAATAAGACAACGAGAGAACCAAATGGAGAGGGATAAAACTGCGAGAGGCTTTCATAGAGGGCCCTGACATAGAGATTTTAGATCTGATAAAATGTCTCTAGGTTCCACAGAGTCTGAGAAATTACCCGTCAAAGATATAGCATGTTTTGGTCTCATGGCTCTTAAGGGACTACACATGAGACAAGGTAGCCGAAAGCACGGGGAGCATAGGGAACCAAAACAAAGCCTCCACTAGCGTTCAAGTCTTGTTCATCTCTTTATGTAAATTCCTTGTTATCATGTAGTTTTTGGCAGCTACCTGGTGTGGAACTGCATTGTAACTCATCATCCAAAGATAAGAGGTTTTATCATGTTGATTGTAAGACGCTGAAGGGGCTAGATGCAATCAGTTTGGGATTAGATCATAGTAATCAACAAAATATGGACTTCCAAACATATTTATCAACCATAAAATCAATGATAAGCCCTAGCTTCTTGTGCTTTCCAAATTTATCTTTAGACTCCTTCATTTTTGTGTAAGGTTTTGAGCATGAAATGGTTTATTTCATGTTGTGTTTGTTTCTTTTCTTTACAGTTACATTATTGTTTCTAATATGTCAATGACCTAGACTACAATGCTCAATGCTTTAGAATTTGAAATAGATATGCAAAATAAAGCACTAATAACTCATGAATATAAGTCTATATAAGGTGCATAGAATGTGAGCATCAATCTCTAAATTGCTTTGAAGCGGTATGTTATGCTAATATTAATAGCAGGAGAATGCTTGGCTGACTCTTCTTCAATCGGAATGCAATCCAATTCCACCTACACTACCTATAGTCAATCAATACAGTTTTTTCCATGTTAATACTGAAGAGCTTCAAACTTTTGACCCCTACATTACAACATTATCATCTCTTCTTTCAAGGACACATAATTATTGCATCTTATTGGATGTTTGAGATCATTTCTTGTGTATGTAATCATCTCATGATTCATTATATGAGCAAATATGAATAATTAAAGTTTCAATCCTCCATATCACACCAAAATTCTCAGTCACATTGCAAGGAATCAAAGTTACCAAGTTAATATAAATCCCATAAAAAGATGTCATATGTGGCCACCTACATCAAGCCATAAATTTCCTGTCATGACCACAACAACCAACAATTCATCCTCCCTCTACTTTTCTACTTCTACAGCTATCAAATACATAAATATACCTAGTAGTACATACATACCATAGTCACAAGTATGATTCCAAGAAACATGTATCCAAGCCTCTCTTTTTTAAATTGAGCTAGTGAGGCTCATAGCTGAATCACACACATCATGTTTTTTGCATTCATCCAGGTTACTACTCCAAGCTACCATCACAGTTTGTGATCCTTGATGTGTGTTTATGCATTTTTAAGGATAAAGGAGTATTTCCTTTCATCTCCCATTTCTACGACGATAGATATCAAGATAACTCTATAATTTATACAGTCTCAATTGCTCATGTTGTTCATATTTGCAACAACTTTCATTGAACGACTACAAAAATCTAACCTAAATAGTCAGAGTAGATTGATTAACAGGTGTTGGCCCTGTGGTAGCATGAATCTTGTGGAGTTTGATATGCACATTTGTGATGCAAAACTGCATGTAAAAGTTACCACTATCAATTGATGCCATTTTCTCTACCTGTACCAAAAGTAACTCATTCCTCTCGATAAAGATCCAATGCAAAACTTGGAAGGATTTTTGACTTGGCCATAGACTTGACCATATATATTGGTGTGTCTTTTGCCACGTATGCTTTGGTATGCTTTGGTATGTTTTCAACAATTGACACATTTTGATCAACAACATTAGATGTTCTTAACCCTGTGGTCTTCATTATAGGTCTCATCTTAATTAATTTCATCAATGTAACAAATAATTGACATCTTTGTGTGTCATTTAAATTCTCAAAGTAATTATTCCAAATTCCACTAGCTTTTCTTCTCGCATTTATTTCATACATTTTGTTAGGCATTGGTTTTATAATGTTTTCATCAATTTTAATTAAGTGAATTGGTTTTTTCGCAAAATGGAAGGAGGTGTTCTTAGAGGTGAAGATTGGTTTACAAGGTTACTTTATTCATTCAAGTGTTTTCATACAAATTTCGGTGGTTAACATTTGGATTCTCGGGTAAGGGTTCAACAATTGGATTCATATCAATTTCTTCATACATACCAACATTATCATTCATTGTAAAATCATTATTCTCTACATTTTCATTATGTATTTCATCCTCATTTTCTAATACATTAGCTACATTTGATATAGCGATGTGCCTTGCTTTTGCACGAAGTTTTTGCATTCTCTTCAATTTCTTTATTTTCATTTCTTCCAATTTCTCCTGTGTCTTGTTCTTGACTTTCCTCTTGTCCTTAGCTTGACTTTTATCACCCATGATTACAAAAATCAACTAGTGAGGTAGGGGAAAAAATGAACTACTAAAAAATCATGCAAGAATGTAGAGAAAATCACAGACCAAACATAATGTATACGGAATTCCCGTGAAAGAGATGAAATGGATGTTGAGGGACCACAATATACAAACAAAGCATAATGCATATGCGTTATGCTTTTTACCTTTTCTAGCACATGCCTCAAGGCTTGGGATCCGGTTTGGATCCCCAACCCTGAGGCATGGACCTGCACAAACACAACAAACAACATGTTTTTGCAGGAAAATGTAAAAATGCCACTTCCTCTATGATAAATCAAAATAAAACAATCGATCCATTTAAAAAAATTATACCATGACGTAGAGCAGAGTTTCTTCTTTCTAAAAATATAATTTTTCAAATTTTCTGACTAATATAAGGTTTCCATATTATTTATTTTCTAACTATGCCTTTTTATAGCTATTTTTTGAAGTTTAAATATGTCTATCTTTCATCATGTATCTTTTGTTTGGGTCATCGAAATTGAAAAAAATTATACTAGCACAAACTAGGCATAATTCTATACATATTCAAAAAAAAAATCTAATTTTCGATATTTTTGAGGTAGTTAGGGGGGGCACGGTTGAAGCTCTCGTTATTTTTCAAAACATAAAATTTATGTACTAGAAAAATCATAAATAAAAAAATACTCGTTAAAAAATCTAACACAAACTAGATGCTCCTAGCTATCTTTCTACCAAAGGGTTTTCAAAAATACTAAATGGTACTCAAAAAATGGTGGGGGCACGAAAGTCACTTTGTTATGTTTTTTAACAAAAACAGAGCACTGTTGGTATTTTAATTGTTTGACCCACTTAAAATTATTGTTTACAATAAAATTTAGTAGCTTAGAAACTAGACTCAAAATGCTATAATTCATATTTTTACAACATCTTCTAATTTTGAGTATAA
This sequence comes from Taxus wallichiana var. yunnanensis, assembly GCA_018340775.1. Classification (NCBI taxonomy): domain Eukaryota; kingdom Viridiplantae; phylum Streptophyta; class Pinopsida; order Cupressales; family Taxaceae; genus Taxus; species Taxus wallichiana. The sequence goes on along the minus strand of CM031238.1, from coordinate 58,216,151 downwards.
CTATTTTAAAAACTCGTACAAGTTGAAGTTTTTATTTTTAGGAAAAAATGTATCCACTTAAGACCCCATTTTGGCCCTCCAACTTGGTGCACTTACCCAAGTGATAAATCGACTTTATTTTCACTTTCAAAAGGTATTTTTTCTAAGTGTTTAGGTTGGACTATTTTGTTGACTTCATCAAATCAAATGTATAGTATGCATCTCTCGGAGTGAAACGTGAGAAGAGGAGGTGGAGATTAGGAAAAGCAAAATGAGAGTTGCACTTGACGGAAATGGAAAGCTACTTAGTGTTTATATTTATATTTATACTTATCGCTGAATATTTTTGGAATTATATTTATGGAAAGCTACTTGGTGTGAGCAATTTTCTCTATAAAATATTTTTTCCATTCCTTCACATAGATACAAATAATTTCTATATTTACATATTATTTATTTATTATGAATAATTTATGAAGTGTACAACTTTCTAAATTTTTATCTTGAAATTTTCTCTGCTACTTAGATGTTTTACAAGTAATATATGGTTAAAATCATTAAAAAAATATTAATTTCGATCCTACCTACAAATAAGAAAAAATATTTATCCTATCAAAAACAAATTATGGTTTTCTATATTTCAACTTAAAATTTCATCTTATGCTAAGAATTTATACTTTTTGGAATTAAAATAAGTAAATATAAAAAGAAAAGTAAAATAAAGTAAATTGAATGATATTTTCTTATTTAGATAAGAGGTAATTTGTAAATTCCTTTTATGATTATTTACTTGTGCTATTTGAAACATATTGAGTATAAATAGATTTTAAAATCTTATTCAAATTACAATACTTGTTTAATACCTAAACATAACACCTTGAAAATTAGGGCATCACATTTCATCTTTTACACTTTATAACGATAATGGTTAAGAGAGAAAAGATTTTGTTCTTACAAAATAGGATTTCAAAGATTTCATAGAAGTGAAACAATTTGGAATCATACATGAGAAAAGGGTTTTAATTAGTGTTGTAGAAAAGGGATTTCAAAGATTTAGATAAGAGATAAATTAAATAGTTAGTGAACCGTATTTTGTTCACAAAGATCTTAAGATTTAGAGACGAGTTAAATAAAATGTGTAGATCCCCGCAAACTCGAGGATGTACGCTTCATATATATATATATATATATATATATATATATATATATATATATATATATATATATATATATATATATATATATATATATATATATTTGCTATCCGAAACTAAAATTTCAGTTCTTCTTGGACTAGAATAAATATATCTATTTGTTACTATACGCTTCAAAATTTACAAGTGAGTTAAATAAAATCTATCACATACGAGATTATGTAAGTGGATATATGCTTCTTAGTTCTTGAGATCCCCAGACTAAGTAGTTGTTTATCCCCACAAAAAGGGGTAAAATCCCCACTAAAAATGGAAAACAATTTACGTTTATATCTTACTCCATATCTTACATATCTTACTCAAAGAATTTAGCAGATATATCTTATTCCATATCGGTAAGAAAACTAAAACACTTTGATGCATGAGCATCAAGGGCTAAAAGATAATAAGGTCATACGAGACCAATAAGACATGTTAGTCTAGGATGAGTGCTAAAGTTAAATATGTTGTAAAAGGTTAATAAGTGCTTGTAAGAGGTTGTAGGAGTGAATTTGACTTAGTAAAAGGGTAATATAGGCAAATAGAGTCATGTAAGGTGGAAATAGGACTAAATAAGGCCATATAGGCTATGGAGGGAGAAAAGTTTGTTTTCAAATGTGCATATGAGTTGGTCTAGGATCTTGTTTGAGCAAAATTAGTGTTGGTTGCACTTTGATAGGGAGTTGTTGAGTCTATGCTTAGTCAATATCCACCTATTCATAGGGGATTGCAATGTAATTAAGAGGTAAGGAGATGGATTTGAATGTAATGGAATAGAATAAAGGCTCTTGAGGTTGAATATATGAAGAATGTTGTATGTATGATGATGGAAAAGATGTAATAAACCTTTGTTTGAATGAATTTTGCATGTTGATAATGGACTATATTGAGGAGGATAGGATAATGGGCATGAAACCCTCAATGCCATTTAAATGATTGAATTCTTTGGACTGTTAAGATATAAAGACTCTACAGGTAATGTGGATTGCAACAATGATTTTTATAAGCCTTGAAATTGTGTAATTTGGTTGTTATAGCAAAATGTTACCTCTCGACTCATTTTAGGGCTTCATATATCTTTGGATTGAACTCGATCAATTTGGCTAAGATTTTGAAGTTATCTCTGTCTAACCTAGAATTTTTAGAGTGATTGAGCATCTATAGGAGAAGTTATCGATGACATGGTTTTGAGCTAAAAAGAAGGAAATACAATGTACGCTTAGATAAGGAAATAGACATATTTTACATTATAACTTGACAAATCATTATCCTAGACTATGTATGAAGGTGATATCAGGTATATTTTATGTGTTTGAATGATCTCAAGGGTGAATAAATGAAGCAATTACCATTAAAATATATAAAGGTTGATTGCACATGTTACATGACCGTTTCAGAGGGAAAAATAGATACATGCAAGTGTTAATCAGTGATTTGATGACCTAAACTCATCAAGGAACATCTTGAAGGAATTTATGAGGTGTTCCAATGTTGTTTCAAGTGAGAATATAGACCTAGATCTTTTTGTCATAGTTGTAGGTTCAAACCAGACCTAAAAAGACCTAGAAACAGGTACAGGGTACATTTTTGCACAAAGAAGGAACAACCTTAATGCTTGGTATATCTAAGACCTCCTTCAAGTGAGTCTATATTCCTTGTTGAATTGTATACATAGTTGTTTCAGGGGTAATTGTGATATGAGAACATTTGCATGCTTAAAGGAGGGCTAGTAGCCAATAAGGTCAAATAGGGGAAATTAGTACAAGATGCAAGATCTAGCTAAATGAATGTTCTAAACACCTTGACAAACTTGGACATATGTGGTAGGTGGAGTGTGTATACTAGCTTAGTATCTTAGGCCAGGTTTGTGGCATATGAGTCATTAGAGACCTAGTTGGATTATACCTAGTGTCTTGAGAAGAATGAATGGTTAAAGGTTGTGAAGGCATAAGTTCAAGGCAGAGATAAAGGTGTATAAAAAGTTGCATGCATGTTAAATGAATGTTCTAAACACCTTGACAAAGGACATATATCGTAAGGTCATATATACCTAGTGTCTTGTGAAGAATGAATGGTTAAAGGTTTGTGAAAGCATAAGTTCAAGGCAGAGATAAAGGTGTATAAAATTTTGCATGCATGTTAAATGAATGTTCTAAACACCTTGACAAAGGACATATATCGTAAGGTCATATATACCTATTGTCTTGTGAAGAATGAATGGTTAAAGGTTGTGAAAGCTTAAGTTCAAGGCGGTGATAAAGGTGTATAGAAGTTGCATGCATATTCTATTGCAGGGAGAACTCAAAGTGTGGAGTGGCATAAAGGACTTAAGGAGAATATTGAGAGGATGATGGAGGCTTCTGAATAGTGGAGGTGTAACCTAAGGTCAAGGTATAGTAGCTCTCTCTCATTGATTGTCTTTCATATAGCTATGAATATTAATATGAATAAGTGTAAGAGAGCAATGCACTTCAAGGTGTTAGAGCATAGGCAAAGGTGCATAGAACCTCATAGGGAGATCCTCAAGGTAGGGTTGGTATAAGTCGGTTTGAGCAAGTTCAAACCCTTAATATTGTGAAAACTAACATTGTGAATGGTAAACCTTCAAGCTAGACCCGTGCATTACACTTATTATGAAAGATAAATGAAACAACTTCGCAACAATCAAACAATTCACATGCTTTGTCTACCGGAGCACTCGCAACTAGTCTATATTTGTTTGAGGCATTCTATCAAACAATTCACATACTTTGTCTATCAGGACACTTGCAACTACAGAAGCTAACAAAATGAGACCATAAGCACACTTGTACATTACAAGTGTTTAGTTATTCATGTTCGGCAATAGATGGTCTAAGGGAAGGATTGTCTAACACTTACTATAAACGATATGCCTCGGCTTGGATCCCCGCCTACCTTGGTGTGTCTCCTCCGCACGTCAATGGCTCGTTCCTCGGCTCCTCTTGCTCGCTCCGTTTGCCAAGTCTGCTGGGTATTTGGTGCTTGCCTTTGCAAATGTGCGGGACATGATTCTAGAGCAAGGCAAAAAAAATTAAAACTGTAAATAATAACAGGTTGAAAATTTTGAAAACTGTCAATTTTTTTAAGGGGTTTATTTAAAAACATAATACCTATTTATATATATATGAACAAATTATACATATATCTATAAAAATTTCTTGAAATTACAGCCACGTGAAAGAGGTAAACCGTCAACAAATTTTGCTTTGACAGGCACAGATAATTTGAAATTCCAGGCCTGTTCTAGAGTATGGGTGGAGCATGATAATTTTGTAGCTGCACGCATTCTAATAATTCAAATTTAAACGGAGTCCACGCCATCACTGGCTGCGGTTGAGAATCCACGTCAATCAGTGCTTGGGAATCCACGTCAACCATGAGTCAATTCAAACTATCCGGCGAGTAGCCACTTTCCGGCAGGTTGTATGTTGCGTGCTAACATGAGGTCATCACTTTAGCGCCACATGCATTCTTTGGGGATGATAGCGGCTGGCAATGAAGCCAACCTCGAACAGCTGTCATCTTAGGGTTCCACCATACAATAGCACCAAAGCGGTTTCCTATTTTGTTTGACTGGTAATGGAGGCGGTGTTTGGAGCTGTATATTCTCCACGTTTAGCAGGTTGGACTGAATCCGCCATCATTGTGTATATGTAGTTGTTTGATCTGCAGCAAATAGAGAATTGACAGTTTATCACCAAGTGCATCCAACGTGATCAATTCACCTTTGCTAGCATGCTTCTACCCTGTGCCAAAAAAGGAGATCAGAAACAGGCTGTGGACACCCACCAAAGAATTATGTAGTTGCAGGTGCCCTGGGAGATATGTCTGCAAAATGTGGAAGCATGCATAGGACATCTGAACTGTTCAACTAAATCCCTGCAAAAATGCGGTCTCATGGACTTCAATGATTGCGGGATGTACACAAAATGGTCTTGTTAAAACTGCTCAGATATGTGGAAGCATGTGAACTGTTTGACAAAATGCCTGATGGATTGCAAGACCTCTTCACGTGGACTAACGACTAATACTAACATTTGTGTACTTCAATGTCCGAAGAAACATAGCCTTCAGGTGTCAGACTGCGCTACCCTGAGCCTCCTTATTCTACTTTGGAATACGCCTTCGGTATAATGATGCGTTTGCATTGATTGATTTGTAAGCAAACAAAAATCAAGAATACAATAATGTGAAACTGTTTCCATAAATATCGTGAAATTGTTTTCATAAACCATGATTCGTATTCACAGGTGGTATCTCCAACCAAAAACTTAAGGAATGGAAGATAATGATTAAAGATAAAAAAGCATTCAATCTTTGATAAGCCACAGAGTGGAAAGCAAAATTATTATGCTTCTTTATGACAGCGAAGTACTGTTTGCATTGATCCATTAATTCCTAAACAGAGAAATGTGTTTCAAGATTTGTTGCATTGATCCATTCATTAATTCATAAACAACAGAGAAATGTGTTTCAAAATTTGATCAGGCCTGTATCTAAAAATATCTGTTCTTTTTGCATTGATCCATTAATTCATTTGTACACAAACAACAGAGAAACATGTTTCAAGATTTGATCAAGCCCGTATCAAAACAGATCATCTTGCATTGATTCATTTGTAAACAACAAAACAAATTAAGAATACAATATTGTGAAACTGATTTTCATAAACATGGTCTGCATTGAACAGACCAAACAATACATTAATAATAGAAACTGTTTCATAAACATGGTCTGCATTGAACGGACCAAACATCATGCTAGCACCACACATTGTATACAATGCTCTGTATTCTTAGGTGGTAACCTCCAACCAAAACAAAACTGGTATGGTTTAAGGAACTAAAGATAATGATCTCAATTTTTGATAAGCCACACTTGAATCCTACAGAGAGGAAAGAAAAATTATTATGCTTAGTTATGCATACTATAGTAGGAATGCATGAACCCCAGAAAAAAATAATCTACTAGTACAGATATAATTCCATCATTTTGGAATTACTGCTGGCAAACGTTGAAATCATTCCATGATATACATTTGGCCCTTTTGTGGTGAGGGACATGGAATCTGGGCTCCTTTGGGATGGTTGGACTCTTAGAAGACCTGTTCAAGTGAAAACCATTTAATGGCAGGCTTCACAAATTCTTTTTCCAACTACAAAATAAGAATATGCATACAAATTTAACTTCAATAGAATGCAGAGACTTGAAGAGTGTTTGGCCCTATAAATAGTCATACCTTCTGGGAATAAAAGGGCGATCAAAAAATGGCATGGGTTGAGCACGCAGAATCATCTCCTTTCTTAACCTCTTAATCTCTTCTTCTTCAACCAACTGTCAAATTGAATTATTTTGATCAGGAGCATGCATCACTTTGCTACCCAATACTAATATGAGATAAACAACTATAGAACAACAGAAACATACCTTCTAGCCTTTGCTGCTCCAAGGCATTGAGCTTCTCTGCCATCTGTTTGAGACACAACAGAGGAAATGAATAACGGTTTTCAACTTTTCATTTCTGCAAACAATTTTCTGTGGCAGTTTTGTACTAGTTTAAAGTTGTTAAAAAAATCAAGAACATTTGTCCAAAATTATTTAGAATCCTTACAATCTGATCAAATTCAGCACGGTCAACTGAAAATCTTGATATCCAATGGCTTAGTGCATTCTTTCATAGGGGGCTTGGCCAAATGCTGCTATATTAGAAACAATTGCAAAAGTTTCAGAATTGTGTCCAGAGATTTTCATTAAATCAAATAAACTAAACAATTTTCCAAAAGAGAGATTCCAACTATAATATCTGTAGTTCAACTGTAACCTCTGGCTCATCTGTTGTCCATGGCAGCCCTTGTGCCACTGGAATTCGACTTTTTTCTTCCTCAGCCAACATCACCCGCACCTTCTTCGCGAACTCCTCCCTTTTCATGTGGCCTCTTTGCTGCAAATTTTTAAAAGCCTTTTTCAGACTACGTATATTATGGGAACATAATAGAATTATGGTTGTCCAAAGATGAAAAAATAGTTTAATGATCTACAAATATATGTGTGCAACATGTAAACAACGTATGACTAATTTTCTAGATCAAGGGTAGATTGGGGATGAACCTAGAGGAATTAGAATTGACTTTGAGCTAGTGAAACTCAATGATAAAACAATATGCAATGTTTATTAGGATGCCACAGTTAAAAAGCTTGGCTGTGGAGCTACTGGAGATGGTCTCCAATAGGAGTAACGCACAGGCATCAGAAGGCCAGGTGATCCTGGTGAACTTGAGGTTAGACCTGATAACAGGAGGAATCACCCCAGCCTGCAAATGGCAAAAGTGCAATAGAATCGCCACTGTATACATGGGATGAGGATTGGCAGAGGTTTTCCATTACTGATATATTATATGTATTCATTGTGGCCAGAAATCTGGAGAGCACTTATCAGAGTTGCTTGAAGAAATTTTAGTTCAAGGTCAGGATAAATAATGGAAGGTGTGACAAGTATAAAAAAGTAATGCATTATAGCGAAACTGTTGGTCATGGGCCGTTTATGAGACCTGAAACTCTTATACCACATGAAGAGATTTCAGGAGCAATCTGGAAAAGAAAACAAAGAACAGTACTCTGGAACTATTTGAAAGAGGAAAACAGATGACAAATGAATTCAAAACAAAACATGGTTTGGATAGACGCCGATAATCCGTATTACTAACAAATGTGCATGTTATAAAATTAAATGATTTTTCACCATGAATAAATCATATAAATTATGTATGCAATAGTTGGGCTTCTCAATTACCCATGACTACTACTGAAAAAATTGTCAAAATTCTGTCTCCTTATTTTACCTCTGTTCGGAGCTTGAAAGGTTGTGCACTAGTGACTTTAAGTTGCTTCATCCATTGTTGCATTCCGTTTCTACCCATAGATCCACGTCCACTTGAATCCAAGCTCTGAAAAGAAACAACATAGTGAATATTCCCAGTATAAACCCGTCTTTATTCAATCAATACACAACACATGAAATGAATCAATCTATTTATGACTGAAGTAGCCAACAAAACGAACTGACTGACGTGAACTACCTATCCAACTGACTATGTTCACATAATCCGATCTATAACGTACAAATTTGTACTGTAATGCCTAATTTGAAAGGAATATGGAGAATTCAGTAATTGAGCCAAGAAGACTGACAAATATTGCAAACCAATTGGTTTGAACACACAGATTCAATGCATATATAGGGTAACACATGGAGTAACAGACGCACAAAAACAAATCAAAGGAACTGGTGAAGAGCTAATATGACAATACCTGTTTTCGGCTTCTTCTTCTGCTCCCAGAACTGCAAAATTATAACATGTAAATAAACCTGGTTTATAGGATATGGTTGTACACTTTTGAGACCAACATGTACTTAGAGCTAATACAAGGAAAACATGGAACCCAAAAGCTCAAGTATTTACCTGCTTTGATTTCTTCCAATAGAACTAACACTCTGAGTCTCGTTATTACCAACTGACGCTGTTTCTTGACAAACAGGGAAGAACTTAAAATCACAACAGCTTTCAAGAGATGGGCTACTACTATGTGGCCTCTTTACATGGCTTTCACGTTGAATATGCGAGCCCCGATAAGCTGCACAGCTTGTCTCAGATGATGAACCACTGTTTGTTCTCTTTGAAGCATCATTACATTCAAGAGATTGTTTGTTGACAACATTTGGCCTCTCCTCGGAGCCCTGTGGCAGCATGCCAGGAAGTGCCCAGTTCACAACCTTGCCAACTCTTAATTCTCTCTGCCTGCCTTCATCAGTATCAAAAGCAAATTGGGTAGAGCTATTGTATGGACTAGCCATATCGTCACAGCTTTCATGAGATGCGCTATTATTATTCCTCTCCTCGGAGCCCTTTGGTTGCATGCCAGGAAGTGCCCACTTCAAACTCTTGCCAACACCAGGCTTTTGCTTCCCTTGATCAATATCAGAAACATTATAGATAGACCTATCCAATGGCCTAGCCTGATTGGCCTCTGTACTTTCATAGTCGGGAAGTGACAGCAAACTTTCGAAAGCCTTGACTAAATGCTTTACTCTTCCCCACCCTGCTGTGGAATGGTACCGATTGCTTCTGCAAGCAGCTCATTCTTAGGCCTTCTAGGGGCTGGGGACACAGCATTCCATGGAGATAGCAGTGAAACAAAACTTCCATCGACATTGGACAATGTGTTGCCCTCATCCAATTCAGATACCTCAACACCTTCCATTTTCTCATCCATATTTCCATTTTCAGGCTCGGAAACTCCATGTTTTTCAACATTCACATTGAGCAATGTGTTTCCTGACCCAATTCAGAACTCTCAAAACCGTCAATCTTCTCATGCATCATTCCATTTTCAGGCTCAGAAATCCCAATTTTCCAAGGATTCCCGCTGCAAAATCCTTTTTCTTTGTCGTTGGACACCCTCCGAGGAGAAAATAATTTAATGATGTTACCATTACCATCCGACAATGTGTTGCCCTTAACCATTTCATAAACTTCAAAACCCTGAATCGCCTCATCCATATTTTCCTTTTCAGGCTCAGAAACTCCAAATTTCTCAGGGTTTTCATTGGAGAGTATGGTGCCCTGACCACTGGACATCATCTGCGGGGATAACACTGCAATGGCATTTCCATTAACATTGAAACATGCACCGCCCTTATCGAATTCAAACCCCCAAACCGTCAATCATTTCGACCTTATTACCATTTTCGGGCTCGGCAACCCCAATTTTCTCACGATTCCGATCCATTTCTGAAAACCCGTTTTTTCCGTCTTGAATTTCATGTTTCCCCTGATTTTCAATCGGGGTTTCCCCACTGGAGTCTCCTTCTTCTCCTGAGGAATTCTTCTTCTTCTCGAAATTTGCCTTCAAAACTCCTCCTGCGAGGCCCTTAACTGTTGAGAAGCAACGCATGCACATTTCCTGCCTGTGTCTGCAGATCTATCAGCAGCTCCAGATTTTGATTTTTCTCACAGCACTTGCATACCATGCCCTCCTGCTGATTAGGCCTCTCAATCCTCTTTGCGACAAGGAACTTCCTAGGCTGAGGCCTCAAATTCGCAGAAGCCCAATCTGGGTAGTTTGCACCACATCTTCTAGACTTGCAGACATGCTGCCTTCCATCAGAGGATTTCAGACACCCATCAGAGGATTTTGGAATCCCGTCAGAATTTTTTTGACATCCATCCGAGACCTTAGGGGATTTTCGTACCCATTAAAGGTTTTGAGCACCCATCAAATTGTTTTTGACACCCATCGGAGACCTTAGAGAACTTTTCACCGCCAGTAAGAAACTTTTGACGCCCAATTGGGGATTTCACAGCAGCAGCATTGGGATCACAGTTCTCTGCAGAACTAGCAAGAGACAACTTGCTTTTATCATTTTCATGTCTCTTGCTTTTATCATCTTCAAGGTGTTGCTTTTTCCTCGTAGAATGAGAAGTACCAGGAGACTTAATTACCCTGTTCATCAGACCTAATGGGGATTGGCACCCTTCAATGGGGATTGAGCGCCCTTCAATGGGGATTGAAGACCCTTTTTCTTGCAGGAGAGCCTGTGAAGCTCATTTTTATTGCCTCCCTACCGTCTCTCTATTCTCAACACCACAAACCCTGCCCTGTACAAGTTCTCTCCCTGCCAATGAATTGATTTGCAAATGAACCGTATATTTTTGACGGATTCAAATTGTTTTTTTCCGCAACGGTCATTTGGACAAATGTGGAGATGGCCCTATTGGATGCTAAATTAAGCAGGATATGGGACAATCTCACTGCTTTTTCGGAGATTTTTATCAGGTTTTATTGGCCAATGTATATAAATAAAAATGTGTAACGGCTATTTTATGGACGCGCGAGGACGACAAACCGCTTCTCGAATTTAGTTCAAATTGTGATCGTTGGTCTTTCACAACCTCTACAGAACTTCCGACTTAAAATAGATATCTTACCTAATAGATTCTAAAGACTACATCAACGGTCATAATTTATCATATTTCAAAACAATGGTAATGGTAGTAGGGAGTCTAGGGACTCGATAGTTTTTTACTATGTCTAAGCTTTAGAATTGACAACCACAAGAAGAAGTATAAATATAATTTTTGAGACATTTTAAATTCAAGTTTTCAAAGAGGAGCGGATTCTAAACCAACCAATTTTTAAGGGATGAGTTACGACTTATGGTTGGTTAGCAAGTTAATTGTGGGTTTAAGATTTTATTTTATTAGTAAATTTTATATTTTTTTATTAAAAATTTTATGGGAAAAAAATTATGAGAAGGATACCTTTGCCACGTAATGGGGCTCTTTCACCTTTAATGTAATGTTATTTGGCTTAAAGAATGCGTGCACAATTTTTCTCGCGCATAGTAATTGAGGCATTTAAGGACTCTATTCACAAGTTCCTACAAGTATATATGGATGATTGGACCATGGATAGTCTCTCGATACACCATCATGCAAACTTGTAGAGGCTCATGTTTGAGAGATGTAGGCAACTACAAATCTTCTTGAGCCTCAAAAATGCATCTTCACAACACCATTTGGCGTCCTTTTGGGACATGTAATTTGCAAGCAATGAATGCTAGTTGATCTAGACAAGATTGTGGTGATCTTGAATTTAGAGGAGCCTACAACACATCGCAATGTGTGTGCATTTTTAGAACACAAGCTACCATTGAAAGTTCATCAAAGACTATGCAAAGATAGATGGGCCCTTAGAAGAATTATTGAAAAAGATGGATCTTTTTTATAGATGGCAAACCAACAAGAATCATTTAAATGGTTGAAGGATAAATTTGAAAGCTCTCCCATTCTTTGGTTCCTAGATTGGAATAAACCCTTTCATGTTCACTTAGATGCATCAAGGATAGCTATAGGAGCCATCTTTGCCTAACCAGTAGAAGGAAGGACATGCCATCCCATATATTTTGCAAGTAGGAAGCTATCTTCACGAGATCGTTATCACAAATATCATTATCTACCAGTATATGGTTTCTTATCTTAATATAGCATTCTCGAACTTAACTATATCATCATTTACATCATAATACCATCCTACTTCACCTCCATGATAATTCAACATTATAAGGGTTTGACTAGGTCAAAATTTATTATCAATATTTTAATGCATAAGGTTACATGAAAAAGTAATTACCAATTCCTTAAATTAAGATTTATGGAAATGAATGTATCCTTTTCATTTTAAGATTTAATAAGGTTTTCCTTGCTATAGAAAAACTCTTAAGGACCCCATCATGAAAACACAACCATTCGACCTTTATCAACATTTTTCCTTCTTTCAAAAAAGAGTAATATTAAGTGATGAGCCCCAAAAATGGCATTCTTTCTTCCTTACATAAATAACATACAAGTGGATTTAAGTGTAATTTATGAACTTATGGTTTACTTAGAATAAAATAGAGAGTATGTATCATAGTTATTTTTTAGAATTTATTATTATATTTTTGTTAGCTGTTTTTAATTATTATTGGGAAAAAGATGTCAATTTTTACATATACAGATCCATACTTTGTTATAATTGTCAAATAAGAGATTTTGAGCACTAAACACGTGATATACAACCAGCCTTGGAGGATCTTCAACATCTCTCATATCAGCTCCAGTGGTTCCCTCACTACCTCCAGAGGTTTCTTCACCATCTTTGAAGTTTAACATTAGAGCTCTAGAGTTGAACATTAGAGCTCCGAAGATGGATATTAAAGATCTAGAGATGAATACTAGAGCTACAAAGATGAGCATAACTCCAAGGGTGGTTTGAGAAGCATTGCTATCTATTTTGGAAATCATTCTAAAAATATATATTTCCATAAGTGTTTTATTATTTGTAAAATAAGGAAGAATCAATATTCATTTTGATTCTCAAAAATAAAATAAGAAATTCATGTTAGTACTAGATTAAAGCTCTCTTCATAATTTTTGGAGATTGATGCTATTTGTTGATGGATTGAAATCTTACTTAATAAGATTTGATTAATATTTATGCCATTATTTTGATTAATTCATTTTAAGGTTTTGTTATATCTAATTTTGATCGGGAGACATTATGGGAGGTCAAAAGTTCCCTAATTATCCCTAAACAATTACATTACAAAAGAGAACTTCGATATCTTTCTAGTGCCTAATAGAATGCGTGAATTGGACATCGTATGATGTCGGTACCACTAGTCAAAGTTTAAGGTCAAATTGGGTCAATAGAGAAGCACATATCTACAGTACCCTAGCTCTCACACATAGTCTATTTGTGTATTTCAAAGTTGATCAAAGGAAACAATTGATTATGGACGCAAGTTTAATTCTTTGGTCTTCAACAGACATGTAAAATTTTTGTTTCAACAATGAGGTCCACTCTTGTTTTAGAAGGGGACCCACCACCGTGGTATATTAGTGTGATTTTAATTTTTCCAATTACACTATAGTTTACACCATGTTATTGCATGTCTTATTTTGTTGACACGTGGTAGGATGGAGCTTTGGATTGATCCAAGTGGTGGCTCCTCACGCCACCATGTGGCTTGCCACCATTTACATCCCAACTCATCATCCAAGTCAGCTAATCTAAAACAAATCACAACCAAACAACCTTGCTAACACAAGCGATCCGTTTTAACCAACACGACGAACCGTCCTTCAACAAACCAACCAACTCAACATTGCAATCATGGTTTGAGACATTTCAAAAATCACACCAAGCTCACATGGGGGAGTTTCACCCCATAAACGATAAATTGAGTGATTACGTGGCCATAACCATGTTGAAATAGAATGACAACAAGATATTTTGTATTCATTTTTACACCCACCAAAGAACAAGGGAATCCCATGCGTGTCAGCCTTTCACCTGGGCCGCCACTTGGGCGCTCACCCAAGGCACGTGCGGGTGCCGAGTCTCTCTTTTATGTGAGTTAAGTGGGAAACCATCATCTATGTTAGGAACTTAATGAATAAAGGTGGAAATGAGACATACAATCATCATAGGGCTCAGAACGGCCTCTAGACAAATGTATTCATTCCAAATAGAGGGTACTTACAGATAACAGATAGAACTACAATAGAAAGGAAAATACATAAGGATTTACATCTATTCCATAACATCCATGAACAGAAATGAAAAGATATAGATATGAACCGAATCAATTACATTCATACTCATTCATGTTTGTAACCTCATTACATTCAATGGATCCATTAGACTACCACAGCTTGATCAGACCGAAGTCATACATCACAGTAGGGATCATGTCCTTCATCCATACATAGAGAAAAATTTATATCCCAGCCCCTTAATACATTACTCCCTTATATAGCCTCTACCCAATCCCATGATTTCTCACAATATTTCTGTAGAGCTCCGCTCTCTATATTCTCCTCTATCTTATATTTGATCTGCTCCTTTTTTTTCTTTGCGTGGGTGCTTGTATTTATAGGTTTCTTCAACCACCGACTTGCTTTCAGGGGCTATAGATCCATTGCAAGTGTCCAAGTGGTCCTCCATAGAAGCATGCTCCTTTAGATCTGAGCTCTCCACTCCTTGTAATGATGGTCTTTTGGAATCCTCTATCGCTAAGCATATTCCTTTCGTGGGCATCACGTTGCTAGGATGGCACCTTATCCACTCCTCATTCGTTTTCGGGTCACGCTTTTCTTGTGTCTTGCCCGATACGCCAAAAATGGCTAAGTCTCGAGACCTTATCTTCTGGTGCGCAACACAACCTTTCTAAAACCCTCCTAGAACCTTGCCTTGCATGCCTTCTCCTTGTGCGCCCTTCTTCAACCTAGGCCTTGCGCGCATGCGCCTTTTTGTACTTAGCCAATATTTTAGGGGCCCAACATATTTCAATCCTTAAACAACCTTTGCCCGATACATGTGGGATTTAGTCCTAACCTACATGCTAAAATAGTCACTTTGTTGGAGATTCAAACTTGCGATCTGTGGCAAAAATCAAGGCGCCTAACCAACTCACCCACAACTTGCAAGTAGTTGTAAGGGTCCTTTTGCTATTTAAACATGGGTGATTTGATATTTGTGTAATGGTGGCTACTGGGAAGATTGCAGACCTTTGTGTATTTTTTAGCCCATTTGGGGACATTTTTAGGATTTCTGCGAAGTGGAGAGATGTTTAGAATTCTAGACACTTTTCCCGAAACTTTTATTTTTCCTATTAGTGTTCATTTGACATCGTTTGAAAACATTTTCAGGTCACTTTTGATGTAGAACATGGGGGATCCGATCATGCAAGTGCTTTATGGGAAGGTGGGGGACATTGTTGATCGAGATCATAGTCTTTACACAATCTTTGAAGGTCTCATTAAGTAAGTTTTTACAGGTGATAGGGTCCATTAACATTTTTAAGATTTAAATTGTACTTAAAAATTTATTTTTTAATGGATCGAGCTATGTTTTAAAGAGTCCCAAAAACGTATCCGATCGGTGGGTGAACTTTGTTATCAATTTAAGTGTTTTGTGTTAAGTTTTTGCATCAGTTTTATTATGATTTTATGCATATTTAAATTAATTTGGTGCAATTATAACACTTTTACAACATTTTTCAGTATTTGATCGATTTTTTATGTGCAAATGGAAATGAATAAGTTTAAAATCAGATTTTGATTCAGTTATTAATCAAATTCAAAACATTTAGATCAGATTTTTAAATGAATTCCTATTTGATAATTTTGAGAAAATGATTATTTTTAAAGGATTCATTTTGACAAACTATTTAAACATGTGGGATCAATATTATTTTATGGATCATTTTCTGTATCGAGCTAGTTAGTATCTTTGGATTAGATTTTGATTGCATTTTTATATCAATTTTTTAGTTGGTTTTATTCAATTTTTGCAGAAATTTGAGATTGTTGATCTTCTTTTTTAGTGTACGGTTGTTGGGAGTACACATTGTTTGTAGGAAATAGGTAACCATGTAATGAGAGGGACGAGATGGATCTCTCTTGATATCGTTTATAGGGTATCTAAGATATGGGAATTGAGTCCAGTCGGAGTATTTTTAGCATATATATGTTGGATGCATTTATAAGACCCACATTTGGGCACGTTATGTTTGCAGTTGCACATGGTGATCTTTTGCAGTGATTGGAAGTTTCACTAATTTGGAATGTGATTTTTTTACGGGTTGTTTGATTTTATCCCTAATTTCACATTGGATAAATATTTTGATTTTCACCGAGTTTCACATGGATTTAGTTGGACTATTTCCTCTTTGTATGGCGTTGTGTAGTCTATTGCATAACTGGTCTATTTTAGTGATATTTTACGGTGATATTTTGTCATGATTGATGAGTTTCACAAGGTTAGTTGGATAACTTTTTGTATGGAATTGTGTTTTCTATTTCATAGTGCATTGCAATATTGGTCAAATTACAGGATTTGGTTGGATACTTGTTGAGAAGTGATTTATCGTCTATTTCATACTAATCCATTTTAGTGATAAACATTTCAATATTATGCAATCTTAACCACTAGGTTATATTCTGGTTTCTATATGTTGGTGTGATGTAGATAACCATTTAGCATATTAAGTTGGTGACTTGACTTTTGGGGTGTTGGGGTGATAATTTGAAGTGGAGATACCTTTTTGGTGGGCCACCACTTATAACCCTTTTATTTAAAATTTTATTTATACACTTAAGTCGATCTTTCATAGCTAAAAAGAGTGTAGTCTTATTTTACCATTCACAACCTGAGGCGTGTTGGCACATCACTCGAGAAAGATCGAGTGCTCACCCAAAGCATGCAAGGGTACAAGTCCCTCTTTTATGGAAGCTTTGTCAAGGAGTTAGCATGAAAGAACATATAATCCAGATCCATAATAACCATTCAAAGGTAAAGCATAAATAGATCTAGATCACAACCATAGTGCATAAAGAATCAAACAAGAACTAGTAATAGATTTACCATGCAAGATCCATAAACAACAACATCAATAACAATAATCCATCCACAATGATCCATTATATTAATCCATAACAAAACCAATAGCTGAATACATCATAATAGTCATCACTAAGTCAAGCGCATAAGTACACCAATAACATAACGTTACACACACACACACACACACACACACACACACACACACACACATCACTACATGCAATATATATATAGGTAGTGGGGACTTTCCCTTCACTACTCATGCACTCTCAAAATAGGTTGCATGCTAACAATAACCATGTGATGCTACAAAATAACTACAAAATCATGCAAGACAACCATAATAAATTATCTATAAATAAATCTAGTTCTAATCCTATTATTAGCTCCTTCACATAATGCTTCATCGCTCCTTGTTCCCAAAATAGCTTGGCATGTCTTCCAAGTCTTTTATCAAAATGTGCTCAGCACTCAATCCCATCTTAGCCCATGTATGCAAAAACAACTAAGTATTGATCTCTGACTTCCTTGGGTGTGAAACTATAGGGTGCAAATTTGTCCAAATTTTGCGCCTACCTACGTCTCCCCTACTTCCACGCCTTCAATACTTAGGCAATATCTTACCAACCCAACATTACCCCACACTAGGTTCATTATCACCTCGACAATGGGTAATCATGTCTTATCTCTCCAAGAATAAAGAATCGGAATAAAAGAATGTTTATACATAATGTATGAACAAATAAAAATGAATCTAAGTGCCCTACTCCTCTGAAAGCATAATTAACTCAGGATACTCACTCTTGATCTTTGCCTCTAATTTGTTCCAATCACTGAGTGCCTTATTCATCTTTCCAGGGATGTCTGTAAGTAATCCTTCCATCTCATCCAAAGTCATGTTCTCACCCTCGTTTTGTAACACTCTAAGAACGTTCACTAGACTTGAGATCATCCCATCCATCACATCCATACGTTGTGCTATAAGTTTCCCAATTTCCTTTATATTTTCTTTGTGAGTGTCTCGAGCTATTATGAGCGCATCACGATTTTACGCCAATAACATCACCTCTCCTCTGCCCAATATTTTCATTCTTCATCACCACAAGGACTTAATTTTACTCCACTAGAGTCCTTGTCTTGATTATTTCCTCAGGATCTATGCACATATTTAACATCAAGTCTACCTTTTTCATCTCATCTTTTAGTGTCTAGAGCAAAGACTCATACCCAAAGTGATGATTCGATGCACTATTGTGCCTTAGTACTTTCCTCTTGTGTTACAACATCCTTCTATCTCAACATCCATACTCTACCCTCATCCAACACCATGTGAACCAACGTGCACAAGTAATGCAAAGTAGATGGAAATCTTTCAGCCACCTTTTCTTCATACTACGGTCTCACCTATAAAATTTCATTGTTGATCTACTCCGCCATATCAAGTATTACATGCGCCTTCGCCTCACTCTATCTTTTTCCTCTTCATACTCTTAATCTCTACTTCTTTATCCTTGCTATCCTCTTTAGAGTTTGAATAATTACCGCTTTATCTATATTCCTGCACGAAACCTCTGTAGATACCTTCATCAAATCATTACTTACTTGTTCATCTAGAGAACTAAGTTAGCTTGATGGTTACATGTTGGGAATGTGGGGCTTTCTTCATCCTTTAGGAGACACATGACTCTTCACCCACATCAAAATAGGATCATCCATGTGAGTCTGCATATTCCATGATAATTGTGCTTTTGGGTGCATGTGGTCGCCATATTGGATCCATCATCTCCCACCCATATAACTGTTCCTTTACAACAATACTCTAAAACCTTGCACGAATTATCTTTGTCACATCATCAACATAGCCAAGGTTTTGTGTCTACACCATCTCCTCTTCCTTGGGCTCACTTGAGACTCACCTACTTACTTCTATGTGTTCCAACGCCCACATTTTTGTACTTCCTCTTCTTCCTCAGTTCCTGGTCAGCGCATAACATTTTCTTCAATCTCCATGTCTCCACTAAGTGTAGCTCTCTTCCTCATGTTCATATAAGCTCGTGTTGGGGACTCTTGTGTCAAATTGGGTGATCACCAACAATCCCTTCATCTTCCCCAAGTCCAAGGTTGTGTGTGGAAACTTCATCACGCGTGTCCTCACCTGATGGCTTCTCCTCATCACTATCTTTAATCGGTATGTATTTTCACCTTTTCTTTCTTTCTTCTTCAAAATTCTTTCCGGTGTTACGCAAGGTGATCTCCTTACCGATTGTGAGGGGCTAGTGCAACATCTACACCTATATGCCTTTTGTGTAATTGTCTTCTCCCATGATCAAGTGTCATGTTGTCTTCTTGCTCCTCTTCCTCATGCTCTAGGACATTCTGCAAGCCTTCATGTCCCTTTTCTTCTCCCGCATGGGGGTATATGTTCCACCAAAATCCTTCTTCCCAAGTTGTTTTCCCTTTAGAGGACCTAGTAAATACAAGTCCTCTCTGTACGACCACTTTTTTCCATCCTTATACATACAAGCGTGGCCTCGTGTATACATACACGCGCTGGGGCTCAATGTTTCCTCCACGTCTCCATAGTCTTTAGAGTTATGTCAATGTTGTCTAACTCGATCATCTCCACATATGCCTCCTTCTTGGGCCATACATTTATGTCTTAAATGCGAAAGTAAACATGGATATCTTCATGAAGAATCCACCTTATCAAAGCATCAAACTATAATTTCCACATGTCACTTTCAAATGTAACTTGTTCACCAAATATTTTAAATACCGAGTAAAAGTAAATGAGAAAGGTAACTCGATTTCTTCATGAAAAGGCACGTCGATTTCACAAAACACAATTAAGAGTGATATGGTGCCCTGGTTATCTTCTCACCTTTATCAAACTCTTTCGTGCTTCTTCCACTAAGCTCTCCACACTGTAAATTGTAATATTATAATAACTTTTGTTCACCATTTTATGTGTTATATGCAGTTTTGTTCACCATTTTATGTGCTATATGCTTATTATTAATTCTATCTCTCCGAGGCTCCAATTACAAATCGAATAACCACATCGCAACCCTTGTAGCTAGATCATTTATTTATGTAATGTTGAAAGATCAACCCCCCTTTTTGTAGTGGTACATGGTGGTCATCGCCTCTGCTCCCTCATCATCTGATAAGTCGCCTACAATTTCTAAACTAGAGTCATGCAAACCTGTGACTTTGTCGACCAACTTCGATGTAATCTACATCCTCCTACCCGTGAAGTAGAAGAAATCCTCATGCATGCATGACATCAACCATTGGTACAAGTGGTCGGGCTTACAAAAGAATGACAACTCATAAAGTTACATAAATCTGACACTTTCCAATAATTTTTTACCAAGTTGTCCAAAACCCTATGCCCATCGGTCATCCTCCTATTAGTCTTCCGAACGGTCTCTGCATTGATATCTTTGAGGGTTTTCTCAGTCCTGTGATTGAAGTCACTAATCTTGCATTGGGTTAATTTTGACATCCATGGCCTTCCTTCGATCACCTCTTCTGGATATTACATCTCGACTAACCACTCCTATGATGCTTCCTCAGTCTCCCTCTCAACAACTGGAGCTCCTTGGTGCCATTTTCTCTCTTAATTAATATATACACTCTACAAAATGCAACCTTTCCACTACCTTACCCTTGCATGCCTTGAACTCAAATCAAACCCTTCGATTCCTCATGCCCTAGCCACAAATTTGCCTGTGAAACCCTAACCGTGTGAACCTTTCTTCCTCACCCACCTGAAAAACTCAAACACATGTGCATATGGAGTTCTATCAATGTTGTGTCATGAGTTCACCTAGTTTTCCACTCAATAGCTTGTTCTTCGCACTATGCACTTCATCGCACTTCTCAATTGTGATAGCTCAAAGGATGAAAGGTAAAATAACGTTGTAATCACCAACTTTATAGCTTATTTCAAAATTTCCCGCATTAATTTCTCCTCAACCACCACCATACAGCAACATTAATTCTACTTCTTCACTCTTCCGCACATTGTGCCATAACCATTTGTGCTTAACTCTTTTGCACCTCAAGCATAACCTTCGTGCGCTCACTATTTTCTTAGCCACATATGATCTTACGCATGCTCCCTCGCACCAAAGTACCTATCCAATGTGCCTCATACCAAGTAGTTTCCAATGATGTAGCCTACCTACCTCGCATTACACTGAACGTCCATCCATCTACACGTGGTCTTCAATCTAAGAAAATTTCTTGGAATTATTCTATAAAACCATCTTCACTTTGAGCTCCTGTAATTTTACAATGCACATTATTCTGCAATAAGACGTCAGTCATTTTCCAATCCACCCCACACTAAAAGTATGTGTAGTCCTCTGCACATGAATATCACTAGATATTAATCAGCTCTGTGTGTGCAAGTGCACTCATTACAATGGATAACAAAACTAAATTACAAAGCATAGCAATGATGAAAGGAAACACATATAAAGGGAATGCATTAAAGGAAATCTAATCTAAATGGAAACATTTCCTTATTACAAACACCAAGAAGACTTATTTATAGTAGGGCTTCAACCTACTCTCGTTAAAGTAACCGGGCAACTGAGTGCCATCCAACGCCTGTAACTGGAAAGCACATGAATCAAGTATATAATGTCACACATACGGTGAACCCAACCAATGCACTTGGAACTTTCAAGGTGACACGAAAAATTGGAGTCATAAAGGAGAACCATTTGTCCAACTTCAACTGCTTATTCTTAATATGTCTATCATGTCATGCCTTTTTTGCTTAGCCTTTTTGTCTTCTAACTCCAATGTGTGTTATAAGCGCACCACTCATCCAACTACATCAGTTTTTCTATACGTTCTTCAAGTGCTTGCTCATCATCCAATCCTCCTGCATGCATGCAATACAGAGAGGGTAACATGAATTCCACCGGTAAAATAGCCTCCACACCAAACACCAATTGAAAGGGTGTGGTTTTGTTCAATCTCTTATAAGTTTTCCTATATGCCCAAAGTACATACAAGAGACTTTATCATCCCAATCCTTCCTTCCAACATCACAAATCTTTGTCAATGTGTGTCCCAATATTTTTTGAAATCCTCAGCAATCCCATTAGCATGTGGATGATAGGGTGTTGTCTTGTGATGCACCACCATAAACTCAACCAATAATATTTTGATAGTCTCATTGAGGAAATGAGTGCCCCTATCACTTTTCAAACTCAATGGACATCCATACATACTAATAATGTTTTCCCATAAGAATATTGTTATTTGTAGTTTATCATGCAATCCTTTTTAGGTATCACTTCCGCCCACCTTATCGAGATAATGTATGCATAATAATAATATAGCGTGACCCAGTCCTGTGCGCGGTGGGGAAATAGGACCCACAAAGTCAATTGCCCACTTCTCAAAAGGTTATGCACTTGTAATAGGCCTCAAAGGCATTTCATCCCTATGCCTAGGATTTCCAAGGCATTGATAATGGTCACAAGCCTTACAATATTCTATACAATCCTTATACATTATTTCCCACTAAAGGCCTACCAAAAAAATCTTGCATGCAATAGCATTTCCTGCATAATGACCACCTACAATTCCACCATGAGCTTCCTCCATAATGGCATTATGCTCATGTTCAAGTACACACCGGTGTAAAATTCATCATGACCTAACTTTTATAAATCTCCACCAATTAACATGTAGGGCGCGACGTGTATGGAAATTTGTTTCTTCTCCATAGCCTTCATCCCTTAAGGCACCACACCATTACGCAAAGTACAACAATGTATTCTAAGATAGAGGGCACATAGTTCAATCTGAAAAGATGTACATCTAACATTGTGTCCTTAATGCTTTGTATCCTCACCTAAGTTAATCCTTGACAAATGATCTAGGTCCTAAATTGTTCTTTCCTAGCTTTACCACCACTGTAAAGTCAAACTCCTGAAACAACAAAATCCAATGGCATATGCACCCTTGTAAAATGAGCTTATTAACCAAGTACTTAAGTGTCATGTGATATATATAAAATATAAAGGGAGTTTCCAACAAATATTTTCTAAACTTGTGCAACACATAAATCATGGAACAATGCTTCGCACTCTATAGTTGTATAATTTTGTTCAGCGGGTGTCAACTTCTGGCTTGAAAAATAGATAGGATGATCAACAATCTCATCACCATGTTGTGTTAATACTACGTAAATGGCCATGCCAAAGGCATCAACATGCACATGAAATGACTTATCCCAAGAAGGAAAGTGCAAAATGGGTGCAAAAGTAAGTTTTTCCTTCAATGTCTCAAATGATATCTGTCATTGCCTCATCCCAATGAAACTTTCCCTTACTTTTCAATAATTCCTCCAAGGGCATAGAAATCTTAGCATACCCCTTGATGAACTTCCTATAATAACCTATATGTCCTAAGAACCCATGCACCTCACTCTGATTGGTAGGCTCCTCCAAACCCAAGATAATTGCAACCTTAGTAGGATCTACCAACAAAGCCTTCTTTGCAAATAATGTGTCCTAGTAAAGTTCCAAAGGGTGTAGAAAATATACACTTCTTAATATTCAAAGAGATGCTTAACTACCTACATCTCTCAAACATGAGTCTCAAGTTGTCATAAGTGATCTTTACTAGCCCATATACATAGTCAATCATCCAAATAAACTTGTAAAACTTATGTATAAAGTCTTCAAATGCTTGCACAACAATGCGTGAAAATACTGCAAGTGCATTCTTCAACCCAAAAGGCATAATTATATATGCAAAACTTCCCATTCAATGGTGAAAGTTTTCTTTTCTTGATCTTCCTTAGCAATGCACACCTGATGATAACTAGAGAACCCATTTGTAAAAGAGTAGATTTCACGTGCCCTGTAATGCCTTCCAAGATCTCCTCTAGTAAAAGGTGTGGGAAAAGGATCTATGACACAAACAACATTCAATCTCTATGTAGTCCACACATATCCTTATCCTACCATCCTTCTTTATGCTAATCACCATGGGACTAACCCACTTTGATTCCTCAATGGGCTCAATGATTCCATATTTCAACATCTTATCAATCTCTTCCTTAACTTTGACACACATTAGGATTCATCCTGTAAGGCCTCTTCCTAACCAAGGGCACACACCTTCCTTTAACTTGATCCTCATCTCACCCAAAGAGGGATGCACTCCCTTCAACTCATGATAGCCTCGTAGAAATAAATCTTGGAAGTCACACAGCTCAATTATCTTTGACACCTCTTGTTCATACCAATAGTCACCAATAATGGCCTCTTTAGGTTTGTATCTGTCCAATGTTGAACTTCTTCATTTTCATAAGCTCATGATAAGCGCATTCCTTTTCATTTTCACTATTCAAGACCTCGCATGTACCCATAGTGTGATCAACATCTATATTTTCTACCTCTTCATCATCAATCATGTAAACCAACTTACCTTTTCTTTTTCTAGAAGGCGCACACAAGTTTTCCTCATATGTCTCTTCTTCTTATTCAAAGCATGCCTCCAAGTCTAACTCTCCAAACATATCTAACATGAGTTCTTCAGCTTTTTCACTATCCCCCATTATAAGGTGCTTTATAATTTGTAATGCTTCATTCACTGAGGTTTAGTGGAAAAATAATCAAAGGTCTGAATCATACATGAGGTCATCTCCTACCAATTAACTATTGCTCTTGTTAACTCTACATGAACATACCATGTGTGTGCACAACCGCTTAGAGTGGCATAGAACTTATGTACCTAGAGTGATGGTGGCAAGGCCTCCCCCCTCCGTCTAAAGTCTCTCACACTTTGAATGTGATGCGAAGAAGAATCCTTCCCATGGTATTCACAAATTTGTGAAGGTACATTGTTCTTAATAAACCTAGTAGAGAAGGTGATTCTCACTTCTCGCCACTCTAAAAGGTTATCTCTGTGTGTAGTCCACTAGTGCACAACTATCCCGTAAGGTATAAACCAGCATATTCCTCCTTTCTACTTGATCCTCCCACTAAGCTTCCATGGCGCGTATAAATACATTAGGTTTCCTTCACTAGTGTATCGAGGTACCTAGTTATGACCTAAATTTCTAACCATGCGCGTCTAATTACATGAGTAATTGTGTTCTTGATCTCCCTCCGACCATTTCATACATTCCATGTGCCCAGTTATCATAGGAAACATTGGTTATATCACTCATGGACTAAGCATCATCCCACTAAATAACACCTTCCTTAGATGGTTCAAGTGCTTCAGGATCTCTAATTGTACGCGTATATATCTTATTCAAATATCCTCTTCACTCAAGGGTTCTACATACGGTGCAACCTTCCCATCTATCAAAGGAATAATCATGCACTCTTCTTTGTTCTCAAAACTTGATATAACCTTTATTAAAGTGCAAATCACATTATTCACATAACACCAAGGTCATCCAAGTAATGTGGGAAAGCTATCTTCCTCGGCAAGTGCCAAGACCTCAAAGTCTCCAATAAACTTGGCCCCTTATATAGTAATAGTGGCATCCTTCAATACTCAATGGGCATGGCTTTAGTCATGTTCGCCATATACAACACATGTTTAAAGATGGTTGTAATGGTGGCCTCCCATCTGATTCCACACATCCAAAGTGAGTACATTTACTTTTGCACATGTATCAATCAGTATATTACTCAACATCCATCCATCAACAACTGCATTCAAAGTGATCTCTTTATCATATTCAAGACTATGAGGAGGTAAGTTTTGCATGTAATATATCTCTCTCGCTCAACTCTAGCACATGGTACCTTCTCCTTAACCATTCCCCTAACAAAGGAATGATGTTTTCTTGGTGCAACATCTTACAAACCTCCTTTAAGTCATCAACATCTTTCTGAGGAAGCTCAACTGCCTTTTCCTACTCCAGCTTTCGTGATTACTCCTTTAAGCATTGTATCTCACCCTACAAGTTTCTAATAACCTCCATAGTTTCTGATAGACTTCCTTTATGATGGGAAGGATCTGGATACTTCACATTTATCACCTCTTTCTGTAATAATAAAGTTTTTGCTTGGAATCTCATGAGCACCATGCAGCCTCAACGCATGTAGTCACCAACACAGGTATCATCGGGGTCGAAGTGCTAACTTCAGTATTGATCTTTCACAACAACGACGTACTCTAACCATTCCCATGCCCTTATCCTACTTATGTTGCTTGCTCATATGCTCATACAAATCTAGGCATTCCTCAAACTTTTGATTCTTTCCACACCATGAGCAAATAATGTTTTGAGGGCATTCACGCCTATAATGATAAGGGGATCCACATGTAAAATGGTTCCATGGGAAATTCACCTCTTCCACTACCATGACCTTAGCCTCTGAATCCTCCATGGTAACCTCTTCCTCTACCACCTCCATCAGAACACCCTTCATTGTGGTTATGATTATGATGTTCACCTTGTTCCTTAGAATTTTTGCAACACTGGTATGACGTACACCAGTCTCAATAGCATCATGAATCTGATCAATCAACCTATAATTCTCTCATATCATGAGTGGTAGACTTACAAATCTTATAATAACAAGACATGTTCTTCCTGATCACGTGTTGTAAATAAAGGACACCTACTTGAATCATGATCTAAATGATAGATCTCACAATCCAACAACATGACATGCATCGATTTATGAGGGAAATTATCCTTAGTATGTCCTTCCACCTCGTAATTTGTACACCAAATACCACTACACATCTCATGGGTTGAATTAGTTGACAATTTTTCTAACTATTTTTCCATAGATGCAATTGCACCTCTAAGAATGGGCTAACTCAAGTATCTACGCTCCCAACCACCTCAGCACATAGATCTTCCTCCAAAGCCTCGCATGGATATGTAAACATCTTATGAGAAAGCACCCTTCTGAAAGGTGTGATTAACCGCCAACAAACCACTGTGCATGTTGGCTAGGGTGAATATCATAAGACAAATTTGATAACAAAGTTTTAAAACATGCATCATACTCCCGACACTCTCACATGCCATACTTAATGTCCTTCAACGCACTGATGCTCTTTTCTCAAACTCAAAGATATGGAACTCTTGTCAGAAAGCATCCCGTAACATGTTGTAATCTACAACAGTTTGGTTTGGGTCATACTTCCTATACCAACTATGTGTGTGCCCTTGCAAAGTAGTAGCAAACTAACTTTCCTTATGCTCAGGAGTTGTGATTCCCTTAGTGTGCCATAGTATTTCACACATGTGTACATGCTCAGCTACATCTTCAATACCTCTGTACTCTAGTAGGTGAAGAGACACATCTTGTAATAAACTTGTTGGGGTTGGTGTGGACCATGCCCACCAGATCTAGAACATGTATTACCTCCAGTATTCCTCCACCTCTAGAACCACCAGATCCACTAGATCCCAAACCGCGTGATCCTCTTGATCCTCCCCTTGTAGTGTGTATAAGATGAGAGGATGTATTTCCTTGTGTTCCAATAGTTGTACTAAATTGAACTCCCGCGTTCTATGAAGTCATGTTACTTTCAGACATATTACCAATGTTCTATGTGCCCATGTTCTACCCGAGGACGCAAGAAAATATACCATCAATAGGGCCATCAAACAAAGAAGATTGTGTTTCCATTAAAAAAACTCTCTATTAAAGGAAAATGAAAGCTACATGTCGCTTCAAGCACCTACACTAGCTTGATTCTCAATAATTGTCTCAAGAATTAGAACACCAAACATAAGGGTTAGGTCACCTAGTTGGATCATATGCACACCCATGGCTCTTAATTATTCTTCTAGATGTTCTCTCATCAGAAGTTGAAGGGGACCTTCTACCGTGCTTTCCTAAGGATGGGAGAACCAGATGCTCTAGCTCCACATCTTCCACGTGAGCTCTAAATCCTTCCCGATCCATCTCTCTCCTCAACTCCAAAGACTCCTCAATGTCACATCTCTCTTCATCAATTCCCTCTCTCACACTTCATTATACTTAAGACACCTTTTTCTCTTTATTTTTCGCCACTAGGTCCTCCATATTTTCACACACACTGCTGCTCCTACCCCTACGCGCAGTGGTGGGGTTTAGCTAGCCATAGGTCACTCTTCCAAATCCAGAGTCATGATCAAGATCTTAATCGCTAAAGGGATAAACATGTAAATAAGATCCTCTGGGTTTTCACAATAACTAAAACTCAACAAATTCTAGAAAGAATAAGTAGAAACATCGTACTCCGGCATGAAACTATTCAAAACACCACTCCACCAATGATCTACAACACATGTCCAAGTCAAATCAACATCATGTAAATTTTGGTAGTCTTCTTGTGTCCAAACAATTGTTCTATACCTCCAATTTCTCTTCGATGCATATGTTACCAACCACTTGTACAACTCTATAGGAAAATAGTAGAAAAACATCTCATAGAGTTCATGATATAGATGTTCTTCAACCCACGTGTGTGCATCAAAATTAGGTCAGTATTATATTTGTGAGCAAACTCATCCTCTAAATTCTCTACCCAACTCTCAATACTAGGAAAATTCAACCGATATGTCTTCATCATGCAACATCCTTGCAACAACTTGAAAAGAGGTCCCACAACATAACCAAAATTTAGTCTTATTTTACCATTCATAGCCCAAGGTGCATTGGCACATCACTAGATAGATCTGAGTGCTCACCTGAAGCACGCAAGGGTACCAAGTCCTCTTTTATGGAATCCTTTGTCAAGGAGTTAGCATGAAAGAACATATAATCCAAATCCATAATAACCATTCAAAGGTAAAGCATAAACAAATCTATATCACAACCATAGTGCATAAATAATCAAACAAGAACTAGTAATAGATTTACCATGCAAGATCCATCAACAACAACATCAATAACAAGAATCCATCCACAATGATCCATTATATTAATCCATAGCAAAACCAATATCTGAATACATCATAATAGTCATCACTAAGTCAAGCACGTAAGTACACTAGCAACATAACCTTACAAAGTCACTCAAATTCTCCCTCTCTCTCTCTCTCTCTCTCTCTCTCTCTCTCCCCTAGGCATGTAAATCAATACATATATATAGGTAGTGGGGACTTGCCCTTCACTACTCATGCACTCTCAAAATAGGTTGCATGCTAACAATAGCCATGCATCGCTACAAAATAACTACAAAAGCATGTGAGCTTGTTAATAATAGATTATCTATAAATAACTCTATTTCTAATCATATTATTAGCTCCTTGCGCCTATTTGAACTGCAAGTTCCAAAATAGCTTGGCGTGTCTTCCAAGTCTTCTATAAAAATGTGTTCAACACTCAATCTCATCTTAGCTTGTGTATGCAAAATAGCTAAGTATTGATCTCGACTTCCCGGGCTTGAAACTACAGGCAAAAATATGTCCAACTTTTGAGCCTACTTACACACCCCCTTCTTCCGCACCTTCAATACTTAGGCAATATCTTACCAACCCAACAAAGAGTGAGACGATATGATTGTTCACCAACATATATATATATATATATATATATATATATATATATATATATATAGGATGATCCCTCACATGATTTTGTAATCGAATGGCAATAATTGAGATATATGCTCAAGCTATTTTTGTATATGCGAACTATATAATTGTGAGACACTAGTCTATAATTATTTCGTGAGACCGAGGAGCGAAGTGGGAGTGTTGGGTTAAAGCTATTGTGAAATTCTTAATACAGGTAGTTCTTTATTTTAGTGGGGTTTTTTCCTTTGGGTTTCCCCACTATAAATCGGTGTCTTATGTCTCATTTACTTCATTGTTATCTACTTTTAGTTCTTATTATTACATTATGTAATCTTCAATATATATATATATATATATATATATATTCATATATATATATATAAACATATTAATCTATGGATAATTTAAGCGCACATCATTATATATAAACTTCATCAATTCCTCTACGGATCTATAATTTTTAATTAGATCTTCCCTGTAATTTCCCTATCATGGTATCGAAAGCGAGACATTTATGTGTGTGTGGGATCGATTTGGAAGATTTTAATTTTCTAGAGTGAAGAAGATTGAAATTTACTTCCAAATCTGCAGAGCCCTAGTTATTCCATCAATTTCAAGCCAATCGGTGAAATATTTCCAATTCCTACCCAAATATTTTTAAAATATTGGTTAAATGGTTTCTTGAATCGTGTTTATACATTTGTGTGCATATATGTGTTTATTCTCTTTTTACGGCCTTGTTTCTTTGATTCTTGGTTCTTTGTATTCTTCTCGCAATATTTTTTTAAATTTTCATGCTTTTTATATAATTGTTATATATCTCGTGTGACATTTTACTTTATTTTTGGCTTATTGTTCTTCCCAAGTAGACTTCAAATTTCTTTAAATTATGTTTATCCTAAAGCTTTTAGGTCCATAGTTTTCTTTTCTTTGGAAGGTTGAAATAATTGTGGCACTTGTCCTCGTTGACTCATGGACTTTGTGCCACGTGCATTCATTTTATTTGTTTGCGAGAGGGTCCCTCTTTCTGTCTTGTTTCACGAGACCCAAAAATCTTACTATTTTGTTTAGTTTCATGGAATTCACGTCCGTCATGGGGATCTCGCTTTGGAATTTTTGGAAAAGCGACACATTCCCTCTTGGTATTCTGATATGTGCCATGTGTCACCCCTTGCTTTGGCTATCCTTTAATTTGTTTTTAATTGGTTAAGTGGCTCGGTTCAAGCTCGGTTATCTTGCTTATGAGATTGGCCCCCGCCGAGTTCAAAAATAGCTCACCGATCTAATTTTTTTCCTAACCCCCACTCCATATTCGTAAGTTTATTAACTTCAGTTTATTCTGGGTGCTTCAAGTCCACTAGGGAAATATTTTTGGGAGAACATCGGAATAGTGATGCATGTATATCTTAGCCGTTGATTTTGTGCCAAGTGGTAGTTGTCTATTCCTATGCTCATTTTTATTATTTTAATTTGTTTTCTAAGCTATTTTTTAATTTTTTTTAAAAGGGTTATAGCTAGGTCCGAGCTCCTTTGACTTGTTGTGAACTCTGGACCAATGTGAGTTGTTAGTAATACTTTGAGATGTGCATCATATATGTCGAGTTGGTTCTATAGTTCAGTAATAAGAGAGCTCGATCTTGATTTGGAATTGCTCTCCCTTAAGGGATTTGTTCTTTTTAGTCAAATCTATGTTTCATAGTTGTTTTACATGCATATAATCGCTAAAGAAATGTGTAGCTTGTTTCTTGTCTCTGTTTAGCTCTTCTATAAAGAGTTAGTTTTTTTACTGTATTTGTCTTCATAAACTACCTAAGCATTTGAAAATGGCTAGTAATGCTAGTTTCTCAATGGATAAATGTCATTTATTAAATGGTACGAATTATAATATTTGGAGAGTTAGGTTAAAATCTTGTTTCAATGCCAAAAATTATCGGATCTCTTGACTAGTGTGGAAAATTGACCCCTTTGGAAGACAAACATATCTTGAAGACCTTATCTTCTTCTCTCAAAGATCACGGGAAGCTTTATCCATCCTATTACAGAGTATAAGAGATGAATTTTTAATTCATATAGGTCATATGGATTCTCCTTCGATGCATAGAAATAATTAGAAACTATGCATGAAAGTAGTCGATTGTCAAAAATAATTAAGCTAATTATGGAATTGTTTACAACTCCTATGAAAGGGGATGAGAAAATAATTAATTACCTAGCTAAAATTAAGAATATTAAAGCTCAGTTAGATAGTTTTAATTGTGAATTGTTTCAAGATAAGCTTCTATATTTCATTATTCAGATTAATATCCATGAAAAAATCAAAAACTATATATTCATTCTTAACTCTAAATATCATAATGAGAATGATCTATCTGATTTGGATACTCTGTCTTCTCTATTAATTCAAGAAAATGGGTAATGGATAATTTTGATTCAAAATAGACTTCTTCTCAAGCATTGTTCTCTCATAATCATAAGTCTGCTCAAAATAAGAATAATAGTAATCCTAACCATAAGTCTAATAACATATCAATATTTAAATCAAATCCTAAGTCTAATTCTGTTAAAAATAGTCAGAACTTTAAAGTCAAATTTAATCGCATATGTAACAAGTGTGGAAAAATTGGTCATAAAGAGTTTGATTTTCATGTTAAAACTAACAAATTTGCTAAAAAAAGGAAATTTAATAGTCAAAAAGAAAGATCGAAGCAAAACCATGCAAATAATCTTAAGCATTCTATTGCCTTGTATATTACTCTATCAGCTTCAAATGACAATGAATGGATCTTAGATAGTGGCACCTCTAGGCACATGACCGGTATTTTTGGTATCCTCTCTAGATGTTGTAAAATGTGAGGAAAATATATATCTAGGAGATAATTCCATCATTAGATCTGAAGGTTGTGGAAATGTTAAATTGTCAAATGGAATAATTAGGAATGTCTTATATGTTCCTTAGTTGAAAAATAATATTTTGTCTTGTTCTTAGTTAACTAAAGAAAAATGTAAAGTTGTTTTTCTACAAGATAAATGGTATGTAAAATATGAACTCAGTAATGTTATTGCTTTTGGTATACAGAAAAATGGCTTATATATTTTTATGGATTTGTGTCAAAATCTTTCTTTTCTTCCTCTTCTAAGAATGATATCCAGCTTTGGCATGAAATATTAGGTCTTGTGAATTTCATAGGTTTGTATGAAATGTCTCGCCTAAACTTGTAGTTAGTCTCCCTAAGATGAAATCTGATCATGAAACATGTGAAAGTTTCTTCCATGGTAAGCAACATGTTGAACCATTTCACAAACATCATGATCCAAATTATTTTAATTTATTAGAGTTGATTCATAGTTATGTAAGATGTCCTCTTGAAGTTCCTTCTCTCAGTGGTGCTTTGTATGTTGTTTGTTTCATTGATGATTTCTCTAGGATGACTGGTCGTATTTTATTAAGAAAAAGTTTGATGTCTTGTCTAAGTTTCAATAATTTAAAGCTTTATTTAAAAATTCTTCTAATATGAAAATAAAAAGAATTAGGACTAATAATGGAGGTGAATATATCAGCAAAAAATTTGATGAGTTTTTGTGTCACGTGGGATTCAAAGAGAGTTTATCACTCCCTAGTCCCCTCAACAAAATGGCATTGTAGAAAGGAAAAATAGGACTATCTTAGAAGTGGTTAGGACTATGATTCTTGCAACAAATGTGCCTAAATTTCTATGGGCATGAATAATGAATCTATATCCTTAATAGATTTCATACAAAATCTCTTCATCAAGCTACTCCTCATGAAGTATGGACAAAGAAAAAATCATATATCTCTCACTTAAGAATATTTGGTAGTCTTGCTTCTACCTTCATTCCAAAAGTTAAAAGGAAGAAGCTTGATCCAACCTCCTCTTGTATTTTTGTTTGCTATGGTTGTAGAACTAAAGGATTAAGAATCTATGACCCTTTCAAGCATGACATAGTTGAAAACAAGAAAGTTCATGTCTTATAGAAAACATTCTGTGATGTTTCTTATGAACCCTCATCTATTTCTCCTGAGATAGAGCTTGATAATCCTTCTCCTAAAAATATGGACACGAGAAGGTCAAGAGGTCGATTATGTTGATTTAGATATGATGGAGATTGAGGGGGAGTCATCTTAAAATGTCTTGCATCCCAATATTCCTTAATGGGCTAAAAATATTGTTAAGGACTCTAATCTTGTCAACCTAAGAAAGGTAACTCATATTCAACATACTTATCATGCTTTGATGATCCTCTAGCAGTTGAGAAAAAAAAAGAACACATTAGAGCAAGATTTTGATGATTTTTAGAGGGTGTGATGAGGTTGTTTTGTGAAGTGTGATCAGCTAGGGTTTAAGTGAATAAGTACAAGATGAATATTAGATATCCATCAATTATGGCAGCAACAAATTAGAGATATACACATCATAAGGTGGTTGAGTGGGTGCTTGATCATCTTGGGGGGTTGTAGCCTCCTTGTGGAGTTAGTGCTTCAAAAAAATAGGGGTTGGTGCTCCTTGTAGGGTTGGTACTCTACTAAACTAGGGGTTGGTGCCGTATTAAATTTTGAAACATATCAATATAAGATTGTGTTTCGGTGGGTTTTCTTCCCCTTGAGGGTTTCCCACTTATATCTTGTGTCTTGTGTTGATGATCTTTCTTATGGTTCTTGCACATATGATTGTTTGATGTATGCACACATTAATGGATGGTTGAATATTTATGAGTATAAGTATAAGCAAGTTTGAAATCTAAATTTAAATTTTTTAAAGGATTGATTCACGCCCCCAATCCATTGTGCTTCTAACACTAATTTACTTAGAATATTTAACATGATTGACTGTAAACTTGTTTCCATTCCTATTGAAGTTGGTGTGAAATTGGATCCTAAACTTGCATGTGCTAAATTTGACCCTACTCTGTATAGACACCTAATTGGTAGTGCAATTTATTTTACTATTACTAGACTTGATATTTCATTTATAGTATGAGTTATTTCAAGATTCATGTAGGATTTTTATGAGGATCATTGGAAAATGGAAAAAAGAATTATGAAATATGTTAGAGGAACAGTTAATTATGGTTTGTTTTATTCTTCTTATGATGATGCAAAGTTATTTAGATATTATGATTTTTACCATATTGGTGATGCTATAGATAGAAAATATACTTCTGGATATTTTTTCAAGTTGGGTGCAGGTGCCATCACTTGGAGTAGCAAGAAGCAATTAACAGTGTTTATCTTTTCTATTGAAGCATAGTATAGAAGTGTTATGGAAGATGCGAAACAAGCTATGTGGTAGAAAATATTGCTGGATGAACTGCATATGGGCTTCAAAGGGAGCAATACTCTTTTATGTTACATCCACAGATGGATTTCTCTTGCAAATAATCTAGTTCAACATCAAAGGAAAAATCATATTGAAGTTCATATGCACTTTATTCGAGAGAAATTCTTGAATGGTGATATTGATCTCAAGTTCTATTCGACTGAAGATCAAGTTGCAAATATCTTCACCAAACCACTATGTGCTGTGAATTTTTACAAGTTTCATGCCTTTTTGGGCTTATCAGAGTTTCCATTGAGGGGGAGTGTGTATGACAATGCCACTTTTTAATGGTTGTTGTAAACTTCCAATACTTCCTCCATTTTGTAATAAGTAAACTATCATAGTTTGTATGTGAGTTTACTTGTAAATCCCAATGAAGCATTAGTTATGGGTATGCTCCATAATCTGATGTAAGTCTTTATATATAAAGCACTTGTATTAAGAATTTATGTATGGGAAGATTTGTATGATTTCCCTTATTTACATGTTATCTTGAATGTTGTTGTTGATTCATGGATCTTGTAAATCCTTTTGTATAAAAAGGTAAATTTGGCATGTTTTGTTTTATTTTCCCCTCTTAATGTTAAGGGGTGTATTCACAAAATCATGCACTTTAAACATTATTTATCTTGGTTTCATACTACTATTTAGAAGTTTCTTGAGTGAAGAAAGTACTAATTAACCCCCATCTTTTGGCCATCTTATTTTATTTTATTTCATCATTCCCAACCTTTTACATCCATATGCCCAGTTAATTTTCATCACTTCCCACTATTTTAGCCTTGGTACTGGGGTGCACATATTAGTACTAGAGCACCCATGGGCGCCTTGGTCCCACCATGGGCACTCGATCCTTCTTGAACTTTCCTACCATTTTTTGGATCTTTCTAGCCATTTCTCCTTCTTATCCTTTTAGTGGTCAGCCATTTTAGGGTTAATTACGAAATTAGATCAAGAGAACCCTATAAATATAAAGTTATGAGACCATAATGAGGGACCTAGCACTAGTCATTACTATCATCCATCTAGAGTTGCATCCATCTATTGCATTGGAGATCACTTGCATCCACATAGCTCCATCATCAAGGCACAAGGCTAGGACATCTGCATCACACACTTCATAGGGGGAGGATTCTATTCTATTCCATGCACACATGCTATTACATTTTCTACATCTAGTTATTTCTTGCTACTTCACAAAGTGTGACTAGCACAAGAGAACCTAGGGCACATTATGAACACACTCACCAGAACTACATCTAGCTTGAAATGTAGTGCGATTGCTTAGTAAGTAAGTCCACTATTGTGGCAATTGAGGTCGGTCTAGCCCATTCATTTGCATTTTTAATTTTTTAGGAATTGATGTTTATTTAGGGTTTTACAGGTCTTTCTACTCATCTTAAATTATTGGTGATATCCGGTACATGGAAGTGAATCGATGTGACACACAACCGGGGTTTTGGACCACCTCCCGACCCTGTGAAGGTCAATTTCAGATATTTTACACAAATGAGGGCACCCGGTTTATAGACTAGAGTACCCACAGGTGCCCTAGTCTCATCCCCGACACTCCAGTCTAGGGAATCAGTCTAGATCCATCCTTTTCAGAGCTTGTGCACATTCGTTGCTACTTCTATATTTTCTAGTCACCTTTGTGACACAATCTCGTGAGAACTTGTTATTCAGCCAAGTTTTTTCCTCTTCTCTTTTTCACATTAGGGTTAACATTTCCTTTTGCATAATTGTTTTGCTCATTTACATGCTTCTTTACTGCATTTATTTACTTTATTTAAAATTGTTCATAGCTTAGATTAACTATAGGTACACCCCCATTATACACATTTTTAGTTAATTATTTTGGTGAACCCAACTCAATCCTTCACGCTTCTAGGTTTTTAATTATTTGCTTTCCAATCCTAATTTACTACATAAAGTTCAACATTTTCTTGCTACTACATGTATTTGTGCTAACATGCATCTAGAATTAGTATATTAAGTCTTTACCAATGCATCTCTCACACCTAGTATTTAAGTCCATCCTTCCTCTATGTTCATACTTTTGTTAATGACCCACCTCTACATATCATCTGTTGTATTCATAATGTTGTTGTTAAGTTAACCTTGATTGATAATGGATTTGAACTTAACTTATGTCCTATGTCATTCCTGAAAGCTTTGGGTCTTTCCGCTCATGATGCCGAGTCCCTCTAGTATTTCTTTGCATTCTCATGATCATTTTGTTTGTCAATGTCTCGGTCACATTACGTTGTGTATCATTGTTGGTCCCAAAACTAGCCACGTTGTCTTTTTCATTATTAACTTTCCAGTCTCTTACAATTGTCTACTTGGCGGTCATGGTTGCATGCCATGTAGGTGGTCACCTCCACTATACATAATTGTGTCAAATTCTTACATGATAAAATGGAGTATATTGTTTTTCATGACCACGATCCATTCTAATATTGTAGCCAGTCTCTTAATACTAGTCTTCCTATTCCACACATAGATATCACAGACGAGCCCCACCCCATTTACCACCACTTGATGAGACCATTTGTGTGATAGATGAAGTTATTCTATGCCACCTACTACTATTACTACTATGATTCCTTATCAGGGGCATGTCTAGTCTATGGACGTCGCTCTATCACATCCACATTCACATGCACCACCTACCTTAGCACGCCCACCTTTCACTTGCACAATTTTCATGAATGAATCATATTGGGAACATATTCCATTTGATCCTACATGCAATGTCACTACATGTTCCCATGATGGTCTAGCTCGTCTTGGTTTCACCTTTGAGGATCTTCATCCTTCTACTCATGACCCTCATCTCTATTATGGCTTTATCAATATTAATCGCCACTTATGGTTTACATGTATTTCATCTTATGGTCTACTTATCATGTACCCCTCATTCTTCTCCACTCACATTAGGGAATCTTAGCTTACTTATATTGGAGGCACATTAGATCCTATTCATACAAACATTTCATTTCATATGCCCTTCGGTCGTGTTTTTATTTGCAATAGTTATTTTCTTAGCTATTCACAAAATATCACTCGTTGGTATGCACACAGTTTGCCCACTTCCTCCATTCACCAATGAGGAATATGCTATGGGCATGTACAACTTACACCTTAATGGCTCATTGCATGATCAAAAAGACACTATTGCTTATTAAGTAACTAATGTTTATCAATATGACTTTAACCCAGAGGATGACAATCTTCTCGATGAATTTACATGATCTTTTTGCACACACACTTGGGGGCATAGTAGGTCACACATCCCCCTCATCACATTATCATCATAGAAATATCCCTCATTCTTTAATTATCATTATTACATAGTACAACATCACATTCTTAGCATTTATGCATACATCATTATAGCATTTACTCATATCTCATCTTTGCATTATTCAATTTCATAACATACACATATTCATTCTTACCATAGCATCATCACTACTCGATGACACACTCGTGTGCTTCGGTTCACACTTTAATCTTGAGGATTACTACACATGAACTC
The DNA here is from genome assembly GCA_018340775.1 of Taxus wallichiana var. yunnanensis. Lineage (NCBI taxonomy): Eukaryota > Viridiplantae > Streptophyta > Pinopsida > Cupressales > Taxaceae > Taxus > Taxus wallichiana. The sequence continues at coordinate 58,177,607 of CM031238.1, read as the reverse complement.
CACATACTACACACTACACCTATTCCTACATTACAAGTCATACACCATGCATTCTACATTTAGTCTAAAATATTTTGACATTTGTGCATTTAGACATCATACATCATGTTAGTCGTCATTAAACATACACCATTTTCTACGTGTCTTCCATCTTACAATAATTATCCTACATCCGCATTATTCCTTTGTTTACACACCATACATATTACACCGTGCAATTTCACATATATTCCACATATTATACTAGTCTTCATCCTATATGAGTCTAGCATTGCATCATCTTACATACTACATTACTAGTCCATATACATACATTACATGTCACTATATACATTACACTTTACACTTTCTACATATCTTTCATTCACATTCTACACTTAGCATATTTAAACCGTCTACGCATCATGTGGTCATCTATCATCATGCATATTACATATTATTCTATGCATTTTATTCACTACCCGATGACACACTTTAGTTCCTCATCCATACTTGATTGCCGAGGGTTTACAAATCAAATGGACCTTACATTCATCACATGTTTATCATTCCACCTTTCATTATGTAACATTTCTAGGATAGTGACACATGCTATAGGCTAACTCATCACTTACACTATCATCTTGTAGTGGTATATGATGTTAGGATATATCACTACTCCTTATTGTTCACCTTGTAGTGGTATATGCTTTAGGCTACATCACCACTCCTTTCTATCCATCACGTAGTGATATACACTTAGGGATAAATCATCACTCATACATTCATCTTATCATCATATACACTTCGGTTATAGGGTTGACGCATGCATCTCTTCTATATGTCACATATTATCATCATAATGCATACACATTCATCACAAGTGTGCTAAACATAACACACACTACTCGACCATTTCTCGATGACGCACTCTCGTTTATGGTTCATTCTTGACTACTGAGGGGGAAAAATGAACCTCACTGCATAAATTTCCATTCACTCGGGAGGCATGTGGATCCTATCATTCAACTTTCATTCCATTACATTTATCCACAACCTACTACATATTATGGTAGCTTTTACTCTTGCTTAATTTTCATTGTTCATGATCGCTTTATTACACATGATATTTAGATTACTTGTATGTCATTTATCTTTATCATCCATACATGCGCATTCACATATTTTTCTAGTTGTGCTCATAGATACAAGTCTCTTACACGCAACATGGATGCTCACCTTCTAACCTTCCTACACTGGTTATTAGGGGCATCCACATTTGTCTCTCATAGGTGTTATTGTTTAATTTTTACTTAGCACTTTACATCACTTGGTTATACATGATTTTGACATACTAGTTATATTTCTCACATGCTAATGGGTGCTTTATGTGCAACATTTTTTATGTGCGGATATTGGCTTCCATACATGTTTGTTACATTGTCTATTATTGTTTGTTATTGTTTGTGGGCCTTGCCCTTTGTTTGGTGTGCACACTTATTTATTGTTTGCGGCCATTATGGCCTTGCGTGTCTTGCAAAATTGTGAGTGATGTCCCATGTTTGCAGCCCACTTTGTGTGGCTTACTTGTCTTCTTGTGTGTTTTCATTACTTCTTTACTTAGTATTTTACACACTATTTTCGTAGATTACACATTTTATTATACATGCATGTTTGTTCATCACACTTGTTTTTGGCTAGCATCTTGTTTATGTGTGCCTTGGTTTCTACCAAGCACTTTCAAAGGTATAATTCATGCAGTTTAGTCCTCTTTTGGGACTGCATTCTCCTATTAGTGATGTCGTATGTGCCCCAAAGAGGGGGGGCGTCATTTGGGGTTTACATACTAACACAACGTATTTACACAGGTTCAATACAGTGCACTTTCCACCCTTGGCATTGTGGGTTACATACAGTGAGTGGGTTCAGAACAATCTACGAACCCCGTACACAACAGCATTTTATAGGACATGGTGTCCTTAGCATTACGGGAAGCAATTACATGCTCGGAGGTTACGGTGGATGTGCCTTCCTACACTAATTCGTTAATGGCGTCGGATCGCCCAAAAAACTAGGACATACAAAGATCTCTTCACACACATTCAGGGAATAAATTAGAGCTTGGAGGATACAATAGAATTCCTCCCTACACTTCTTCAACCTATGGAATCGGATCTCCCAAAAAAACCCCAATAGTATAGGATATCCTTTTTCACTCTCTTTCTTCGACATGGATCAGGTACACATGTTCCATTTACACTTTTTCATTTACGTATTTACATTTACATACATATGCATGTGTCTTTTACATTTCATTTTTACACATACATACATACATATTTGACTACTTGATCATTTTCTCCTTTCAGGTTTGGCCGTATGAGAAACAAGCAGTCAAATGAGGGCAACAACAATGACATTAACAACATTTTGCGGTAGCACACACGTTACTAACCATTTTTTTTCATTCAAAAGTGCACCCGTATCTCAAATCTAGGAGAACTAAGTTATTTAAGACAACAATGGAACCATGTCCAAGTTGTGGGATCTTGAATGCTTAAGACAAATCTCCGGAGAAGGCTAGTTCCTCTATCTATTTCTACTACTACTTCTAGAAGGGAAAACTAAGATAAAATTCCAAGGGACCGGGGATATAAGGATAACAAGATGGAAAACTAAACTAAGGGATGTGATAGCACCAGAAAATAGGGATGAACACTATATTTTCTAAGAAAAAATGAAAGAGAAAGCATGAGGGGAGGCTAGGCACACGTAACACAACTAGAAGCATTTACACCATCGATTTCATGAAACACAACCAAAAATGATGATGTAAGGAATTTAAAGTGACACAGAAAGCACACAATGCAAGAGGGAGGAAAGAGAGAAGAATATAAAACATGTTACGGTAGTGAATAACCACAAAACAATGATTCTCTAACTTCCAAGGATGCACAGTCTATTAAAATAGTGCAAGTGGTCAAAATCCACATAAGAGCTAGATCTAGAGGTCTATAACTCAAAATACAAAGATATGAAGTCCTTAGCAAAGAGCTTAAGGATTCAAAATGTCCAACATTAACAATGAGCCCAACTCTTACACTTATAGATGAAGCGATGAGAGAAGAAGGAGAGAAAAAGGGAAATATGAGTTTGAAATACAACCACCAATAACAAGCATTCAATGCTTACGAATCTATCAAATGCACTTCTCTATGGATGTTTGACATGTAGGAGAAGGAAGGAGGTGAAATCCATGTCAAATCTTGTAGTTGGGGCAATCAGATTTACTCATCAACTTCCAAAAAGACATTTTCCCATTTCTCATGTACTTGATTTCCAAAAAGTTTGGGCACACAAGGATACAAGCATTGACACAAAAGTTATGTTGTTAGAAGACTCGTAGTGTAAATTGGGCATGTAAGACACGTGGTGCACATTGATTGACCTGAAAATTAGGCCAACTATAGATCTTGTTTTTTCATTTCTACCATGTGTCATCCACTGGTTTGTTGTAAGGATTTGACACCATGTTGGTGCATTTAAGTCTAACAAATTTCCACATGGCACATAGAATAGATAAGAAAAGCGCAAAGGCATGCACATGGAAAGAAGAGGTGTGGGAGGAAAATAGAAGAAGGGCATGTGCAAAGGTAGTGTGCGTGGGTGGAATGGAAGAAATTCCCAACGATGAAATTTATGGTCAAGGTACAACTATTAAAAAGTAATATGTGGGGCGTGCGAGAGTGTTATGGACTTAATTGATTTTGAGCAAGGCTAGGTGGCGCATGGAGGATACATGCAATGTTGGGAAGAATGAGAATGTGTAAGGGGTGCGCATGAGGAAAATGGAACAAAGAGGAAAAATAAAATGAAAGGATGGAGAAAAGGGGAAGCACGCAAGGGCATGCACGAGGAAACTACAACCAAGTGAATGTGCCAAAGAGATAATTGAAGTGCGTGTAATTTGCAATGTAGAACCATAGAGCTAGAATGTGAATACAAGTTGTCCAAATAACTAGGGAAGTTATTTGGATAATAGTTTTGGTGACTTTCGGGGCCATCGTCTATGAGATGAAGGGTATCAATAGCTGGAGCATCCATTGGGCATGAATTCTATTATGTAATCATGAATCTATGATCTAGGATATTTGAAGAAATTCCCTGAAGTCACTTGAATAATCATTTCGAACTCTATTATGAATCCCAAAACATGAAAAAAATTGGAAGATAACCGACATCCTAGAAGCAAAATAAGAGCATGCGCAAGAAGCACGTGAGAAGAAAGAACTATGTACAAACAAACAATGTACATGCAACACACTTGGAGGAATTGAAAACTATTATAATATATACGAAATGATGCAAAGAAATTCAATGGAAGGGTTTAAGATATATCCCATTAACCGGGATTTACATCATGCCTCCATCAAGATGAGACAACTCAAAAGATTTAGCCTCCTTACATGAACTGATGATATATGGGCCACTCCAAAGTGCATCAAAATTTGAATGACATCCTGGTTTAGCTTTGTTAGCATCCCATTTCAAGACCAAGTCCCCAACTTTGAAAGCTTGAGGCCTAGCCTTTTCTGTCAAACCACTTCTTTATTGCTTGTTGATGTTGTTCTATCTTGATCATGACATATTTTCTTGATTCTTCAAGTTTAACCAACTCTACCATTCTAATTTCTCGTTGGTCCACGCCCTCTAATTCTAGTTGTTGGGAAAACTCTAATGAAGGAAATTAAAGAGACAAGGAAAAAATATATTCCTTACCATAAACCAACTTGTAAGGTGATGTACTTATTGCCTTCTTGGTGTGGTTTATCTCACCCAAAGTGCGTGCAAGACCTTTGTATGCCTTTGTCTTTTGGTGATACTCATTATGAGTTTCATGATCCGATCGGGTTCTTGTTTGTTGAGTTTACCGGACCATTTCCCGAGGATAATAGTTGGAATAAGTCTTCAAAGATATTCCAAGACTTAGCACCCAATCAATAATTTTGGTACCAAGGAAGACTTTTTCATTATCAAATATAATGGTTTGAGGAACGCCAAACCTTGTTACGATATCCTCGAGAAAGTCCAAGATGACTGACTTGGTTATTCCTTGAGCACAATAGCTTCTATCCATCTTGTGAAGTAGTTTGTAGCCATTAGCACCCATTTGTGGCTAGTGCTTGAAGGAGGATTGATCATGCCTATGAAGTCAATACCCCATTACGCAAAAGGATAATCCGCTTGGATTAGTCGAGAGGGGAAGCGGTGAAAATATTTTCTTACATGTAAAGAAATCTCATTCTCTGCATTTTGTGACCCACTTGCGCACTTCTGTGAATAGGGTAGGCCAAAACAGTCCTACCATCATGATCTTCATTGTTGTAGATTTGGCAAAGAAGTTTCCACCAGAGAATCCATCATGAAATTCTATTAACACTTTTTTAGTTTGCACGTCATCAATACACCTTAACAACATGCCATCAAGATTCTTCTTAAAGAGAAGACCATCAATCAACACATATGGGATAGATTACAACCTCATATGTCTTCTCTTTTCTTTGTTCAAACCAGAGGGTACGTGCCCTTAGAAAGGAATGTGATCATGTCCTTCATCCATTGGCGAGGCTTTATTTTTTTCAAGTTCTACGCGGGAACTCTTCATCTAAAAATAATGAAGTCTCAAAGTTCATTTTGTGTGTCTTCACCAAGTTTATCCGCACTTTTGCGTCTTGTGACCTCTCACTAGCTTTATGGATTTGATTATCACATCATATTCCATGATTTTGGTCACCCATCGTGCTCTCTTCTCACTAATTTTTGTTTCCATGATGAAGTCTCTAACACTTGCATGTGAAACTAACACCTTGATATGATTTGTGGAGAGTATGATTTTAAACTTCTTGAGCACATGCATGATGGCATAGATCTATTTCTCCATGTGATTGTATCTTAATTCATAGTCCTTTAGTCTTTATCTGAAGAAATCCATTGGCTGCTCTATCCCTTTTTGATTTTCATGTGCCATGATAGCAGTAACACTTGCATCAGCACCATAAGCATAAAGGATGAAATCCTTTGAGTAATCTGAGTTGATGAGTGTTGGCGTGCAAGAAATTTCTTACTTGATCTTTTTGAAGATTTCTTTCCCTTTTGCTGTCCATTTGAAAGCTATGTCTTTCTTGAGCATGAGGGTGATGGGCCTTACTAGTCCTATAAAGTTAGGGATGAATCACCTAACAAATTTGATTTTGCCGAGGAAGGACTGTAAGGCTTTCTTGTGTGCTGGAAAATAAAGGGCCAGGATGGCTGAAACGTGCTTAGGATAAATTGTGATGCCATCCTTTGAGACCACATGGCCTAGAAGCTTTCCCTACACCACTGTGAAATTGCACTTCTTGGGGTTAAGAGACACCCCAAACTTTCTGCATCTCTCAAATACTTTCTCTAGTGTGTCATGTGATCCGCGCTTTGCTTTGAGAAGACTGTGATGTCATCAAGGTAGACCAAGATGAACTCATTGATATATCCTTTGAATGTAATATCCATGGTATTTGAAACATTGTGCATGCATTTGACAAACCAAAGGGCATCTTCTGATATGCATATGTCCCCCATTTGGTTGTAAACATTATTTTCAATTGATCCTCTTTCTTAACCAAGATTTGATTGAAGCCATAATATCCATCTAGCATAGAGAACCTCTCCATGCCGCCCATGACACTGTAGAATCTTCTCCATATAAGGAAAAGGATAATGATCCTTCAATGACACCTTATTTAAATATATGAAATCAACACAGAGTCTAATTTCACCATTCTTCTTGCATACTGGAACAAGATTCACAACCCAAGTAGAATACTTGATCGAAAATATTATCTTTTCCTCAATGATTTTGGATAACTCCTTCCTCATGAGGGCTCTCTCTTTGGATTAATTGGTGTCTATTTTTTGTATGATGGGCTTGATACTAAGATCAAGGTCAATGGAGTGTTGAGCAACACTTGGATCAAATACTTTGAGGTATTCATATTCCCATGAAAAGATATCACTATATTTCTAGCAGAGAGATATGAAGGCTTGTTTTTCTTAATGTGTGCAAGCTTTGCGAGAAGAAACTCCTTTTCGTGTGCAATAGTAGTGGGGAGAAATATCCATGCACGAAGTGCACATATAATTTTCTTCACCCTTGAAGTCATCATCAGGGATAAACATTTGTTCCAAGGTGATCAGCCCTTTAGTCAACTTGTTTGTCTTTAGCTATATCACTTGGTCATTGTAACTATCATGCAAATCAGCTTGCATGCTTGATGAGAACTCAGCTTCATCCTAGATGAGCTGCGTGTCCTTTGTCAAATAGTTGTTAGCTGATGTTATTGTCGGAATAGATTTCTAATCACCATCTTGATGTGCTAATTGTTTCCTTTTACAAATTCCTTATAGGAGAACTTTGAACCAAGCGTGGCCATCGATCAGCTTCCTTGTTCATCTTATGTAGCACCACCTATAGATTTAGAGCATCAAATCTCTCAAGGATATCCTAAACTCTATGTCTATAATATTTGAGAAACTTATTCTTTGTTGCGTACTTGTTGGTGACTTGGTGGATAACCAATTATGTGTCTCCACGGATCTGCAACATCTTGATTTTCTTTTTTTTTGGTGATAAGCAAACCATGCACTAGCACCTCATACTTTGCCACATTATTGGAACATGCAAACTGCAAACTTATGCGTGAAGAATAATTTCTCATCCTTATGGGAAATGAGAACAACTCTTGCTCCAGCACCGTTTCTACTTTTGGATCCATTAAAGTACAACTTCTATAGACTAGGGTTCTCTTCACTTTGCTTAAGCGAGTGCGGAAACACAACTTCTTATTCAAGGATGTAGTAGGTACCAAGCCCATTTTCATAAGCTTCCATCTCCTTAGCATATGGATCAAATTTGGGGTGTCTTCGCCCATTCATCCGAGACTAAGTCTAGGATAGGAGGCACGAAAGGTTGTTCTTCAAAAATGAAATTGGTTCTTCTTGGATTAAACAGTTGTCTTGAAAAGGGGATGGGACATATGACTCTACATGATAGGAAATATTGGAAATATTGGCACGCACAAGATTGGCATAGTGATCCGAATGTGAGGCATGTTGCGGGAAGCACCATTCTTACTCTTGTGTCATGTTATTATTCGAGGCTGGAACAAGTGCCTAATTTGTGGTGGGCATCGAGAAGAGGTTGAGATGGTGGAATAACTTGTAAAGGCAAGTGTGCATTAGCATGCCATCTATGATTTTGTTGGTCCTATGCATATCTTTCGTTCCCATATTGATTCTGCCAAGGTTGATTGTTTTGGCTATGCTTTGATTAGAATCAAGTTTACTATAGGCTTGGGCACTGTTGCTTCTCTAAGGAGATATCCTTATTTGATAAGTTTATAATTAGGGCCTTCATCTCTTCATCTTCTTTCTACTACGCTAGAGAATAGGAATTAGATGGAACAAGTTACAGAGCTTTGCCTTTGGAATAGGGGCAATAGAAGGTTGTGCGCTCTACATTTTATCATATTATGTGTGTCAAAATAGCTACTCTTCTCTATGTCACCACTATCAAAACCCAAAGACTCATCGTCAAGATCGATCCGGTTCAAAATCAGGTGTCAATCGTGTGGAAGACACCACCTATTGAAAAACCAAGAAAATCAAAGGTTACTAGATAAATTGTTTTGCAGAGTGCGTAGGAAACCTTATATTCTTTCTTGTAATTTTTTTGTACAGTATGCATCGGTGGTAACGGAGGCCTTTTTGTAATCTGTTGTGAAGGTCTATTCACTGTAAGAAGCAAACTACAATGTATTAGAAAACTAATCAATAAAATATTTGCAAGTAAACAAAAGATGCTAAATATTATTAATTATACAATACCTTGCATGCTCGGAGATGTGATGACTCGATCTTGACACTGAGAATGAGTTTGATCTATACCGTCAAACTCGGAACTTTCTAAAAACAAAAAATGTAGAAATATTAAAATATTGTATGGCTTACATAACAGATAGCTTGTTTATAGTTCCTCCTAGTAGCTTAATTAATTATTATAAATAGTAAATACTAATGTTTATACCTGTAGAGAAGTGTGATGGCATAGAAGATAGGAGTGGTGGAGCTATCGACCCCCAGGTATTTTTGACGAGGAAATCGTATTGGGGTTGATTCCACCGAATCCATATTAGAATCAATAGAGACCTCATGAGGGGATTTACCCAGAGAAATAGCTTCCTTATGAGATATTACAACCATAATTCTTCTCTGCAAAAGATAAAATTACTATTAGTATTGCATTCAAAAATAATTAATCGATATAATGTGAAAATTAATTATTACATGTTGTTCTTCAAGTGAGAGACCAATCATTTTTTCATTAATTGTAGTCATAATTTGTCCATTTTACAATTGGTGGAAAGCTTCTTGATAGAATGCAAGTAGATAATTGGCAGAAGAGAAAAAAATCTTGGATTTATATCGGCTAGATAAGTATTGGCAAGGGCATTATTGACATCTTTTTTTATTCAATTGGAAAAATATGTGCACCAATCGAATTGTTTCCCTGCTAAGTGTATGCAATATATATTGAACTGCCCAAAGAGGAATGTCCATGGATCTTCCCTACAACATAATCTTGGCTTGAAATAGAGATATCACTTGCATGAAAGAATTTGTTTTTAATACCTTATATAACAAGGCCTCTTTTGGAATGATTAATAGGAGTTGCAACAAGATACAAGATATGTTAGATTCTTGACAGTCAAGTAATATTAGGAAAACAAACAATTGAAAATAATATTGAACTTACCATTAACCCGTAAATAACTCGGTTAATCGATGGACATCGTAGGCTCGAAGATGAAATATATTGTACGATCTATCAGGGGAATGGAAAATTGTGCATCTTTTTGGATGTAAAAATTCAGCAGTAATCACGAGATGAAGTATCTATTTCAAATTGGGGCATGTGAAAAATCCCCATGGATTCTGCATTTTTACATCCATTCCTTCGGTGCATCTTTTAGTTTTAAGAGTGCAATGATCTGAGGATACATGAGATATTTGTAGTGGAATTTGGAGGGAGTGACAAGAGTAACAATGGTGCTAGCCATTGTTGAAAGGTTTGGAAATTGTTGCTAGACCACAAAGTGATTCTACAATAAAGGGAGAGGAAATGGAAATATTTAAGGTGCTAAAGTATAGGTACATGTTGGTCTTGGATAAAATTGGAGAAATCGAGTGCTTTGGATTTGTGGTGGAAAAGTGAAGAAATGAACCTTGTATGGGTATATATATGTATGGGGCTCACGGCTGGAAACGTGGCAAAAATAATTGGTGGAAAATTTTAAGGCACATGCCTAGGGACTCATGAAAAATATTTCCCATCCAAATGTCAGCAGATGAATGATCCCACTAGCCATCCAATAGGAAAAATCAAGATGGGTGTCCAACGCGATTCATCCAATATCATTGAGACACAAGGCAATTATCTAACTTCTTGACTCAAACCATCCAACCACACTTAGATGGTCGTCCAACTAGGTTAGGCGACCAAGGGCTCCATCCAACAAGCATATATGATAGACGTCCAAGAAAACAACAACAATCCAAAAATTAAACATCGGTTGTCTAACAAGAAAAAAAATAGCCGTCCAACAAAGAAACGACGATCATCCAGTCTTTATGGGACAAACATCCAATATAGGATAAATGGCGGTCTTCAAGATTGACCATCTAATACACATGTGACCGATGTCTAACCATAATAGACATTTTTCCAATCCAAGTTGTACGGCCAATTGCTGCTAACACTACATCATCCAACAGGAACATTGCACATCTATGCAAAGATGTCCTTCTAATACCAGTCTAACGTACGAAACCGTTTAAAAAATCCTTGCAAATTCACCTTTTTTTTAATCATTTTTTTAAAGGTTCTCCATCATTTCAAAATTCTGTTTTGAAGATTCATCACCCATTCTATAATAATAATTTTTGGGGGTGGGGTCTTTACAATGAACTCTAGTGTGTGATTAAGATTAGATGTTAGGAAAGAATTATCATGAAGCATGGAGTTTGAAGTATAGTAGATAACTTATGAGTAGATGATAGAAATAGCCAAGAGTGATGTAGGTGGGGAAAAAGTGTGATGCCCCGTAAGTGTATGAGTAAGGTTCATTAGATGCCCTTAACAATAATGTGTGATTGTGGAGAACACAAGTGCATCATTGGGTAATGAAGGTATTATATGTGTTAAGATTACATGCTAGGAAATATTTACTATGAATCATGGAGCGTGAAGTCTAGTAGATAAATAATAAGTAGATGATAGAGATAGTCAAGAGTGATGGAGGGGGAGAAGGTGTGATGCCCCAAAGTGTGTGAGTGATGGAGACCTATCCAGATGATGGATAGATACCATGTCATTGTGGAGGATGTTGAAATTTCCCGATCGGGAATGTAAAATTATCTGGATCGAAGAGGAGGGAGTGTAAATATAATATTAGGAATTTGGTTTGGAATCTCATCTTGTGGTGAGGGAATTGGTTGTGCTTACTTCGATGGTTTTCCCAAGACGGTGTTTGTGGTAACTCTTGAAATACTCAAGAAGGAACATGAGTAATTATTGTGTGATGCTCGCTAGAAATAGAGGGATAAGATTTAGGATCCCATTGGGGTTTGGTAATTGGACATGAGTGTGTGGAAGAATTTTGTGTAGCAAATGAAATGAGGCCTTGATGCTCAAGTTTCCATATTCTTCATTCCAAGGCATAAAAATCATCATCACAATGTCCATTAATTTGATGATAATTGTAAAATGGGTGACCTCTGTATTTTGTAAGCCAATTAGGAGGATAGTGAGGAGTAGGTGGAAAGGTAATCAACTAGTGATTGAGGAGCTCAGAGAGAATATCATGTTTTCTAGCTTGAGACACTAAATCATGCACTTGGGGTACATTTTTAGGTCCTTATCACATGCATTGCATTCATATGTTTCCTAAGGGAGAAAAGTACTAATTGATCACTATCTTTGGCCTCTTAGGTTCCTCTCTAGTATCCTTCTTGGCCTTACACACCCTGTTGCCCAATCTCACCTTTGATACTTCACCTTTTTGGCTCGGACACTAGCGCCCAACCGGGATGTCGGCGCCCAAGTTTCATAGACCTCTTTGTATCTTACTCGCTCCTTTTCAATCCTTTCTAGTAGTTGGGCTTCCTCATCTCTTAAGGGCTGACCTTTTAGTGATCAATTACAAAATTCAAACAAGGGAAGCATATAAATACAATGTTATGGGATCAAATTAAAGGACCAAGCTCTAAGCATCTACTATCACCACCTAAGGTTGCATTCACAAGCATCTAAAGAGAATTATTGCATCCATATAACTTCATCCAAGGGACAAGGGTTGGTTATTCTGCATACACTTCATAATAGGGAAGTTAATTTTTCCATGCACACATCTATCTACATATTTTACATCTAGTTACTTTCTCACTATCAAGTGCAACACGCACAAGAGCCACCTAGGGCACAATTTTACACACACACACACATAGAACTACATTGGGTCTGAGATGTAGTGCAATGCTCGGTCATAAGATCACTTGTTTAAAATTTGAGGATAGTCCAACCCCTCATTTGCATTATTTTATTTTTGGTATTTGATGTGATTTTGAGGGTTTTGCAAGTGGTCTTATTTATTGTAGGTTATCAGTGACATCGACAATCATTGTGTGACATTATAGTGATAGATAACAATGGTTTCAAACAAATCAATGACCCTATGAAATTCATTTTTAGAGCTCTTACGCAAACTCTAGTTCGTAGAGAGGTATCCTAGCACCTAGGTGCCATAGTACTAATATAGGCACCATGGTCCCTACTACTCCTACACTTCTAAATTTTTACGTGCTCAATTACGACATCTGCGCTTTGGTCTATGAGTCCTCCACTTCCACACTTTGGAATGTAAGAATTATCTGGATCGAAAGGAGGAAGTGTAAATATAATATTAGGAATTTGTTTGGAATCTCATCTTGTGGTGAGGGAATTGGTTGTGCTTACTTCGATGGTTTGTCCCGAGATGGTGTTTGTGGTAACTCTTGAAATACTCGAGAAGGAACATGAGTGATTATTATGTGATGCTCGCTAGAAATAGAGGGATCAGATTTGGGAGCCCATTGGGGTTTGGTAATTGGACATGAGTGTGTGGAAGAATTTTGTGTAGCAAATGAAATGAGGCCTTGATGCTCAAGTTTCCATATTCTTCATTCAAGCATAAAATTCATCATCACAATGTCCATTAATTTGATGATAATTGTAAAATGGGTGACCTCTATATTTTTTAAGCCAATAAGGAGGGTAGTAATGAGTAGGTGGAAAGGTAATCAAGTGGTGATTTAGGAGCTTCAAAGAGAATATCATGTTTTCTAGCTTGAGACACTAAATCATGCACTTGGGGTACATTTTTAGGTCCTTATCACATTCATTGCATTCATATGTTTCCTAAGGGAGAAAACTAATAATTGATCACTATCTTTGGCCTCTTAGGTTCCTCTCTGGTATCCTTCTTGGCCTTACACACCCTATTGCCCAATCTCACCTTCGATACTTCACCTTTTTTGGCTCTGGACACTAGCGCCCAACCAAGATGTCGGCGCCCAAGTTTCATAGACCTCTTTGTATCTTACTCGCTCCTTTTCAATCCTTTCTAGCAGCGATTTGGGCTTCCTCATCTCTTAAGGGATGACCTTTTAGTGATCAATTACAAAATTCAAACAATGGAAGCATATAAATACAATGTTATGGGATCAAATTAAAGGACCAAGCTCTAAACATCTACTATCACCACCTAAGGTTACATTCACAAGCATCTAAAGAGAATCATTGTATCCATATAACTTCATCTAAGGGAAAAGGGTTGGTTATTCGCATACACTTCATAATAGGGAAGTTAATTTTTCCATGCACACATCTATCTACATATTTTACATCTAGTTACTTTCTCACTATCAAGTGCGACACACACAAGAGCCACCTAGGGCACAATTTACACACACACACACACACACACACATAGAACTACATTGGGTCTGAGATGTAGTGCAATGCTCAGTCGTAAGATCACTTGTTTAAAATATGAGGATAGTCCAACCCCAATTTACATTATTTTATTTTTGGGATTTGATGTGATTTTGAGGGTTTTGTAGGTGGTCTTCTTTATTGTAGGTTATTAGTGACATTGGCGATCATTGTGTGACATTATAGTGATAGACAACGATGATTTCAAAGGGTTTTATAGGTGGTCTTCTTTATTGTAGGTTATCAGTGACATCGGCAATCATTGTGTGACATTATAGTGATAGACAACGATGGTTTCAAATAACTCAATGACCCTATGAAATTCATTTTAGAGCTCTTACGCAGAGACTCTAGTTCGTAGAGAGGTACCCTAGCACCTAGGTGCCATAGTACTAATCTAGGCACCCTGGTCCCTACTACTCCTGCACTTCTACATTTTTCTAGGCTTGGTTATGACATCCTACACTTTGGTTATATGAGTCCTCCACTTCCGCACACCTCCAAGATATTTGTGAAATCAACTAAGTGTTCTAACTCTTCATTTCAATTAGGGCTTCAACCTTGTATCCTTTATTGCTTGTGTCATATCATATCTAGAATATTTTTACTATTGTTTGAACATTTAATCTACAATTAAGGTTTTAGCAAAAAGTTTAAAATTTTGTTAAATAATTTGGTAAACTCTTCCTCTTTGAGCACCTTTAGGGTATTTCTTTTTGTCTCTTGCATTCTTCTAAGATCCTCCCATCATGGATATTTATGTTCATGATTTCTGCTCATCCATCCTAAATTAAGAGCTAAAATCATAACTCTCTTTCTACTACTCATGCTCCTTCTGATATTCATCCAAACATAGTTTATAACACATTTGTAGATAAATTTTCTCAACACATTGCTTTTCCATCTAATCCTCATGCCGAGCTTGTTGTTTTTGAAAATGATCCACCTTTATACATAATGATTCACATCAATAATGTGGGTGTCAAACGAACTATAGTCGATAATGGATCTAAGCTTAATCTATGCACTTTATAATTCATTGAGGATGTGGGTCTTTTTGTTGCTTATGTCAGTCCTGCATCTGTTTCTCTTTGCACATATGATGGTTTTGTTTGTCCATGCATATGCCATATCACTTTACCTATTAATTTTAGGATGAAAACCCTTCATATTGTTTTCTTTGTCATTGAATTCCCAGTTCAATACAATTTCTTACTTGGTAGACCATGGCTTCATGTCATGCAATCCATCCCCTCTACAGTACATCAATGTTTTAAATTCCTACTTGAGTGTGTCGAATATCTTGTCGTTAGTGATCATGAACCATTTAAATATCGCAACCGCAATCTAGCCACTAGTCTCCCTACACCATAAGTTGTTACTACTAATGACCCACAACCTATGGATTCTCCACCTCACTTTCCACCACTTAAAGGTGTTATTTACATGTTAGATATTGTCCCATCCGCATCATTTCCCCCTCCTGCTTCTAAAAAGTTTATGGTACTTTATCGTGGGCTTTTCCAAGCATCGAGACGTCATTCCACCTTCTTCATCTTCTCATATTCCACCCATTGTTGGCACATCCTCCTTTTACATGTACACTTTTCATGAATGATTCTTATTAGGAGTATATTCCATTTGATCCTACTTATGATGACACTATATGTACACATGATGGTTTGACTTGATTAGGCTTCGCATTTGATGATCTATATCCTCCACCCCATGATCCTCATCTTTATCATGGTTTTATATGCATTACTATTGCTTATGGTCTTTGTATCTTTCACCTCACAATATTTCTCGCATGAGCTTTGTTGGTACCATGGATGTTCTCCTTTTTTTCTAAAACTAACCTATTCAGTGGATTCTCTTCCTAAAAAGTAAGGGATGAGGGCTAGTTTTGGCTTATATTTTCCTTATCTGGGATCATATTTTAGAAATGGGATGGCTATGAGTATAGTGTTCCTACCAATGCTATGAAGGTCCTCAAAATTCTGCATGATTAAGTTATGACATGGATTGTTTTTTAGTACACGTCCGGGACTTAGGGCATGTTTTGTAAAGTGCGAATATGGTATGGATAGTGTAGTTTTCCCGAATCCCGAAAATTAAAGTATCTCCGGAAGTTGTGTAGGCCAGCCCAAAAATATAATCCAAATTTCCTCAAAACTCGACCCATATTACATCTTCCATAGTAGGAACAAACAATGTTTCCTATTTTCGGGTCATACTGGGGAATGTACACAAGAAGCAGTTTGACCTCAACGTCCAAGAAGGGATACTTACTAGGTTTATAAAGTGAATAATGTCTCGAGTCGGGGCACGATTTTCTAGTGCTTTATTGTGACATGGTCGGGGGTTTTGTTCGAGGCCGAGTATATGGTCGAAAAGAGAGAAGTAAAGAAAATTTTGCTTTCCGTAGCTCTAAGGGCAAGCAAGATAATGAATGCCAACGTCTTCCTCCCATGATTTTGTGCAAAGTACAAGTGAAGTGTAAAATGCAGCCATAAGATGACATTTTATACTTTCGATGGTTGCTCATGTTACAAGGAAGAGAAAATAAGTAACCAAAAGACACGCTTGAATGATTTTAAAAGAAACAATATCTACACACGTCATGCATTTTAAAACAAAAAGGCTACTCAAAGTAATGAATACATTAAAAATGGGGTTCTATTTGAGGCCCCTTCCTTGTAAAATATATACATATGAGTATACAAAGTGTTATAAAACATGGATTGGTTGACAAAAGAAAAATACATAAGCATCAAACTTTTGCAGGCTCATTATCACTTGGAATCTTTGGAATACATTTCAGCAAGTCATCCTTGCACCGAATAAAGTCATTATGGGCCCTTTGCATCAAACACGAACTAGATTTCAGATACCAAGCCTCGTGACATGCCCATTTCAAGTAATTCTGAGTCCCTAATTGCGGCCCATTCAACAACTAGATGAATTCCACTTTCCTTTTAAGGGATTTTACCCATTTAGGCAGGGAATGTCCCCCTCTTATATATTCTTTGGTTTTTGTACCTAAAGAGAGATGAGACACGAGGAAATGAGGAATCTTATTTACATAGTATACCCTCATGGTTCTCATTTTTTTGAGGGAAAGGCTTGAGTGCCTATCATGGACCACATTTCAGCAAGAGCTACCTCTAACTCGTCGGACACTTCTCTATTTCACCCTTTGGTGCAGTTGGGGGGTGTTCCTCTCCATGTTGAGTAAGCAGAAGGTTGGGCATTATGATTTCCTTGGTCAAATTGAGGGGTTAGTAATAATCCTTATTTAAACACAAACGATCACCGTTAATAGAAGGGCAATGTCTAAGCCAAAGGGACTTCAATTTCCTTGTATCCACACCATATTCTAGATGAACCAGGTGGAAATGGAGGATTTGAAAAATGGGAAATGAAGGGCATAATTCTAAAAACTATGTAGGAAATACAAGAACATATCCTCGGTAAAGAAATATAAGGAGGACCATCCCTAGGGTCGGGCATAATGAGGATATGGCGAATGAAAGCTTCGTTTGGCCCAATCACTGAAAACACTCACCCAAGTGGGAAATCTCTCGGGAAGAAGACTCGATTCCGAGTTGGAGACGCCCAGTAGTGGAAGTAGGATGGTCGATGAAAACAAATGGAGTAGGACATTGGAAGAAGTTAAGTGGTAAATCAGTAATTCATAGTTAAGTAGGCATGGTTTTTGAATTGATAGATAAGGGAGAAATCATTTCACCATTAATACCATATCCTCCCAAAATATATGGCCTTGAGATGAATTGTATTTGAAAATTAATTATCCCCTGTAAAGTGGGTCATTTGGAAATGTAGTCGGAACCCGCATGACTAAGAAATGTCTTATCAAAATAAATTCCTTGACCATGTCATATTTTCCAAATGTGAGGGAAATGATGTATTTAATAAATATGGGACAGGCTTTATTCATAAAATAGGCATAGTAATGATAATTCGGTGGTGGTAGGATTTAATGATACTATAAGGAATTGTTTGAAAATAATTCCCACGAGATCTCGGAATGTATCATGGAATTAAAATTGTTAGAAATTGAATGGAATATTCCTAAAACCCTTAGTAGATAAGGATATAAAATAGGGATTTTAGGGGAAAGGGAAGGGTTCTAAAAAAATAAGGAAAAGGGGTAGGAAGCTCTTCAGGGGATAAATTGGAGGGAATTTACACAGAGGCGCCACAAACCAAGAGGAGGCACCATGATTTGATGAAGGTTGTCTTTGTATAACCCAATTATTGGCAATTTGTGTTAAGATGATTACATGTGTATAGTCATTAACGAGGATTTGAGAGCATTAATATATGTTTCCCTTGTCTTTTCCTAAGTTTAATGGTTTTCACCTGACAAATTCATCAGGATTTATGGAATCTCTTTGTTTTATTGTGAAATTATGTTAAGGTTGAGGTGATATGTGTCTTTTTGTTATAATTTTATGTGAATCATGGTTGTAACTCAATTTCAAACATATCCTGCACTTTCTTAGCTCTCGTCTAGGAAGGGTGTGAGTATTTGACGTTTTCTAGGGGCACCTAAAAACTTCACTTCAAGCCTATAAAAATCTCCTATGGATTAAGTGGGATTTGGGGTATGACTTGTAATTTCTTAGGGGTCCCTTGATCTAGACTATTTAGCATGATTTTCATGAGATGATCCTACCTTAGGTGTACTAAGTTGGATTGTTAGGAATTTAGATCTTGGTTTTCCGGAGCTTTCCCTACAGACCAACTTCCTACAAGAGGTTCATTCATTTTTTCCCTCACATTCATGTAGTAGGTGGAAACATGTGATGGTTGTACTTTGTTTCTTGATTTTCCCCAAATAAAATCACTCCCGAATCTTCTTCCCTTATTTCTTACTCTGTAATCCAAGTTCATCTCCTTTCCCACTTGAATCAAAATAACTTGTAGAAAAAATATTAACTCATTGCCACAGTCCCAAATTTCTGTTTATATTCCACTAATCTGCCTGGGAGAACACATTATCAACTCATATGTTTCACATGTTCTCACCCCAATCTGAGGTCCCTCGTCATCGACTTACATATAACTTATGCAAAAAACTTTGGGGCAAATCGTG
Organism: Taxus wallichiana var. yunnanensis; assembly: GCA_018340775.1. Lineage (NCBI taxonomy): Eukaryota > Viridiplantae > Streptophyta > Pinopsida > Cupressales > Taxaceae > Taxus > Taxus wallichiana. The sequence goes on along the minus strand of CM031238.1, from coordinate 58,158,381 downwards.
GGTCGGACCAAGACTTCCTTTAGAATTCTATATCGATTTCTTAGGTGTTTATATCATTTAGTGACCACTCTTTCAAGTGAACATTATATTTGGTGGTTGCACCTAGTTCTAATTTGTTCCTCTCAAAGTTTTTAGAAAATCACCCTAACTATGTGCCCCAACATTTATGTTCCTCGACCACATTCTCGAGTCCTCTCACCACGACTAAGGAAAAGTAAGAAGCATCAAGAATAGCATCCACATCCTTTGTTTGGGTGTCTCCCCATCATTCCTTGGGAAGGGCATATGGGTGACCAGAGGAGATGCCACCCCCAACTACAAGAAGACATTTTACAAGGTTCCACCTCCATTGTTTGACCTCCCTACTAGTCCACATATCCCTTCCCCTTTCCCTGGGTGTAGATCAAGAGCCAACACTTTCGGCGTTGTTGTGGGGACTTGATTATATTAGGTATCTAGTTTTTCTTTGATTGTCATCCTTATTCATTTAGCCTTGGAACCATGTGGCTTGATGTTGGTTTTCTCTTTTATGTTTCATGTGATTTACCTTTCTAGGGTTTTAACTCTCTTGGTGAATTTTTATCCCCTACTTGTGATGGACCAGTGTTCTTCATTTAAACATGTTGAAATGATACTTTTGTGTCATGTTTGACTTTGTGTTAGATGTTTATTATTGTGTTCCTTAAAAATTCATGAATTGTGGAACTATTAGTGACATTTAGTCCTCCTTGAGACCATCTATGGGTGTTTGGGATAATGGTGAAGTCTTTCCTCCCTCTAAAATCCCTTTCAAACGAAATGTTTTCAAGCAATATGACTTTGGAAAAATATGTGGTTACCCGCATCAAATTCTTGTCAAGCATCGAGACTTAAATTTCCTACGTTTCGGGAATATGGCGGTAATTCTACAAAACAACACCTCAACCTGTTCAAAAAATTTATGTATGAATATCAGGTTGGTTATGAAGATATCTTGATGAGATTGTTTGTGCGAATCTTGCGGGAGGGTTCTAAGGATTGGTTTAAGTCCTTACCACATGGTTCTTTACACTCATAGATGGAGGTGGTGGAAAATTTTGGAGATTAGCTTGGTGAAGACCATGCTTTCTTTTATTATGAATGTTGAGGATGGGTCTATGCGGAAACATTGCAACCATTGAATATAAAATCCAAAACATGAAAATATGGATCTAACAATCCCCACAAAATCTACAACAAGTGGAAGTATAAACAAGAATAATCCAAATCACACAAAATTACACACACATAACACAACATGTACCATGGTTCACCCAATGTGGGCTACGTCCACCAAAGATAGAGATCTCATATATATAATATAACAAGAGATTACAAACCAACTCTTATGCATAAGAGTACATGTATCTCTACAAGAGTATCTCTTCCTCCCAAATCTCCAACTAGATCTACCTGAGTACATTAAATTGTGCCTCCATACCACCACATGTGTCTCCTCTAGATCTCTAACTAGATCTACTTGAGTGCACTACAACTGTGCCTCTGAAACACCACTAGATCTCACATACTTAATGCTACCCCGCATACGCCACTATGTAACAAAACACTCACTATACTATGAATCTACAAACAAGACCTTTAGAAGGGTCTACCAATGAGAAACCATAACCGTGCACCAAGAATTAAGTCTCTCCATCATCACTGCATCAACATGTGCAGACATGAAGAAAACTTCCTCTATAATACTAGATTTTTATGGATCAACAATACATTGTGATCTCATGGGTCTGTAATACAAGATCTCACAACATGTGGATCTACAAGAATGAGCAATAACAAGATCTCACAACAACCTATGGATCTAACAAGAAGAAACACTAAGTTCTTTGCATACTATGCAAGCCATTACATGAGACTAAATAATACAAAGGAAATACAATAGAAGATAATACCATCTTCTCACCAACAATGTACTGCACTTTCCTTCTGTTCAACTTCTCTCTATGAAAGATCGTGTCTTCATGCAATCTTTTTTTCTTCTTCTTTCATCCTTTCATCCAAGGATAGCTCAATTATTCTCTCTCCTTATTCTTTATGTTCTAACCCTAGTTTTCTAGCTTATATAAGCTTAGAAAAACTTAGGGCACCTTAGCTATGCATTTACAACCTTTAAATCAGCTTTAAAACAAAAGATAGATTAAATTCCCATGAGTTAAATATAAAATTTCATGCATAGGTAACCAGTGTCGGTTACACTAATTTTGACGGCACTAGTTACCCTCGACAGTGGCCGATTACCCTCCCGACCAACGCCGATTACCCTAATCGGTGTCGATTCTTGAGTAAACCAACAAGGTGTAAATCATGCTAACTGTGAAGTAATTCAGCTCCACAATCCTAACAATCTCCCACTTGGAGATAAATTTCTGAACTTGTACCTGTACCTGTACATCACCATCCTCTACATACCGTGAAGACTGTCTATTCTTTACATCAACAATTCTCTCAAATGAAATTAGGAAGATTAAACCATCTTCTAAAACCAAGAAGATAACAAACCCATGACTTACCATATACCTACATGAAGCTACTCCTGATCCGTGATACATAAGCTATCCATACATCAAGCTCCCACTGAATCATAACACCAAGCCTCTCATGTAACCAAACCACCATGACTAATGCACCTGTAAGAGCTCCCACTCAAATTGAAATACTGAGCTTTAATTACAACCATAGCCATACCTATAAAACCATCCATGTTCTCCATTCATCTATCCTTATCTCCATGCAACCACTAATGCAATTGACCAAGACAACTTAAACCAGAATATGCAAAAGCAAAAAAAGATCCGGGTAAAGACAACCCAAATGAGTTATAATTGTAATAGTGGGTGATCAATCCACAAACCTACATAACTCAAAGAATCCAAACATTGCAATCTACAAATCCAACCCTACATAAAAAATTTGCATGTCCAAGACAACCATCTATAGATAACATATCTATCATGGAGTAACATAGTAACAAGAGGAAATACAAACATCCCCTACTCATGCTCAAGGAATCCATGTGCAAATCAAACATCTACATCATCATAGACTCACAAAACTGAATCTATCCACATGTACATCCATCCATATCACCAGGCTCTCTAGAAGCTCCAAGTCTTCCACCGACTAACTCCAAAGCCGAATATGAATCCTATGCTCATCAATGTCAATAACAAACATCCATGTTAAACCATGCCACTAATACCAAGTGTAAATACCAGCAAACATGTCATCAACATACTCTGCACAATCAACCAAGATGAAAGCAAAACAAGGGCACCATCTAAAAATGGTAAATAAACATTGTTGTCAAACTTGTGACCAAACCAACCACGGTTTCCTAATTGACCCAGTCACTACCTGACCGACCATGTCTACCAAATGACTGACCATGGTTAACCCTAACTGACACCGGTCTTTATAACTAGTAGATTTTCACCCTTTAAACTCTAAAAATTACTTTATCATCTAAAACCAGTTGAATTAAACATCAAGTTTGCCTTCCTAAGGAATATTCGGGCACCACAAAATAAACCGAAGTGACATCACAAAGCAATAAAATCAAAATACATACAAAACCATGACTTCCCTCTAAAAACAACTTGTGTCTCACGCTTCTCTAAATAGTATCATACTCCTCTCACTCTGTACGTGCATCTATGTCCAAACTGCAATGCCAACAACCATGGCTTGCTCCCACCTTGAACATGAAATACCTTGCACTACCTATAACACCAAACTCACAAGCTAATATGTCAAAGAGAAATAAAAACTAGATGAAAAAACTATAAAAATGGATTCCCTTTCTTCTCTCGAGAATACTTCTACATCATATAAGTTTAGACTTCTTGTGAAGTAGGTGAATCACCTTCTTTATCCATGTGTACTCAACATCTCTCGTTACATGCAACTGTGTCTAATCATGAATTTTCATCGAGGATGTCATCCTTAGACTAGAAACCATTGTCCTCAAGATTCCACACAACCAGGAAATAAAAGTAAAACAACACCAAAAATTATGGTGTAAATTTGTGCACACTATCCAAACATAATATCAGTTGCTCCAAACGAAATAAATAAAACATGAATCATATAGAGATACCTAACTCAAAATCTCAATGGACTAACCAAGCCAAATTTGTATTATTTCTAATCTAAACCATGAAGTGATCTTCATTATGCGCTACAACCTCTCTACTGAAGCCTGTGCATCTAACTACACCAAGGATGCATACCTGCTCATGTTCTCTGTTTAGATCTACAATCCAAAATCATGCATGAGCAATTAGACCACAAAGCACTATAAAACCAGGATAAAACCATACCTCAATAACATGGATCTGCAATCTGACCACCATGCTTTTGCCTCAAAGAACCAAGGACATCTAATAAATTAAGATACATTCCATGCATCTCTCTATTTCTTCAAATATGTGATTTTCTGTTTAAAACTAGGCTAACAAAGAATCGCACCACGGTCACCTTGTCGACATTGGTTGCCACTTAATTGACGCTAGTCACTATAATTTCCAACAACCTTACTCTTCCATCTCCCACTTGAGATTCAATCTCTTCTTATGATTTTCACTTTAGGAAAAACAAACCCTACTCTCATACATGTTAGTAATAACCACTAACAAAACCATGAAGAAAACTCTTGCTCTGAAATAACCAAGCTCGATAGCACTAGTTGGGGATGGGTTATGCGAAACATTACAACCATTGAATATAAAATTCAAAACATGTAAATATAGATCTAACAATCCCCACAAAATCTACAGCAGTGGAAGTATAAACAAGAATAATCTAAATCACACAAAAGTACACACACATAACTATTTCACAGAATTTTGTTCGAGAATAGAGTTATTTCTATCCTTTCATTCTCTTGAGAAACAGAGATAAGGGTTAGGGCTAGGAGGAATACTGTTGAGTGTTGGGAAGGTGTGCACGTACCATAGAGAGATCGGGCCAGATTGTGAAGAGCTCCTTTTTATGCAGGAAGGACTACCTGTAAATAAGAATGCAAGACCACCAGATTTTTGTTAAACAATAAGTGAGGGAACTTCCTTGGGCCAGGAAATATTAGACTTCCTTTCAAAGGTGGTTAGTTCCTTTTAATACAAATTAATGCAGATGATAATAAAGAAGCTATTGCAAAATCATGATTTAGGTACCTCATTACTAAAAATAATAGAGACTAAACTACCAATAATAAAATGTCATGTTGTTTGTTTGGTCACTGGTTATTGATACGTTTAGATAAAGTTACAGGGATAGACAAGGCTGGATATGAGATTGTTTGGAGGTAAATAGGTGAAAGGTTGGTTTTGGTATAAGTCACAGTGACCGATGCGATCCATTGGATAACCGATCGCGGTTATAAAACCGGTACCGGTAGGGAATAACCGATATCGGTAGGGGCAGTGATTTAGGGATTTTTAAATGGAGGTTGGTGTAAGGTGGTTATGAGGTTTGGAAGGTTGGTAGATGGTTGAGGGGAGTAGTAGGGTGATAGAGAAGACTCAGAGAGTGGGAGAGCTGTCTTTGGGGCAATATAGAGATGGATGACCAAAGGTTAGGTGCAGGTTGTTGTCGGGTAGTAGATCCAGGAGTGAGCTTATAATCCCTATGAATTAAAAGTTCACAAAGTAGTGTCTAGAAGCATACAAGGTGATAAAAGAGACTACTTACTAGTTTCTGATGTGGATGCAGGTCCAAAGAATGCAGTGGCGAAGGCAAGGCTCAGTTGGGATGATCCAGTAATCGGAAGTGATATGATGAAGCTATCCTCGACTCTCCCAATGTTTGGATGAGTGTGACAATGCTCTAGTTGCTCAGTTATAGTCTTGGGCTCGATACTCCTCTTTGCAAACTCTTCTCTCTCCTTCACTTGTCTCTCTCTTGTAAATGAATTCGGGATCCCTTGGTTTTGGTTGGGGAAGGTCATTTACAAGGAACCGATGGTGGTTGCCTAACCGACGGAGGTCAAGTAGGGACCAAGCATCGATCAAGTCAAAGTTGGCTATTTTCGTGCCAAAATAGCCAACTTTCCTCCTTTCTCTCGAGAGGGTCGGTTGTGGGCTTGGTCAAGTCATTATTAGGTTCGTTTTGGTGTGGGTGAGGGGTGACGAGTTGTGGCTGTGGGTCTAGACCAAGTTATAGGTCTTAATTAGGTTAGTTTAGAGTTAGGGCTAGGTCATGGTGAGGTGGCGAGGTGAGGTGGCAGGGTTGGAGATGTGGATTTATTAATTATAAGGTAATTAATAAATAATTAAGTGTGTAAGGTTTAGGTGGTGAGGTAGGGTTAGGTTGCGAGATGAGATGCGGGGCATAGGGCGTCGTAAGACCCAAATTTGGTGTCTACATTTGCCCCTTGTTGTCGTGTAGCTTGTCTTGTAAAGCTACACTAACAATAATAAGAAGTGGTTGCTCCAATTAAGGGTATAGGTAATCCCCCTCAAATCTATTGCAGATTGAGGCAACGTGAAATCAGGGATAGGGTCGATAAAGGGTGAATGATGATGAGATGATGGTATGATGGTGGGGTAAGTTCAAGGAAGCAGATGCACATTGAAATGCAGTAGTGTGACCAGGGTACATGATTTGAAGAGCAAATAAGCAATTCATAGGTAAAGGTCGATAGTTTATCCAAACAAGGTTGATATAATCACGGTATCAAGGCATAGGAAGTAGCTCCGGGGATATAACGGGTAAGGTACCAGAATTTTTAGGCATGTTCGGCAATACCAAATGGTTGGTTTGGTTGAGATAAATGTCACGGTCTTGGTCTAGGCAAAGCTAGTCGGTTGATCAATTCAAGTATCCTAGTCATGCTAAAACATGAACAGGTGAGCTCAATTGAACAAACAACTACATGATGGGTGGATAGAATCGTAATTTGCGGGCCTCGATCGAGGTACTTAATTGGTGCGGCCTTGGGTTGGGCCGATTGGTTGGGTGTGGCCGTGGGTCGGGCCGATTAGTTGGTTGCGGCCTTGGGTCGGGCCAATTGGTTGGTTGCGGCCTTGGGTCGGGCCGATTGATTGGTCGCGGCCTTGGGTCGGACCGATTGGTTGGTGGCGGACAGTGGGTCAAGCCGATTGATTGATTGTGGCCTTGGGCCGGTGATTAGTTGGTTGTGGCCTTGGGTTGAGCCGATTGGTAAGTTGCGGCTGAGGTCGGGCTAATGAATTCAAAATAAGGCTATTTAGCAAAAGTCGAGGGTAGGCGATGTGGTGAAAAATGGAGATTGATATAACCTCATCACCTAAACCTCATCACCTAAACCTTACACAATTATTTAATTACCTTGTAATGGATAAATCCACATCACCTTACCTGCCACCTCATTTTGCCACTTCATCATGACCTAGCCCTAACCCTAAACTAACCTAATTAAGACCCATAACTTGGTCCACACCTACACCCATAACTAATGACCCCTTTCTCGCACCCAAAACCGACCTTCTAGTCATTTGACCAAGCCCGTAACTGATCTCTCGGGAGAAAAGCAGGGAAGGTGGGCTATTTTACTAAAAATAGCCTACTTTTTCCTTACCGATGCCGGTTCCTACTCGACCGCCGTCGGTTACGTAACCGCCATCGGCTCCCTGTAAATGGGCTCCCCGAACCAAAATCAAGGTGGAAGGATTTTGAATCAAGGTGGAAGGATAAATCATTGAGATCATTGGGAGCGATCAACAGAGTCCAGATCTTCACTTGACCGAGCAGAGACAAGTGAAGAAACCAGAAGCGTTTGCAGCAAAGGAGATCAACTTGCATCTTCGTCAAAACCAGTAAGTCACATCTTGCATGTCTTCTGTTATAACATTTCTTATGCCTTTTGAATCACAGTCCTCATAAATCCATTTCTGAATCCACTACCCAGCGTGCCATTTCATCTAACCATCATTCATCTACCTCTCATCACCTCATTTCCTAATATCACCCATTTACAGCCTTACAAATAACACAGCTACCAAACAACACAAACACCCCACAAAACAACCAACCTACAGATCCTAAACCCTACAGACATCGGTTCGGTTATCGAGAGCCGGTATCGTTTACCCGACTCTAACCAGAAATCAGCCTTTCCCTATCCATTCAACAAAGTAATTTAATTGATACTTTCTAGTCTTTTGTGTTAATTCATATTAGCGAGGCCTGACCACCTTGAAAGGAAGTTTTATATTTCACAGGCCCCAGGCGGTTTCCTCATTTATTGTTTAATCAAAATCTTGTGGTCTTGTGTTCTTATTTGCGGGTAGTCCTTCCAAGACAAAAGGAGTTCTTCGCAGTCAGCCTGATCTTTCTCTACGGTATGCGCACACCATCTCGACATTTAACAGGTATTCCTCCTAGCCCTAACCCTATCTGTTTCTAAAAGGAATGAAAGGATAGAAGCAACTCTATCCCAGGAAGCCGAAACATTCAGAGTGAAACATTTTTGCAGCCGGTGGGACCCATTTTGGGTTTCTGTTTCTCTTGCTTATTTTCATTTTAGGAAGCATATACTTTTGTTTGCTTTTGTTATATATTTCGTAAAGAATTTGTCTTGCTTTCCTAGTTTCGCATTAGTGAAAGTCATCTCTCTTGCTTCATCGAACATAATTTTCGATTTGGGTTTAAAACACGTGCATTGCATTCCTGCTTGTTGTTTTTCAATTCTAGTGAACGTAGATTAAGTAACAGGTCGTACACGTGGGGGTGATATCCACGGTATTGACAGGAAATTAATCTTACATTCACTACACAACACATACCGAATCACTTCACAATTAACACAACAGCTCAAACATCCCCCTTTTTCATGGTATTCCTCACTTAGATTGAGGTAACCTTATAAGCCAAAACAACTTGACATTTCCCCTAAGTCTCTTGTTTAGGATTCCGACATCATTCTACGTCTAAAGGCATAAGCCCACGATAATTAAAATTAACCCTAGGGTTAATCTCTGGATTTGCGTGTGCATCTTGCTTGTTTTTAGTTCTGTTTTCTTTCTCATACTAAATATTTGTGATCAATAATTGGACAAGTATACTAAGCGTTGTTAAAAATCAAATTAGCGACCTTTTTATATCTTGTTAGCCGGACTTCTTACAGGCATCGGTTACGACCGGCGTCGGCTATAGTATAACCGACATCGGTTCTAGGCCGATATCGGTTCTTGTCTTTTCGATTCACGACAAACCCAATGACCTACCAATTTTACCAGTCGAGTTTGTTTCTATTCCTGACAGATTGAAACCCTATTGTGAACTCCTGTCCATGGTTGTTATCACTCGAAAGCAAGCCGCCGCCATGGTTTCACATGCTTGCTCTGTTTCTTTGCCTGAATCACCCCCTTCACGTGCGTGTGGGAATCCTACGGATACCGGTGAGGTTCTAAAATTCTGTGGGAGATAAGGACTTTGCCAAGTTTACGGATGCTAATTCTAGCGTTTGTCTGATACTATTTGTCTCATGCCCCCCGACCGTACGCGCTTTGATGGTCAGCTCCTTGTTGGCATGCCTATTAGTATAGCTGCTCATTTAGCTCCCACTCTGCCTGATAACACCGCCTTGCTTCCTGCACCTTTAGCCCCATCTCCCAATCCGACAGCTTCAGAGATTCATACGACTCAGATTGGCTTTCCTTTGGCTAATCTTGGACCCCACATATCATTACCACCGACTGCCCCTACCTCATCTCTCTTGCAGACTACTCCATTCATGACTTGTTCTCTGCCACCTATCCACACGAGCTTTCCTTCTCAAGCTCCGCCTACCTTTTCATTCCCATACACGTATCCAGTAACCTCAACACCTTATATGGGACATCCCTATTCTGTCACCTCAACATATTCATCCTCCATACCTTATCAACACTTAACCCCACCATTGTCAGCGGTGAGGCCCTTGGCCCGATTTGCCTCCGTTTACCACAACCGCACCATCATCCCATCCAACCACGGATTTCATCAAACAAATGATGGACAAAATGCAAAACACGGAGGCTTTGTTTGGGAAGTCGTAGCGCCTTGACATACGAGCAAGTTTGTCGGGAGCCTATTCACCCTTCTGTCCCCCTTCACTCATATCCTCCTCAATGGGAATTAGCGAAATTTACTCGTTTTAATAGTAAAGAGGATCCTCAACAACACTTGCGATCATTTAGACATGCTTGTTATTTGATTGCCCATGATGATGCCTTGTTACTCCGCACATTTCCCATGTCCTTATCTGGACCCGCCTTGGAGTGGTACAGTGCTTTAACCCAGCACTCAATCTTCTCTTTTAACCAACTAGCCCAATCTTTCTTGGATCACTTCTCCATTAACATTGCTAAGAAAGTATCCATCACCGACCTTTATGCCATTCGACATGATTGAAGGCGAATCTATCGCAGAGATTTCGTCGGACGATGGCGGCCTTATCAACCAACTTACATATGCCTTGCCTTGCCTCGGTGAACTTATCGAACTTTTCACGCGGGCATGTGCTAAGCACATTTCTCCTACTCTTCAAATTCAAACTTTCCGCACATTTGATGAGGCCTTTACCATGGCTCGGAAACTAGAAATTCGAGCCTTAGAAGAAGAGAAATTGCGGTTGCGCAACAAAAACCCCAATTTCCGAACTCCTGATTCTACCAATAAACCAAATACCACCACTCCTCACGCGTCCACTTCTTCTAAATCAAAAGGAGCTGTCCACGCGGTGATGGTCAAATCTCAAGCGCCGTCCAATACTCCACCAAAAACCACCTATAAGTACAAAGCCGAGCCCATCAATTACACTCCCTTAGGAGAAACCTATGGCGTCATCTTGGAAAAATTGCTCAAAGCCGGAGCTATCACTTTGCCTCCTGTTAAACCTCACTCTGGGTTTGACTCCACCCACGTGATACCTTCCTGGTACAAAGAAAATGACTTCTGTAACTTTCACGCGTAAAAGGACATAGTCATGAGAAAGCTGCAAGATGTTGAAAAACATAGTGCAGGAAATGGTTGACGCAGGGGATATAACCCTCGATAATCCTAATGCCCCTGCCAACCGAAATTTGAAAATCTTCAACAAACCATTCCCGAATCACTCTTCCAACAGCAACGTAAACCAGGATATCTTAGCCGAGGAGAGTGTTCATGAGATCCATGCAGTCTTTGATACCCAGCCCAAAGCCTCTATCGACAAAATTTTGAATCAAGCCTCTTCACTAACACAGGAGCCCGAACCTCCTTTACCACCATCGAACCAAAGCGAAATCATTCCTTTACCCATAAAGGAGTTAACTGCCCAGACTTCTCTTCCCATCGATGAGTCTTCTTATACCACATCCCTACAAGATTGCGAACGGATGTTATCTAACCTATCTATTTCCCAGATTTCCCCTTCTACCCCTCTTGCTGCACAAGAGGAAGGTACGCCACTCCTTTTGACATCCTTAGACGAGGAATCTCTTGCACCGACATCACCAAATTCTTTAACCATGACGGATCCTCTCGAACATGCCCTCTTACCTATTAGTTCTTCATCACCTAAATCTTTTCAACGACCGGTTGACCTCTTGACATCTATTGATACAGTGCCTCATTTACCCCCTGTATCACACCCACAGTGGACTGGAATCACAACCCACCTTTCTTCCGTACAAAATTTACAATTCAAACCTGAAGATTTGTCATTCTCCGGAAGATAGACGAATCCTATGGGAACGTTTGAGTACTCCCTATTCTACTCAAATGCAGATGACCGATCCCGATACCTCTACCATATACCCGAAGCGTTTACAGAAACTCAAAATGCCTATATCCTCATTCTTACCCCCCGCATCTATACCAAGTATCCCATCCACCTCTATCCACCTAACCAAACCTTCCCCTACACTTGGGACCTCACCAATACCCAGTCTAACACACCCGCCTAAGCGACTAGATTTATCCAAAAATAAAGCCGCCCCGCCACCTAGGAGACACACTCAACCCGTGCCTCTATCACAATCAAAACCATCATCGTCATACCTACCTTCCATATTGGGACCTCATCCTTCCACCTTGCACCAATATATCATACCTCCTGCGTTTTCTTCAAAACGACCTACGCCTTCTGCACCCATACAGGGATCAAAGGGTATATCAACATTATCACCCCACGCATCCGGTCCACCAATCAACCCTAAACAAACTCCATCATCAAAGGATTTATTTCTGCTTTACTCCCCTTTCTCGTGGTTGTGTCCCACTACCACGTCATCATCTATAACTTTATCATCTAACCGGTGAATGTAGCCTGCATGAAGAAACCACATTTAGTGAAAACCGCGTGTCAACACCCCTTGGCTAAACCACCACCCACACGAACCAACCATACCCAAACATTATCGAAACCCAGACAATCAATACCCTCATCCTCTTCTGATTTTGACCCACTCAAAGGATCTTACGCCAAAATCCTTGCTATGTTAGTAGAGAATGCGACCATTTCCCTACCCCCACTTAGACCTTATGACCCGTCTAAACCTCGACCTATAGGTTATGATGAGTCTAAGATCTGCGCTTATCACCGCACACCAGGACATGATGTGGAGGGATGCAAAGCTTTAAAAACCATCCTTCGTCAGTCACCTCTCCCAGATAGAAAGGTTAAGAAAGACAACTTACGAAGGGAGAGACCTTTAGTTTCCATTCCCTCTCCTATACCATCTGTCCCCGCCTCACCAAGATCTATCATTATTACTGACCCCACCTCTTGAAGACCATGATTTGTCCCAACCATCTTCCTCATCTCAGGTCTACGAAATTAATATGATTAGTGTTGCTACTCGAGCGCAGAAAAACAATGAGAAAGCGAAAGAAAGCACACCTGCGTCCTCTCCTTCTCCGTCCAACATCCCGATTGCACCACCACCCAAAGTGGTTATTCGTGGACCTGCTTACCCCGTCTCTAATGGAGCTGCCCATCGAGCCATGATTAAACAGCTTCACCAATCACCCGTAAAAATGACACTATATGATCTCATTCAGACTTCTGAATCTCATCGACAAGCTCTCGTTGAAATTCTTCAAGGGATCGAGGTCTTACCTAATGAAACCCTGCCCGTTGCCTCCATTCTAACACCTAATCATGTTGCCTCTCTCACCAAACAACCCACCTTGCCCTGACCACTTACTTGTCTCTGTACCACCAATTGCTGCTGATCGGTTTCTCGAAGATGAAATTGTTGACTTTGGGTACGAGAAGACCGAGACCTGCCCTTTTCATCTCGCTTACGTCCGGGACATTCGGGTACGTCGTGTTATGATTGGCGGGGTGCTTAGCCTAAACATCATCTCTTCAAAAGCCTTCCAACAAATGAATATCCCTTCTAGCTACATGTGTGCCAACCCCATCATGTTGCGGTCATTTAATGAGCTATTACCTCTACCTTAGGCACCGTGATCCTCAACATTCGGGTAGGACCACGTACTTTACCGAACTCTTCTATGTCCTTGAGGAGAGTTCGATATAATATATTCTTTGGGTCGTCCTTGGATCGGGCCATGGGATGCGTTCCCTCAACATTACATAGATGCATAAAATTTGAGTACGAGGGGAAGTCCTACACCGTAAAAGCTGATCCTCCCCCCTTTAAAACCTGTAATATGTTATACCGCCCAAACGATGTGCTTGTACCAATCAAGACACCCGTTCATTCAACCCAACCATCCTCTTCAACTGTGCCTCAACCATCCACCTCAACCACACCTACGCCTTCAACTGATGAAACTACCATCGCAAAAACCACTTCCCTTCCCGCAGCTAACATCCCGACCGCGGACCCCTTAGTAGATGTTTTTCAGCGCCTTACGCTGGGGGAGTATCGCCTATATAACGTTAGTTCTTTCCATACCCCACAGGAGTACGGACAGGTACATGCCCATCCTAACTATGACCGTCGTGTGGGGGAAGTAATCTCCTACGGACCACCTCACTGCCGCACTAACCTAACGTATGGGGGTGTCGACGCGTCTTCCGTTGCCCCTGAGCCTCCTCTTGGTGTGGTTCCTTTCCAATCCGATTTTCAATACCTGACAAATCGTCACTTCGCCCTCACCTTCTTGACTCGCTGTGCTTGGAAAGGCTTTGGTTTTGGTCTTTATGAACAAGGCCGACATACGCTCATCCCCATCACCACACGCAAACATAATGATCGTAGTGGTCTCGGATTTCTGGAAACACTTACATCGACAGAACCTCGTGACAGTTGCCTTCTGGAAGAGAATGACGTTACCCCTACCAAACCATCATCACCCACTTTGCCATCGTCACCCACTGAGTCGATAGATCACGAATCTATCCCTCCTAACTTTTTTTTTTCATAAATGCTATCTTCTTAGGTCCTCTCACTTATCAACGCGATAATGAGCACCCCTCTTCTATTCCCCTTCTATATCCAGACATGATTGAAGAGGACTCCCCTTGATGCGTTGTTGAGTGCGGGATGATGACTCCATCCTCACTTACCTTGGCGCGGATGACTCTTATATTCAACGAGCCTTACCATCGAAACCCAAACCATCTTTGAGCAGAGTCTACTATAGAAATCAACATCCACACGGAGGAGGATCCTCACATTGTGAAGATCGGACAATCCCTTAACGCATCGAGAACAAGTCGCCTTTACTACTTTCCTCCGTGCTCATGACAAGCTTTCGCTTGGTCCTACTGTGACATGCGGGAATTGATCCGACATTGCTGTCCATAACATTACTACTGAAACCCGATTCCAAGCCAATTAAGCGAAATTGAGAAAAATGCATCCACGCATTGCCCTCTTGGTCAAAAGGAGCTCAGCGACTCTTTCTGTTTCCTTCATTACGCCTATTGACTATCCTCAATGGATTTCTAACATCGTACCTGTCACTAAAGCGATGGGGGACTTCGGATATGCACGGATTTCTGGGATCTTAACCTCGCTTGCCCTAAGGATGACTTCCCCCTACCTAGTATTGACCAACTTGTTGATCTCACTGCTGAGGCCATGAGATGCTCTCTCTCATGGATGGCTTTTCGAGGATCTGACCAAATTTTGGTTGCCCCTTGCCGATCAACACAAAACTACCTTCATAACTCCTTGGGAACCTTACATTATCGTGTAATGCCATTGGCCTTAAGAATCTTTGGTGCCACCTATCGGCGGGCTATGACCTACATTTTCATGACATTATGCACACTATCCTTGAAGATTACGTCGGATGATCTTCTTGGCAAGTCTAAACATCGCGGTGAACATCTCGATGTTTTAACCATTATTTTTGATGCTTTGTTACAATATTATCGTCTTGACCAAAAAAATGTGTCTTTGGTGTCCTTTTCGGGAAAACTTCTTGGCTTTATCGTCTCTTTGCGTGGCATTGAGGTCGATCCATCTAAAGTCAAAGCTATCTAGAAATGCCCCCACCTACTAATCTCAAACAATTGCGTAGTTTACAAGGTAAACTTCAATCATCGGCGTTTCATCTCCCGACTCTCGGATCGATGTCACCCCTTTCCATCACCTCCTTAAAAAGACGTTGCCTTTCAATGGGGTGAAGAGTGCCACCAAGCCTTTGAAGCTCTCAAATCTTATCTCTTCTGACCACCCGTGCTTATCCCACCCGGAGACGACCGCCCTTTCTACCTTTATCCTTTCGCCATGCCCCTTGACCATGCTTTATAGGGGCCATGCTGCACATCGTGACTACGAGAATCGAGAACAAGCCGTTTATTATATAAGTCGTACTTTGGTGGATTATGAGACTAGGTATACACATGTAGAAAAGTTGTGCCTAGCCCTATCATTCGTGGCTACCAAGCTCCGACACTACCTTCTGAATCACAAAACTTTCGTCATCACCAACACGGACCCCATCCATTACATGTATGCCAAACCTCATCTAAACCAACGCGCATCGCCCGATGGCTCATGCTCCTCGCCGACCTCGACCTTGAGTTCGTCCACCAGAAATCAATCAAAGGACAAACCATCGCAGACCAACTTGCGGAAGCCCCTTTACCTGGGGAACAATTTACCAATTTTACATTCCCTGACGAACTCATCGCCACTCTTTCACTCAAGGAGGAGTCGTATCCAATGACTCTCTTCTTGATGGATCAAATGCCAGCGCGGTGGAGGAGCCGGCGTTGTTCTTATTCCTCTCGACGCCGAGCCTATGCCTCTTTCATTCCGACTCGATTTCCCTTGCACTAATAATACAGCGGAATACGAGGCCCTTGTTCTGGGTCTCCAGGTTGCGCTGCACTTAGGTATCAAATCTATCAATATTTTGGTGACTCTCGATTGGTAGTCAATCAAGTTATGGGCATCTACCGATGTAAAATGAGGAACTTCAAAAATACAAACACTACGTGGATTCACTTCTAGCCTTATTTACTCATTATTCTATCAAACTATTCCCGCTCCACTAACAAATTTGCGGATACTATGGCTTGCTTAGCCTCGCAAATTCGGCTTCATCAGTGACTCGACATTTTCGTCTTGGTCAACAACTCTTTGCCCCATCTTATTCAGCCCCGGTTGTTTGTATGATAAATAATGTGTCTGCTAATTCACGAGGATACTTGGTATCACCAATTTCACGACTACCTTACTGACCTCTGTTCTCCCATCGACCTTACTAGTCTTGGTAAAGCGCTTTTCTTAAACACGTTTCTCGTTATGTAGTTATGGGGGACTCCTTTATAAACGTGGCTTTGATGGCATCCTCCTTCGATGTCTCAGGCGCGGAGAAGTCACCCATACCATCCAACAGGTCCATGATGGTATCTGTGGCGGACATTTTAGCGGTCTTGCCGTGGCTAAACGAATCCTTCGCCTAGGTTATTATTGGCCTACTCTCAATAATGACTGCCTCGAATATGTTAAGCGTTGTGTCATGTGTCAACAACATGCCAACCTCCAACATACTCCTAGCCATCCGCTACAGGTCGCACGAGATCTTTGGCCTTTCTCACAATGGGGTTTAGACCTTATTGGTGAGATTCATCCGTCCTCTTCACAACGTCACCGATGGATAATCACAGCAACCGAATATTACACAAAATGGGTGGAGGCTATTCCACTCATTTCAACTAAAAAAGAAAAAATTGTAGAGTTCATTAACCACCACATTATTTGTCGTTTTGGTGTTCCTCATCGCCTGATAACAGATAATGGAAAATCTTTCAAAAACAAGTTGTTGCAAGACCTTTGCGACAACTTTGGCATCAAACTTAGCTTCTCATCACCCTACTATCCACAAGCAAATGGACAAGCCGAATCCTCTAATAAAACACTAACCAAAATCCTCATGAAAGTTGTCAATGAATCCGGAAGAAATTGGCATGATCACATCCCCTTTGCCCTTTGGGCTTATCGTACTAGTATTCGTACCTCCACTAATGCCACACCTTTTTCTTTGGTATACGGTACCGAGGCTGTTTTGCCTCTCGAAATACAAATACCCTCCCTTAGAATATCTCTTCAGGATATTCTCACCAACGATGATTTCCGCCAAGAGCGGTTAGCCCAATTGGAGCTTCTTGATGAACGTCGTCTTACAACTCTTGATCACCTTCAAATCTATCAAAAACGCATCAAGCGTGCTTATGATAAGCGACTTCATGAGCGTACCTTTAAGGTTGGTGATCTTGTCCTCAAAGAGAATCAACATGTCACCAAACTAGAAAAGAGCAAACGTGGAAAATTTGCTCCCAATTGGATTGGGCCTTATATAATCACTCACACTATGGATCGAGGCACTTATCGTTTAGTTTCGCAATGGTAAACTGAGCACTGAGCCCTTAATGCCTTGCATCTTCAACCATTCTACTGTTGAATTTAGTGTTATATCACTTCTTATCTACCTACTGCTCGTCCCTTGAGCTCATTTACCGCTACATACGCTTTGTTTCCTACACCTCATAATAAAATCAAGCTCACATAGTTTGATTCTCACCTCACCTTAACGATGCCTTCCCTTTTTAGTCTAGTCCATGACTTCAAAGTATTAAAATAAGCCGTATTCTTATAGGATTTTCTTGAGTCAAACTTCCTACTAAACTAGATGCTTCATGCCGAAAAGAACATCTAGTCATCTAAATTAAATATATATTTGCTCCCTCGAAGGACGGCTATATGCCGAACTATTCTTCTTTATTATATATAGATTTGCTCCCCGAAGGACATGACTATGCACTAAAATCATATCTGCTACTATAAATAGACTGCTCCCTCGAAGGACAGCTATACACAGTCAGCCTTTATCAGAAGCTTCTCGCATTGATCAGCTTCGTGAAGACCTCAAGAATAATACAATCAATATCCCTTGTAGACTTCCCGCATCGATCAGTCTACATTCAATAAAATAAAAGCCTCATTCAAAAGAACTTTTGAGTCATGGACTTGTCTATTTAGGGTAGGTTCTCTTTCGTCAGAACACTCACTTTGTAATGAGTTCTCCGTACCTCAACTATACCATTCACCTCACCTCACCATTTATTCAACTCAAGGGACGTGTCGTACACCTGATAGGTTGTGATCATACAACTCTTTTCACCTATTGACTTCTCGTCTATGCACCGGTACCTAGGGCTTCAAGTGCGTTCTATGTTGTGTGGTTTGTTTTGCTCTTTTCACCTACGGAGCAATCTTTCCTTTTTTGCCTCGCATCTAGGATTGTGTGTTGATCTTAATCAGGACATGGTTCCCTACCACTCGGGTAGGCTAACTTTCGCTTCTCTTGTACCTTTTACAACGTCACCAATTCGTTACCAACACCATCAACCTTACCTTACCAATATTACTATCAATACCTTTACCAACCAACCAATCGCCTAACCATACCTAAATTGCCTGAATTCACCTCTCCCTGGTCCTAAGGGAGAACTACATCGGTCTGAGGCCCCTCCTTGCTTTGTGCAATGGGCTATGTAGGCAGCACTTCGGAGACATGGGGTCTCCCAAGGTTAGCTCGACCATCCCCTACCATAACCTATCATGTGTGGTAAATATAAATATTTTTGTGTATTTCTATTTAATCACATTCCTCTTTATCCTTTTTCAAAACACCGAAAGTCAAAACGAAAACATTCTTATTATTATAACTCAAATCAACATACATATCTCGTTTTATTTAGATGTTAAACAAATACATCTTCTCTATCATCGACACGCAAGTCGGTACTCTTATTTATTCTTATACCTTGCTAACATTTATTTAGACCCTCACGCCTCATCCCGAACCCGGTGATGATCGTGATTGTCGACGCCTTTCGCCAGGCCTCTCTGTCCTCAAAGGTACCACGGCTATTGGTACCGCCCACTGATCTGCCAATCTCTCCTGTAACATATGAATACGCTCCCTCGCATGGAGATCTCTCGTCTCTAGTCCTTGTGCTCGTGACTCCGCAACCACTAACAATCTTCTTGCCTCATTCACCTGCGTTTGGAGCTGCTGAACTAAACTCTGTAGATGATCTCTCTCTGCTGTAATCACAGCTATGTCAGGACGATCACGTATACCTCGCAGCTCCGCTACCCACCATAATCTATAGGCCTCTGTCGTTCCTGCATCCATTACCCTGCGATCGGCGGCTATTTCCTCTGGCCCTTCTGGAGGTGTTGGCCGGGGAGGTGAGAATGCTGCCTCGGCATCGATCCTCATATATGGTCTATAAGCCTGGGGTATATCCTGCACAAATCCAAATTGTCGCCGCACGCGATCTAGAGGAATCCTCTCATACTCACCTGGCCTGTGCCCTGTGATCCACCTCAATCGCTCTACACCCCTCAACTCCTCAGCTATGTTCTCTGTTACCATATAGTTTCCGTATGGCCTCCAACAGATATCCGCAATCGTCACCATCTCCCATACCTGCCTATAATACTCAATGTCACCCGTCACAGCCTGGGATCTTGCCTCTTGTTACTGTTTGGACCCCCATAAATCGAATCCCAACCTTTGTACTCCGGTCTCTCCTGACTGGATGGGTCGGCCTATTGGTCGCACACAAACAATGTGCTCATAGGCCCAACAGTGTAATAAGTATGAACAATCCAGCGTCGTCCTGTGATTTCACCTACAAGCCCATAGACCCCTGTATAGCTCCGCCAAATATGCAGGTGCCCATGCAAAAGTCACGTTCCTTTCTATCATCTCCCAAATAACACACATCAATGCCTTTGGAAATCTTCCCCCATCCGCCCTCGGTAACGCGTAATACCCTACCGCTATCATTAATATCACTGCTAACCTTGTCTCCTCAGGGTGTGCTGCATACATTATCCCATATGTGAATGACAAACCTCGCTGTGTTAAATCTCGTGCGTATGGACCAAATACTGCTGTTATCGCTCCCCCGTGCCGCGCTAGGTAATGCGATATCTTGGTTTTCTGTAATTGGGAGTCTCGAAATACGGAACACATCTTCGATATTCTTGTCATTTCCCTGTTGGCAGATAGAAGGTATTTTTCTCAGGATTCCATCTTTCAATCAACGCCTGCAACATAGCATGGTTCCGTGTAATTCGTGAATAATAGCGGATCCCACTTAACCCCAAATGATTTATCAACATCCATTCAGCTGGTGTTACATCCGCTCGGATTCGTGACAACAGCGCTGGTACACTATCATTCATCCTTAGCCCTGCCTCTGCCTGCATACGTCACAAAAACCAATAACTGTTCAATAAATCAAATCACCACGGGTTTTTTTCTCACATTCTGGAAGTTCCTCCAGTAACCGGTACCGGTTATAAGTAACCGCTATCGGTTTAGTAACCGATATCGGTTATCCCTAACCGGTATCGGTCACTGTCAATTATATGCACCTTGCCTAAAAACAACCACCTACGACAAAACATTGATCGTTTATTCCGCTCGGTATACACAGACATACCTGAAAACCCCCGATTATCTACCCCATAACACTCACCTCATCTATAACCCTTGCTATCACGTTTTCTTTCTCATATCTACCCACTTACTCTCCCTCAGCTTATTCCCAAAACATGCAGTAGTCAAATCACAAACAAAACGTTACCTCTTGGGTTGCAGTAGCTTGAGGTGGCCCTTGTCTTCCCTCTTGTCCTCTGCGTTGGATGTTTCTCCTCGTCCTGCCATTATCACCACCTTTTTCAAACCTGCCTTTCTGTCTTCTGAATCTCAGATCACAATCACTTTCCCTGTCTCTTTACTCCTAATCACTCAAATCTCTCATGCAATTACATGTCCCAGTCGTTAAAACAGCGTCGCATTCGCGTATTTAACATCTTGCATGGCTCTCAAAATCAGAACTTCAGTTGCCACCTACGCCTTTTTTATTTTTAGAAAAATCTCATTTTCAAATAACCGGTATCGGTTCCCTAGCCGATATCGGTCTATACTATACCGACATCGGTTATGTAACCGACGTCGGTCACACACCTGCCTTTTTGAAACATGGTTCTTTTCTTCATTTTCTACCTAATTTTTGTCGCGCCCGCCCTTTTTCCTGCATAAAAACACCATTATCCATATTTCTCCATCCACCACACATATCATTACAATTTCATTAACATCATCTATTTTACAAAAACACACAAACCATCAACTAAGGATATCAAAAAATTATTAATCTATACATCATTTGGATACAGCTCATCAGATACATATATAACAATGTCACAAAACCAGCACCAAAACATGCAACATTTCCTCATATAACATGCCATCCATATATACGTACAAAAGACATCAACATCATCCATATATCAACATGTCAATTAAACTCATCATACATTCTATATATCACAAACCATTGACGAAATACTTAAAAACATTTTGAACACCGCATATGGATCAAAACATCATCTATATATATATATACAAGTTTTCAAATATACACTGTGCCCTGCATCGGGGCCTCTGTGATCTCATAATCCAACAAAGCCGGCACGCAGGCCGCAATAACTATCAATAATCTCGACTCGGCTCGCAGGCCGGTCCCTCATATCAAAAATATACTCGGCTCGCAGGCCGGTATCAACTATACAACCCGTACTCGGCTCGCAGGCCGGTATACAAAAAAATGAATGAATCAATGAATAATATGTAGGCACGCAGGCCTCTATCAACACAACCGGTTCGCAGACCGGTGCCCATGTCTATATACAAAAACAATGCAGGGATCCCTCAGCTCTCCCCACCGCCCTCGGCACCTCTCCCTGCTGGTCCCTGTGGCGCCTCTCGCCTCCTGCCTGTAACGGACACGCCGGCTGTGGCTGCGCCTCCCTGCGATCTCGGACTGTGCGAGGTCTCGCTCGGTGTGCTGCATAAGGTGATACTCGGCTCCGGTACCATCAAGGACATCTGATAGTACCGGGCCTCCGCTCTCACCTCCATATATCTATCCGTGCCACCGTGTCATCTTGACAGGGCTGGTCCCAGGACTCCTACTTGCCGGCCCCCCCAGCTGTCTTTGGTGGTGCTGTGGTGGCCTTGTGTGGCTTGGTGGTGCGGTTGTATTTCTTGCTCTGTGATTGCACACTGTGCACAATACTGTGCAATGTGTGCTTTTGCATGCTTTGGTGGTGGTGGTCTTGTTGTGCACTACTGCTGGCTAGCTACTGCAGCCTGGCTGGGCTAAGCCCTGTAGGACCTATTTGTGCTGTGCTGCATGACCAGCTATCCACATCCTGTAATAGCTGCACTTTGGCCGGAGCTGATCTCTCTCTTATCACTGCAGTGCCAAGTCTGTGGTGTGCGGGGTGTCTTATCTGGCTGCTCTCGACCGACCCACCAACACCATGAATGCCCCCGTACACCCAGCATCATCTACACCATCATCTGCCGGCCTCTCAGCAGCCCAATCTGGATCCACGGGCTGTGGTGCAGGCAGTGGGGCCTCTACATCATCCCTCCTGTACTGAGGGAAGGGAGGTGGCTCGTCCTGTCGCAGCCCCATCTGCTGCGTACCCTCTCTAGGGTATCCTCTCGTACTCTCCGGCCTCGTCTGCTATCCGGAAGGTGTCTTTGGATCCAGCGTAACTGTAAGCGGGCTCCTCTGCGAGGGTGATGACCTCTGTAAGGTCTCCATACAATGTCTACCGCTGTCAGGCCCTCTAACAAATGTCTATAATACGCCACATCCCGACCTGCAAGAACTGCTCGTGGCTGGCCCACGACTCCCAACCACCTCTGAAAGCCGTATCTGTATATAACCTGTGGCCCTGGCTGCTGGGGCAGCCCTACTGGTCTGATGCATATGATGTGCTCATATGCCCAACAGTGAAGTAAAAAAGTCGAACAAATACCAAATCGCCGCATCCGGCGATAACCCCAGAGCTCTCTGTATAGCTGCACCAGATACACTGGTGCCCACGCATAGCAAGTATGCTCCTCCACCATCTCAAGCAACACCCCCATCAATGCTCGTGGAAAGCGGCCTCCCTCTGAGTCCGGGAGGGCGAAGCAGGTGATCCCAATCATCATCAGCACAGCCAGCCGTGTCTCGTGTCGGTGCGCACGGTACATGTCACCATACCCGATACTCGCGCTGTGATAGGTAAGTCGCGCATTGCATCTCCAAAACTGCGGGATCTTTGTCCATCGTTGTCTCGAATCTACGGAAGGCGCCTCTCCCTCGATCGGCAGTCGAAGGATGCGATACACATCCTCCAATGTGATGGTCATCTCTCCGGTCGGGAGATGGAACACATTGGTCGCCGGATCCCATCTCTCGATGAGGGCGACCATCAGGCTGTGATCTCTATCAATAGCTCTATATCGCTGGACTCCGCCGAGTCCCACCTCGCGCATGATCAGCCCAATGAGCCGCAGATACGTGTGGCCGCATCCGCACCAACAGCGGGGGCATCCTATCCCGCATCGTCAACTGCTGACGTGCCTGCAAAACCAACCCACATCCTTAGACCTACTCTTTATCACAACATCTACTTTACCCTCTAAACCCCCTTTTATCCCCAGACCACACCCCAACTCTATACCACCCCCTCTAAAGCAACCTACCTTCAACCACCCAACCCAAAACCCACCCAACCCCAACCCATACAAATCCCATATCTACCCCAACTCAACCCACCCAAACCCCCCACCCAGCCCACCCCAAAACACACAAAACCCAAAACAAACCCAACCCAAAACCCAAACCCACCCACCCAAAACAAACCCCACCCACACCCCAAAACACACCAAAACACAAAACAAGCCCAACCCCCAAAAACCCAAACCCACCCAACCCCAAAACAAAACAAAACCCACCCACACCCAAACAAACCAAACCCCACAAACCCTGGCCCGATATACGATCGACCGCGGCGGTCCATCCGCACGCACCTGTCCACACAATTTGCGACCGATGCCGGTCGCTTAGCAACCGACATCGGTCGCTGTATTTTACCGGAGCCGAACCCCCGCGCGGCCCCCACCCACATTTTTGCATTTTTCTACTTATCTACCCACCCAAACACCCTAAAAACCTACCCACCCAGCCGCCTTGCCCTATTTTACCCATCTATCCTCTTCGTTTTTCAAATTACGTCCATTTACTCATTATTTCCTAAAACATGTAAATTCCTACCCAAACCCCCAATTTAGCTTAATACCATTCAAATGCACAAAATAAAGAGTTCCGAACCTACCCGAACGATGACACGTCGTCGTGGTGGGATGGGTGGTGGTGGTCCAGCTGGTCCAGCCCCTCCTGCTCCTCCTGCCTGTGCCATAGCTCCAATTCTGATCTGCTGGGTCCCCGGCCAATCAACTGCTGCCTCCTCCTCACTCGGGCCCGCAAACAACTCACTCCTCTAGCAAAATAGCTCCACCTCACTCAATAAAACCTCCAATCTCAACTCTCCACGTCAGACAAATCAATTTGGTTTTCAAATAACACAAGTGACAATGACAAGCCGTATTTTTCTTTTTATAGGTTTTTCGCCCTTAACCGATATCGGTTTCATTTTGCCCTAATGAACCGGTATCGGTCCCTTAACCGATATCGGTCATGTAGAATCGACATCGGTTTTTCTTCCAACTTTCCCCCAATTTTTTGCCCTTATTTACCATTTGCCCCTTTTTAACCACATATCGCCTATATCCACCTTTGCTGAACACCATTTGTTTACCTATTCGGCCCGACCCAGGCCCCTTGGCTGGGCCGAAGGCCTCGGCCTACCCATTTGGCCCGACCCAAGGCCTCACCTACCCATTTGGCCCAACCCAAGGCCTCAACCTACCCTTTGGCCCGACCAAGGCCTCAACCTACCATGTTGGCCCGACCCGAGGCCTCGCTACCCATTTGGCCCGACCCAAGGCCTCAACCTACCTATTGGCCCGACCCAAGGCCTCGCTCTACCCATTTGGCCCGACCCAAGGCCTCGGCCTACCCATTTGGCCCGCCGAGGCCCAAGGCCTCCTACCCATTTGGCCCGACCCGAGGCCTCGACCCATTTGGCCAGGCCCCGAGGCCTCGGCCTACCCATTTGGCCCGACCCAAGGCCTCACCCTACCCATCCGGCCCGACCCAAGGCCGCACCCCAACTTGGCCCGACCCACGACCGTATCACTTCAATACCATACCCACAATCAACATTTTTATTTTTATCCATCCATCATGTACCTTTTGTTCAATCCAGCTCACCTGTTCGTGTTTTAGCATGATTAGGGTCCTTGACTTGATCACGTCGACCAACTTTGCCTAGACCTGACCGAGGCGTTTATCTTAACCAAACCAACCATTTGAGTCTTGCCCGAACATGCCTAAAGCGTTCTGTACCTTACCTGTTATATACCCTGGAGCTACTTCCTATGCCTTGGATACCAGGATTATATCACCCTTGTTTGGATAAACTATCGACCTTTGCCTATGCACTGCTGGTTTGCTCGTCAAATCATGTACCCTAGTCATACGATTGCATTTCAACATGCGTCTACTTCCTTGGACCTACCCCACCACCTTACCATCCCCTCTACACCATTTACCCTTTATCAACCCTATCCCTGATTTCACATTCTCTCAATCTGTGATAGATTTGAGGGGGATTACCTATACCCTTAACAACGGAAACCACTTCATATTATTGTCCGTGCAGCTTTACAAAACAAGCTACACGACAATAAGGGGCTAATGTAGACACCAAATTTGTGTCTTACGACCCCTTGTGACCCGCATCTCATCTCGCAATATAACCTCATCACCTAAACCTTACACAATTATTTATTAATTACCTTGTAATGGATAAATCCACATCACCTTACCTGCCACCTCATTTTGCCACTTCATCATGACCTAGCCCTAACCCTAAACTAACCTAATTAAGACCCATAACTTGGTCCACACCTACACCCATAACTAATGACCCCTTTCTCGCACCCAAAACCAACCTTCTAGTCATTTGACCAAGCCCGCAACTGATCTCTCGGGAGAAAAGCAGGGAAGGTGGGCTATTTTACTAAAAATAGCCTACTTTTTCCTTACCGATGCCGGTTCCTACTCGACCGCCGTCGGTTACGTAACCGCCATCGGCTCCCTGTAAATGGGCTCCCCGAACCAAAATCAAGGTGGAAGGATTTTGAATCAAGAGAAATCATTGGGAGCGATCAACAGAGTCCAGATCTTCACTTGACCGAGCAGAGACAAGTGAAGAAACCAGAAGCGTTTGCAGCAAAGGAGATCAACTTGCATCTTCGTCAAAACCAGTAAGTCACATCTTGCATGTCTTCTGTTATAACATTTCTTATGCCTTTTGAATCACAGTCCTCATAAATCCATTTCTGAATCCACTACCCAGCGTGCCATTTCATCTAACCATCATTCATCTACCTCTCATCACCTCATTTCCTAATATCACCCATTTACAGCCTTACAAATAACACAGCTACCAAATAACACAAACACCCCACAAAACAACCAATCTACAGATCCTAAACCCTACCGACATCGGTTACCAGAGACCGGTATCGGTTACCCTGACTACAACCAGAAATCAGCCTTTCCCCTATCCATTCCAACGAAGTAATTTAATTGATACTTTACAGTCTTTTGTGTTAATTCATATTAGCAGGGAAACTGACCACCTTCGAAAGGAAGTTTTATATTTCCTGGGCCCAAGGCAGTTTCCTCATTTATTGTTTAATCAAAATCTTGTGGTCTTGTGTTCTTATTTGCAGGTAGTCCTTCCAAGACAAAAAGGAGTTCTTCGCAGTCAACCTGATCTTTCTCTACGGTACGCGCACACCATCTCGACATTTAACAGGTATTCCTCCTAGCCCTAACCCTATCTGTTTCTAAAAGGAATGAAAGGATAGAAAACTCTATTCCGTAAGCTGAAACATTTCGAGTGAAATAAAGATCCTACCACGTCCGTTCATATTGGGGGATTAAAAATGACCCAAAAAAAGTTCAATATACCGGTATGCACATGTGGGTGGAAGGGTATAGTTTTTTAGTATGGTGAATTAGGTATTGGGGGGCCAGGTACACAAGGCACGCTGGGAGGAGAGGCAGAGTCACACGGAGCTGGGAGCGGGTTTCTCAGATGCTAGCTTACCATAGACATGGGCTTCCTGAAGATGCATTGATACTGTTTCACCAAATACAAAGAACAGACGCTCAACCGGATCACTTCACCTTCGCCAGTATCCTCCCAGCTTGCACACATACCGCGTGAGAAGAACAATGCGGTGGATGCCCTTACAAATCAAGGCATTGACAGACCATTTGTAGAAAAGAGTTCTGATGCCGTGGATGAGATTATTCCTAGGTGTGTGACTGCTCAATCTGCTGAGTAATACGTTTTGGAAAAGATGTGCGAAGGCACTCTGCAAATGCGGTTTATTTTGGATATAGTCCAACCCATTTTGCCGATATCCTATGCAATTGTTAGTCGATTTGTTTGACACAATTCCTGAATAAGATGTGATCTCATGGTGGACAACGATAATTCGTAGGATATGCACAAGATGGGCTAGTTGATAAAGCTTTGGAAACTTATAAGGAAATGCAACAAACAAATGTCCAACTAGATCAGTTCACCATTACCCGTATCCTTTCAGATTGTGCCAAAATGGGAGCTATGGAACAGGGTATGGACATCCATCAAAGTGTAAGGAAAAGTGGATTTCTGTCCAATGTTTTCATTCGAAGTGCACTCATAGACATGTATGCAAAATGTGGAAGCACAAAGAAGGCACGTGAGTTGTTTGACTCAATGCCTCTACGAGATGTGGTTTCATGGAATGGGATGATTGCAGGATCGTGCTTTTTTTTAGCTCAATGCACTATATTTTACTTGATATTTTAGGCATCTTTGAGTAAGTCTTGATACTTTTTGAACATGCCTTCTATGTAGCAGAGACGACAATGCCTGGAAAGACAGGATTTGACTTTTATGGATCATCTCAGGGATTCAATGCCTTAGCAGCGTATCTCTTTGGTAAGGTACAATTTATGGCATCACTTTGTAGCATTGTTTTTTAGTCTGTCTATACAAATAGGTTTGATCACAGTATGATCTAATACTAATATAGTATAGTATTGGGTAATATGCACATGATCAGAACAAAAAAATTGAGGAGATGGAAATGACTACACCTGTTTTTGTCCAAAAGGCCCAAATTGATGGGGAGAAGATGGAAATGACAACACCAGTAATCACAAAGCAGGTGTGCACAAGCTTTTTCTTTTTCTGAAAATTGATTCCTGGTACTTCCCCCCGTTTTTCTAGAATTTGGTTTCAGTTAAATACTACTGGATTTTCCCTATCCATCGCAGAAGAGGGTTATTGTGTAGTTGACATTTCTATCCATCAAGCAATATTTCAAGGACTTCGTGGGGATCTGTTTCTCATCTTAGACCAAGTTATCTGTATATATCTTTTGTTTTGGATGGACTAATAGCCTGGAGTTGGTAGCATGGATGTCCCCACCATATCCTGTGTTTATTGTAGATATGTCAACACCGGAAATTTATGTTAAACGAATCGTGGTAGTAAAATTACCCCTAACTATTAGAATGATGTACATTCTGTTAGAAACTTACAAAGTATTACAAAGTAGAGATCGACATTATGTCAGTAGAAATTTTGTTCTTAAGTTTATAATTATTTACTCACTTGTAGGATATACAGGCTTGGAAATGGACATGCATGCTTATCAACCTAAATTTTCAAATAAAATATTGCAATTGCAATCATTCCTCTTATTTATGGAATGCTCAATTAAGGATGCCCGCTTTTTGTGAAATTTATCTTCTTAGTTATGTTCTATATTTTGGCTTGATCTTAGGCTAATGTAGTAATGAGTGATTATTTTTTATATCGTGTCCTCCTAGAGGGAGTACTGGTTTTGTCCTCAAGGAGCTTTTACAGTGCCTATGTTCAGCACCAGAGCAATGGGTTGTGATTGCTTTGATCAAATTTTACTTCTGTTGTGTTACTTTGACTGTTCACAGCTGATGCTCCCTAGCCAAATTCCATTGTTTCACAATTTTGCTTCCAGTTCCCTTTTACTCCACAGGTACATTCTTTATACCTAATATCCTCTAAGCCTTCACTTATGTGATAAAGTCAATTTGCATGATGTATGCTTAATAATCCTCACAAACCGTCACAATTAATTATGATCTAGAACGAAATATTCAGGTAAGGTGACACTATCTCTCTTCTCGCTAGAGATATCTCAGGTCACGTTGCATTTTTGGTGCCTTTGTTCAAATCTAGATTGATGGGTTGTAATATCATTTCTTATACTATGTTTCCACAGTATTACTGGACTGGAAAATGTTGCTGGTCCCTAGCCAAGTTCCAAAGTTCCTTGATTCTGCTTCTGGTTTCTTATTACTCCACTTCTGTGATAAGGTTATACCTCATACATGGAATAGGATTTAAAATTTTAGCATTATCATAATTGTCATCTAATAATCTCATTTGATTATTCTTATCAATTTCTGTGGACGATAAAATCATTGTTTAAGAATTCCTTGTGCTGATTTAGTTTGTTCCTATGTCTTGAATGTCAAGTACCCTTTCTGTGATTTATGAAGTTCCATTCCTATGAGATTTCATACCACTTAAAATTGCTTTCAAATTCTATGATCACTGCTTCGAATATCAGAAGAATCTGCTTGCAAAATCAGATATTGATACGCCCCCTACAGGTCTTGAATATGGGTATGGTACGTATCCTATATGGATACTTACCGGATATGCCTATGGATTTTGGCAGGGTATGGCATTGGCAGTCCAGATACGTCTGCAGATGTTGTACCTGAGCCATATCTGGGCTAAAAATGGTTTTTAAAGTTATTTTTTCAACATTAAAAACATGAAGTGCCTAAAAAAATAAATTCAAATTGAAAATACCCAATGAAAACCCTATAAAGGCAATAAATAACATAAAACAAAAGCAAAAACACTCACCTCATTCCCTCATTGCATTGCCTCTCTAAGGTGTTTAAGCTCATTTTTTACATTTGTGCCTAGTCATTTGGGATTTGGTTGGTATTATACAAATTATGAGTAGTGTTTCATGATTATCTAACTTATTTTGTTTTTAATATGCATAATACGTGGTTAATTCCTATTTATTAGGCTAGAATTCATATATTTTTTGTAGGGCCGTATCCAAAGTTGTATCAAGGACCCCCCAATTTTTTTCCTGTATCCACATATCAGATTCTTCTTATCCATACGCATGTCTGAAACTTATCGGCGCAAAATTTAATTACAATGTCAGATTGCATCCCAAGCCTTCCTACGCATTGATACAACACTGATTCATGACCTTAAGATGATGACGTTATGAAGGTGTTCAAGGTCCTAAAGTGAAATTTTTACAAATTCACTTCCCTATGATTTGGTCAACAGGTTTGGACTTTAGAAAGTTTCAACCATCCTCAACATGCTAAGTGATTGCTGCTCATAATATTTGAATAATCAGCCTATTCTTGACTTTAAATTCTTTCAGGGTAGCTTCATTCAATAAAAATATTAGCATTTTACATTCCTAACACAAAAATGGCCATATTATGGTTTATGTCAAATAAACCTCTAGTCATTGTGTGTCCACATTAAGTGAATCACTACTAAAGCAATTTGATAACTAAAAAGTTTAAAACATGTCCAAGCTAGCATCCATGATCAAATAAGCTACCAACTACCACATACCTTTTCTTGATAGTCACAAAGTGGAAACCAATTATTGAGGTCAAACTCCTTTTTAATGATTTGAAATCATCAGCCTTTTGTATGGCCCGCTGGGGTTTGAACCTCAATTTTTTTCTTGGCAGACACTCCATCCAATGGACAACCAAATGCCTTAATTCTGCTACAACTCATTCTAATATGCCAATACAAGTACGTTGATTATTGTCTACGCACAACATTTGATCATTCCACGCCATGCATCCTATTGGTTAGCATCTTATAAACTTAGGAGGTCCATGCCACATGCTTGTCAAAGACGTGAGATATGATTCTATCCTAAAAAGCTTTAGGTGACAACCCATTGACATTTACATATCTGAGTATGACCTAACAAAATCAACGTGTTGGGAACCTTTAATAGTTCTACAAGTTGTTGATAAAGAGAACATTTTCATGGGTACAGAAACAACTTCAAGCATAGTCCTTGTTTCAATGCAATGCATCCAGTAACATTCTAGATTGTAGTGTTGATCTAACTCACTTATACTTGTGCAAGGTAATGCGTTCTCATGTTTGTTCTGGGAGGATTTGTGGTTTCCCGAGTTACAGTCTACATGATTATACACACACAATTATTTAAACTGAAGAAAATGATTAGTAGCAATCTTGAACTTTTTAACTATAATAGCAATGCTTGATTTTATCATGTTTCTGAAACAGAGGACATACCCAGCTGGTGGATTTGGGCATATTGGTGCTCCCCAGTGTCTTACAGCCAAAATGCCCTTGCTGTAAATGAATTTCTGGCACCCAGATGGAACAAAGTAAGTGAGAAAATGCCCTGATTGAGCATCATAGGCTAGCAAGCATAGACAACCATATTAAATACTTTATTTCATCTAAAAAATTCACTTATATGCAGCGAAGCAGTACTACCTCAAACAAGACATTGGGACATGCAATAATAGAAGCTCGTGGATTATTTGCAGAAGCTAAATTTTATTGGATATGTGTTGGAGCACTGATTGGGTTTTGTGTAATTTTTCATGTTCTCTTTACCTTGGCTTTACAATACCTCAACCGTAAGTTTGGGCTTTCATTATAAGGTTTCATTCACTACTGTTTTTGTCACTTAAATTCATTAGGTATATACTTCAATGCCACACTTAGGTATATACTTAACTCCCTTAGATCACTCTTAGGTATATACTTCAATGCCTTTCCTTGACCCCTAGGAGGAATATTTATGCTAAGGGATGAGCAAGTGAGTCATACAAAGAATTTTAAATAAATCCCATATGGAGAGATGGAAGAAGAACCAATTCAGCTCCCTTTGGACAACCGATTCTGCTATTGTCTTATATAGAACATTTTCATACCATACCAAATGCATCTTGGTAACATGTCCCATAATGATGGTATTATACCAAGCTGAAACTGTCACTTCAAACCTTGGTTTCAATCAGTGTGGCCCCAAAATGTTTGAATCATCTTTGAGCCCCAATGCACATGTTTCCCTTGTTTTTCTTTTGATTCTACATTTCTACCTTTCCAACTATCTTAATTAGGTTAAAATTATGTCTTAAGATCTTCCTTAGTCTTGTGAAATAAGAGTACCACTGATCATCTTAATCAACTGAATTATACAGATTTTCAGGATCCATTTTGGATCATACCTCCCCAATCCGGAGGCTTTTGGTCCCCAAAAGCTCTATAAATGAAAGAATAAGGATATATCTTCTTTATTCTCAAGTGAGATACCTTTCTTCATCACTTCTCATGAATTGAAAAAGTTTTCTCTCTTCGAGCCTACTATTTCAACCGTCAACTATGTCAACTCATATAGTTGATAGTGGTCTTCTTAGCCTTTTTTCTACGCAAATTACATGCTTGTAGGCAAAAGCAATGATCTCTCTCTTTAAAGATGTTTGCTTCATCATCTTCTCTCAGATTCAAATGTTAACAAGTGTGAAAAAATTCATGATTATGTGAGTGGCTGAAATAATAACCTCGTCCACATAGCTGCCCCTGTCTTGGGTCTTGAAATTCAAACATCATATCAACAAAAACAGTGTGACTGTAAAGAAAATACCTTCCATGAAGGTAGTGTGTATGAAATCAACAACCTTCATGTGGAGTGCGACTTATCATGGATGCTCTTCTCACCTTGCTTACAATGACCAAATTTCATACCACTTCTCTTCCACCATGGAGGAAACTCTTGGGCTTGTGAACATAGTTTAGTTGCCCACCAATGTGCATAATACAACTGCTGTCATACCAAAATCAGATTTGGAAAACCTACTGCAACCATGACTTATGTGCATACAACTAAAAACGCATTCTAGAACCTTGCCACATTTACTACAACTTATTATGTGGATGCCACAATCATCAACTCACATATGGATGCTATATACATAGTGGAAACATTCTTCCACATATTTGTGATGTCTACATGCATGCTACAACAATGATACCATTTCAAATTTCCTTAGTTTTGCAATGAGAAATATAAAAATAGCTAGCTGCCACCTTTGGAAACTGAAACCAGACCTAAGTGATGAAGGGCCTTCAAGGTTTGTATGCTATTGTTCTTGCAAAGTAGTTTTGGACCAAGCCAAACGTGTTGTATGGGTTAGTATCTAGCCAAACTTTCCATGTGATTGATTTTTGCTATTTTGAAAATTTGTCTTATCAACTTGTTTCCTTCGTCTTTGCTCTACTTTGGCACAATTACTTGTCTAGATTGCTTGCTTGGAGTGCATCTCAGCTTAAAGCACCTCTCTTCTACCTTTCCTTTCATACACATGTTACAAGAACTGGTGAACACATACATGTTGCATAATCACATGCGAATCAGAATTACTAAAAAAGATAAAACCATTTGATGTCTTAGGCTGCTCATACTTATGCCTAGTGAATGGACTTGATATATGATTCATACTCAACATTGAGGCTAGAAATACCTGTCTACTTGCTCCTACAAGTGGTGTTAGCTCCCTACTTATATGATATATCAACAAATGAAACACAGAAATCTTGGAGGTGTTTCTTGAATACAACTCAATCTGAGTGTTTCTCATACATATGAAAGCAAATTAACCTCTCATCTTTGCAATTACCTTTCCACTAAATAATCTCTTACCATGGTTACCTTTCTGTAGTGGTGATGAGAACACCTCTATGGGCTTCCCTCTTGATGCCTTTTCTTCTTCTATTGCTAACTCTTGGCTTCTAGGTGCATGAACAGTTTCTCCTTCTTTAATTGCAGGTGCCTCTCCCTTGTTGAGCTGCCCCATACAATTATTTGGATGGAAATTCCAACATTTTGCATATCAATGCCCACTCGTGTTCCAACATGTGAAATCATTACTGCATGTGTCCTTGGACAACATATTCCTCTTTCCTTGTTCTTCATGTTGATTTAAAGAGTGGCATTCACAACTTGCATATTTTTTGCATCTTTCTCTTTTATTTTGTTCTGAAGAATACTGAGAGCAACTTCCTTCCTTCTTGTAATACTTGGGTTGCTTGGCAATGGAGCACTTCTTTTAACACATGGCCACACAAAGGTGATTCCTTAAACAAGATGAAGCCCCTCTTTCTATAATGGACAAACAATGGAATGCTTTCCTTTTCCATACCTTCTTGGGCTGCCCTTACACTAACTTGTACGAGTTTGCTGGGGCGGCAGTACTCTACCTTTTCCTTTGGACTATTTTCCTCTCTTTGGAGACTCATTGCACTTTTCTTTAATGACTCTACCAAGGATATCCTCAGTGCACTTATTTCATCTATATGATTTTTCCATCTCTGCCTTTCCCAATTCTATCTCACTGAGGCTAAAAGCATGTCTTAAAATCTTTTTTAGTCTCATGAACTTATAAATACAACTAATCTTCTTAATCAATTGAATTATAAAGATTTTTCAGGATCTTATTCGAATCACCTTAATACTTATCTCGCGAATGGTAGGAAGAATTACAAGCCAATTCCTCCCATGGAGCCTCCAAGAACACTATGAGACTATTCTACAATACTCTCACAAGCTTGACCTGCTCTAAATCTCACTCAATACTTTCTTTGCTCCTACACTAAGTTATACAAGCATTCTGACTCTAGAGGGCTTTACATAACCCTGATGAGCATGTTCATGTAAAATGCCACAACTTCCATTCCAGCGGTTGAGTTCTTCGTGCAAGTCTACTTTTGTGGCCCTGAATGTGACTGGTTCATTTGTTTCACACTAGGTTATAGATATGTTTATAAGAGATAGATTAAGCAACTTTGAAATCTGCTTGATAAACATGTTCAAGGATCCTTCAGGTTCTAGACCATCCTAAAGCCCTTCCTAATCTTCAATCTCTCTTGACCATTCCCCTACACAATCTGTAACTCGTGTTTTGTTTTTCCTTCTATCATTTGAAGTGTGAGTAAGAACATCTAAGAGTTCATCAATGGACCAATGGTCATACAGACCTTGAAAAAAACTGAATTTATATCAATTATGAACGATCCAATTCAAATTAGATTTGCGACTGGAAAATATGGTAGTAGAAAGGAAAATTTTTGTTGCTAAATGGGTCAATGATATCTCCTGACTTTTCTAACATTAGGAAAATTGTGCAAGTGAGATCTTGGATGTCTTATTTTGCATGGTAAAAAAACATAGATTTATATCAAATTTCAGTAAATATATGAAACAAGAGGACATAAAGTTTAGGTGACAAGCATATGAGCCATTTGAAGATACGCTACAAAGATGTCTTCTTCCCATCCTTCATCTCATTCTTGTTGATATTGTATCGGGTTGAGTCGGAAGGGACTCCTACTTGTTTATAAGAGAGGATAAAGATAGAATGTCATATTTTGAATGCCATTTATATGTTACATGTTTTGGTAGCTGACTTGATTATGTTGTTATAGTGTTTTTCCAAGGTGAAACCTAGCATACAGTGAGATCTAATAGAACATCTTCCATCTACAACTTTGGTGAAATCGGAGATGTACTATCTGAAGATGTTGATGAAGAGAAACATGCAAACAGAACTGGAGAAAGCAGACATGGAAAGAAACCTAGGCGTGCAGAATTGACATCTGAAGAACATTCCAGAGGTAAGTAACAATCTTTCCTGAAATCCTCTTACTGGTTGTTAATGTCCAGAATCCAAATGTACTCCTCAAAGCTGGTTGTTCCTTATTTTAGCCAGGGACCGAAACATATTTCAAATTTAGAAAGGTAAAACATTGTTAAAATCTGAAAGGTGAATGTTCCTTGATTTAGTCAAGAGCATTTTTAAAATACATTTTCTCCTTGTTAACCATTGAATCTATCACAGAAAGATAAGGCTCCTTGTTTCAGACATGAAATGAAACATGTTTCAAATTTAAAAACTAATAAAAAGAGCATTAAGCTTATTTTTTGGAATCTCCAGATTCCTTTTTTGGGCATGTCACGTCAACTTGTTATGATATGAACTAGTTCATTTTGTCTATAGCAATGGATAAATTCTTGGCGGAACTTGACGTGACATGCCATATTTCTAAGCCATATTTCAAATTAGTTGGTTGTGTTGCATGTAATATATCTCATTTGAGGTTTTCTTTTATTATGATTTCAACAATGACTTTGAATCAATGACTCGACATTATCCTCATTCATTATAATTTCATGCATTAAATTAAATTCAATGCTTTGTGTAAATGAATTTACATCCATTGAAATTATTTTATTTTATATGTAAATGCATTTTTTAATTAGGTATTTATATGTAAATATATTAATAGAATCCATGACTA
The DNA here is from genome assembly GCA_018340775.1 of Taxus wallichiana var. yunnanensis. NCBI lineage: Eukaryota > Viridiplantae > Streptophyta > Pinopsida > Cupressales > Taxaceae > Taxus > Taxus wallichiana. The sequence continues at coordinate 58,121,401 of CM031238.1, read as the reverse complement.
AATAAATGATAAGTGTTAATATAAAAATAGACTTATCATAGTCTTTATATGATAATGTACCTAAACAATTATATTTTATAATCTTCTCAATTTATCTATTGTTGTCTATTTGAAAGACTCAAAAAGTGCAAGAGGAGTGTGGTCACAAAATTAAATTATAATCTCTTATTGATTCAGGAAATATCAATTAGAATATTCTTAACTAGGAAATATTGAGATGCAAAGGGAACTTCTGATTTTGTCAGTAACTAAGATTGAGTATGCTTTTCATCTTAAATAATATTGTTTCACCATCTTAATTATTTGAAGAATGATAAATTATTAAAGAATAACATTAAAGTAATTGGTAATAGGTTTTGAATGTATTCAAACCCACTATTTATAGAGTTGTATTAAGAAAATAATATTTGAGTGAGAAATATGATATATATTCTATTTGACATATATGGGTAGAAATAAAAAGGGGTAAATAAAATTGCAATGGAAAAATGGGTAAGTGAGGTACATGGAAAAAATAGGGGGTATTTTCATTTTAATAATATAACGGGAGGGGGTATTATCAATTGAGTAAGTAGAGGTAAAAATTAAAATCAAGGGTATTCTTTAATACCCTCCGAACGCACGTGTTATACCATAGTTTTACTAGGTGACCCCGTGCAAACGGCCGCGAGCCGAGTCGAGAGTTTGACAGAGACAATGGCCTGTGTGCCAACTTTGTATTTGGGATCACAGAGGCCCCATGCAGGGTAATTTGTATATTTTGACATTGATTTGATGATATATAGATGATGAGTTTGATCCATATGGTGTGTATAATTGTTGATTTGATGCATATATTATAATGTTTCATGTGTTTTGTCGATGGTATTGGAATTTGATGTATATAGATGACGTTGATGATGTTTTGATGATATGCATATGTGTTGAAATGTTGATGGTATTATGATGATGGATGTTGATAATGATGTCGTTATGTAGGGAAAAGAGGCGGCGCCGCCAAAAATTTGCAAAAAATAAAGAAAAGGCCTAGGTATAAGCAAAAGGAGACAGGTTGACCGATATCGGTTAGCTAACCGATGTCGGTCGCTATCTGACCGATACCGGTTAGGTAACCGACATCGGTTATGTTAAAATGAGCTTTTCTAAAAATAGAAAAGCTTGGGAGGTAACTTAAATTCTTATTTTTAGAGTCATGCAACATGTTAAATATGAGGATGCGAGGCTGTTGACGTCCATACAGGGTAGTTGCATGGGAGAATTGAGTGATAAGGAGGAAAGAGACAAGTAAAGTGATTGTGGGCTTGGATTAAGAAGGTGTAAAGGTAAGTTATAGTGAAGAGTCTGGTGAACATGGCTGAACAAGGAGAAGCGTCCAGTGGGCAGAGAGGAGAGAGAAGACAGGTTCCACCTCAAGCTGCTGCATCCCAAGAGGTATAAGTTTTGGTTGGAATGAGATTTTGCATGCTTATAAATAGGATGTGGTAAGGTAAGTGGGTAGAAAGGTGATAGGAAAGGGTTTGGGATGGGGTGAGTGTTATAGGGTAGGTAATCAGGTGTTTTAGATATGTTTGTAAGTACAGAGAGGGGTAAACCAGTGAATAAGTTATCATAGGTGGTGTTTTTGAGTAGGATGGATAGTATTGACAGTGACCGATATCGGTTTAGGCCTAACCAGTATCGGTTAGGTAACCGATATCGGTTACTATGTAAAGTTGCAGATTCTGATAAAAAACACTTGGGGATTCATTTGTTGTTTGTTGTTTGTTGGTTTGATGTGTGCAGGCAGAGGCAAGGTTGATGATGAATGATAGGGTACCAGCTTTGTTGTCACGGGTCCGAGCGGATGTAACACCAGCGGAGTGGGCATTAATAAACCATGTGGGGTTAAGTAGAATCCACTATTATTCACGAATCACACGTAATCATGCTATGTTGCAGGCGTTGATTGAGAGATGGAATCTAGAAAAGAATACCTTCCATCTGCCAACAGGGGAAATGACAGTGACGTTAGAAGATGTGTTTCAAATTTTGAGACTTCCAATTACAGGAAGACCAGTGTATCAGGCAGGGCCTAACGTGGCGCGGGCAGCGATAACGGCAAAGATTTGGTCGGCCACACAAGATTGACACAATGAGGCGTGACATTTACTTATGGTATAATGTTTGTGGCACACCCTGAGGCAACAAGGTTGGCCATGGTATTAATGATAGTAGTGGGGTATTATGCATTACCTAGAGTGGACAGGGGAAGATTTCCAAAATCATTGATGTGTATTATTCGTGAGATGATAGAAGGTAGCATTACTTTCACATGGGCACCCGCATATCTGGCGGAGCTATACAGGGGTTTATGGGCATGCAGGTGAAATCACAGGACTACACTAGATTGTGCATACTTATTACATTGTTGGGCCTATGAGCACATTGTGTGTGTGCGACCAATAGGCCGACCAATCCAGGCAGGAGAGATAGGAGTGCAGAGGTTGGGATTCAGGCGATGGGTCCAGACAGAGCAAGAGGCAAGAGCCGAGACCATGACAGATAACGCCGAGTATTATAGGTAGAAGTTGGAGACGATGACGATTGTGGATATCCGTTGGAGGCCTTACAGAACTACATGGTGACGGCGAACATAGCCAAGGATTTGAGGGGTGTAGAGCGAGTGAGGTGGATCGCAGGACACAGGCTAGGGGAGTACGAGAGGATTCCTCTAGATCGCGTGCGACGACAATTTGGATTTGTTCAGGATATACCCATGGATCATAGACCATACAAAAGGATCGACACTGAGGCACCATTCTCACCTCCACGGCCAACTCTTCTAGAAGGACCAGAAGAGATAGTAGCCAATTGCACGGTAATGGATGCAGGAGCGACAGAGTCTTATAGATTATGGTGGGGAGCAGAGCTACGAAGTACACACGAGAGGGCCAATCATCCTGACATAGCTGTGATTACCACGGAGAGAGACCACCTACAAGGTTTAGTTCACCAGCTTCAAACACAGGTGAATGAGACCATGGGATTGTTAGAGGCGTCACAGTCTCGAGTGGAGAGACTAGAGGCAAGAGTCCTCCACACGAGAGGGCATATTCATATGTTACAGGAGAGATTGGTGGATCAGTGGGAGGAACCAATAGCAGTGGTACCTTTGAGTATGGAGAGGCTAGGTGAGCGGCGTCGATGATCACCATCACTACCTAGTTCGGGACGAGGCGCGGGGGTCTAAGTGAGTTTCATACATAGGGGTAGAAGAATAAATAAGGATTCCAACCGGCACGTCGATGATAGAGAAGATGTATTTGTTTAACATCTAAATAAAACAGAATATGTATGTTGATTTGAGTTTGTGATAATTATAAGAATATTTGTGTTTTGAATGTTTGGATTGATAAAGGATCAAGGTGAGTGTTATCAATAAAAATATGAGAAAATATTTATTTATTTATTTATTTATTTATTTTAAAGAACAAACAACACATGATAGGTTATGGTAGGGGATGGTCGAGCTAACCTTGGGAGACCCCATGTCTCCTAAGTGCTGCCTACATAGCCCATTGCACAAAACAAGGAGGGGCCTCGGGATCGATGTAGTTCTCCCTTAGGACCAGGGGAGAGGTGAATTGAGCAATTTGGTTGTGGTTAGGAAATTTGTTGGTTGGTAAAAGTTTGATGTTGGTAGTGTAATGTTGTTGGTGTTGGTGTGGGTATAGGTGAAGTGAGGGTATGGTGTTGGTGTTGGTGTTGCTATATGTATGCATTTGGCATGAAGCATCTAGTTTTGCAGGAAGTTTGACTCAAGAATATCCTTAATTGTATAATTGAGAACTTGTTATTTTGATACTTTTAAGTCATGGACCAGACTAAAAAGGAGAAGGCATCTTTAAGAGGAGGTGATGATCAAACCATGTGGGTTTGATTTTACTTTGAGATGCATGAAAAAAGGTGTATGAGGTGGTAAATGAGCTCAAGGGATGAGCGGAAGGTAGATAAGAAGTGATGTAACACTAAATTCAACAGTAGAATGGTCAGAGATGCAAGGCATTAAGGGGTTTAGGCTCAGGTTTACCATTAAGTGAAGCTAAACGATAAGTACCTAATCCATAAGTGTGAGTGATAATGTAAGGCCCAATCCAATTAGGAGAAAATTTTCCACATTTGCTCTTTTCTATTTTGGTTACATGTTGATTCTCTTTGAGGACAAGATCACCAATCTTAAAGGTACGCTCATGAATTCACTTATCATAAGCACGCTTGATGCGCTTTTGATAAATTTGAAGGTGGTCAAGAGCTATAAGATGGCAAAATGGGCGTTGATGGTTCAGAGGGGTGACTTTGTCGTCTTCCTAGATACAATTGACACGAGGTTTCTTTGGTGTAGGTGGTTCAGAAAATCCAAGACCACTACGATCTTTGTGTTTGCGTGTAGTCATGGGAATGATCGTATGTCGGCCCTGTTCATAAAGACCAAAACCAAAACCTTTCCAAGCACAGTGAAGTCGAGGAAGGTGAGGGTGAAAAAACGGTTGGTTAGATATTAAAAATCAGATTGGAAGGGAACCACACCAAGGGAAGGTTCAGGGGTGATAAAGGATGCGTTGACACCCCCATACGTTAGGTTGGTGCGGAAACTAGGTGGTCCGTAGGAGATCACCTCCCCACATACTGACGGTCGTAGGTAGGATGTGCATGTAACTATCCATATTCTTGTGGGGTATGGAAGGTGCTAACGTTGTATAGGTGGTACTCCCCAGCGTAAGGCGTTGAAAAACACCTACCAAGGGATTCGAGGTTGGGATGTTGTCGTGGGGAAGGAAGAGGTATTTGCGTCGGTGGTTTCATTGGTCGAAGGTATGGGTGCGGGTAAGGTGGATGGTTGAGGCATGTTTGAAGTAGATGGTTGGGTTGGATCAATGGGTGCCTTGACTGGTACAAGCACATCATTAGGGCGGTATAACATATTACAGGTTTTGAAGGGGAAGTGTCATTTGTGTGATGGTATATGACTTCCCTTCATACTTGAATTTGATGCATCTATGTAAGGTGGAGGGAACACATCCCATAGCCCAGATCCAAGGGCGGCCTAACAACATGTTGTATTGGAACTCTCCCTCAAGGACATAGAAGAGTTCGGGCAAGGTACGTGGCCCTACATGAATGTTAAGGATCACGGTGCCTAGGGTAGAAGTAATAGCATCGTTGAATGAACGCAACATGGTGGGGTTGGCACACATGTAGCTAGGAGGGATATTCATCTGTTAGAAGGCTTTGGAAGAGATAATGTTTAGGCTAGCGCCCCCGTCGATCATAACATGATGTACCTGGATGTCCTAGATGTAAGCCGAGATGAAAAGAGCAGGTCAGGATCTTCTGCACCAAAGATGACAATTTCTTCTTCGGAAAAACTAACGAAGCGGCCACTCATACAGGATAGAGGTGGTTGTGGAGGTAGGTTGTTTGGTGAGAGAAGCGACGTGGTTGGGTGTTAAGATGGAGGCGACGGGTAGGGTTTCATTAGGTAGGACCTCTATCCCTTGGAGGATCTCAATTAGAGCTTGTCGATGAGATTCAGATGTTTGAATGAGATCATAGAGTGTCATTTTTACAGGAGATTGGTGAAGTTGTTTGATCATGGTGTGATGGGAAACTCCATTAGAGACTGGATAGGTAGGTCCACGAATAACCACTTTAGGTGGTGGTGCAATCGGGATGGCGGAAGGAGAAAGAGAGGCCACAGGTGTGCTCTCTTTAGCTTTTCCATTGTTTTTCTGACCTCGAGTAGCAATGCTAATCATGTTGATCTCGTGAATACGAGATGAGGAAGATGGTAGGGATAAGTCATTGTTCTCGAGAGGCGGGGTTGTAATGATGATATATTTTGGTGAGGCGGGGACAGGTGGTATAGGAGAAGGGATTGAAGCTAAGGGCTTTTCCCTCCATAAGTTGTCTTTCTTATATTTTCTATCCGAGATAGGCAACTGGCGAAGGATGGCTTTCAAAGCTTTGCATCCTTCTACATTGTGTCCTGGTGTGCGGTGGTAGGCACAGATTTGAGATTCATCATAACCTATAGGTCGAGGTTTAGATGGATCATAGGGTCTGAGTGGGGGTAGGGAAACGGTCACATCCCCTACCAACATATCAAGGATCTTGGCGTAAGATCCTTTGAGCGAGTCAAATTTAGATGAAGATGAGGTTATGGATTGAGTGGGTGAGATTATTGATTGTTTTGGTAATGGTTGGGTATGAGTGGTTCGTACGGGTGGTGGTTTAGGCAAGGGATTTTGATGATTGGGTTTAACTAGGTGTGGCTTCTTCTACGCAGAAGTCATGTTTAGTTGGTTAGATGATGAGGCCACAGATGATGTGGTGGCAGGAAACAACCATGGGGAAAGAGGAGCGATAGAAAACAAGTCCTTTGATGATCAAGTTTGCTTAGGGTTGGTAGGTAGGCAGGATACGTGGGGCGACGGTGTTGAGATGCTCGTGGATTTCTGTATGGGTGCAGAAGGTGCAGGTTGTGTTAAAGAAGACATGTGAGGCATGGTGTATTGAGGCAAGGTGGAGGGGTGAGGACCCAATATAGAAGGTAGGTGTGATGGCGAGGGTTGAAACCATGTCTGTTGTACCGGTGTGATCGGGGGTAAGGGTTTTAGTTGTGGCGGAGGCATAGATTGGACTTGAGGAGATTGGGTATGTCTCCTAGGTGGATTGACGACTTTATTTTTGGATAAATCTAACCATTTAGGTGGGTGCGTCAGGCTGGGTATTGGTGAAGTCCCAAGCATAGGGGAAGGTTTGGTTAGGTTGATAGAGGTGGATGAGGTATTCGGTAGAGATGAGGGGGGTGAAGGTGAGGACATAGGCATTTTGAGCTTTTGTAAAAACTTCGGGCATATGGTAGAGGTGTCTGGATTAGTCATCTACATTTGAGTAGAGCATGGTGTACTCAAACATTCCCATAAGACTCGTCTATCTTCTAGGGGATGACAATCTTCACGTGTGGATGGGAATTTTGGTATGGAAGAGAAGTGGGTTGTGATTCCGGTCCACTGTGGGTGTGATACAGGGGGCGAATGAGGTGTTGTATCAATGGGTGTTAAGAGGTCAACCGGTCGCTGGAAAGATTTAGGCGATGAAGAACTGATAGGGAGGAGGGCATGTTCTAGAGGATCCGTCATGGTTAAGGAGTTTGGTGAAGTAGGCTCGAGGGGTTTCTCTTCTAAGGACGACAAAAAAAAGTGGCGATCCTTCTTCTTTTGCAGCAAGAGTGGTGGAAGGAGATGTTTGGGAAATAGATAGGTTGGATAATATCCACTCACAATCTTGCAGGGATGTGGTGTAAGAAGGCTCTTTTGTGAGAAGAGAACTCTAGGCGGTTGATTCCTTTATGGATAAAGGAATAGTGGGGCTGTCCTCTTTCCCGATAAAGGTGAAGATGGCGAGGACCCCTACGTTGGTAAAGAGGCTCGATTGAATTTCCTTGATGGAAGCCCTTGGTTGGGAGTTGAAAACCACATGGATGTCATGCACACTTTTCTCCTCGGTGAGGTTTCTTGGTTTGTATTACTATTAGATGAATGGTTTGGAAATGGTTTGTTGAAGATTTTTAAATTTTGATTAGTAGGGGCATTAGGATTATCGAGGGTTATATCCCCTGCATCAACCATTTCCTACACTATGTTTTTCAACATCTTGCGAGCTGTGGTAAGTTTGTGTCCCTTCACGCGATGGAAGATTCTGAAGTCATTTTCTTTATACCAAGAAGGTATAAAGACATGGGCGAATCAAACCCGGAGTGAGGTTTAATAGGAGGCAAGGTGATAGCTCTCTGCTTTAAGCAATCTGTCTAAGATCACATCATAAGTTTCTCCCAAGGGAGTGTACTTGATGGGCTCGGCTTTATACTTATAGGTGGATTTTGGCTAGGTATTAGACGATGTTTGATATTTGACCGTCACTGTGTGTATGGCTCCTTTTGATTTCAAAGTTGCTGATGCGTGAGATTTGGTGGTGTTGGGTTTGTTAGTGGAGTCTTGGGTTCGGAAATTTGAGTTTTTGTTGCGCAACTTCAATTTCTCCTCCTCTAAGGCTCGAATCTCTAGTTTCTGAGCCATAGTAAAGGCCTCATCAAAGGTGCGGAAAGTTTGAATTTGGAGGGTGGGAGAAATGTGTTTAGCGTAGGCCCGCGTAAAGAGTTTGATGAGCTCAGCCTGAGGTAAGGCATAAGTAAGTTGGTTGATGAGGCCCCGCCATCATCCAATGAAATCTGCGATAGACTCATCTTCAAATTGTCGGATGGCATAGAGGTCGGTAATGGATACTTTCTTGGAAATATTGATGGAGAAGTGATCCAAGAAAGATTGGGCTAATTGGTTAAAGGAGAAGATTGAGTGCTAGGCTAAAGCCTAATGTACCACTCCAAGGCAATTCCGATAAGGACATGGGGAAGGTATGGAGTAGTAAGGCATCGTCATGAGCAATCAGATAGTAGGCATGTCTAAACGATCGCAAGTGTTGTTGAGGGTCTTTCTTACTACTAAAGCGAGTAAATTTCAGTAATTCCCATTGAGGAGGATATGTATGAAGACGGGAGAAGGATGAATAGGCTCCTGACAAACTTGCTCATATGTCAGGTGTTATGGCTTCCTGAAACAGAAGCCTCAAGATTTTGCATCTTTTCCATCATCTGTTTGATTAAATCATTGGTTGGGTTAGATGATGGTGTTGTCGTCGTAAACGGAGGAGGATTGGGCCAAGAGCCGCTACTAGACAATGGTGGGGTTAAATGTTGATAAGGTATCGATGATGAATGTGTTGGGGCAGCCAAATAAGGGTGTCCTATATAAGATGTTGAGGCCACCGGATGCGTTTGCGGAAATGAAAAGGTGGGCGGAGCCTGAGAGGGAAAGCTCGTGTGGATAGGTGGTAGAGAACAAGTTATGAAAGAGGCAATCTGTGAGAGGGATGAGGTAGGGGCGGTGGATGGTAGTGATATGTGGGGCCCTAGATTAACCAAAGGAAAGCCAATTGGTGCAGTATGGACCATCGAAGCCACTGAGCTGGGAGACGGGGCTAAGGATGAAGACGGTGAGGTGGAGTTATTAGGTGGAGAAGGGGCTAAGTGAGCGGCTATACTAATAGGCATACCAAAGAGGAGCTGACCGTCGGGTGTACGGTCAAGGGTATGAGACAAATAATATTGTATGGTGCTAGGATTAGCATCCAAAAATTTGACAAAGTCCTTATCTCCTACAGGGATCTTGGGAAAAGCACTGGTGTCGTAGGATTCCCCATAGGATGTGAAGGGGGTGACTCAGGAAAAGACATGGAACATGCATGTGAAACCATGGCTGCTGGCTTGTTGTTGGGTGATAACAACCATGGACAAGAAGATACAGTAGGGAATTAGTCAATCAGGAACATAAATAGTAACAAAATGTTGGAATTGGTAGGTTGTTGGTTTGTCGAGGAAGCATGAAACACAAGAACCGATATCGTCCCAGTAAGCGATGTCGGTTAGATTGTAGTAGCGTCAGTCGGAGACCGTGTCGATGTTAGTAGAAGATGACCATTTTCAGATCACTTTGTGAAGGCAAAGAGAGAATGTAAGAGGTGTGGGTTTGGGGGATAACAAGGATTAGTATACCCACCAAAGCTGCTAAAGTGATAAAGCGAGACGAGGTATAACCGAGAAAGCAGGCGAAAGAAAACAAAACAAGCAAGATACACCAAAGAACTCAAGAGACTAACCCTAGGATTAGTTTTAATCACTTTGGGCTTATGTCTTAGACACAAGATGATGTCAATCCCAAAAAAAAATACCTAAGGGAGATGTCAAGTTTGTTTTGGCTTGTAAGGCTACCTCAATCAAAGCGGAGGAATACCACGGGAAGGGGGATGTTTGAGATGTTGTGTAGATTTTGATGTGATTTGGTATGTGTTGTGCGTAGTGAGAGTAAGATTAATTTCTTGTCAATCTGTGGATATCATCCCCACGTGTATGACCGTTACTTAATCTAAGTTCACTAGAATTAAAAACAAAGAAGCAAGAATGTGATGCACGTGTTTTAAACCCAAATCGAAAATGATATTCGATGAAGTAAAGAAAAAGAAGAGATTAAGAAGATGACTTTCACTAATGCAAAGATGTGAAAGAAAGACAAATTATTTTACCAAAATGACAAAATATTTTGTGAATATTTAGAAGAAAAAAAAAAGCAAGTGTGCTCCCTATATGAAAACAAGTAAGAAAGAAAGAAACCCGAGAAGGGTCCCACCGGGCGTGCCAAAATGTTTCACACAGAATTTTGTTCCAGAATAGAGTTATTTCTATCCTTTCATTCTCTTGAGAAACAGATAAGGGTTAGGGCTAGGAGGAATACCTGTTGAGTGTTGGGAAGGTGTGCGCATACCGTAGAGAGATCAGACCGATTGTGAAGAGCTCCTTTTTGTCTGGGAAGGACTACCTGTAAATAAGAATGCAAGACCACCAGATTTTTGTTAAACAATAAGTGAGGGAACTACCTTGGGCCCAGGAAATATTAGACTTCCTTTCGAAGGTGGTCAGTTCCCTTTTAATACAAATTAATGCAAATGATAATAAAGAAGCTATTACAAAATCACGATTTAGGTACCTCGTTACTAAAAACAATAGAGACTAAACTACCAATAATAAAATGTCATGTTGTTTGTTTGGTCACTGGTTATTAATCTGATTAGATCAAATTCTGAGGGGATAGACAAGGCTAGATATGAGATTTTTGGAGGTAAATAGGTGAAAGGTTGGTTTTGGTATAAGTCACAGTGACCAATGCCGGTCACTGGATAACCGATCACGGTTATAAAACCCGGTACTGAGTAGGGAATAACCGATATCGTAGGGGTAGTGATTTAGGGATTTTTAAATGGAGGTTGGTGTAAGGTGGTTATGAGGTTTGGAAGGTTGGTAGATGGTTAAGGGGAGTAGTAGGGTAATAGAGAAGACTCGAGAGAGTGGGGAGAGCATGTCTTTAGGGCAATATAGAGATGGATGACCAGAAGGTTAGGTGCAGGTTGTTTGCCGGTTAGTAGATCCAGGAGTGAGCTTATAATCCTATGAATTAAAAGTTCACAAAGTAGTGTCTAGAAGCATACAAGGTGATAAAAGAGACTACTTACTAGTTTCTGATGTGGATGCAGGTCCAAAGAATGCAGTGGCGAAGGCAAGGCTCAGTTGGGATGATCCAACAATCAGAAGTGATCTGATGAAGCTATCCTCGACTCTCCCAATGTTTGGATGAGTGTGACAATGCTCTAGTTGCTCAGTTACAGTCTTGGGCTCGATACTCCTCTTTGCAAACTCTTCTCTCTCCTTCACTTGTCTCTCTCTTGCAAATGAATTCAGGATCCCTTGGTTTTGGTTGGGGAAGGTCATTTACAGGGAACCGGTGGTAGTTTCAACCGACGGCGGTTGAGTAGGGACCGGCGTCGGTCAAGTCAAAGTTGGCTATTTTCGTGCCAAAATAGCCAACTTTCCCTCCTTTCTCGCGAGGGTCAGTTGTGGGCTTGGTCAAGTCATTATTAGGTTCATTTTGGTGCGGGTGAGGGGTGATGAGTCATGGGTGTGGGTCTAGACCAAGTTATAGGTCTTAATTAGGTTAGTTTAGGGTTAGGGCTAGGTCATGGTGAGGTGGTGAGGTGAGGTGGTAGGATTGGAGATGTGGATTTATTAATTATAAGGTAATTAATAAATAATTAAGTGTGTAAGGTTTGGGTGGTGAGGTAGGATTAGGTTGCGAGATGAGATGCGGGGCACGGGGCATCGTAAGACCCAAATTTGGTGTCTACAATAACATAACATGTACCATGGTTCACCCAACGTGGACTACGTCCACTAAAGATAGAGATATCATATATATAATATAACAAGAGATTACAAACCAACTCTTATGCACAAGAGTACATGTATCTCTACAAGAGTATCTCTTCCTCCCAAATCTCCAACCGAGATCTACCTGAGTACACTAAACTATGCCTCCATACCACCACATGTGTCTCCTCCAGATCTCTAACCGGATCTACCTAAGTGCACTACAACCGTGCCTATGAAACACCACCAAATCTCACATACCTGATGTTACCCTGCATCTGCCATTGTGTAACCAAGCTCTCACTGTATTGTGAATCTGCAAACAAGACCTCTAGAAGGGTCTACCAATGTGCAACTATAACCGTGCACCAAGAAATAAGTCTCTCCATCATCACTACATCAACATGTGAAAACATGAAGACAACTTCCTCTACAATACTATATTCCTATGGATCAACAATACATCATGATCTCATGGATCTGTAATACAAGATCTCACAACATGTGGATCTACAAGAATGAGCAATAACAAGATCTCACAACAACCTGTGGATCTAACAAGAAGAAACACTAAGTGCTTTGCATACTATGCAAGCCATTACATGAGACTAAATAATACAAAGGAAATATAGTAGAAGATAATACCATCTTCTCACCAATAGTGTACATACACTTTCCTTCATTCAGACTTCTCTCTATGAAAGCTCTTGTCTTCATGCAATCTTATTTTTCTTCTTCTTCTTCTTCTTCATCCTTTCAACAAGAGGATAGCTTAGTAATTTTCTTACCTTATGCCTTATGTTCTAGCCCTCAAACTTAGGGCACCTTATCTATGCATTTACAACATTTAAATCAGCTTTAAAACAAAAGCTAGATTAAATTCCCGTGAGTTAAATATAAAATTTCACGCACATGTAACCGGTGTTGGTTACCCACGATGCTAACTAGTACCGTTACCCACGACCAGCACCAGTTACCCTATGACTAGCATCGGTTACCCTCGACCGGTCTGGTTACCCTGATGCACTGGTTACTGAGTAAACTAGCAAGGTGTAAATCATGCTAACTATGAAGCAATTCAGCTCCATAATCCTAACAATGAACTAGGTGAAAATACCATGAGCGGGGTTGAAGGAAGAAGTTTCATGTTTCCTAGGGATGAAAGTGGTGATAGAAAGGGATATGTACCGACTATTACAATGTCGAAAGAAGATTGCTAAAAAAGGTGATCACATCAGCCATGCCCATTTGTGGTGCGAAAAATGCTTTATGCCCCATTGTTGAGACCCTCAAAATTCCCCCTTTTAAAAAAGACAAATTTCCAAAATTTTGAGTCAAGTATCCTTTGAAAGTGTTCTGGTAAAGAGATAAATTTAAAAAGTTAGAAAATTTCACTTGTTGGGGTCATTTTTAGTGTTTTGTAGCTAAATCAAACATTCTTGTCTTGCATGTCCCAAGTGTTGTCGGGCCTTTCATTCGCTGATTCACCACTTTACCCGCACTCCTCTCACATTGGCTAAGTCATACATTTGTGTCCCGCGTGTCCCAAGTGTTGTCGGGCCTCTTGTTTTCTGATTCACCAACTTTCCCACACTGCCTTTTATATCGGCTAAGTCAGCTCTGCACATCCCACATGTCCCATGGACCCTTTGTGCTTCCCAAACCAAATTTTGCCGCATTCTTCTTGGATTTGGTATATCGGCTCTGCACGTCCCTCATGCCCCTATGTCCCATGGACCGTCTAGGCCAAATTTTTCTGACATTCCCGTATATCACCTTTTCGAGTCGACGCAAGGTTATTTATTGCACATTTGTTAAATTCTTTCTCCTTCATGCAAATTTGTGGCTATATAAAGGGGTATAACTATTCTTTCTTTCTCACATTTGCCTATTAATATTTTCCCCTCGCTCACATTCATGTAAAACAAGCCATTGTCGGCATCTCTGTACTTTTTATTTTCTCTTGCAAGGATTATTTGAGATCATGGTAATACTCCATTGAAGGTTATCTTCTCTCTACCTCTGTCACGATGAAGATGCAATATCAAGGGTGTTGGTGCTCAATTGTAATCTCACCCCTTTGTCATTTAAAATTTCTCAGTCCACATGGTTAGAAGTATTTTTGTCTCCCTGTATGGATGCGTGAAAACTTTCTCCCTCATTTAGTTGTCATTGTCAGTCCTTTCCTTGGGTCATGGATCACATTGAGTCTTGGTATTATTTACAGTCTTCTCTCCACGGGGAAAATTTTTGTTGTTAGGTGTCTTCCATGATTGTGTCTCCTCTGTAAATCATGTCCCAACATCCATGGATACTTGGTCTTTTTTGATTGGATGCGATGGGTGGGTCTATTTGATATTTTTATGCATTATGGCGAAGGGCTTGAAAGTATAAGGTAAATTCCTAAGACCCACAAAAGGACACGTGGAGGGCTGTGCTCATTTGAGGATCCACCTCTAGTTTTGACCTTTAGAGTTGCACCAAGGAGACACGTGGAGGTTTCTGTTGGATCTACCCACACTCGAGACTTTTCAATGATGGTGATGCGGCTTTGTTAGACCATAGACACATGGAGAAACTACACTTGTTTGAGATCCCACCTGCGGGTATTACCTTTGGAGTTGTGCAAGGAGATGCGTGGAGGCTTCGTTGGCTCCTCTTTATCTACCGAGACTTCATCAACGACCAAGGAAACTTTTTAGGCCCGGGACATGTGGAGTGGTTCTTCCTTTGGGGACATGCCCTTGAATTTTACTTTTGAAAGAGCGCCGAAGAGACACGTGGAGTTTCCCTTGGATCTTCCCATACTTAGAATTTTCAAGCATTCGATGCAACTTTCTCGGACCCTAGGCACATGGCACCTTCCGCTAGTTCTTAAACTTTTTCAAATGGCTGATACAAATTTTCGGGCTCGAGACACATGGAGAGCTCGCGCTTGTTTGGGGTCTCTACTTTTGGGCACCATATCAAAAGTGCACCAAAGAGACATGTGGAGGCTTCTGCTAGCTCCTCTTTATACTGAGACTTGTTTAATGGCCAAGGGCACATGGAGATCCTATGCTTGTTTGAGGTCCCACCTCTAGACTCCATCTTTAAAATTACACCGAAGAGACACGTGGAGGTTTCCATTGTCTCCTCTTTATATTGAGACTTTTCAACGGTCGAGGTAGCTTTCTTGGGCCCATGGTATGTGGAGAGCTTGTGCTCGTTTGAGGTCCCACTTATAGACTTTATCTTTGAAGTTTCATCGAACATACATGTGGAAGTTTCCATTGGACCTTACAACTCTCTCGGGTTCTGAACATGTGGAGGGCCCGCGCTCATTTGGGGACTTGCCTTTGGACTTCACCTTTGCATTTGTGCCAAGGAAACACGTGGAGGTTTCTCGCTGGCTCCTCTTTACACTTGGTCGACTCGAACTCGCAACGCAGATATGTGGTATAATCCATGCGAGGACACTCATTTTTGAGAGGCACGAATGTAGGTATCTATTCCTCAAGGTGTATTCTCAAAGGTGAAAAGGATTGCTTGTCAGATCAAGCCATATGGAGCCACCTGAGAATTATTAAAAAGGGGATTTCTTGCACAACAAAATAAAAGAATGATTAAAAAGATTGTCAAAAGTTATGACATGACATCCCAGTCATAGTTGAGGAACTGAGAAATGTGATCAGTTCATGATTTATCCACCTAGAAACAGAAAGTAAGATATTTTCAAGGGAATAAACATGATTAAACGGTATGTTGTAAAGAGGAATATTCTCTTGAAGATTTAGACTTTTGGGGGAAATTTAGGATGAGTGAGTGAGTGAAATTGTATAAATGCAATGAGAATACTCTTGCATAGGGGGTTAATTTTTCTGAGAAAGTTTGAGAAAAACCATTTTCTTGAGAGAGAATGTATGAGAAACCTGTTTATTTCCTTGTGTTTGTAGATTTAGTCATGTCAAGATGGTTGCAAGTGTACATCCATTGACAAGCTCTGAGATTGTTGAAGAAACTTTCCCTTGCTGATGAATCTAGTGAACCTTGAATGAATTTGTGTTAATCATGAGCATAATTGTGTTTGCTTTTATTTCAAAATGTTTTCAAATAGTTTTTCATGTTCTTGTTGCAATCTTATGTTAAAATCCCTCTGAATCACACAATATATTATCCACGTGGTAGTATTGTGGCATTTGTAATTTCATTATGAGAAGAGCTTTCATCTTGTAATGAAATAAACAATTTAAAATCATTTTACTTCCATTGTGTTGACAAAGATTGTTTGTTAGCCTATGAGTGTATCTTAGGCGTGACTAATTAGGGATTTCTAATGTTTAATTGAGTCTTTAACACAAGCCTTTGTGTTGAATTCTTGAAGAGTGTATGAAATCGTGCATCTTTGGGCCTCCATTGATACACACCTTCTGGTTGAAGGAATATTTTGGCTATTTTGAAGCATTTTGTCTGTGAGTGTTCCAATATTTGTAAAGGCTCTCAAATATCTGGTATAATCAACTTTATCTTGCTTAACTTCCCACCAAAAACTTCTCAAATGATAAATCCTACATGAACTACCCCTGTTTGTACTATGTATCCACAAAGATTTAACAAATTTCACTGCCAAAATATGCAGAGACAATCAAGTTTCAATTATTGTCTTTAGTAACCCGAACCTTATCCAGGAAACATCTCCACTCTCTAGTGTGACAACTCGTGAGAGTTAGATTGTGTTGTATTGATCATATTTTCTCAAGGTTTTCATGAAAATTGTGCAAAGAAGGATTTCTTGATATCCTTCACCAACACGAGTTACAGAACAGGTCCTCTCACCTTGGTTGAAGGCACAACCTAAAGTAGTGAGGGTAGATCAAACCCTTAGTAAGGTGATATCCATTTCTCTAATGCCTGAGTGACAAAGAGTCAATTGAATCCCCTCCTGACTACAAAATGACTTATATCATGATTTGTCTATCTCTAAGCATCCTGCCGGTTTATGATGTTGCTCACCCTTATAGGAGAATCAATTTGGATACAACACCCAAGTGGTGCACCGTTGCTAGGGATTATTTGAATTGTAGAGGATTATTTGAACATCGGGACCTATTTTGTGGCAACAACACCCAAGTGGCACCATTCTTCAGGATTTTTGAATTGCAGAGGATTATTTAAACACTAGGACCTGTTTGTGTGGCAAAAACACCCAAGTGGCACCATTGTTGGGGATTATTTGAATTGCAGAGGATTATTTGAACACCGGGACCTATTTTCGGAAATAACACCAAGTGGCATGCAGTTATCGGGACTATTTTTACAAATGCATACACATACCGACCCTGGTAATGTTTCTTACATGGTTTAAGTACAAATAAGTTGTTTAAACGTCATCCTTTGTTGAGATTTGTAAGATTTGTGCAAGATTACAAGTTCATTGTGTAGTATTTCAGTTTCTAGTGGTTATTGCACTAAATTTGCATCAATAGTGATAAATGTGGGTAAAGGAAGGTCGGATCTGTTAAGCTTTGTAGAAATTAAGCATTGATAGACACTTGGCAAGTTACTTATAGTGCATCTGCACAACTAAGGTGAAAATCCTTAGTGGTGACTCCGTGTTGAATTGAAATTTTGATGATTACCAATGTCTTAACCTGTGTCAAGTGAAATTTTTCATTGATATTTGCAAATATGGAGGGAAGAAGGTCTTTCTTCACCAAGGATCCTACTAAAAAGTTATTTCTAGAACTAGGAAAATAAAATTTAGAAGGAAAACAAGTCTAGAAAGTTGTTGGAAATCAAGAATCAAAAAAGGAGATATCGTTACAAAGGTGATCAATTTGTGGTTGAAGATTACCATACATCTTCAAGTGATTTTGAACCAAGTAATCTTTATATAAATTTGAGTTCTCCAACTAGAGAGGGGCCATCATTTGTGTCTGAAAATCATGCCTCTCAGTTTTCCCTTGTTTCTTCCAAGGTTGATAGGGTTTTCAAGAAATTAATTCATTAGAGGATATTTACTTTGAGAGTTATACTCCTATGCCCTAGAGACCCCTCATCCCTTATCATTTTGATTCTCCTACAAGATCACCTCCTCAAGGCAATATGGCTCAGCCTCTACCTAGACCTCCTTTTGTCGTCAATACTTTTGGACGAATAAATTTGAGAGATATGGTTGTGTTGGCAAGAAAAATTTTCAGGTGGACAAACTTGTGGATTTCTTGCCAATGCTCTAGGAATCTAAGTCCCTCTACTTAATTGGTGTAGCTGCCGTATGTGCATGTGTGAGAAAGTGTGGATTTCGTAGTGGCCTTTTGGTGGGGATCCAACAGGGGTACTCACCGACCCTGCGGCAAAGGTAGAAATATCTTGCTAGGGAAGTCTTCATCTGTAGAGAGGGAAATGGGAGTGAGAAAAGAGGTAGGAGAACTAATGCTACAAATAGAAAATCATATTCCTACACACACACTAGTTAGAAACTTCAACACATGCATTTATCGGAAGAAAAAACTCTGTGAATAGCAACAAGACCAAATAGAATTCACCGATCACCAAGTATTAAGAAACTCCTTAGTCGAAGAAATCTAAAAATCCTTCTTCTTGTATTGATTGCTCAAATAAAAGTTGTACATAATGTGGAAATGGAGGAGATTTAGAAAGGGGGAAATAGAAGAAAATGGCTCTCCTTTGCTTTCTCTAGGTACAATGCACTCTTGAGTCTACACGATCAATTTCGACCCTTTGCAATGGGAATGGCATTACAATTTATAGAATGAGAGGTGACTTATCGTCTTCCTCGTGACCTTTCGAATACCTTAATATGACTTAAGATTGTTCGTATTCCACTTTAAATATTTAAGTCCCTTTTATAATAGCAAGGTGACTTAATTTACATTATATTTCTAAAGTCATTTAAGTCATATTAAAAAGTACAACCCTCAACGCAAAAATATAACATTGAAGAGAGTGAGTGTCATATGAGGAGCGAAGAGAGAGAGAGAGAGAGAAGAAGAAGAAGAAGAATTATGCCGAAGGATGAGTTGCTACAGTGGAATTGGCTCCATTCTCAGGATGTTCTCCACTTCGTAATCACGAGAAGGCTTCGACCCATCCACTTTAACTTCATATCTCCTTATAAAAATCAACTTACTATTTTTAGTAAGTATGAGGAATCAAGTCCTTGATCTTGATTGGATGTTGCGGCTCGATTTTCCTCTTTCTCCCTACGTTCCTCGTTCCTTACGGATCACTTTCTATTTTTAGCAGGTGCTTGAGGGCCCACTTACTATTTTTATTAAGTGCCAAAAATGTCCATACGGTGAATTCTCAGCTATAGTGCACCTCCAATGTCTTTGTCTTCTTCACAGGTTCTTCTATCGATGACTTTCCCAAAAAAATAGAGTTCTATGTAGTAGACCTACTATTTTTAGTTTTCGGGAGTCAGATTAACATGGGACAATGTTTTTAATATGGGTTTTTTCCCAATATCCTCCCTCTAAAATTTCACGCCCACCCACTTAATGGTCTAGGAGATTTTAAAGTTTTAATTTTCAGACTGACAGCGGTTTGTAGAGTACGACAACCATTAGTGGACCTCAAAATTGCAGTTTGGTTTTCTCCTTTGTTTTCAAAGAAAATTATATTTTTATGTGGGTTTTTCTTGTAGTGCTTCACGTGTGATCTTACTTCGATCCGAATCCGGTTTGACGAGAAATCCCACTTCTTTCTTTTTGAGTTGAAAAGGAGATTTCTTCATTGTGGATGCTCTGTCACACGTGGGGGGATTTTGAAGGTGTCTTATTGATGGCCTTGGGTAGAGGAATGAGTAGAAAAATATATCTTTTTGTTTCATGCATCCGTTTGGGAGATTTCTTCAACTTATCATTTCATGGCTATGGAGTTTTCTCCGTTTTCTCCTTCTGTGCTATGTGCTTCTCCTTCTATCTTTGATGAGGATTCCTTCTAGGGCCTGCATTATTTCATGGAGTGGGAGGGGAGTGACTTTGTATCAGGTATGGTTTGAGTTCTTGCAATGGTGGAGTGATGGAAGAAAGTTGCAGAGGAAGTATGGAGGAATGAAGTGCACATATAATTGTTAGAAGTTAGAAGCGTGAAAAAGTGACACTTAGAGAAAATTCAAAAGATATGCATAAGTAGGGTTTGGGAAATTTTTCCATGCTAGATGTCCCCGACCTAGGGACTTAAGGGACATAAATTTCCATAATTAGCAAAGACAGACTTAAGGGACATAAATTTCCATAATTAGCGAAGACGGTGACACGTGGCACTAGATCCAATGGTAGGGAATGAAGGAGGAAAAAGTTGCTTTATAGCACTAGGAGCTAAAAGTTGGTCACGTGGGTGTCCAAATGACTCCCTATGGGGGATGGGCACATTTTTCAAGGTCTTATATCCCCCACCTCAAGTGCATAAGGGACATAATTTTCCACGGTGGTCTGGGGTGACATGTGGCGCTGATCCAATGGTAGGGAATGCATGCTCCAAATAAGCACTTGGGGGCTAAACTATCAAGTCTGGAGGTCACATGAGGGTTCAAGAGGTCATATGAGGGCTGAGAAGGCTTCAAGGGGGCTAGGTGAACTTTTCCAACATTTATTTTCCTAACCTTGGGGGACGTGAGGGACACAAAATCCGCTTGAGCTCCTAGTGGCGACACGTGTCCTCCCAAAATTTTTTGGCTAAGTCTGAACTTGTGGCTAAAGTGATAACTTGAGCTCGATGGACATTTTTGGAAAAAAATTATATGATCGACTAGAAATTTCCTTCTAAATCCAATGGTGTGGTTATCATGTCTTGATAATTCCATTTGATCCCTAAAAATTGGATTTTTTTTTTTTACTCCACATATGCACGAGAAAAACTACCTGCAAACCTAATGCACCAAAGTGTTGTGAAAAATATTATTTCACCATCATATAGGTCTTGGAATCCTATTTTTGGATATATTTTTTTTCTTCTAACTCCATCTCGTAGCTCCCAGGAATCTTCTTCGAAGACAATCAGTTGTTTTAGGCATGTGTGCCTTTAGGCTTGTGAACCTTGTTTTTACTCGTGCATCGCTCCAAGTCTTGCAGAACTTCCCAGACCTTCCAAAATCATTTCCATGATGTTCCAAGGTCTTCCATTCACCTCCATGTTGATTTTTTCTTTTTTTCCGCTCCAGGGGTTGATCCATTCCTGGGAAGGCCAACGATAGCCCTTCCCAATACTGCCAGAAGATAGTATCTTTTCAGAAACTCCCTAAAATCACATAGGGGTAATGAATAGACTTACCTAAATCACCTAGGGGAATGAGATTACATTATTCAGGAGGTCATTTGGACTGATTGGATAGACCCAGGGTGTCTTGGAATGATGGGACTTGAAAAAATTAACACTGGGGTATCGTTGTCGTGCTTGGAAATTGTCAATTTCCCTATTGCACATTTACACGACAACAAGTTAGATATCCTAATATGGTGCCACACGATGTCAAAAATAGGTTGCCAAAATTTCAAGGGAATAATACCATCATTGGTGACCAACATTTAAGACTCTTTGTCAATATGATGGAAGATTTTGAAATTGAGTTTGAAGACGTGTATATAAAGTTGTTTATTCATACTCTTGAGGAGGATGCACATGACTGGTATAAGGCTTTACTAGATAATTCAATAGATTCATGGATCGAGATGAAAAATGCCTTTAGATTGCAATATGGGGATAAGACAGATCCTAAGTTCCTTTTATCTGAATTTGAAAATATAAAGAAAAATCCAAATGAATATGTCCATGATTTCAATACTCGGTTCAATAAGACCTTGAATAGGCTACCTATAATCCTAAGGCCAAGTGATGAGTCTTGTTTGATAAAATATTCGAAACTTTTGATAAAAAGGTTGCTTATTACTTGAGAGATAAGAACCAGGGAACATTAAGGCAGGCTTTCACCATGGCCTTACAAATATAAAATAACATCAAAGTAGTTGGAAAGCCTCCTAAGAGAGAGGGTGTCAAGTTAATCAATCCAGAGAGGCCTCAATCAAACAAAGCTATGGATCTAGAAGAGGTTGTAAAAATTTGGCTAGAGCAGTTAAAGAGATATCCTATAAACTAGCTAGAGCTAGAAAAAGGGATAGGACAAAGTTCCCAGGGTCAGCACAAGCCACACGGTCAGGAGAGATTTGGAAATCATCCCAGAGGTGATCATAGACTAGATGACAAAGGGAAAGGGATCATGGGATCAGGTAATAAATAGCCTCAACCCAAGGAGAATAGATTGGTTCCTAATCCTTTAACTACAGGGTTACTACTGTGGAGGAGGCCAATGTTATCGAGTGGTGTGATAGGTGTTTCTTACCACACTCCCCATGTGATGTAGATCAAGAATTTGAGGAAGTAGATGATGATGAGATGTATGATGATGTGTGCATGATGGAATGCCCCTGCAAACTCATGACAAGGGGCAACCTCAATTGAATTGATAAGTGCCATAACTATTGAAAACTTCTATGAGATTGTGTTCATCGGGTATTACCTCTTCCTCCCATTAATACTTTTGAAATTGATATGGTGCAAGCATTTGATATGCCTAATCATGATTTTGAATACTTAAGGGCCTTAATGATTAAAAAGTATGATGGAGGGATCCCTTAGAAGAGGACAGAAACTGTTGATGAATGTAGTAGTTGCTTAGGAGAAATAATATAACACCAAAAGTAAGGTTGTCAAAGGGTGAGGGCCACAAACCAAGAAAAATTTTCAGTTCTTACCAATATCTTGAAGGAAACCCCTAAGAAAGATACATCTGGCAAAGGCCTAACTACCCCAAATAAAACATGTGCTCCTGCCCATGCCCAGACTCTGAAAACTCCTATACTATCAAAGGAAGTGGTGAATCTCCCTCCTAATACTACCCTACCCAAATATGTTCCTTGTGACATAGCCCAAATCTTGAGTCAGATCAAGGTCACTGTTCCCATTGTTGAATTACTCAGGATCCTGAGCATAGGAAAAGGGCATTCGAATATTTGGGATTTAAGGAAGAAAAGATTACTCAAGGAAAAAGTGTTAATAATATAGAGGTTCCTCCCATTATTGCAGAATCAAAAATACCACAAGCATTAGAGGAACTGGGTGAATCATCTGAGGTGTATTTGGGAACTTCTCTGGTTGAGTCTCAGTTGGATGTCGATCCATTTTTTACCACTTTGATTATTAAAGATAGGCTGGTACATAACTGCATGTTTGATTCAGGAGCCTCATGTAATGTAATGCCTCTTGAGGTAATGAATGAGTTAAATATCAAGGTAACAATAGCTTTTGGGAAATGTACTGCTATGGATTCAAGAGAAGTGCCAATAATTAGATATGTCAAGGGATTAGTAGTGTAATTAGTAGCTTATCTAGGAAAATGCTTAACCATGAATGTGGTTATTGTGGATTGTCCTGCCAAGTGGGGGATGTTGTTGTCTAGAAAATGGGCAGCTAGTGTGGGTGGAAGCGTACAAATGGACATGTCATATGCAACCATACCAGTTGAGGGGAACCTTGTGAAGTTGTACAGTGAGAAGAAAATGTTGCATATCATTGAGGACCCTAACAATGCTTCTTATGAAGTATTGTACACAGATGTCAATGTCGGTAACTTTGTGGGCTATGCTGATTATAAGGAGCATAAAATTGATGAGTGCGAATATCCTGAGCAGGTTGGTTCTCCTTGGACCTTGATGTTTGATGGGGCTTGTTCTAGATCTGGTAATGGCATTGGTGTTGTCTTGATATCTCCAAGCCAAGAGGAGTTTAACTTTTCTTTTAAACTCAATTTTGAGTGCACGAACAATATTGTTGAGTATGAAGCACTGCTCTTGGGTTTAAGGATTACATGGAAGTATGGTGTCAAAGACATTATTGTTAAAGGAGATTTAGAGTTAATAGTCAAACAAGTCAGAAATTTGTATGCTATAAAGAGTCAAAGAATGAAGCAATACAAGCATGTAATTTGGGAATTCATTGAAATGTTTGACTCTTTCAATATAACGCACCATGATAGGAAGTACAATACTATAGTAGATAAGTTGGTAGTGTTGGGATCAAGGTTTGAGAACTGTACAGTATCCCCCTATTGTGAATATGATATTGAAATATTGACCAGGTCATATGTGTTAGTGTAGGTTATTATTTATCCTTTTATTTATTTATTAGGATAATTCTTACACTTGTGTTAGCCCTACACTTGTTGGGTTAACTTTCTTAGGTGTACTAGTTGTGTGGAGTTAGCTTCTCAGTTATGTCGAGTTAGCTTACTAGTCTTTTGGAGTTAACTTAACTACCAGTATCAGTTAGTGGGAGTTCTTCGCCATTGATTTAGGTAGTAGTTGCACTTCCCTCCTCCTATATGTACATCTTTCTTATTGAATAATTCAAGTCATTCTATTGTAATGTATTGAGCATTATGGATTATGATGGATTTCCATATATGGTATTTTAGCTCTTCTGCTTTGCAAATCTAATGTGGTGTGATATTATCATCTGAGATCGTGGCTTGGAACAATATTCTTATCGTTCCTTTCATGGTATCAGAGCGATAGATGATGTAGACATCCAGTAAGTTTTTCTTTGCAAGCAAGGGTTTATTTTTTCATGTATATGGAATTTGTTAGCAATTTTTTGCAGCATGCATTTTTATGCAAAACAGAGTGCGGAATTGGATTTGGAAGGTGCCAAAACCCTAGAATCGACTGTAAACTCAACCATGTTTTGAGACAGTCAAATATGGGTGCATTCTTTTATCCATTGGATATAAGCGTGTACCTTCTAGACGCATTCTTTAACCCTCTGGGTATTTTAGTTTTGAATTGAGTTTTTATCCACTTGATGTAGATTTGTACCCTCTGTATGCATTCTTTTATCCATTGGATATAAGCGTGTACCTTACGGATGCAATCTTTTACCCTCTAGATATTTCGGTTTTAGATGCAGTCTTTTATCCACTCAACATAGATATGTAACCTTTGGGTGCATTCTTTTATCTATTGGATATAAGCGTGTACCCTCTGGATGCAATGATTTACCCTCTGGACATTTTAGGTTTTGGGCACAGGATTTTATCCTTTGGTCGTAAGCATGTATCATGTGGATGCACTCTTTTACCCTTTGGACATTTGGGTGTCACATGTACCTTTTAAAAAGATTAGCATTAAAATATTATTTTAATAAAAAACCTTGTAGAGCTCATAACTTTTGATCCGTAGCTCGGATTAAGGTGATATTTTTTTGAAATTGTGTATTTTTTTGAGATCTACGCATTGGTGACATTTTTATACACATATTTCAAATATAAAAGGTATTATTACTCATTATAATATTTACATGCACTCAATTATAAAGTGCCAAATTTGGGAGGGTGTTGTGATCACTTGTGGATGCATTTTCGGTTGAGCCCGACGTCCTAAAATTTTGGGTATTGCATTCTTGTATCTATGGGTGTATACATTTATATCTCTCTTGTTTGTTGAGATATTTTGGATCTATATTTTGACACTTTTTTGGCATGTTGACAATCTCTCTTGTGGGGAGCTATTCTAGTGGAGCCTAGTGTTAGTTTGTCAGTGTTCGAGTAGTTGATTTTGACAACTCATACAGATATGTGGTGTCACTCTACCCATTCTGCAGTATGGGAGGGTGTGGTGTTGATACTGCTTCTTCGGGTTTCATGCCCTTGCCTTGTTACCTTGGCTTTTCTTGGATCGTGGCACTCCTATTTATTTGGATCTCGTGTCCTTGCCTTGTTGCCTTGGTTTTTCTTGGATCGTGGCACACCTATTTGTAGCAATTGATCAAATTATGTTTGGTGTTTGTTTTTCACTTTTGACATCACTCCATTGACAGTCTCCTTGCATGGAGATATTTTGGTGAAGCCCATAGTATTAGTTGTTTTTGAGTTATATGATCGAGCAGTGGATTCAGACCATAGTGTGCACCACACTTCTTCAGCATTGTACAAGTTTTTGGAGTCAAGCTTCTAAGGATATCTTGCAGGATTTTCTCTCTACTTTGTTATTATTGGTTTTGGGTACCTTGTGGTATCCATTTTCCCGATTGTTGTTGTGCACGTGGGTACCTCATCAAGCCTTGTTTGGGACCCACCTTCTTTTCCACCCACCTAAGCTATGCTTACGGGAGGGTGTTAGTGTAGGTTATTATTTATCCTTTTATTTATTTATTAAGATAATTCTTACACTTGTGTTAGCCCTACACTTGTTGGGTTAGCTTGCTTAGGTGTACTAGTTGTGTGGAGTTAGCTTCTCAGTTATGTCGAGTTAGCTTACTAGTCTTTTGGAGTTAACTTAACTACCAGTATCAGTTAGTGGGAGTTCTTCACCATTGATTTAGGTAGTAGTTGCACTTCCCTCCTCCTATATGTACATCTTTCTTATTGAATAATTCAAGTCATTCTATTGTAATGTATTGAGCATTATGGATTATGATGGATTTCCATATATGGTATTTTAGCTCTTCTGCTTTGCAAATCTAATGTGGTGTGCTATTATCATATGAGATTGCGGCTTGGAACAATATTCTTATCGTTCCTTTCAATATGTCCTTGATAATATCAAGCATTGGCAAGTTTTTGAAGATGATACTCAAGTCCAAAGGTTTCTATAGAATAAAGGAGAATTTGCCAATCAAAGTATGGATAGGAACCAATGGTTTGTGTAAATGATGGAAAAGAGACCTGTTTGGTAAGTACATTATCCAATTAAAAACCAATACTATTCTCGAGAGGTTTGGTTACATTGGGATCAAATTTTGATAATGTTAACCGCATTGTTAATAGACACATGTCATCCTCGAGAGATGTTGAAGAATATAGCTGCGCACAAAGGATAAACCTAAGAGAATATGGCTAGGTGGCCAATTGCTAAAAAAGTACCAGGACTTCTTGGCTTGGTCATATTCAAAATTGAAAGCATATAGGGAAGACCTTTTTCAACATGAAATACCCCTGGAAGCTAATGCCAAGCTGTTTAGGCAAAAGAAAAGACCAATTAATCCACTCCTTTCTCTAAAAATGCAAGAAGAGTTGAAAAAGTTAAGGGATGGAGGAATCATACAACCTACAAGGTATTCTTCATGGGTTGCAAACCTGGTACCTATCCGAAAGAAGAATGGAGACATAAGATTGTGTGTCGACTTTAGAAATTTAAATAAGGCATCAATTAAAGACAACTATCCCTTGCCAAATATGGATAACATGTTGCAATTGGTTATAGGTTTAGAATTGTTATCTACTCTGGATGGTTTTTCTGGGTATAATCAAGTGGTTGTGAAGCAATAAGAGAGAATCAAAACCGATTTCACTACTCCATGGGGTACTTATGTGTACATAAGAATGTCATTTGTCTGATGAATGTTGGAGCCACGTTTCAAAGAGCAATGGATGTAGCATTCTCAGGATATATAAATGACTTCATTGTTGTGTATCAAGACGATGTAACAGTTTTTTCAAGGAAGAGAAGTGATCACCTGCAACATTTAGAAAATATGTTGATAAGGTGCAAGGAATATGGTATCTCACTGAACCCTAAGAAATGTCATTTTGGGGTTCAAAAGGCAAAGTTGCT
Organism: Taxus wallichiana var. yunnanensis; assembly: GCA_018340775.1. NCBI lineage: Eukaryota > Viridiplantae > Streptophyta > Pinopsida > Cupressales > Taxaceae > Taxus > Taxus wallichiana. The sequence continues at coordinate 58,093,945 of CM031238.1, read as the reverse complement.
TGGACATATAGTGTCAAAAGAGGGGGTCATGATTGATCCTGAGAGAGTGGAAGCCATTAGCAAAGTTCATATTCCAAGAACCAAAAAGGGAATTCAATCCTTTTTTGAGTAGATAAATTTTATTAGGAGGTTTATTTCCAACTTTTCTGAATTGACTATCCCAATCACTAATATGTCGAAGAAAGATCAGAGTATCAGATGGGAAGAAGAAACTATTCAAGCCTTTATTGGGATTAAGGAAGCATTGAAGAATGCCCCTATTTTAGCAGCTCCTAATTATAAAAGGCTTTCCAAATGTTTTCCTTTTCTTCAGAGAATACTATTGCATTTGTGTTGTTATAAAAGGATGATGAAGGAGCTGAAAGACTAATTGATTTCTTTAGTAAAGCATTACAAGGAGCAGAATTGAAGTATACTATCATGGAGAAACATGCCTTTGCTTTAGTCAGGGCCACAAAAATATTTAGGCCATATATTTTGAGCTCTAAAGTTATAGCTTATGTTCCCCATACCATGGTTAAGGATATCCTATCAGAGATGGAAATTTCAAGTAAAAGATGTTGATGGGCAAATAAATTGTAAGAATATGATATGGACATCCAAACTACAAAATTGGTCAGAGGATTGGGCCTAGCAAAGCTAATGGCAGAAAGCAACCTGTAAACAGTTGAGATAAATGAGGTTGAAGAAGAAAGATTGAATATTCTTGAGAAAGTGAAAATTTCTAAATGGTACAAGGATATTATTTTTATCTCAAACATCTACAATGCCCTGAGTATTTAAGAAAGAATCAAAAGAGAGCACTTAAGTTAGCCTCCCAGAAATACATCATCACTAATTATGGGATCTGGAAGAACCACTGGGGAGTTCTTTTGAGATGTACCATTGAAGATGAATCCTGAAAATAATTGATGATTTCCATGGAGGAGTTTGTGGAGGGCATTTTGTTAGAAGAGTCACAACCCATAAGATATTAAGGGTTGGTTACTAGTGGCCAACTCTTTTTAAAGATATAACTCTACTGGTAAGAAAGTGTGAGAATTGTCAACATTTTTCAGGAAGATCGAAAGCTTCAAGCTCCCTCCCTTTGCAACATGTATCAATTGAAGCCCCATTCAAGCAGTGGGGAATGGACTTCATTAGTGAGATTTCAGATTTTTCAAGTGCAGGCCACAAGTGGATATTAGTGGCCACTGATTACTTCACTAAATGGGTGGAGGCAAGTCCCCACTAAGAAGGCAACCCACCAAATTGTCATGGATTTCATTCTGAATTATATCATTTGCAGGTTTGGAGTACCTGCCAAAATAATTATTGATAATGCCATGAGCTTTCAAGCTAAACCTTTGGTGGTTATGTGTCAGGAGTATGGGATAAATTTAGCATATGCATCCAATTATAATCCCCAAGGTAATGGATAGGCTGAGTCGAGTAACAAAAATTTATTGAAAATAATCAAAAGAACTTTGGAGATAAATAAAAGAAAGTGGGGTGAGCAATTGAAGTTTGTTGTTTGGGCTGACAGAATTATTGTTAAAAGAGCTACTGGAAAGAGCCCATTTGAATTGGTGTATGGAACTCAAGCTCTACTTCCCCTGCATATGCAATTATCTTCATATCAATTCATCTGACAATTGGAGGACTAGGAGGTTAGTCCCTATGATGCACGAGATCAATCAAATTTTTGAACTAGATGAAGAGAGAAGGGAATCCCATCAAAGACATGTGAATTTTAGGGAGAAAATGAAGAAATTGTTTGACAAAAAGGTTACCCCAAGGGTTTTCAGTGTAGGAGATTTGGTGCTACTATGGGATAGTAGACATGAGGATAAGGGAAAACATGGAAAGTTTGACGCATTATGGATGGGCCCTTATTCTATTGATATTAGGATCAACGAGCACACCTACTTCCTAAAATATCTAGATAGGAATTACGAGTTTCTGTTAATGACAGGCACTTGAAACATTTCCTTGATTGATTTGTCAGAATCAAGGCATGCATCATTGTACAGTGTATTGTCTTTTAGATCTTTTTCATTTCTATGTTTTTCTATTTTGGTTCATCTTGGTCCTTGGCGGTTGGTTTTTGTTGGTTTCTGTTGATGCAAAATCACAGCACCCCTGGGTGTAGATCAAGTTTCTAGGTTGATCACTTGGAATCCAGTGTGATTGCATAACATTGAATCCTTTCTCCAAGTGTGGGACTTGAAAAATGAGAAAGGATTCTCCAGAGAAGGTTGGTTCTTATTCCTCTGTTCAGATGCACATGAAATATGCGAGAGGTTTTCTCAAAACCTAATCTAATCTGCCAAGGAGACAAGGTAAGAAGATGCATAAAATAAATCTAAGCTAATAGAGGTGATGCACTCAGGAATGAAGAACATCTATTTTTCCAGTAAACACTGAGACCATTTGAATGTGATATAAGATCATGCATGAGATGACAAAAACTGCGGTGAAAGACCAGGAGGATGCAAAAATGAACACGAGAGAGGGTGAGAATCATCCCTGAGACATGCATTACTTGCTCAAAGATTGATACAATACACACTAAAGAATGCCATGAGGTAGAATAGTATTACTGAGTTCAAATGAGAGGTTCGAACTCCACAAATTACTTTGAGGAGAAGAAGGGAGAGGCAAAAGCAGAAAAAAGTTCCCCCTTGAAAAGAAGCTCCTCTTTACAATATATAGAAAGAATGAGAGAGGAAAGAGAGAAGGGAAAACCAAATCTACCCCAACCACCTCCAGGTTGCATTCAATTCATCTCATCATGGCAGAAGCGGTGGATCCTGGTAAAACGGCGGCTAGCTACCTAAGCGGCGAACCGGTATCTGTGCATTAAAGTTGTTTGTTAAAGCATTACTTCTGCTTGTTATTTCGTGCCAGAGGTGTTTCTTGATTTTCTCTCTCCAAACTGAACCAAGATGTAAGATTGACCCCATGGAATCGTGTAGAGAATCTCACAAGCTTTCCGTTGATATAAGGAACGTGTAAATCGAGCTCTGGATCAAAAGATATGACGATCTGAAGATTTAGGGCACGGAACAGACCAAGACGGATTTTGAAATATTTTCCGCTCTTCGCCACCTGGACGACACGTGGCAGGCTCTGATTCACTGAGAAACTCTCTCTCCTCCACCTCTCGGCGGGCTATCTTTTGAAATTTCCTTGTGGGCCCTAGCTGGGACACGTGGCACTATCCCATTGGTTCGGATCAGTGCTCGAAAACTCGCCCCTTTGACTTTTTGGACCTTTCTCTTGTGAGGACACGTGGCAGCTTCTCATTGGTTTTCGGCCCTGCCAGCTCTTTCTCGCCCTTCGCATTTTTATGTCCCGGATGTCCCAGTGCTCCTTGTGCTGATTTCGGCCGAACCGGCCGGTTCGCGTCCATTTGTCCCAAATGTCCCAAACTGTTTCAGGGCTGCCTTGACCTTTTTCGCCCGGTTCGGCCGGTTCGCGTACTCGCGGCCCAAATGTCCCATTTGCTTAGCGGGCTGTTTGTGCTCATTTCGGCCGAACCGGCCGGTTTGCATATCTTTGTCCCAGGTGTTAGTGTGAAAGTTCTCCTTTTCGGCCGATCCGGGCTTTCCGCGTCCATTCGTCCATTTTGTCCCACTTTCCACTTTCGCTCAGCGGTTAGTCGTTTCTTCCTCCTTCGGCCGGATCGGCTTCTCGCGCCCGCCGCGTACTTCTGGCCCGATTGTCCCAAATGCCTAGCGGGCCGCCTGGAGGCTTTTCGGCCGATCCGCGCCTTGACGTCCCAAATGTCCCGACTGTCCCTAGGACTAGGACTTAGCCATTTTTTGTGATTTTTCCTGTTTCAAACTACTGCTGGAAGCGCAAAACTCGATGCATGTTATCGAAATTTACGGGGGTGAAATTTTGACAACAGTTTTGACGACTCAGCGGGGTCACCTGCCTGCTAGGTAGAAGATCAGTGGCCTTTTAGCGATCCATTGGGCATAGAGTCATAAGCAATGACCTGAAACGAGCCTGATACTGCAACTTCTTCTCCAGCAACACTCTGAACTGTAAAAAACAACCTGAGAGCAGCAAAACCTGTGCCAAAGCACTTAGGGAAATAGAAACCTAACTACCACAGGACAATGTGCATACGCACTTAGAGGAATTAAGAAAAATCTAAACTAATATTTACAAGGGCAAACCTTTTCTTTTTAATAGCAATGTTTAAGATAGGTTCCGTTAACCGGAATCGGAAGTTCCTTTCCATCCAATGCAGACAATTGGAAGGCATTACTATTTTTGCATCCCGTGACCATGTAGGGACCACTCCAGATGGCATCAAACTTGGAATGCCTTCCTGGTTTTGCCCGATCTGCATCCCATTTCAGAACTAGGTCCCCTTCCTGGAAGGTCCTTGCTCTTGCTCTCTTATCAAACCATCTTTTTACTAAGGCCTGATCCTTTTCAATAAATCGAAGCTGCATGTTCTCTGATTTCTTCTAATTCCATCAATTCTGCATACCTGACCTCCATTGGTTCGAACTCAGATAACTCAAACTGCTTCATGAGCTCCAAGGCTGGCAATTCTAATGATATAGGCAATACTGCCTCCTTCCCATAGACCAACTTGTAGGGAGAATTACCTGTAGACCTCTTTGGTGTTATCCTGTCAGCCCATAACGCTGATTTTAGCCTTGTATGCCATGTTCTTTGATTTTCATCCAGAGTCCTTCTGATGATTTTTAGCAAATTCTTGTTTGTGGACTCTGCCTGTCCATTACCCTGCGGGTAATAATTTGAAGAGGTGCTCAAATAGATTCCATTCTTGACAGCCCATTCTGTAATTTTTGAACCTATGAATGCTAATGCATTATCTGATATGATGGTGGCGGCACACCGAACCTGGTTGCTATTTCTTCATAAAAGTCTAGTATGTTAGACTCACTTGCCTCTTTGAGCGCTACTGCTTCGGTCCACTTGGTGAAATAGTATGTCATGTCATTGTAAGAATCCACTTGTGGCCTTGACTCGGGTGGGATTGATGACTCATGAAGTCCAATCCCCATTGCATGAATGGATGATCTACTGAAATTGGACGAAGGGGTAGTGCTGCTAACCTTCCTTTCCCTGTGAATAATGCACATTTCTCGCATTTCTTAACCCATGAGTAGCAATCATTGAATACAGTAGGCCAATAGTAACCAGCTTTCATGATTTTGAGAGCTGTTACTCGTGGGGTGAAATGGCCTCCTGCCTCCCCGTCATGGAACTCGTGTAAGATCCTCTCAATCTGACCTGTCCCAATGCATCTCAATAGAACACCGTTGATGTCTTTTTTAAACAAAACACCATCAACAAGTACATATGGAACTGCTTGTAATCTGAAGTACCTTCTTTTTGCTTTGCTCATTTCTAGAGGGCACATGCCCGTCTGTAGGAAATGTATCATATTCTGAGTCCAACAGGGAGTGGACACATCATCATTTTCCTGTTTTTGATCATCTTGTAATAGCAGGACAGCGTCTTCTTCATCTTCTGGGTTGTCTGGTTGTTTGGAAGCGAGCTGCTCACACAAACCTTTGCCTCTTACCAGCTTGGTGATCTTGATCTCAATGTCATACTCCATGACACGGGTGATCCATCCTGCCCTTTTCTCATTCAAATCCTTGTTGAGGAGGAAGTCCTTAACCCCAGCATGTGAGACTAGCAATTGGACCTTGTTGTTTGAGACTAAATGCTTGAATTTCTTCAAGCTTCGATTCATCGCAAGCACATGCTTTTCAATAAAAGAGTACCTCACTTGCAGTGATCACCTAGGCTCGGTGAAGAAGGCAATCATTGTTCATCATTATCTTTGTTCTGCTTTGTGTACGAATGGCGAAATAGTGTCATCACCTCCAAATGCATAGAGGATGAAATCCTTGGAAAATCAGGTTGATGAGAGTGGGTGCTTGGGAGATGGCTTCTTTGATTGCTTCAAAACTCTCCTTGCCTTCGCCATCCACTTGAAAGCCATGCTTTTCCTTAACATTTTGGTGATGGGCTTAACAAGGGCTGCAAAATGGGACAAACCTCCGAACAAAGTTTATCCTTCCCGAGGAAACTCGAAGGGCTTTCTTGTGGCTAGGCAATGGCAGAGCTCTTATGGCTTGACCCCTCTCTAGATCAATTGCTAATCCTTCCTTGGAGACAATGGCCAAGGAGCTTCCCTTCATGTGCAAGAAAGATGCACTTCTTAGGATTCAAAGACACTCGAACTTTCTACACCTCGAAACACTTGTGCGAGGTGAAAGAAATGGTCTCTTTACATTCTTGGAGAAGACAAGTAATATCATCTAGGTATACCAAGCACTATCTTGTTGATCAAGCCTTTGAATGCCATATCCATAGCTTTGGAATGTTGCTCCGGTGTTCGGCAGTCCAAATGGCATCTTCTTGTAAGCATATGTGCCCCATTTGGTTGAAGAAATTTGTCTTGAACTGGTCTTCCTCCTTCACCATAATCGATTGAAGCGAGTAACCATCAAGTAGTGAAAACCTTTACGAACCAGCTACGACTGCAATATTTGCTCCATGGAAGGGAGTGGATAATGGTCCTTGAGAGAGGCTCTATTCAAATCTCGAAGTCAACACACGTCTCGATCTCTCCACTCTTCTTTCGATTTGGAACTAAGTTGGCAACCCAACTAGAATGCTTGATTGGGAATATGATTCTTGATTCAATCAGCTTGTCCAATTCTTTCCTCATGAGAGGCTCCATGTGTGGATTGGTGGTCTCTGTTTACGCTGAAAGCTTAGTATTTGGATCCAATTCGATGGTATGCTGAGCTAAGTTGGGATTGAAACCTTTCAAGTCTTCATAGCTCCAAGCAAACACGTCAGGGAATTCTTGACATAGCTGTATGAACTCACACCTTTCTTGCTCAGTTGTCATCCTTCCAATTTGCAATGGCTTGTTCTCTTCTACCAAGATGGATACCAAATCTTCTCTCTTGACCTGAATGTTTGCTTTCTCCTTTCTAAACTGATCATTGGGGTTAAAAATGGACTCCAAAGTGATAAGTCCTTTGGGCAGCTTGTCAGTTCTGTTTGTATCACTTGGTCACCATATTCTTTGTTCAACTTCTCTTGATTCTTGGTGAGAACTCGGCTTCTTCTTGCAAGAAGTGGATGATTTGCTGGTCATTCTCAAACCTACCTTGCCCTGACATTGTTATCCGCCTTTGAAGGCCTCACAATCACGTGGATGTTTGGTTGTACCTTATCTTGTTGAATGTTTTCTACAATGTCAAAGGCTGCCCCTACTGCTGCAAGCCTGTCAGCAGCTTGATTCTCTTTCCTAGGGATGGCTTTGATGCCGAAACCCTCAAAATCTTCCATGAGGTCCCACACCCTATTCTTGTAGCATCTGAGTAGATCATTTTTGGCAGCATGCTGTCCCTTGACCTGATTTACAATCAATTCACTGTCCCCAAAAACTTGCAAGTTCTTTATTTTTCTCTTGATTGCCCAATGCATCCCTTGCACCAAGGCTTCATATTCAGCAGTGTTATTGGAGCATGCAAATTGAAATCTAAAAGCTGAATAATACTTTACTCCTTGAGGTGAAATAAGCACGGCTCCACCTCCTGCGCCTTGTCTACTCCTTGATCCATCAAAAAACAGTTGCCATACCTCATTGTCATCCTTGTGGCTTGGCTTGGTGATGCTAGGAATAGGTTGACTTTCTTCGTGTATACAATAGACTCCTAGCTCAGATTCTTCTATTCCTTGATAAGGATCAAAAGCATGCACCTTGTTTGCCCATTCATCAAGAGTCAAATCTGGGATACTTCCAACCTTAGTGTCAGCTTCATCAGTGCTTGGGTGATCTTCTTGATCAAATGCTGAGCAATTGGTATTAATCTGACTTGGAGTATAGGGCTCAATGTGGAAGTTTGCAATAGGTTCTGACCTAATTGTAGCCTTAGTTCCATACCTCGTTCTGAATAGCATGTGTGACCAATCAGGACAAATATCCCCCAATCTTGGCAGTGAAGTCCCTTGATAAACATAGGGCAAAGAGTGGTGGAAGGTCTATGAGTGATATATCTTGTAAGAAAACAACATTTGGACATGCATGCAAGGTAAGACTCAAATTTCTAATCACTCCATTGTTGCTATTGCTGTCCCATCTAGTGCACTACTCCCTTAGATGTTATTTCATCTTTGGAGCCCTAAGCGATTAGCTATCTCTGTTTAGGCATTCTTGAGCTACTTGCTCCGGAATCAATCATGCAATTATGCACTAGCTGATTTCAATGATTAATGAAACATAGAAAGGAGGGGGTTTCAATGTCTTACCTTGTTGTCCTCCATGATTTTCTTGATTGGGCAGCATTTGTAAGCACTTTGTCTTGCATCTGCTGATTCGAAGCTGGCGATCCTTCATGGTAGCTTGTAGCAGATCTCTTTGGCCTGGGATGGATAGGGATTCCCACATAGATATATTGACGTTTGTCTTCTTCATCTGATCAATGATACTGAATGGTGATGAAGGATCTCTCTGCTGTCCCTTGGTTTGCACATTTACTCCTTTATGTGGGCAGCAAACAGTGGCATTTGAGTTGGCCTGGGGCTGTTCTTGGCTGCCCTTGTGCATTTGAAACTGGGTTTTGCTTGCCAATCATTTGTGGAGCTGTGGAAGGTTGTGGATCAGCTGGGGCTAATGGATGTTCTTCACCCAAATTTCTCCTTTTTGACCTTGTGTTGGCTGCAACACCTTGAGAAACTACTTGATTCATGCCACGAAATCTCTGCTTGCCAATTTACCAATGTGGTGTCATTTGGGGCTGATTCTTTGTTGGAATGTTTCTTGTTGTTGGCTATTTACTTGATTTGTTCTCACCCTCCACACCAGTAGTTGTTACCATTAAAGCTTGAGTCAAAGCACCATTGAAGCACATGGATTGATTATGAGGCTCATTACATGGAAAACACCAATCATACTCCTGGGCAATGTTGTTTTGTGCTGGTACTAATGCCCTAGAGGCAGATATAGCTTTTGGATTATAGGGCTAGAATGGTCTATTGACAGGAGGCCTTGTTTGATTCATATTTGCAGCTAGATTAGGTGGCCTTTGAGGCTGATATGGCTGCCTATTAGGTTGAGCTTGAGGCTGATACGAAGGTCTAAAACCTTGAGCTTGCTGTCTCTTGAGTGTGACCAGCTCATTACCTAAATTTTGCAGTTGCTTCATGACTTCTTGAAGCTCATTTGGGGCACTTGGAGATGAAGTGGAAGCTTCATTTGAACTCTGATTTCTAGGAGTGGGAGAAGGAGCTAAGACAGGTGCTTGACTAGTACTTGGGCTCTCTAAACTTGGATATAATGGCATTGGAGGCCTAGGAGCTAGCTTGCCAGCTTGAATCAGACAATTTTCAGCTCTAATGGCAATACTATAAGCAGCAGGGATAGTTGTGCCTCCCATAGATTGAACCAACATAGAAATATCAGAATTTAAAGCTTTAAGGTAATATAGAAAAGCACCTTCTGCTGTTGGCCTGACTGCTACTGGAATTCTATCCCAAGACCTTTGAAATCTGAAGTTGAAGTCAGTTAGCTACTCATTGGAAGCTCTCTTGATGGTTGTCAGCTGCTCCAAAAGAGACAAGTTGTCTCCCTTCTCTCCAAATTGATCATGAAGTGCAATACATAGCTGATTCCAGTTTGTGATAGAGCCAGCTTCAAGGCTCCTAAACCATTGCAATGCTTTCCCCTTGAATGAAGACGCCAGCAATTTGACAGCTACTTGCATCTCATCAATCTCATGGATTGCACAAATGTTAGCAATGTCCTTGACATGATCACCAGGAGTGGTCTGATTTTCTCCAGTGAAGTACGGAATGTTCTTCAATGCTGCAACTGGGATTGGATTTTGTGCATTGAGAGCAAGTGGGCTGCTGCCTGTGAAGTTGACATAGGGGTTCAGTGGTTGTGCCATTCTGATTGGTCGAAGAACTCTTGAATACTGAATGAAAGGCCGATCAGGTGGAGGAGTTGAGAGAGTTCTGTTTGGTGGAGATGGAGACCTTTGAATCCTCCTTCCTCTTTGCCTTCATCTTGGAGATAATTGCAGGTATTCAAACAGCACTTCCTCTTCTCCAACTCTTGACCTTGTGATTCTTCTCATAAGCTTTCAGGCCTGCGCTGCTGAAACCAGTTGATTCTTCCCCTTGGAGTCATCTAGATATGTGAATAAAAGCTCTTTTCAAGCAAGAAAATTGCAGCAGATGCATATCAACTTTGCTGCAATAAAAATGAGACCTCTAGGTCCCACCGGGCGTGCCAAAACTGTTGATGCAAAATCACAGCACCCCTGGTGCAGATCAAGTTTCTAGGTTGATCACTTGGCATCCAGTGTGATTGCATAACATTGAATCCTTTCTCCAAGTGTGGGACTTGAAAAATGAGAAAGGATTCTCCAGAGAAGGCTGGTTCCTATTCCTCTGTTCGGATGCACATGAAATATGCGAGAGGGTTTTATCAAAACCTAATCTAATCGCCGAGACAAGGTAAGAAGATGCATAAAATAAATCTAAGCTAATAGAGGTGATGCACCGAGGAATGAAGAACATCTATTTTGCCAGTAAACACAGACCATTTGAATGTGATATAAGATCATGCACAGATGACAAAACCTGCAGTGAAAGACCAGGAGTATGCAAAAATGAACACAGAGAGGGTGAGAATCATCCACGAGACATGCATTACTTGCTCCAAAGATTGATACAATACACTACAGAATTCCATGAGGTAGAATAGTATTACTGATTCAAATGAGAGGTTCGAACTCCAAAAATTCACTGAGGAGAAGAAGGGAGAGGCAAAACAGAAAAAAGTTCCCCCTTGAAAAGAAGCTCCTTTTACAATATATAGAAAGAATGAGAGAGGAAAGAGAGAAGGAAAACCAAATCAACCCCAACCACCTCGAGTTGCATTCAATTCATCTCATCATGGCAGAAGTGTTGGATCCTGGCAAAACAGCGGGCTGCCTAACAGAAGCGGCGAACTGTCTGCTGCATTAAAGTTGTTTGTTGAAGCATTACTTCTGCTTGTTATTTCACGCCAGAGGTGTTTCTTGATTTTCTCTCTCCAAACTGAACCAAGATGCAAGATTGACCCTAGAATCGTGTAGAGAATCTCACAAGCTTTCCGTTGATATAAGGAACGTGCAAATCCGAGCTCTGGATCAAAAGATATGACGATCTGAAGATTTAGGGCACGGAACAGACCAAGACGGATTTTGAAATATTTTCCCGCGCTTCGCCACCTGGACGACACGTGGCAGGCTCTGATTCGCTGAGCAACTCTCTCTCCTCCACCTCTCGGTGGGCTATCTTTTGAAATTTCCTTGTGGGCCCTAGCTGGGACACGTGGCACTATCCCATTGGTTCGGATCAGTGCTCGAAAACTCGCCCCTTTGACTTTTTGGACCTTTCTCTTGTGAGGACACGTGGCAGCTTCTCATTGGTTTTCGGCCTGCCCGCTCTTCGCGCCCTTGGCGTTTTATGTCCGGATGTCCCAAAGTGCTCCTTGTGCTTGATTTGGCCGAACCGGCCGGTTCGCGTCCATTTGTCCCAAATGTCCCAAACTGTTTCGGGCTGCCTTGACCTTTTTCGCCCGGTTCGGCCGGTTCACGTACTCGCGGCCCAAATGTCCCATTCGCTTAGCGGGCTGTTTGTGCTCATTTCGGCCAAACCGGCCGGTTCGCGTATCTTTGTCCCCCAGTAGTTAGTGTGAAAGTTCTCCTTTTCGGCCGATCCGGGCTTTCCGCGTCCATTGCGTCCATTTGTCCCACTTTCCCGCTCAGCAGTTAGTCGTTTTTCTTCCTCCTTCGGCCGGATCGGCTTCTCGCGCCCGCCGCGTACTTCTAGCCCGATTGTCCCAAATGCCTAAGCGGGCCACTGGAGGCTTTTGGCCGATCCGCGCCTTGGACGTCCCAAATGTCCCATTGTCCCTAGGACTAGGACTTAGCCATTTTTGTAATTTTCTGTTTCAAACTACCGCCTGGGCGCAAAACTCGATGCATGTTATCAAAATTTACCACAGGGGGTGAAATTTTGACAACAGATTTTCTCAATTTGTTCTTGGGAGGTTGGAAATTGTTTTTCTGCTTTGTAAGCTTGTTCTTGACTCGTTGCCCAATGGATTTTTGGCACATGGTATGTTATGTTGTTCTTGCGGCACTCGTTGGGAGTGCCCATCCCCAATCGGAGCTGGTGTTGGTGCTCAATTGTAATCTCACCCCTTTGTCATTTAAAATTTCTTAGTCCACATGGTTAGAAGTATTTTTGTCTCCCTGTATGGATGCATGAAAAATTTCTCCCTCATTTAGTTTCCGTTGTCAGTCCTTTCCTTGGGTCATGGATCACATTGAGTCTTGGTATTATTTACAGTCTTCTCTCCATGGGGAAAAAATTTGTTGTTGGGAATCTTCCACGATTGTGTCTCCTTTGTAAATCCTATCCCAACATCCATGGATACGTGGTCTTTTCTAATTGGATGTGGCGTGGTGGGTCTATTTGATATTTTGATGCATTATGGCGAAGGGCTTAAAAGTATAAGGTAAATTCCTAAGACCCGCAAAAGGACATGTGGAGGGCCTATGCTTATTTGAGGATCTACCTCTAGTTTTGACCTTTGGAGTTACACCAAGGAGACACGTGGAGGTTTCTATTGGCTCTACCCACGCTTAGAATTTTCAACGGCTAGTGCAACTTTGTTAGACCATAGACACGTGGAGAGCCTGCGCTCATTTGATGTCCGCCTCTGGGTCTTACCTTTGGATTTGTGCCAAAAATACACATGGAGGCTTCTGCTAGCTCCTCTTTATACTCAGACTTCTCAATGGTCAAGGAAAATTTCTCAGGCCCGGGACCTACCCCTAAATTTTACTTTTGAAAGAGCGTTGAAGAGACACATGGAGGTTTCCATTGGATCTTCCCATACTTAGAATTTTCAAGCGTCCGATGCAAATTTCTTGGACCCTATGCACGTGGCACCTTCGCTAGTTCTTAAACTTTTTCAAATGGTCGGTACAAATTTTTGGGCCCGAGACACGTGGAGAACCCGTGCTTGTTTGGGGTCTCCGCTTTTTGGCACCATATCAAAAGTGCACCGAAGAGACACGTGGAGGCTTCCACTTTGGCTCCTCTTTATACTCAAACTTTTTCAATGGCTAAGGGCACGTGGAGAGCTGCACTTGTTTGAGGTCTCACCTCTAGAATCCTTCTTTGAAGTTGTGTCAAAGAGACACATGGATGTTTTTTTGGATCCTCTTTATTGATACTTTTTAATGGTCAAAGTAGCTTTCTTGGGCCCAGGGTACATGGAGATCCTGCGCTCGTTTGAGGTCTCGCCTCTAGACTTCATCTTTGAATTTGTGCCGAACAGACACCTAGAAGCTTCGCTAGACCTTGCAACTCTCTCGGGTTCTGAACACGTGGAAGGCCCAAGCTCATTTGGGGACTTACCTCTGGAATTCACCTTTGTAGTTGCACCAAGGAAACACATGGAGGTTTCGCTAGCTCCTCTTTACACTTGGATGACTCGAACTCATAGCACAGATATGTGGTATAATCCATGCAAGGACACTCATTTTTGAGAGGCACAAATGTAGGTATCTATTCCTCAAGGTGTATTCTCAAAGGTGAAAAGGATTGCTTGTCAGATCAAGCCATATAGAGCCACCTGAGAATTATTAAAAGGAGATTTCTTACACGAAAAAATAAAAATGATTAAAAATATTGTCAATAGTTTTGACATGGCATCCCAATCATAGTTAAGGAACTGAGAAATGTGATCAGTTCATGATTTATCCACCTAGCAACAGAAAGTAAGATATTTTCAAGGGAATAAACATGATTAAATGGTATGTTATAAAGAGGAATATTCTCTTGAATATTTAGACTTTGGGGGGGGGATTTAGGATGGGTGAGGGAGTGAAATTGTATAAATGCAATGAGAATACTCTTGCATAGGGGGATTAATTTTTCTGAGAAAGTTTGAGAAAAACCATTTTTTTGAGAGACCGTATGAGAAACCTGTTTATTTCCTTGTGTTTATAGATTTAGTCATGTCAAGATGGTTGCAAGTGTATAGCCATTGACAAGCTCTGAGATTGTTGAAGAAACTTTCCCTACTGATGAATCTAGTGAACCTTGAATGAATTTGTGTTGATCATGAGCATAATTGTGTTTTCTTTTATTTCAGAATGTTTTCAAATATTTTTTCATGTTCCTGTTGCAATCTTATGTTAAAATCCCTCTAAATCACACAAGATCTTATCCATGTGGTAGTATTGTGGCATTTGTAATTTCATTATGAGAAGAGCTTTCATCTTGTAATGAAATAAACAATTTAAAATCATTTTACTTCCATTGTGTTGACAAAGATTGTTTTTATCCTATGAGTGTATCTTAGGCATGACTAATCAGGGATTTCCAACATTTAATTGAGTCTTTAACATGAGCCTTTGTGTTGAATTATTGAAGAGTGTATGAAATTGTACATCTTTGGGCCTCCATTGATACACACCTTTTGGTTGAAGGAATATTTTGGCTATTTTGAAGCATTTTGTTTGTGAGTGTTCCAATATTTGTAAAGGCTCTCAAATATCTGGTATAATCAACTTTATCTTGCTTAACTTCCCACCAAAAACTTCTTAAATGATAAATCCTACATGAACTACCCCTGTTTATACTGTGTATCCACAAAGATTTAACAAATTTCACTGCCAAAATATGCAAAGACAATCAGGTTTCAATTATTGTCTTTAGTAACCCAAACCTTGTCCAGGAAACATCTCCACTCTCTAGTGTGACAACTCATGAGAGTTATATTGTGTTGTATTGATCATATTTTCTCAAGTTTTTCATGAAAATTGTGCAAAGAAGGATTTCTTGATATCCTTCACCAACACGGGTTAGAACGGGTCCTCTCACCTTGGTCAAAGGCACAACCTAAAGTAGTGAGGGTAGATCAAACCCTTAGTAAGGTGATATCCATTTCTCCAATGCCTAAGTGACAAAGAGTCATCTGAATCCCCTCCTCGGCTACAAAATGACTATATTATGATTTGTCTGTCTTTAAGCATCCTGTCAATTTCGTGATGTTGCTTAGCCCTCGCAGGAGAATCAATTTGGATAACAACAAAGGGCATGAACATCTCTCCTTGTTGGAAACCTCTATACCTGACATCGGTGATAGTGAATCTCGACATCTAGACCTTGATGATTTTTGGAGTAGACTTGGATGTGATAAACCTACCCCCGTTTCTCAAATGATAAAAAACATTGGGATTGTATTCACAGGTGGTTTTACTATCTTTTTTCAGTGTGTTGACATTGTGCTTGCTTGTGGGGCTTGTTTCAATCCGAAATCCAAAGAGATTGTTTATATACATGGTGAATTAGTTACGTGACTAGATCCCAAATCTATCGTGTTGCCTGTGCATCCCAATAGTAGAAGGGGCCAATACCCTCACCCTTTCTCAAGCACAAGCACTATTTGACCAGGATAGTGAGAGATATAAGGCTAGGGTAGCTAAATCATGGTTGAAGAACCCTAAAAGGAGTGTCCATACTTTTGAAATCGTTATTCAGTTTTGATTTCATGAAGAAATTTGAGACATCATCACTCTCTTCGGCTAGGTTCATGGGAATGCCTTCTACAAATGAATTTCATTTTTGGATGTGTCCCTATATCAACATCATTTTTGAAGGGAAGCAAAATCTGAATTGGGGTGAGATAATGTGAAAACCTTATAGAGCGGTTGGTTAATGTTAAGAGAGTAAAGACTTTCCACGTATCCTCTTATCTCATGTACACTATTGTAGCATCTAGGGAATGGCTTGGCTTCTCTTTCATTGAAGATAAGAAGGATGCTCCTATATATGAGTATTGTCCTCAATTCACTCTCAAAGTCAACAATCATCATTTCAGGAGAGTCAATGATGCCTTCACCATGTACATTGTGAGGCTTTTGGAAGGAGATATTGCTCAGATATTTTCTGAGGAAGCAAAGACCTTGATCTCGAATATGGGAGTTTCTTCACTCAATTCAGAAAATTTTCATATCTCAAGTTGGCTGGTTTTGACGGTTCCCCTCTAAAGCTTCCTATGTTTTACAATGATAAAATGGCCCTGGTTGAAATTTGAGGCAATTGGACAAACTTCATCAAACTTGCAAAGATAAAAAGATTGTTGGCATTCGTTTCCCTATCACCTTGGGAAATTATACATGCAGAACAACCCTCGATGCTCAGAACATTGATAGAACCATTGTTCCTCTTACTCTTCATCATTTCAAGTCTCAAACTTGCTTTGACATCAAGGGATATATTGCTAAGAATATCATATTAGGTTTCATTCACTATGTTGATATTGAAGATTATTGGGCTGATTGTGTAGATGACT
Source organism: Taxus wallichiana var. yunnanensis (assembly GCA_018340775.1). Taxonomy (NCBI): domain Eukaryota; kingdom Viridiplantae; phylum Streptophyta; class Pinopsida; order Cupressales; family Taxaceae; genus Taxus; species Taxus wallichiana. The sequence goes on along the minus strand of CM031238.1, from coordinate 58,077,519 downwards.
TTAAGGCCAAGAGAAGGTACTTTGGTAGATTTTCTCTTCAACAAATTATAGATTTCAATCTCTACAAAGTACCCGAAAAACTCCAAGATGATGATGAAGACCTGCAATATATTGAATATGAGAAGACCATCAAACACTCTCCTCTTGGAACCATTGATTGGTTTGTAAAAGAGTAGGATGATTTGAAAGAAGTGATCAACCCAATTTTAGTGAGAACCAAACTCTAGTTTGATAAGAAGATGCAGAACTTTAGGATGAACAGAGCTAGGTCTTCTTCGCAAGAAACTTCCTCTCCTAGGAAAGAAGAACCTACACTTGATGTTAAGATGCTGAGAAATCCACCCCTTCCTCTTCGACCAAGGTATACATGAAGAAAGGAAAGTCTGTCAAGCAAGAGCAAATGATTGAGGAAAGGGAGGAGTTTTCTTTGGAGCAGTCATAGGTTCTTGTAGAGTCAGAGGATATCATTTTTGAGTGAAGATAACATTGAAGAATTGAAGGAAGGCGAAGAAACCCCTATCAACACTACGGAGATGGAGAATAAGGGCCAAATGTTTGAATCTCTGGGTTTGGTGGACTCTTCTTCCAAGGACATTCTTGATGATATGCCAACCTCTCCATTAGAAACATCTATGGTACAAACATTGAGTGTGATGAGTACACTTGCACTCAGACCCATTGTTCCTTCTTCTTCTTCCTCCTCCTTTGCTTGGGTTTAGCCTTTCGTTGATAGTAGGAAAAGGAAGTCCACCTCTCAAATTATGGTTCCTAGGTTTGATGATGTGGAAACCTTACTTGTACTACTCCCCTCCTCCAAATAAAAAAAAAAAATGACCTCAAGGTTAGTATCAAATTCAAAGGGTCAACAATTCAAGGAGATTGCAAGGCCTAAAGTGGATAGAGAAGAGAGAGATCTTTTAGTGTCTGATTTAGAACTCATGAGGATTCCACTTGGGGAGTCTATGCCTGAAAGTGAGGTTCATAACCTCGGAGAAACTATAACCAGGGTCATTGAACGAGTAGAGAAGGGCAAGAAAACTATGGAACAATTGGAAGAACATATTAGGTTCTCTCAGATTTCATAAAATCCCTATTGGAAAAATATAAGGTGTTGGATCCAACTCCATTAACCACTCTTCCTCCTCTCATAGTTCTCATGAAGGATGAATTCGGACCATTAAGGATATTCACAAACATGTCACTTATGGAAAGACCATCAAATCACTAGTTGATGACATGACAATATTTGGATTGAACTTCATTGAAGAGGCCTTTAAGTCACATGAAGAGGTTTCCGAGTTGCGGTTAAAATTCATCACAACACTCAATGGCTTGGAAAAATAAGCCGATTTATGGTGTGAATAATCCAAGATTTTCATTTTATGAGCAGATTTTATTAGCAAAAAAAGTATTTGATGAATCCAAGAACAACCTATCAAGATCCTAGGTTTTGGTATTGATTGGAAGATCAAGGTTTTGGAGGAAGCGGTGGGAGAACTAAAACATATGTGCAAGAAAGGAAAAGCTTTCAAGACTTGTGTCTTGTCTGCCTTCCAAGATATTCATTTTCAAATCCAGAATGAAGCCTTAGGTAATCAGTTTTCCTTACAAGAGATCAAGGCCCAATTCAACACCTTCATCAAAGAGGATCTTTTCAAGGAAGAGTCAATGTTTAAGGAGAAAATGAAAGATGTCTGCTATCTTTAATCAACTATCACCGAGGAAAACAAATAATTTCTAGAAAACAAAGAGTTTGAGAAGGATATGGAGAAGTGTCTTGGTATGTGGACCCATGCCACTTCCAACACCACCATCCCAAAGAGCATGGAGATAGCTAAAGCATTGAAAAGATTTAGGCATCGGATTCTTAAGACAATTGGTCCCTTTAAGCCTCCTTCGGATGTTTCTCGCTACAGGAGTCTTAGGTCACTTATTTTATTTTGGGGTTTTAAAACCCATGATGTAATACTTGATTAAAGACATTCTATTAATGTATTTGTTAAGTAGTCTTTAATCTTTAGTTTAAAATAAGTTGAATCGAATGTAAGCTTGTCTTTGTAAGCTATTTAATTGGCTCGTCATGCCATTGTTAAGGAAAGAATCGATACTCTTGAAATGTAATAGATTTGAAAGTAATCAATATAGAAGTTCTTCTTTGTCTCTTATTTCCATCTGTTATCCTTTCTTCCCTTATCTGAAATTTATGAATCATCAATCATTTCATATTAAGAAACTTTGCGTTCTTGTGATATGATTTATATAACTTTGTGTTTATGGAATAATATCATATGTTACTCATGTGAATGATTCCACTATGTATATCCTTTGCTAAAATACATATAAGGTTATGTTCTACTATCTATATAGTACTGAAAGTACCGTTTTGTTATTCCCTTTTCAGTTTTCTTGTTCTTCTATTTCTATATATTGATAATCTTTATTGGTATAAAACATTTCAAAGTATCAGGAGTCCTCATTAATATGAAATTTATATATTTTTATATAAGCTTTGTTGTTTGATTTCAATAAGGGAACCTCTCCCATAAAGAGGAGGGACTTATTGTCCCCGACTTTGATTCCTCCAAAATGTTATTTTAAAAACCAACACCCATGATCCTTGTTTCCTAAGTAGCGTGATCTATGATAAAAAAATTAAACCAAGTGTTGAAAACAAATAGGAGCTAGGTGGCTTGGCAAACCATGATGGTGGGGTAACCTCCACCGATCTCTTACATGCCCAAATAGTTAAAAAAATATGGGATGTTTTTTTCTAGAGTGTGTCATTTTCTTACGGGAGGAATTGAAGTATCGAACACAAGCACTGGGTTGTATGTATTCTACTCATTACTTTCTCCAATTAAAGGATGAAATGATTATTATTCATAATGGGCATACTCTCTCTGTAGAAGATAGATGCTTATTGTTTGACATCGTGGTTGATCAAGAGAAACAATCTAAAATATGGCATGAAGAACCAAATGAGTCTACAATTTGGAAATTGCAAATAGAGTACACACACCATGTCGCACTGGATAATGAGGGATTTCACTCTAATACTAATTATTCTTAGAAATCTTATATTGGTCGAGGTGAAAGTTATGGGGATGATAATTTGGCTTTATTTATAGGAGGGGGGTGTTGGGTTGCCTATGAAGTCATGCATGAATGTTCACAATCCCCTATTTTATGATCGAATGATGAAGCACCCATAGTTTCCCAAACCATTGGAATACAATAAGTCATGTCACATGGGGATTACGAATTTCAAATGCGAGTTAACTCTTCTCCCCAACAAGTAAGACCAAAGTGTGTGTGAAGCTTTGGTATTGGATCTGCACCAACTATGAAGGATGGAGTAAGACCAAATGATTTCTTCTCGAAAAACTTATTGTGAATGCAAATAATGGTGAGCACATTGACCCATATCTTAAATCTTATGTTGAATTTAAAATAAAATGGGTATGTGGAGACTTGTTTGTTGTAGATAAGGATGGATTTGTTGGGCACCTTAAAGAGCACATGGAAATTATGAAAAATTTATACCATAGAGCATGCCATGAGGATAAAATTGTTCTTAGATGGTTCATTATTTATGAATAGGATGAATTCATAAGCATGAGCGAGGTTTTTTTGTCTCTGCATGTTGAGTTAGTTCTAGGTAATGATAGTTAGTTACTTGTCCATTCTTCATCTAAAATGGTTAGGATCATTATTGTCAAATCTTGGAGTGAGTATTCATATATCTTATGTGGACATGTGCGTGTTGTATGGGATCCGAGAGGGTCTTGACAGAAAGTTTGGGTCCTCTAAACCTCGGTAGTCTATTTGTACATTATATATTTGTATGCTTTTCCTTTCTAGTTCATGTTTTGATGTGTCGGTATTTTGGTTGTTTGTTTGGTCTCCTCTCACATGCAATGGTTTTGCAATTGTCATCATTTTTGACTTTGTTTCCTAATGGATAGGCATCATTCTTCTCTTTCCCATGATGGTCTTGGTGTTCTTTGGACACCCATTGGGGGGTTCCATCCCAGTGGAGCCGATGTTGATACACATGGATGTTGGCCTTTTTTTCTAAAACTAACATGTTTAGTGGATTCTCTGGGATTCCCAGAGAAGTAAGGGATGAGGGTTTATTTTAGCTTATATTTTCCTTATCTGGGCTCATATTTTAACAATGGGATGGTTAGGAGTATAAATATCCTACCAATGCTATGAATCTCCTCAAACTTATGCATGATTAAGTTACAACACAGATTGTTTTTCGGTGTAAGGTGGGAATTCGGAGCATGTTTTCTAAAGTGAAAATATGGTATGGATAGTGCGTTTTTCCCGAAGCCCAAAAATTAAAGTATCTCTGGAAGTTGTGTAGGCCAACTTGAAAATACACTCCAAATTTCCTCAAAACTCTAACCGGATTACATCTTCCATAATAGGAACAAATAGTGTTACCTATTTTCGGGTCATACTGAGGAATGTACACAAGAAGCAGTTTGAACTCAACATCCAAGAAGGGGTACTTACCAAATTTATAAATTGAATAACATCTCAAAGTTGGGGGCCTAGTTTTCCAATGCTTTGTTGTGATATGGTCCAGGGTTTTTTAGAGCCTAGCTATTTGACTAAAACAAAGAGAAGTAAAGAAACTTAGGATTTCCCAAGTTCTGAGGGCGAGTAAGATAACGAGTGCCTACGTCTTCCTCCCATGATTTTGTGCAAAGTATGAGTGAAGTGTAAAATGCATCCATGAGATGAAATTTTCTACTTTCAAGGGTTGCTCATGTTGCAAGGAAGAGAAAATAAGTAACTACAAGACACACCTAAATGATTTTAAAATAAACAATATGTACACATGGCATGCATTTTAAAATAGAAAGGCTACTCAAAGAAATGAATACATTAAACAAAATGGGGTTCTATTTTAGGGGCCTGCCCTCACAAAATATATACATATGAGTATACAGTGTTATAAAACATGGATTGGTTGGAAAAATAAAAATACATAAGCATCAAAATTCTACATGCTCATTATCACTTAGAAGCTCTGGAATACATTTTAACAAGTCATCCCAGGCCGAATGAAGACATCATGGGCCACCACACCAAATGCAAACTGGATTTCAAATACCAAGCCCTGCGACATGCCCATTTCTAACGGGGAATACCATATGATTCTGATTCCCTAGCGTGGCCAATTCAATAACTAGATGAAGTCCGCTTTCCTTTCAGGGGAGTTTACCCATTCATCTAGGGAATGTCCCCCTCTTATATATACTTTGGTTTTTTGTACTCGAAGAGAACCGAGATACGTGGAAATGAGGAATCTTATTAACAGAGTATTCCCTCATGGTTCTCCTTTTCTTGAGGGGAAAGGCTTGAATGACTATCATGGTCACACATCATATTTGCATTTCCGCAAGGTTTGCCGCTAATTTCGTGAGATGCTTCTCTATTTTTCCCTTTGGTGTAGTTGGGGATGTTCCTCTCCATGTTTACAAAGCAAATAGTTGGGCATTATGATTTCCTTGGTCAAATTGAGGGGTTGGTAATAATCCTTATTTAAACACCAATGATCAATGTTATCGGAAGGGTGATGTCTACGAGCGCAAAGGGACTTCAATTTCCTTGTATCCACATGATATTCTAGATGAACTAGGTGGAAATTGAGGATTTGAAAATGGGAAACAAAGGGCACAATTTTGAAAGACGTTGCAGGAAAGACAAGAGCATATCCTCTGGTAAAGAAATATTAGGAGGACCAACCCTAAGGTTGAGTATGCGAGGATATGTTGAATGAAAGCTTCGTTCAGCCCACCAACTAAAAAAATCTCACCCAAGTGGACAAGCTCTCTAGGAAGAAGATTCAAGTCCAGAGTTAGAGACGACATGGAAGCAGGATGGTCGAGCTGAAAACAAATGGTGAAGGACATTAGAAGAGGTTAAGTGGTAAATCAGTAAGTCACATTTAAGTAGGCATGGTTTTTGAATTGAAATATAAGGAGAAATCATTTCTCCATTAATACCATATCCTCCCAAAATCTATGGCCTTGAGATGAAGTGTATTTGAAAATTAATTATCCATGTAAAGTGTGTCACCGGAAATGTAGTCGACACCCGCGCGACTCAGAAATGTCTTATCAAAATAAATTCTTTGACCACGTCATATTTTCCAAATGTGAAGGAAATGATGTATTTAATAAATATGGGAAAGGCTTTATTCATAAAATTAGCATAGTAATGATAAGTTAGTGGTGGTAGGATTTAATGATACTATGAGGAATTATTCGACAATGATTCCTAAAGATATTAAGAATGTAACATGGAATTAAAATGGTTAGACATTCAATGGAATATTCCCTAAAACCCTTGGTGGATAAGGATATAAAGAGGGGGTTTTATGGGAAAGGGAAGGATCTGAAAAAATAAGGAAAAGGGGCAAGAAGCTCTTTAGAGGAGAAATTGGAGGGAATTGGAAGAGGCATTTGCAAAGCCGGGAGGAGGCACCATGCTTTGATGAAGGTTTTCTCTGTATAACCCAATTATCGGGAATTTATGTTAATATGATTGCATGTGTATAGTCATTAATGGGCTTTAAGAGCATTAATATATGTTTCACTTGTCTTTTCCTAAGTTTAATGGTTATCACCTGATAAATTCATTAGGATTTATGGCATCTCTTTGTTTTATTATGAAATGATGTTAAGATTGAGGTGATATGTGTCTTTTTGTTATAATTTTATGTGAATCATAGTTGTAATCAATTTCAAACATATCCTTCACTTGCTTAGCTCGTTTAGGAAGGGTGTGAGTATTTGACGTTTTCTGGGGGCACATAAAAACTTCACTTCTGAAGCCTATAAAAATCTCCTTACGGAATAAGTGGGATTTGGGGGTATGACTTGTAATTTCTTGGGGTCCCTTAATCCAGACTATTTAGCATGATTTTACGTGAGATGATCCTGCCTTAGGTGTACTAAGCTGGATTGTCAGGAATTTAGATCTTGGTTTTCTTGGAGCTTTCCCTGTAGACCAACTTCCTACAAGAGGTTCACTCATTTTTTCCTCACATTCATGTAGTAGGTGGAAACATGTGATGGTTGCACTTTTATTTCTAGATTTTCCCCAAAAATAATCACTCCTTCGAATATCCTCCCCTTCTTTCTTACTCTGTAATCCGGTTCATCTCCATTCCCACTTGAATCTGAATAAATTTTAGCAAAATTCTTAACTCATTACATGGGTCCCATATTTCTTGTTTATATTCCATTGACCCGCATGGGAGAACAAATTATCAACTCATATATCTCGCATGTTCTCACCCCAATCCGAGGTCCCTCATCATTGACTTACATATAACTTGTGTAAAAAACTTTGGGACAAATCTACGGGTCGACCAACACTACCCTTATAGTCTCGTATCAATTTCGAGGTGTTTATAGCATTTAGTGACCACTCTTTTGAGTGAACGTTATATTTGGTGGTTGCACCCGGTTCCAATCTATTCCTCTCAAAGTTTTCGGAACATCACCCCGACTCCACGCCCCAACCTCTATGTTCCCCTGACCGCATTCTTAGGTCCTCTCACCTTGACTAAGGCAAATTCATAAGTACTTGAGGATAGTAGCCACACCCTTTGTTCGGGTGCCTCCCCATCACTCCCTTGGGAAGGGCGAACAGGCGACCAGGAGGAGATCCCACCCCGCTACAAGATGACATTTTGTGAGGATCCCCCTCCATCACCCGACCTCCCTACATGTCCGCATTCCCCTTCCCCTTCCCCTAGGTCATAAATCTTGGAACAAACAAGATCCTTGCGCTTCTCCACTTACACTTGGGCAATCTTGTCTTGAATACAATTGCGGCACTTTAGAACCTCATTATATTGATATCTCATTTCATATGCCCTTTGGTTGTGTGTTCATTTGCAATGATTCATTTGTTGGTTATACATAGAATCTCACTTAGTGGCATGCACATGGTTGTCCATTACCCCCTTTCATTGATGAAGAATATGCTATGGGCATGTAAAATTTACGCCTCAATGGCTCTTTACTCGATCAACCTGATACTATTGCTTACCAAGTTTTTGATGCTTCTCCATTTGTATTTTATGATGACAATGATGATCTTCTAGATCTTTATTACATGATCTTACTCTTCATCATATGCATGGGGGCATCATGCTCATTTCCCCCCACCCTCTCCTTACATCACTAGGTGTCCATCATTTCTATAGTCACATTCTATACCTCACCCTTCACATTTCTAAGCATTCATCGCATTCAATTTGGTACACCGCTTATATTGTCATTACCCTCTCGATGCACTCTTGTTCTAAGGTTCACACTTGACTATTGAGGGAATACTACATACATGAACCTCACATGCTACACACTTCACACATTGCGCATCTATGACATCTTCTTCTTACATCACCTCGCACTTTGCACTTTTTGCACCTGCGCATTCTACACATTTGGCATTGCACACTATGCATTCTCACACTCAAAAATTCATATCACATCTTTATAGTGTTGCATTCTCAAACTTCACACTTTCAATCTACATCATTCTAGCACATTCTCTTTTGCACATCATACTACTCTATTCTACATTCTACGCTTCATGATCAAACATTTCTAGTGCATATCTTCACTACCCAAAGATGCACTCTAGTCTCATGGTTCATACTCAACTATTGAGGGTCTAAATCTTAATTGAACTTCACCTCATCACACTTGCATCATTCTACATTTCAATGCTTGGTCTTCACAATCACTCTTACCAACATCTCATTCAATCTTTCTAGCACACAATGTTATCTTACTCTGCAATTCATGCTTCGTGTTTCACAATCGATATTTTCCAATGTCTTATTCAATCTTTCCATCATCTACATATCATAATATATACATCTATGATCTATGATCTATTGATCAAATATTTCTAGCATACAACACATTGTTCAAACCATTTCCCAATTACACACTCTTGTTTTATGGTTCATCCTTGACTTCGAGGGGTATTTTATAAATGAACTCTTTTCACTCTTGCATACACACTGGGGGCACGCTACCCCTATCACATTTGTAATGTGTTCCAATCCATTCAAAACATGCTACATACATATCTTGGTTGCACATAGTTTTTATTTGATTATACTCACATGTACACTTTGCTTATTATGTTATTCTAATACATTGTATGTCATTATATTTATCATACACACATGTGCGTTCACTTCAAGTTTTGATTACATACCCTACATAGATCGTTACACTTAGCAGGTATGCTTGGTGTATTACCTCATAATAGTCCCACAAGTAGCTCTTGGTGGCATCCACATTCGTACACACTTTCAGCATTTTAATTACAGGAACCTTTTTCCACCATGGTTGTTTGATGTTTTGATAACTCTTTTTTGCCATTGTATGCCATTATTTGTGGGCTTTCCCAATGCTTTTTCTTGGGTGCACACTATATGCTTTTGGCCAATGTGGCTTTGATTATCTTGCGACATCATGAGTGATGTCCCATGTTTACAACCTACATTTCACGGTTTACATTGTCTTCTTGCTTGTTAGCTTACATTGTTTTTCTATATACATGTTTGTTTGCACTAACACTTGTCTTCTAGCCATTGTTTGCATGTGCCTTGGTTTCTACCAAGCACATTCCCTTCTACATATCGATATCACTTCAATATGGGGTTATCTTTTGGGTTCCATCCTCCTAACAATGTCACATGCACCCCAAATGAGGGGGCATCTATTGAGTGAATCAATCACCCCATTCAGCAATACACGGACATAGTTTAATGCATAGACAACACAATCTACGGTCTCGAGATGGGGCTTAGAATTAGACTTGATTCCTTACTTCAGCACATACATTAGCACCTATAATCAAACACGGGCACCTAGCACTTGTCCCTTTCGGGTGCTTGAGACCAAGGGGAGGATACATAATTTTCTTAGTTTGGCACAGTTCACAGTATTTTACACATCATCTTTTACATGATAGTTATAATCTTTAGAACTCGACATGTATGCATTACACCTTCTTTTCTACTTTCACATTGGATTAAAGCTGGATCATATTTTTATACACCATATGCAAGGTGTGTTTTGACTTCAAAAAGAACTCAAAAGTTAGATAATGACACTAGACCTTTCTCCCTACACTACTTCGCCATGGCGTAAGATAGCCCAAAACTCACATTCAAGACAACCGACATGAGATCCCCTCAAAAATGCATTCTTCTACAACATCTTCAAGATCCTTTCTATCACTTCCACTCATCACGGATCAGGTGCACATGTTCCTTTTTCTAATTTTCAACATATTACGCACTTTTTACATGCATTTCATACATTTTGATCGAAATATTTTCTATACACACGTATTTTACTACTTTTTGTTCTTCTCTTTTGCATATTCGTCCTTATGGAAGGCAGTAGTCAAAATCAATTCACATCAATCACACTTCAATCATGACATCGAAAACAGGTATAACATGATATCTATATATATGCTTTCACCATAAGATCATCGTCATCACTTTTTAATTCCTCTTCTCTAGCTTCCATGCTTCACTTTTTATCACTCCATGCTCTTTTGTCTCCTCAGCACACTCTTCATCATAGATCTACATGGTTATTAGGTACGCATCTCTATCTACTTTATGTTACCAAGCTTTCGCTCACCAATATAAAGTGGGGGAAAATGTAGACACTAAATCATGTACTTGGGTACATTTTTTAAGTCCTAATCACATGCATTGTATCCGTATGTTTCCTAAGGGAAAAAAGTACCAATGAATCACTATCTTTGGCCTCTTACGTTCATATCTAGTCTCCTTCTTGGCCTTACACACCCTACTTCCCAATCTGACCTTCGATACTTCACCTTTTCTAGATTTGGACACCAGCGCCTAGCCAGGACATCAATGCCCTCATCCCCTCTGGGCATCTTATACCTCTTTGCATCTTACTCACTCCTTTTGGGTCCTTTCTAGATGTTGAGCATCCTTATCTCTTAGGGATCGGCCTTTTAGTGATCAATTACGAAATTCAAACAAGGGAAGCATATAAATGCAATGTTATGGGATAAAATTAAAGGACCAAGCTCTAAGCATCTACTATCACCACCTAAGGTTACATTCACAAGCATCTAAAGAGAATCATTGCATCCATCTAGCTTCATCTAAGGGACAAGGGCTAGTTATTCGTATACACTTCATAAGAGGGGAAGTTCATTTTTCCATGCACACATCTATTTACATCTGGCTACTTTCTCACCATCAAGTGTGACACACACAAGAGCCACCTAGGGTACAATTCAAACACACACACACATAGAACTACATTGGGTTTGAGATGTAGTGTAGTGCTTAGTCATAAGATCACTTGTTTGACAGTTGAGGATAGTCTGAACCCTCATTTGCATTATTTTATTTTTGGTATTTGATGCACTTTTGAGGATTTTGTAGGTGGTCTTCTTTATTACAGGTTATCAACAACATTAGCGATCATTGTGTGACATTATATTAAAAGAAAATGAGGGTTTCAGACAACTCAACAACCTTGAGAAATTCATTTCTAGAGATCATGCATATACTTTGGTGCCTAGAGGGATCTTAGTGCCTAGGACAATCCGGACACTATGGTCCCTATTTCTCCTGCACTTCTACATTTTTCTAGGCTCGGTTGCCACGACATCCCGCACTCGGTTCTGTCATTCCTCCACTTTCGTACACCTCTCGAGATATTTACAAAATTAGCTAAGTATTTTAACTCTTCATTGCACTTAGGGTTTCTATTTTGTATGCTTTATTGTTGGTGTTGTATCGTATCTAGCAATTTTTTATTATTTTTTGATCGAGTTACTGTAATTAAAGTTTTACCAAAAATTTGAATTTTTTGTTAAATCACTAGCATTTCAATCAAACATCGAGGTTTTTGTTGTGGTAAGACATTGATCATGCTTGTATGAGCACATGTAGTGGACATGGGATCAGGATGAGGTGTAGATGAAGAACTAGCATGGGCATGAGAAGCATCATTTAGATGTTTGATTTTAGCTCGAGGAATGTAATTATAGTTTCCATGGGTCGAAATTTATTTTGAAAAAAAAGGTGTAAAGCTTGAATTGACTCAAAGATGGATTGATTAGTTGTGTTATCAAGACTAATAGGAGGGTCAGAGAGACGATTGAAAATTGCACTTACTTGTGAAGGTGGTGTATCGTGAGGGAGGTACATTGTATGTATGGCTTTTTTGAGAGCATATTTACAAACTAGGTGCTTTTGAAGTAATTGATACCTGGGGGACTGAGGAACTTTAGAGGCCGTGATATGAAAGAAAAGGTGATTTGTGAAATAAGAACCCTAGAAGTGACCTAGATGATAGGACTAAGAATGAAATCATAGGAAAACTATGTAGATTAGATATATGATAGACAATAGATGGAAGTATGAACATTGATGCAACTAGGGTTTTGGGTAAGGTAAACATAAGTCTAATAGAATAGGAAGATAAGGATCGGATTGGTCGATCATGATTTGGGGTTCACCAATTGATTTAATATAATTTGAATCAAATATTAATTTTAGAGTAACTACTGTAAAAAGGATATTTAGGTAATTAAATATAGTAATGCACAAGCAATAAATATTCGATGATTTATGACCCTAAGAAAATGAGAGAGGGATGATGACTTAGTTGATTTCATATAACCTATGAATGATATGGACCGTGTATCTATTGGAGCAAGATGGGAAAACTATTACAAATTATCAACAAAGATTAAGAAGTACATAAATATGTAGGATAAGAGTGCCCATAAGAGGATAGGAGCATCCCAGGCACTAGTGTTCACTTAGGTTCTCGGGTTCTGACTTTTCTAGGTCAAAAGGTCTTCGCTCCAATATTCACTTTATCACTCTAACTTCATTAATAAGGTTTTTATCGTACTTGTAACCTACAAAATTAAGGTCTCCTCGCACAAGTCCACAAACCACATCAAATCTAATAAAAAAGATGTAGAATGTGAAGTCAGACTGACCTCGATGGTCACCCAAAGAGTGAACTTATGATCGAGTGTTGGAATACATCTCAGACTCCATGTAGTTCTTTATGTGTGTGTGTGTGTATGTGCCCTTAGTTTCTTGTGCAAGTTACATGATGATAGAGGGCTAGATGTAGATTTTATCGAGTATGCAGATCAATGCAACCCTTTTCCCTTGTATGAATGTGTTAGATGTATGCTTTGTAGTTCTCTTATGCCTTTGTGCAAGCTTAGGTGGTGATAGATAATGCTTATAGTGTTTGGCCCTTTATTTGAGAGAAGTAACTAATTATATATATATGATTCCCTTGTTTGAATTTTGTAATTAACAACTGAAAGGCCAACCCAAAGTGTTAAAAGGTGACCAAAAGGCTAAAGGACCCAAAAGAGTCAAAAGAAGATAAAGGAATGCAGAGCACCCGGGAGGGACATGAGAGTCGAGCGCTTATGTCCTAGATGGGTAGTAGTGTATGAGGTCATTAAAAGATAAATTAGTTAAGTGCCAACAAAGTTGTAAGATGTGTAAATCTAGTAAAGTGTAAAATATAGTAACCAAAGGGCTCTAAAGAGTTATTAACCACTAGTTTTCCGCTTGAATCATGTATACATTAGTATGTATTAAGATCTATAAAGATACCCAAGTACATATGTTTTGTGTATACAAAAGGATATTTCAAGCCTTAAACAACCTCCACCCCAATACATATGGGATTCACTCCCCAACCTACATGTTAAAATAGTCACTTTTTTGGATATTTGACCCTGCAAACTATGGAAAAAGCGAAGGCACCCAACCAAATCTCCCACAACTCACAAGTAGTTTTCAATGCCCTTTTTTCTATTTAAACATGAATGGTTTTATGATTGTGTAATGGTGGCTAAAGGGCAAATTGTAGGTTTGTCTATTTTAGCCCATTTGAGGCCATTTTAAGGCTTTCTACAAACTTGGTGAGATGTTTAGAATTTCTAGATGCTCTAACGGAACCTTTTATTTTCATGATTGGTATTCTCTTGAAATTTTTGAAATCATTTTTGGTCACTTTTGACATAGAACATGGGGAATTTGGTCATGTAAGTGTTATGGGAAGGTGACGGACATTACTTATTGAGATCGATTCTTTTGAAGGTTTGTTAAGCATGTTTTTATAGGTGACAGGGTCCATTAATATTTGTAAGTTTTAAATTATACTTGCACATTTGATTTTTAATGGATCAGATTAAAATTTAACACTCCAGAAGATGTAGCCTGATAAATGGGTGAACTCTGTTATCAATTTTGGTCTTTTATGTTCAGTTTTGAATAGTTTTTATTATGATTTTGTGCATATTTAAATAAGATATTAAATGAATTTGGTGTCGTTATAAAAAATTTACAACATTTTCAAAAATTGTATTTGATCGAGTTTTTGATGTGCAATCTGAAACGAATAAGTTTGAAATCAGATTTCGATGCATTTATTAATCACGTTTGAAACATGTGGATCATATTTTTAATCAATTATTATTTGATAATTTTGGGAAAATGGTTATTTTTAAAGGATCCATTTTGAAAATCTATTTAAACACAAGATTAATGTTAGTTTATGAATCAAATTTGTAAAAACGTGTTGATTAAAATCCTCTTTTGAGGAATGAGATGGTCACTCATTCTAAGGAAGATGGATCTATATGCTTATTTTTGTTTCTTCATTTTCTAATTATATTTTTGTTGTCTTTTTCTTTATATTATGTAATTATTCCTTTGGTGTACAATTTTTTGAACTCGGATATGTTTTATGTGTTTATTATGAAATATTCGAATGGGATACCACTTAAAATGCACCAAATATATGAAAACTTGTAGCAAAATAAAACACCGATTTTTCTTGAAAATGTCCAATAGGACAGGAATGGTATTAAATTGATATCACATAAAATATTTGCCCACATTGCATGAAAATTTGAGGGATGCTTGCAACAGTAATAATAAACACTATGAAAACATTTTTTGGAATATTATATTGCTGCCAGAAAAAGCACAGTGTGCCCTAGATAGCGGGAAAACTACAGAGGCTTGTAACTCTCCAAATACCGGAGTAGAAATTAAGGGTCTTTGGAAATAACAATAATAGATACATGCAATAATGTTTCCACCTTCAGATCTGAAACGACCGACTGGAAAAACCCCCAAATAGAGGTTGCACCTTCAGATCTGAAAATGCTTGGAATGGGGTCGGAAAATGATGGAGGCGCCTTCAACGAGCTGCCATGCCCAGCCCAAATGGCTGCCGTGAATCTGATCTGGAGCCCCTCTGCTTATCTCCCCCAAATGCCCCCAAAACTAGAAAACCCTCCACGTACAGGCTGTAAGTCACCACGCTTGGGAAAAGGGTCGGAAAACGATGGAGGTGCCTTCAACGTGCTACCACGCCTAGCCCAAAAGGCTGTCGTGAATCTGATCTAGAGCCCCTCTGATTATCTTCCTCCAAATGTCCCCAAAACCCATGAAATCCTTTCTCTGAAACCCTCTGTTATTATCTCTGTGACATCCCGTAAAGTGGCTTCAAAATGATAGACTAGGGTAGATCTCTCACTATCAAAGAATGCCCGCTAACTAGTGGACGGGTCTCTCACCACCGAAGCTAGGGTCCCTGTGGGATTTGACTCCACAAGCTATAGAAATGCAACAACAGTTGTTGCATGAGAAGGGGTCAATAAAAATGTATATCAAAAGTTCCTTTCCTTACTCTCCCCACTCCTTATATACTTCCCATGGCAAAAGAGCCCCAATAGACCCTAGACGCATTGCTTTCCATGGAGGGGTCAATAAAATATAAGACACTAAAGTTACTTTTTCCCGTTTAAGTCACCTAGGTCCAAAGTGACCCCCAAATGCCAAACATGGATAATAGTACCATGCGGCCCCTTCTCAAAAGCCCCCAACGTCCACAACCCCTTGGGTATGACCACGACTTGGACTCGATTTGACCCTTAGGCCTTTGGCATAGAAAAGGGGACATTACACCTCCCCATAGCTCCCAGCATCCACAGCTCCTTGGGTCTGACCACGACTTGGACTTGACTTGGCCCTTAGGCCTTTGGTGTAGGAAAAGGGGACATTACATTCCTCCCTTCTCGAGAAATACTTGACCCCAAGCATTATCCTATTTTGTTACAGCAGATAAATACCGCACAGTACGTTTCTCCACCTCACCCTGTCATCCACCAAGGATCCATGTAATCCGAGGTAACCAAGAAACCCCATGCCGTCATCATGACCTCCATATGGTACCGAGAGCAATGTTGTCATGAAGTGGAATGATACCCAAACCGACTCTCCACTAGTACCCGCACCAAAGTTTCCAATCGGTCCAATCCCTGCCAATGCAAAGTTGTCATCACGAAATCACTCACGGCCTCTCCAATCAACTCCTGGGTATGAAAGTTCACTCTGAATCCTGTAGAGTCCCATGAATCATCTGTGAAGCAACCTATTTACACACAAATGGTGCTAACTCTCCCACCTGACCTGCACTCATGTGAGAGCATGGCTCCTCATACTATATCTTGATGTGTCCCGTGGAGGAAAGGTCCCAAGACTCCAGTAGATAGTCAACCGACAATATCAGTTCCACGTAGTCCACCTCCTGCGTTGAATGTGAACCTACTAAATAACCATGAGTCAATTTCATCTCTCCACTGACTAACACATGGGTGAAATGCTCACTGGGAATAGAAGCAGTAAAATACATAGGAGTGTTTTCCAATGTCGATTCAAAAAATGATGAACCGCAAGACTTTGACTTGTCACAGTGACAAATTGTATATGCTTGTATAAAGTTGGGGATATCCTCCCTCAACCTATGCCATATGATCCTCTCTGACATGAACCTGTAGGTCTCATCATAGCTCAAATGCCCTGGGCCACATAAGGGAAATGCACATGTGGCAATATCTCCATCCTTAACCATGAATCTAGTCACAAGGCTCAATCTTCCCGATAGAAGATCATCTCATCCTCAAATCTGTAGTTGTCATCTTGTATGTGACCATCCAAAATCTCACCAGTGTGTCGGTTCTTGGAGTACTCAACAAACAAATGAGGTCTCTAGTCTACCGAAACTTTGGATAACCAACATAATGATAAGCTTGGATGATCTGAACTTGTAATCCCAATCTCAGTAATAGTCTCATGTGCAACATTGCTGGCCACACCTACATCCGTCATACTCCACATCGATCTACAATAATAAAACTCCTCACCATGCCGGATCATCCTCTCCATCCCCTCAGCTGTAACCATCCTTGGTGCTCCTGCAGATACTCCCCTCAAAATCACATTCCTGCCCTCAGACTTAAACTTCAACCCTATCGTCTAAAAGTTAGTCCAAAACTCACCAAGAGAGTGAAGCCACTGCACTCCCAGTGCTATGTTGGTCACTCCCATTCCAACAATGTGGAAATCATTGGTAACTGTATAGTTACCCATCGTGATGCTCACTTGGGGAACCCATTGTGTGCACCTCAAAGACTCTCCATTGGCTACAACCCTGTTGAGGCCCTCAAAATCCTCTGTATGTAGTCCTCGCCTCTCAACCAATGAGGCATCAATATAGTTGTGGGTTGCCTGTTATCAATTAGTACCCCAACACACTGACCCTACATAACTCCTCTAATCCTAAATGCCTTGTACATCAGAGTACTAGGAAATGTGGCTATAATCTCCCAAGGAAAATTCTTCTCCTCCTGCCCCACATCAACACTATCCAACGCAACCCCATCTCCATCATCCATCTCGCGAGTCTCTAACTCCTCACCTCTGTCACCCTTTCTCTCCTCGAAGACTTCAATGAATTGAGCCTTCCCTCTACCTCTGCAATCATATCCTGGAATCCAAGGTGTGTGGTAATTGAAACATAGTTTCTTTCACCTCAACTCATCTTTGTGTTCTCGGGAAATGATTGGATTTTTAACCACCTCCGCCTCGGGAGGCTCCTCTATAGATGTTTTTGTCTCGATTCAAATGGAAGTTCCTCCGCTGAACGTGAGGTGGAGCCATCGGCTTTGGAGTGGATAACTCTAAGTCTCGAGCTTTCATAACATGCAAGGAAGAAGGTTCAAATGCCTTCACAAATCGCATCAAAGAAATCAACCTCCTCTCCATGAATCGTGTACCATGACCGCACCCTTAAAAAGTAATCGATCAAGGAACTGTTTGTCTCAAATGAGTCCACTTCGAAATGCTTCCCTCTCTTGTCCCTGACCTCTACGCAAACTGTGAGATAGCAACTAACTTGGTCCACATCACTAAAACACCCATGACTGTAATGTGTACTTAGACACCAAATTTGTGTCTTACGACCCCAGGGACCTACATCTCATTTCGCAACATCACCCAACCTCATTTGGCCACCTCATCATGACCTGACTAATGACCCCTTTCTCGCACCCAAAACCGACCTTCTAGTTACTTGACCAAGCCCTCAACTAATCTCTCTGGGAGAAAAGGGGAAAGTTGGCTATTTTACGAAAATAGCCCACTTTGACTCGACCGATACCGGTTCCTACTCGACCGCCGGTTACGTTACGTGAACCGCCATCGGCCCCGTAAATGGGCTCCCTAACCAAAAACAAAGGTGGAAGGATTTTTGATCAATCAGATCATCAAGCGATCAAGAGAATCCGGATCTTTACTTGGCCGAGCAGAGACAAGTGAAGAGACAAGTAGAGTTTGCAAAGTGAAGGAGATCAAGCCCAAGCCCAAGATCGCAATCAATAGCCTGAGCCCTGTGACACTCATCTGATCATTGGGAGGGAGACATCTCATCTTCTGGGTATCAGGCCATCCTACCTGAGTTCTGCCTTTGTCATCACAGTTCTTGGACCTGCATCTTCGTCAATAACCAGTAAGTTATATCTTGCATGTCCTCTTTAGTAACATTTCTTAGACTTTTGAATCACAGTCCTCATAAAATCTATTCCTAGATCTACTACCCAGCAACACATTATACCTAACTATCATCCACTTACCTCTCATCACCCCATTACCTAATCCTGCTCATATACCAGCCTTACAAACAACACAACTATCCTACAACCGACCCTCACCAAAAGTCCCAAAAACAAAGACCCTACCGATATCGGTTGACAGTAACCGGTATCGGTTATTGTGACTCAAAACCAGAAACCAGCCTTTTCCCCTACCTATTTCAACGAAGCAATTAAATTGATATTTTACAGTCTTTGGTGTTGATTCATATTAGCAGGGGAATTGACCACCTTCGAAAGGAAGTTTTATATTTCCTTGGCCCAAGGTAGTTCCCTCATTTATTGTCTAATCAGAATCTTGTGGTCTTGTGTTCTTATTTGCAGGTAGTCCTTCCAAGACAAAAAGGAGTTCTTCGCAATCAACCTGATCTCTCTCTACGGTACGCGCACACCATCTCGACATTCAACAGGTATTCCTCCTAGCCCTAACCCTTATCTGTTTCTAAAAGGAATGAAAGGATAGAAGCAACTCTATTCCCAAAGAGCCGAAACATTCCGAGTGAAACATTTTGGCACGCCCGGTGGGACCCATTTTGGGTTTCTTTCTTTCTTGCTTGCTTTCATATAGGGAGCATATCTGCTGTTTTCTTCTTCTAAAAGATATTCACAAGGTATTTTGTTATTTTGATAAAAGAACTTGCTTTACTTTTACATCTTGCATTAGTGAAAGTCATCTCTTTTGCTTCATCGAATATCATTTTCGATTTGGGTTTTAAAACACGTGCATCACATTCTTGCTTGTTGTTTTCAATTCTAGTGAACATAGATTAAGTAACAGGTCGTACACGTGGGGGTGATTTCCATGGTATTGATAGGAAATTAATCTTACTTTCACTGCACAACACATACCGAATCACTTCATAATTAACACAACAGCTCAAAACATCCCCCCTTTTCCGCGGTATTCCTCCGCCCGATTGAGGTAACCTTATAAGCCAAAACAAACTTGACATTTCCCCTAAGTCTTTTGTTTAGGATTCTGACATCATTCTACGTCTAAAGGCATAAGCCCACGATAATTTAAATTAACCCTAGGGTTAGTCTCTGGATTTGCGTGTGCATCTTGCTTGTTTTCAGTTCTGTTTTCTCTGTCATACTCTGTCTTCTGTGAACACCTCAGAACTATTTGATAAGTGTACTAAACATTGTTTAAAATCAAATCAGCAGCTTCTCATATTTTTTTCTTATACCAGTCTTATTACACCGACATCGGTTAACTGACCGACGTCGGTTAAGTCTAACCGACATCGCTATTAGACCGGATATCGTTATCGCTTTTTACAAGCTTCTCGACAAACCAGCAACTTGCCAATTTCACCATTTTGAGTCTATTTCTGCTTCGATAGATCAAACCCTACTGTGTACTCGTCCATGGTTGTTATCACTGAAGCAAGCCGCCGCCATGGTTTCACATGCTTGCTCGTGCCTTTACCTCGAATCACCCCTTCACATTCTATGGGGAACCCTACTGACACCAGCCGAGGTTCCTAAAATTCCTGTGGGAGATAAAGAATTTGCCAAATTTCTGGATGCTAATCCTAGCACTGTACAATACTATTTGTCTCATGCCCTTGACCGTACGCCCGATGGTCAACTCCTTGTTGGCATGCCTATTAGTATAGCTGCTCATTTAGCCCCTTCTCCGCCCGATAACACCGCACTTTGCCTTCCGCATCCTTAGCCCTGCTCGCCACCTCGATGGCTTTGGAGGTCCATACGACATGATTGGCTTTCCTTTGGTTAATCTTGGGCCCAACATGTCATTACCGCCAACTGCTCCTACCTCATCTCTCTTGCAGACTGCTCCGTTCATGACTTGCTCTCTTCCACCTATCCACACTAGCTTTCCTTCTCAAGCTCCGCCTACCTTTTCATTCCCATACACGTATCCAGTGACCTCAACATCTTATATGGGACATCCCTATTCGGTCGCCTCAACATATTCATCCTCCATACCTTATCAACACTTAACCCCACCATTGTCTAGCGGAGGCCCTTGGCCCAATTTGCCTCCATTTACCACAACCGCACCATCTTCTCATCCAACCACAGATTTCATCAAACAAATGATGGACAAAATGCAAAACTGAGGCTTGTTTCGGGAAGTCGTAGCGACTGACATACGAGCAAGTTTGTTCGGGAGCCTATTCACCCTTCGTCCCCTTCATTCATATCCTCCTCAATGGGAATTGCCAAATTTACTCGTTTTAATAGTAAAGAGGATCCTCAACAACACTTTGCGATCATTTAACATGCTTGTTATTTGATTGCTCATGATGATGCCTTGTTACTCCGCACTTTTCCCATGTCCTTATCAGACCCGCCTTGAGTGGTACAAAGTTGCTTTAACCAAAGACTCAATCTTCTCTTTTAACCAACTAGCCCAATCTTTCTTGGATCATTTCTCCATTAACATTGCCAAGAAAGTATCTATCACCGACCTTTATGCCATCCGACAATTCGAAGACGAATCTATCGCAGATTTCGTTGGACGATGGCGCGGCCTTATCAACCAACTTACATATGCCTTGCCTCAGGCTGAACTTATCGAACTTTTTACGCGGGCATGTGCTAAGCACATTTCTCCTACTCTTCAAATTCAAACTTTCCGCACATTTGACGAGGCCTTTACCATGGCTCAGAAGCTAGAAATTCGAGCCTTAGAAGAAGAGAAATTGCGGTTGCGCAACAAAAACCCCAATTTCCGAACTCCAGATTCTACCAATAAACCAAACACCACCACTCCTCATGCATCCACTTCTTCTAAATCAAAAGGAGCTGTCCACGCGGTGATGGTCAAATCTCAAGCACCATCTAATACTCCACCAAAAACCACCTATAAGTATAAAGCTGAGCCCATCAATTACACTCCCTTGGGAGAAACTTATGGTGTCATCTTGGAAAAATTGCTCAAAGCAGGAGCCATTACCTTACCTCCGGTTAAACCTCATTCCGGGTTTGACTCCACCCGCGCTATACCTTCCTGGTACAAAGAAAATGACTTCTGTAACTTTCACCGCGTAAAAGGACATAGTCATGAAAACTGCAAGATGTTGAAAAACATAGTGCAGGAAATGGTTGATGCAGGGGATATAACCCTCGATAATCCTAATGCCCCTGCCAACCGAAATTTGAAAATCTTCAACAAACCATTCCCGAATCACTCTTCCAACAGTAACATAAACCAAGATATCTTAGCCGAGGAGAGTGTTCATGAGATCCATGCAGTCTTCGACTCCCAGCCAAAAGCCTCTATCGAGAAAATTTTGAATCAAGCCTCTTCACTGACACAGGGGCCCGAACCTCCTTCACCACCATCAAGCCAAAGCGAAATCATTCCTTTACCTATAAAGGAGTTAACTACCCAGAGTTCTCTTCTCATAGATGAGTCTTCTTACACCACATCCCTCCAAGACTGCGAACGGATGTTATCTAACCTATCTATTTCCCAAACGTCTCCCTCTACCACTCTTGCTGCACAAGAGGAAGGCTCGCCACTCCTTTTGTCATCCTTAGACGAGAAACCCCTTGCACCGACATCACCACATTCTTTAAACATGACGGATCCTCTCAAACACACCCTCCTACCTATTAGTCCTTCATCACCTAAATCTTTTCAGCAACCGGTTGACCTCTTAACGCCTATCGATACAGTGCCTCATCTACCCCCACAGTGGACCGGAATCACAACCCACCTTTCTTCCATACAAAAGTTCCTATTCACACGTGAGGACTGTCATTCCCCAGGAGATAGACAGGTCCTATGGGAACGTTTGAGTACGCCATATTCTACTCAAATGCAAATGACCGATCCTGATGCCTCTACCATATACCCGAAATGTTTACAGAAGCTTAAAATGCCGATGTCCTCATCTTCACCCCCTCATCTCTACCAAATACCTCATCCACTTCTATTAACCTAACCAAATCTTCCCTACACGCTGGGACCTCACCAATACCATACCTAGTCTAACACACCCACCTAAGCGGCTTGATTTATCTAAAAATAAAGCCGTCCATCCCATTAGGAGAGACTCAATCTCCTCAATCTATGCCGTTAACACAACTAAAACCTCATCGTCACACCTACCTTCCATATTGGGACCCCATCCTCTACCTTACATCAATATATCATACCTCCCGCGTTTTCTTTAAAGCGACCTACGCCTTCGCACCCATACAGTAAATCCAAGGGTATATCAACACGCTCACCCCACGTATCTCCGTCCACCTATCAACCATAAACAAATTCCATCATCAAAAGATTTGTTTTCTGTCACTCCTATATCTCCGTGGTTGTTTTTTGATACCACATCATCTGTGGCCTCATCATCCAACCAGCTAAACATAGCTTCTACGTCAAAGAAACCACGGTTAGTTAAAACCCATTATCAAAACTCCTTGGCTAAACCACCCCCCATACAAACCAACCACACCACGTCATCACCAGAATCGACCCAGTCAATAGCCTCATTTTCCTCTGACTTTGACCCACTCAAAGGGTCTTACGCCAAAATCCTTGCTATGTTGGTAGAGAATGCGACCATTTCCCTACCCCCACTTAGACCTTATGATCCATCTAAACCTCGACCTATAGGTTACGATGAGTCTAAAATCTGCGCTTACCACCGCACACCAGGACATGACGTAGAGGGATGTAAAGTGTTGAAAGCCATACTTCGTCCGTCACCTCTCTCAGATAGAAAAGTTAAGAAAGACAACTTACGAAGAGAGAGACCTTTAGCTTCAATTCCCTCTCCTATACCACCTGTCCCCGCCTCACCAAGATCTATCATTATTACAGCCCCACCTCTCGAAAACCATGACCTATCCCTACCATCTTCCTCCTCTCGTATTCACGAGATCAATATGATTAGTGTTGCTACTCGAGGGCGGAAAAACAATGGGAAAGCGAAAGAAAACACACCTGCGGCATCTCTTTCTCCGTCCAACATCCCGATTGCACCACCACCTAAAGTGGTTATTCGCGGACCCGCCTATCCGTCTCTAATGGCATTGCCCACCGAACTATGATCAAACAGCTTCACCAATCGCCTGTAAAAATGACACTGTATGATCTCATTCAGACTTCTGAATCTCATCGACAAGCTCTCGTTGAAATCCTTCAAGGGATAGAAGTTTTACCTAATGAAACCTTGCCTCATTACTCTATTCTAACACCCAATCACGTTGCTTCGCTCACCAAACAATCTATCTCCCCAACCACTGCTCTCTCATACAAAAGCCAGCCGCCGCCGCGGTTTCCCAAGATGAAATTATTGACTTGGTGCCAAGATCCCGACCGCTCTTTTCATCTCGCCGATACGCTTGGATATTTGGGTACGTCATGTTATGATTGATGGGGGCGCTAGCCTAAACATCATCTCTTCAAAAGCCTTCCAACAAATGAATATCCCTTCTAGCTAGTTGCATGTGTGCCAACCCCATCATGTTGCGATCATTCAATGATGCTATTACTTCTACTTTAGGCACCGTGATCCTTAACATTCGTGTAGGACCACGTACTTTACCCGAACTCTTCTATGTCCTTGAGGGAGAGTTCCAATACAATATGTTGTTAGGCCGCCCTTGGATCCGGGCTATGGGATGCGTTCCCTCCACCTTACATAGATGCATAAAATTTGAGTACGAGGGGAAGTCCTACACCGTAAAAGCTGATCCTCCCCCCTTCAAAACTTGCAATATGTTGTATCGCCCTAATGATGTGCTCGTACCAGTCAAGACACCCATTCATCCAACCCAGCCATCTACTTCCGACGCACCTACACCTTCAACCAATGAAACCATGCATTACAAATATTACTTCCTTTCCCGCAGATAACATCCCAACCTCCGACCCCTTAGTAGATGTTTTTCAACGCCTTACGCTGGGGGAGTATCGCCTATATAACGTTAGTTCTTTCCATACCCCGCAGGAGTACGGACAGGTACATGCACATCCTACCTATGACCGTCGTGTGGGGGAAGTAATCCCCTATGGACCACCTCATTGCCGCACTAACCTAACATATGGGGGTGTCGATGCATCTTCCGTAACCCCTGAACCTCCTCTTGGCGTGGTTCCCTTCCAATCTGATTTTCAATACCTGACAAATCGTCATTTCGCCCTTACCTTCTTGACTCGCTGTGCTTGGAAAGGCTTTGGTTTTGGTCTTTATGAACAAGGCCGACATACAATCATTCCTGTAACTACTCGCAAACACAATGATCGTAGTGGTCTCGGATTTTCGGAACACTTACACCGAAGGAACCTCGTGTCAGTTGTCTTCTGGAAGATGACAACGTCACCCCTACCAAACCATCATCACCCATTTTGCCTTCATCACCCACAGAGTCGATAGATCCTGAATCTATCCCTCCTAACTTTTTTTTTTCATAAATGCTATCTTCCTAGGTCCTCTCACTTATCAACGCGATAATGAGGACCCCTCTTCTATTCCCCTTCTATATCCAGATATGATTGAAGAGGACTCACCTTCAATTAACGTTGTTGAGTGCCAGGATGATGACTCCATCCTCACTTACCTTGGTGCGGATGACTCTTATATTCAACGCGCCTTACCATCTGAAACTCAAACCATGCTGAACGAGTCTACTATAGAAATCAACATCCACACAGAGGAAGATCCTCACATTGTGAAGATCGGACAATCCCTTAACGCATCAGAACAAGCCGCCTTTACTACCTTTCTCCGTCTCCGCAACCAAGCTTTCGCTTGGTCCTACGCTGACATGCCAGGAATTGATCCTACCATTGCCGTCCATAACATCACCCTAAACCCCGATTCCAAACCAGTCAAACAAAAACTACGAAAAATGCATCCACGCATTGCCCTCTTGGTCAAAGAAGAGCTTCAACGACTTCTTTCCGTTTCCTTCATCTTGCCTATTGACTATCCTCAATGGATTTCTAACATCGCACTCGCACTAAAGCGATGGGGGACTTTGATATGCACGGATTTCTGAGACCTTAACCTCGCTTGCCCCAAGGATGACTTCCCCCTCCCAAGTATTGATCAACTTGTTGATCTCACTGCGGGCCATGAAATGCTTTCTCTCATGGATGGTTTTTCGGGATACAATCAAATTTTGGTAGCCCCGGCCGATCAACATAAAACTACCTTCATAACTCCTTGGGGAACCTTTTGTTATCGTGTCATGCCATTTGGCCTTAAGAATGCTGGTGCGACCTATCAGCGGGCTATGACTTACATTTTTCATGACATTATGCACACTATCCTTGAAGATTATGTCGATGATCTTCTTGGCAAATCTAAACATCGCAGTGAACATCTCGATGTTTTAACCATTATTTTCGATCACCTGTTGCAATATTCAGTCCGCTTCAACCAAAGAAATGTGTCTTTGGTGTTCTTTCGGGAAAACTTCTTGGCTTTATCATCTCTTTGCGTGGCATTGAGGTCGATCCATCTAAAGTCAAAGCTATCCTAGAAATGCCCCCACCCAAAAACCTCAAACAATTGCGTAGTTTGCAGGGTAAACTTCAATCCATCCGGCGTTTCATCTCCCAACTCTCGGATCGATGTCAACCTTTTCATCACCTTCTTAAAAAGGACATTGACTTTCAATGGAGCGAAGAGTGCCATCAAGCCTTTGAAGCTCTCAAAGCTTATCTCTTGCAGCCACCCGTGCTTATCCCACCTCAAGACGACCGCCCTTTCTACCTTTACCTTTCCGCCACTGACCACGCCGTAGGGGCCATGCTTGCACATCGTGACTCTGAGAATCGAGAACAAGCCGTTTATTATATAAGTCGCACTTTGGTGGACTATGAGACTAGGTATACACATGTAGAAAAGTTGTGCCTAGCCCTATCATTCGTGGCCACCAAACTCCGACACTACCTTCTGAATCACAAAACTTTTGTCATCACCAACACGGACCCCATCCATTATATGTATGCCAAACCCCATCTAAACCAACGCATCGCCCGATGGCTCATGCTCCTCGCCGACCTCGACCTTGAGTTTGTCCACCAGAAATCAATCAAAGGACAAACCATCGCAGACCAACTTGCAGAAGCCCCTTTACCTGGGGAACAATTTACCAATTTTACATTCCCCGATGAACTCATCGCCACTCTTTCACTCAAAGAGGAATCGTATCCAATGACCCTCTTCTTCGATGGATCCAAATGCCAACGCGGTGGAGGAGCCGGCGTTGTTCTCATTCCTCTCGACGCTGAGCCTATGCCTCTCTCATTCCGACTCGATTTCCCCTGCACTAATAATACAGCGGAATACGAGGCCCTTGCTCGGTCCTGTGTTGCGTTACACTTAGGTGTCAAATCTATCAATATTTTTGGTGACTCTCAATTGGTAGTCAATCAAGTTATGGGCATCTACCAATGTAAAAATGAGGAACTTCAAAAGTACAAACACTACGTGGATTCACTTCTAGCCTTCTTTACTCACTATTCTATCCAAACCATTCCCCGCTCCACTAACAAATTTGCGGATACTATGGCTTGCCTAGCCTCGCAAATTCCAGCTTCATCAACTGACTCTGACATTTTCATCTTGGTCCAACAACTCTTTGCCCCATCTTACTCAGCCCCGGTTGTTTGTATGATAAATAATGTGTCTGCTAATTCTCAGGATACCTGGTATCACCAATTTCACGACTACCTTACAACCTCCGTTCTCCCACCTGACCTTACTAGTACCGGCAAACGCACTTTTCTTAAACGCGTTTCTCGTTATGTCATTATGGGGGGACTCCTTTATAAACGTGGCTTTGATGGCATCCTCCTTCGATGTCTCACAGGCGCGGAGGTCACCTATACCATCCAACAGGTCCATGACGGTCTTTGTGGTGGACATTTTAGCGGCCTTGCCGTGGCCAAACGAATCCTTCGCCTAGGTTATTATTGGCCTACTCTTAATAACGATTGCTACGAATATGTTAAGCGTTGTGTTATGTGTCAACAACATGCCAACCTTCAACATACTCCAAGCCACCCGCTACAGGTCGCCCGAGATCTTTGGCCTTTCTCACAATGGGGTTTAGACCTTATTGGTGAGATTCATCCATCCTCTTCGCAACGTCACCGATGGATAATCACAGCAACCGAATATTACACAAAATGGGTGGAGGCTATTCCGCTCATTTCAACTAAAAAAGAAAAAATTGTAGAGTTCATTAACCATCACATTATCTGTCGTTTTGGTGTTCCTCATCGCCTAATAACAGATAATGGAAAATCTTTTAAAAATAAGTTGTTGCAAGACCTTTGTGACAACTTTGGTATCAAACTTAGTTTCTCATCACCCTATTATCCACAAGCGAATGGACAAGCTGAATCTTCTAATAAAACCCTAACCAAAATCCTTATGAAAGTTGTCAATGAGTCCGGAAGAAATTGGCACGATCACATCCCCTTTGCCCTTTGGGCTTATCGTACTAGCATTCGTACCTCCACTAATGCCACACCTTTTTCTTTGGTATATGGTACCGAGGCTGTCTTGCCTCTCGAAATACAAATACCCTTCCTCATAATATCTCTTCAGGATATTCTTACCAACGATGATTTCCGCCAAGAGCGGTTAGCCCAATTGGAGCTTCTTGACGAGCGTCGTCTTACAGCTCTTGATCACCTTCAAATCTACCAGAAACGCATCAAACGTGCTTATGATAAGCGACTTCATGAGCGTACCTTTAAGGTTGGTGATCTTGTCCTCAAAGAGAATCAACATGTAACCAAACTAGAAAAGAGCAAACGTGGAAAATTTGCTCCCAATTGGATTGGGCCTTACATAATCACTCACACTTACGGATCAGGCACTTATCGTTTAGCTTCGCTTAACGGTAAACCTGAGCCTGAACCCCTTAATGCCTTGCATCTTCGACCATTCTACTGTTGAATTTAGTGTTATATCACTTCTTATCTACCTAACGCTCGTCCCTTGAGCTCATTTACCGCTACATACACTTTGTTTCCTACATCTCAAAATAAAATCAAGCTCACATAGTTTGATTCTCACCTCCCCTTAACGATGCCTTCCCTTTTTAGTCTAGTCCATGACTTCAAAGTATTAAAATAACACATTCTTATGGGATTTTCTTGAGTCAAACTTCTTACCAAACTAGATGCTTCACGCCAAAAGGACATCTAGCTATCTAAATTATATATAGACTGCTCCCTCGAAGGACAGCTATATGCCAAACTATTGCTGCTATTATATATAGACTGCTCCCCCGAAGGACAGCTATACACTAAAATCACAAATTAGCATTATAAATAGACTGCTCCTCAAGGACAAAGCTATACACAAATAGCTTTAGCCGAAGCTTCTCGCATTGATCAGCCTTCGTGAAGACCTCAAGAATAATACAATTAATATCCTTGAGACTTCCCACATCGATCGCCTATATTCAAGAAAGTAAAGCCACATTCAAAAGAACTTTTGAGTCATGGACTTGTCTATTTAGGGTAGGTTCTCTTTCGTCATAACACTCACTTTGTACCAAGTTCTCCGTACCTCAGCTATACCATCCACCTCACCTCACCATTTGTTTAAACTCAAGGGACGTGACGTACAATCGATATATTGTGATCATACAACTCTTTTCACCTATTGACTTCTCGTCTATGCACGGTACCTAGGGATTCAAGCTGGTTCTACGTTATTATGTGGTTTGTTTAGCTCTTTTCACCTACGGAACACTCTTTCCTCTTTGCCTCGCATCTAGGATTATGTGTTGATCTTAATCAGGACATGGTTCCCTACCACTTGGGTAGGCTAACTTTCGCTTCCCTTATACCTACACCAACAACGTCCATCCCTTACCAACACCAACAACATTACCCTATCAATATCAATATTTTTACCAACCGACAAATTGCCTAACCACAATCACATTGCCTGAATTCACCTCTCCCTGGTCCTAAGGGAGAACTACATCGGTCTGAGGCCCCTCCTTGCTTTGTGCAATGGGCTATGTAGGCAGCACTTCGGAGACATGGGGTCTCCCAAGGTTAGCTCGACCATCCCCTACCATAACCTATCATGTGTAAATATTTTTGTGTATTTCTATTTAATCACATTCCTCTTTATCCTTTTTTCAAAACACCGAAAGTCAGAACGAAAACATTCTTATTATTATCATAACTCAAATCAACATACATATCCAGTTTTATTTAGATGTTAAACAAATACATCTTCTCTATCATCGACACGCAGGTCGGCATCCTTATTTATTCTTATACCTTGCTAACATTTACTTAGACCCTCACGCCTCATCCCGAACTGGGATGATCGTGATCGCCGACGCCTCTCGCCAGCCTCTCTCGTCTCAAAGGTACCATGGCTATTGGTACCACCCACCGATCCGCCAATCTCTCCGTAACATATGAATACGCTCCTCGCATGGAGGTATCTCGCCTCTAGTCCTCTCGCTCGTGACTCCGCAACCGCTAACAATCCTCTTGCCTCATTCACTCGCGCTCGAGCCGATGAACTAATCTCTCGCAGATGATCTCTCTCGCTGTAATCCTAGCTATGTCAGGACGATCACGTACACCTCGCAGTTCTGTTACCCACCATAATCTATAGGCCTATGTCGTTCCTGCATCCATTACCCTGCGATCGGCCGCTATCTCCTCTCGGCCCTTCTCGGAGGTGTCGGCCGGGAGGTGAGAATGCCGCCTCTGCCGATCCTCATATATGGTCTATAAGCTGTGGGTATATCCCGCACAAATCCAAATTGTCGCCGCACACGATCTAGAGGAATCCTCTCGTACTCACCCGGCCTATGCCCTGCGATCCACCTCAATCGCTCTACACCCCTCAACTCCTCAGCTATGTGCTCTGTCACCATATAGTTACCGTACGGCCTCCAACAGATATCCGCCATCATCACCATCTCCCATACCTGCCTATAATACTCAATGTCACCCGTCACGCCTCGGGATCTTGCTCTCTTGTTTCGTCTCGACCCATCGTCTCAATCCCAACCTCTCGCACTCCGGTCTCCCCGATCGATGGGTCGGGCCTATTGGTCGCACACAAACAATGTGCTCATAGGCCCAACAATGTAATAAAATGAACAATCCAAAGTTGTCGCCCCGTGATTTCACCTACAAGCCCATAAACCCTCGTATAGCTCCGCCAAATATGCAGTGCCCATGCAAAAGTCACGTTCCTTTCTATCATCTCCCAAATAACACACATCAATGCTTTTGGAAATCTTTCCCCATCCGCCTCGGCAACGCGTAATACCCTACCGCATTATCATTAATATCACCGCTAACCTTGTCTCTCTGGGGGTGTCATGCATACATTATACCATACGTGAATGTCAAACCTCGCTGTGTCAAATCTCGTGCGTATGGACCAAATATGTTATCGCTCCCCGCGCCGCGCTAGGTAATGCCTGATATACTGGTCTTCCTGTAATTGGGAGTCTCAAAATACGGAACACATCTTCCAATGTCACTGTCATCTCCCCTGTTGGTAGATAAAAGGTATTTCTTTCTGGATTCCATCTCTCAATCAACGCCTGCAACATAGCATGGTTACGAGCAATTCGTGAATAATAGCGGATTCCACTTAACCCCAAACGATTTATCAGTGTCCATTCAGCTGGTGTTACATCCGCTCGGATTCGTGACAACAGCGCTGGTACACTATCATTCATCCTCAGCCCTGCCTCTGCCTGCATACGTCCAAACAACAAACAACCATTCAATCCATCAAATCCCCAAAGGTTTTTCTCACACTCTGGAAATTCCTGCAGTAACCGGTATCGGTTATAAACAACCGGTAGCGGTTTTGTAACCGATACCGGTTATCCTCTAACCGCTATCGGTCACTGTCAATTATATACACCTTGCCTAAACACGCCACCTACGACAATAATTTGATCGTTTACCCCTCTCTGTACATACAAACATACCCGAAAACCCCTGATTACATACCCCATTACATTCACCCTATCCCGATTCATTGTCTATCACCTTTTTCTTTCTCATCTTTATCTACTTAACTCTCCCTTATCACATGCAAGAATCAAATTACTACCAAAACGTTTACCTCTTGGGCTGCAGCAGCTTGAGGTGGCACTTGTCTTCCCTCTCGTCCCTGCCTGCTGGATGCTTCTCCTCGTTCTGCCATGTTCACCACCCTTTTCAAATTTGCCTTTCTGCCTTCTGAATCTCAGATCACATTCACTTTCCCAGTCTCTTTTCTCCTTATCACTCAATTCTCTCATGCAATTACTTGTCTCAGGCGTCAAAAAGCGTCGCATTCACGTATTTAACTTCTTGCATGGCTCTTAAAATAAGAACTTCAGTTGCCACCCCCGCTTTTCTATTTTTAGAAAAGCTCCTTTTCTGAAGATAACCGGTATCGGTTATCTAACCGACATCGGTCTATTTACCATCGACATCGGTTATCTAACCGATATCGGTCATATACCTACCTTTTTTAAACATAGTCCTTTTCTTTATTTTTTACCTAATTTTTTGTGGCGCCGTCCTTTTTTTCCTGCATAACAACACCGTTATCTATAAGCATACATTAAATCCACCTCTCATTACAATTTCATCAATATCATCTATCTACATTACAAAAACAAACAAGCCATCAACAAACGATATTGAAAACCATCAATTTATACACCATTTGGATCCAACTTAACAGCTACATACATTCAATTTCACAAAACCAAAACATACAACATTTCATAATATAACATGTCAATTAAACTCATCATTTATATCTATATACATCCCATCAACAAAAGACATCAACATCATTAATATATAACACCATGTAAATCAAACTCATCATACATCACATATCACAAACCATCGACAAAACATTTAACGCATTTTACACACAGCATGTGGGTCAAAACATCATATCTATATATATACAAAGTTTCAAATATACAATGTACCCTGCATCGGGGCCTCTGTAATCTCATAATACAACAAAGCCGCACGCAGCCGCAATAATCACAATAATCTCGACTCGCTCGCAGCCGGTCCTCATATCAAAACATACGCTCGCAGCCGGTATCAATCAGATAACCTGTACTCGGCTCGCAGGCCGGTATATACAATAAATGAATGAATAAATGAATGAATGAATACATATATATAGGCACGCAGGCCTCTATAAACACAACTGCTGTGCAGCCGGTGCCTATGTCCATATCCAATATACAAATACAAAATATACAGTGGACCCTCGCTCTCTCTCCACCGCCTCTCGCTCGTCTCGCTCGCTGGTCCTCTGTGCGCTCACCTCCCTCGCCATCATGCACCCACCAGCCGTGGCCGCACCTCCCCGAGATCTCTCGGCCCGAGAGGTCTCTGCTCTATGTGCCGCATATGGCTGATAATCAGCCCCGGTACCATCAAGAATATCCTGATAGTACTGGGCCTCCGCTCTAGCCTCCATATAACGATCACGAGCCACCGTAGGTGCTGGGGCTGGTCCCCTGACTCCTACTACCAGTGCCCCTGCGTGCTCGTGGCCGTGTGCGTGGTGGTGCTGGTGGTCGTGGTGGTACTGCACTCGTGGTGCCGCCGGTGCTGTGGGTGGTGGTGCCGCCTGGTGCTCGCTGCACGTATGCTCAGCTCGAGCTCAAGCTGCCCCTCGTAAGACACCTATTCGTGCTCGCGCAGCAGCAAGCTGCCTCGTAATAACCGTACTCGCCCCTCGAGCTGGTCCTCTCTCGCTCTAATAGCTGCCGCTAAAGTCTGGTGGGGGTGTGCTATCTCGCAGCTCTCTCGGCCCACCAAACCAAAAATGCTCCTGTGCAGCCGGCATCATCTACGGTATCATCTGCCGGCCTCTCAGCAACCCAATCTGGGTCCACGGCTGTGGTGTAGGCAGTGGAGCCTCTACATCATCCCTCCGGTATTGAGGGAAGCGAGGTGGCTCATCCTGTCGTAGCCCCATCTCGCGCTGTACTCTCTCTGGGGTATCCTCTCATACTCTCCCGGCCTCCGTCCCGCTATCCAGAATGTATACTGGATCCACTGCAACTGTGCTCGGGCTCCTCCGTGCGGGTGATGACCTCTATAAGGTCTCCATACAATATCTAACGCTGTCAAGCCCTCTAACATATGTCTCTGTAATAAGTAACGCCCCGCTCGCAAGCCGCCGTGGTCGGCCCACGACCCCAACCACCTCTGAAAGCCGTATCTATAGATGACCTGTGGCCCTGGCTGCTGGGGCAGCCCTACTGGTCTAATGCATATGATATGCTCATATGCCCAACAGTGTAGTAAAAACGTCGAGCAAATCCCGAATCGCCTCATCCGGCGATAGCCCCACAGCCTTGCAGATAATCGCACTGTATACTGGTGCCCAAGCATAACATGTGTGCTCCTCCACCATCTCATGTAGCACCCCCATAAGCACCCGTGGAAAGCGGCCTCCCTCTGAGTCTGGGAGGGCGAAGCAGGTGATCCCAATCATCATCAGCATGGCAAGCCGTGTCTCATGGCGGTGGGCTCGGTACATATCCCCATACGCGATACTCACGCTGTGATATGTCAGTAGCGCAGCTGCATCCCCGAATACGTGTAGGATGTTGTCCATGGCTGTCTCTGCGTCCACCTGAAAGACTGCCTCTCCATCAATCGGCAGTCTAAGGATGCGGTACACATCCTCCAATGTAATAGTCATCTCCCCAGTCGGGAGATGAAACACATTGGTCGCCGGATCCCATCTCTCGATGAGGGCGACCATCAAACTGTGATCTCTCTCTATGGCCCTATAACGCTGGACTCCGCCAAGTCCCACCTCGCGCATAATGGCCCACTGCGCTGCGGACACGTGTGGCCGCATCCGTCTCAACAGCGGGGGCATCCTGTCCCGCATCGTCAGCTGCTGACGTGCCTGCAAAACCAACTCACTACATTAGCCCTACTCTTTACAACAACAACTACTTTACCCCTCTCTATCCCCTTTCTTATCCACCTAACCACACCACGACTCCATAACGCACATCTACGCCCACCTATCTTACCCTAAAAACCTCTACGATATCCCCCTCCATCTTCACACCCAACACATAAAACCCAATCATACACAACAACAAACAACCTAACATGCCATCCCCAACGAGAACTTCACACCCAAAACCACCACCGAATGACGCAACAAAAATAGAAAATCCTGTCTAAGGACCGGTACCGGTCACCCATAACCGACCCCGGTCCCCTTCCCACCGACACCGGTCAAAGACCGACCGACACCGGTCGCCGACAAAGCCAACCTTTCCGAAATTTCGTGACCGATGCCGGTCGCTTAGTGACCGGCATCGGTCGCTGTAAATTTCCGGAGCCGAACCCCGCGCGCCCCCAACTACATTTTTTCCTATTTCTACCAATTTACCCACCCAAATACCCTAAAAACCTACCCACCCTGCCGCCTTGACCTATTTAACCCATCTACCCTCTCCCTTTTTCAAATCATTTCCATTTCTTAATTATTTTCTACAAAATGTACATTCCTACCCAAAATCCCAAATATAGCATAATGCAATAAAATGCACACAATGAGGGGTTTCGAACCTACCCGTACGACGACACGTCATCGTGGTGGGATGGGTGGTGGTGGTCCAGCTGGTCCAGCCCCTCCTGCTCCTCCTGGCTGTGCCATGGCTCTAACTGTCCTCTTCTGAGTCCTCCACCAATCAACTGCTGCCTCCTCCTCACTCGGGCCCACTAACAACTCACTCCTCCACTAAAATAGCTCCACCTCAATCAACAAATGCTCCAATCTCAACTCTCCATGTCAGACAACTCAAATTGGTTTTCAAATTGCAAATGTGACAATGACTGGCCGTATTTTTCTTTTTATAGGTTTTTGACCTGTAACCGATATCGGTTTTATTGTGCCCTAAGGAACCGGTATCGGTTTCTTAACCGATATCGGTCATAGACAATCGACATCGGTTTTTCTCCAACCCTTCCCCCAACTTCTGCCCCTATTTACTAATCGCCCTTTCTCATAACATCGCCTATATCAACCTTTGCTGCAACCCCCTTTGTTAATCTATTCGGCCTGACCCAAGGCCGCAACCACCTAATCCGGCCCGACCCAAGGCCTCACCCTACCCATCCGGCCCGAGGCCTCACCTACGGCCTCACCCAAACCATTTGGCCCGACCCAAGGCCGCAACCTACCCATCCGGCCCGACCCAAGGCCTCACCCTACCCATCCGGCCCGACCCAAGGCCTCACCCTACCCATCCGGCCCGACCCAAGGCCTCACCCTAACCATCCGCCCGACCCAAGGCCTCACCCTAACCATTTGGCCCGACCCAAGGCCTCACCCAACCATTTGGCCCGACCCAAGGCCTCAACCCAACCATTTGGCCCGACCCAAGGCACCCTAACCATTTGGCCCGACCCAAGGCCTCACCCAACCATTCGCCCCCGACCCAAGGCCGCACCCAACCATTGGCCCGACCCAAGGCCTCACCATTTACCCATCCGGCCCAACCCAAGGCCGCACCCCAACCATTTGGCCCGACCCACGGCCCTCACTCATCAATCAGCCCACCCAAGGCCGTACCACTTAAATACCCCACCCAACATCAACAACATACACTTTTATCCACCCATCATGTAGCTTTTTGTTCAATCGAGCTCACCTGTTCGTGTTTTAGCATGATTAGGGTCCTTGACTTGATCTGTCGACCAACTTTGCCTAGACCTAGACCGTGACGTTTATCTCAACCAAACCAACCATTCGTACGCCAACAAGCCTAAACGTTCTTGTACCTTCCCGTTATATACCCTGGAGCTACTTCCTATGCCTTGGATACCAGGATTATATCACCCTTGTTTGGATAAACTATCGACCTTTGCCTATGCATTGCTGGTTTGCTCGTCAAATCATGTACCCTAGTTGCACTAATGCATTTCAAACGTGCGTTTGCTTCCTTGGACCTACCCCACCATCTCACCATCATCTCTACACCATTTACCCTTTATCAACCCTATCCCTGATTTCACGCTACCTCAATCTGTGATAGATTTGAGGGGGATTACCTATACCCTTAACAGAGGAAACCACTTCGTATTATTGTCCGTGCAGCTTTATAAAACAAACTACACGACAATAAGGGGCTAATGTAGACACCAAATTTGTGTCTTACGACCCCCGGGGACCTGCATCTCATTTCGCAACCTAACCTCATCACCTAAACCTTACACAATTATTTATTAATTACCTTGTAATTGATAAATCCACATCACCTTACCTGCCACCTCATTTGGCCACCTCATCATGACCTAGTCCTAACCCTAAACTAACCTAATTAAGACCTATAACTTGGTCCACATCCACACCCATGACTAATGACCCCTTTCTCGCACCCAAAACCGACCTTCTAGTTACTTGACCAAGCCCTCAACTAATCTCTCGGGAGAAAAGGAGGGAAAGTTGGCTATTTTACTAAAAATAGCCCACTTTGACCTGACCGATACCGGTTCCTACTCGACCGCCGTCGGTTACGTAACCGCCATCGGTTCCCTGTAAATGGGCTCCCCTAACCAAAAACAAAGGTGGAAGGATTTTTGGATCAATCAGGATCATCAGAAGTGATCAAGAGAATCCGGATCTTTACTTGGCCGAGCAGAGACAAGTGAAGAGACAAGTAGAGTTTGCAGTGAAGGAGATCAAGCCCAAGACTGCAACTGAATAGCCAGAGCCCTGTGACACTCATCTGATCATTGGGAGGGAGACATCTCATCTTCTGGGTATCAGGCCATCCTACCTGAGTTCTGCCTTTGTCATCACAGTTCTTGGACCTGCATCTTCACAATAACCAGTAAGTTATATCTTGCATGTCCTCTTTAGTAACATTTCTTAGACTTTTGAATCACAGTCCTCATAAAATCTATTCCTAGATCTACTACCCAGCAACACATTATACCTAACTATCATCCACTTACCTCTCATCACCCCATTACCTAATCCTGCTCATATACCAGCCTTACAAACAACACAACTATCCTACAACCGACCCTCACCAAAAGTCCCAAAAACAAAGACCCTACCGATATCGGTTGACAGTAACCGGTATCGGTTATTGTGACTCAAAACCAGAAACCAGCCTTTTCCCCTACCTGTTTCAACGAAGCAATTAAATTGATATTTTACAGTCTTTGGTGTTGATTCATATTAGCAGGGGAATTGACCACCTTCGAAAGGAAGTTTTATATTTCCTGGGCCCAAGGCAGTTCCCTCATTTATTGTCTAATCAGAATCTTGTGGTCTTGTGTTCTTATTTGCAGGTAGTCCTTCCAAGACAAAAAGGAGTTCTTCGCAATCAACCTGATCTCTCTCTACGGTACGCGCACACCATCTCGACATTCAACAAGTATTCCTCCTAGCCCTAACCCTTATCTATTTCTAAAAGGAATGAAAGGATAGAAGCAACTCTATTCCCAAAGAGCCGAAACATAATAAGAATATCTCAAGGTTCACCTTCTATCGCTGCTTTAGAAACCTCCAAAACAAGATTTCATCCCTATTGTGATTCATGATTTTAGACGAGAATAAGTGGAACAAGAATCAACACCTTTCACAATTTTATGCTCATTACTGCTTGGTAAACCCATCCCATATGATAATGACTTGTTCTTTGGAGGATTGATAAGTACCATTTGAATTGAAATATCTTTTTCAGTTTTGTAACCAACTAGCCATGTTTGTTCATACCTTTCAATGCCATCAATGTCCTCCATGTGTTCAAGATAGACATATGTTGAGCTGCCCCCAACATTGTTTCCTGAGTGCCTTTCAAGGCCATCAATGTCCTCCGTGTGTTCAAGATAGACATATGTTGAGCTGCCCCCAACATTGTTGCCTGAGTGCCTGTTGAAAGTATCTGAAAGATGATCAAAAGTTGCTAGTTTAGAAATTACAACAAGCTGCAATTTTACACCAGTGTCCATGTGAGGCTCCTCCTCATGTGCCAGCTGCTCTATAGAGTCTTATTTTGGGGGTGTAGTCTTTATTGCATCAATTTCCCTCATTGTTTCCTTGAACTCTTGTATGTGTTGTCTTTCTTGAGTCGCTATCAACCTAGCAACTCTAGCTCTATTATTCCCTTCCTCACACTTTTTAAGAGTTTCCATTACATCCTCCTTGCTTGCACAAACAACTTTCTTCTCCTGAGCTGGAATAATTTCTCTAACAAGAAAAGTTTCACTAATGCAATTATTTTTCTCAATGGAAATCATACCCTTTTGTTTAGAAGCTTCTTCTACAAATGAGTTCTTTTGTGATTCAGGTACCAACATATGATGACCTCATTTGGGCTTGCTACCAATCTTCATCATGCAATAATTTGGAAATGGCATATTATCTCTGAAACCCTTACTCAAATATTGGTACTTCCTCCAACAAGAATCCTCATCAATCACCTCTATTGGCAGCCTTCTATCATTGTTCTCACCATGTTCCTTATTGTCCCTAGGTCTGCTTTGATTCACATTCTAAGTGAGCTGACACAAATAAAGGTTAGTGGCTTCCTACTATTTCACAATGTTCGTGAACATTTCCTTCATAAAACCCCCTTTGATATTTTCCAAATTGCCATATTTAACCAACACAATTTGGAGGAACAATAGCTCGATACCATCGAAATATCCCGAATGGGATACCACTTAAAATGCACCAAATATATGAAAACTTGTAGCAAAATAAAATATTGATTTTACTGAAAATGTCCAATTTAGGACAACGAATGGTATTAAATTGATATCACATAAAATATTTTCCCACATTGCATGAAAATTTTACGGACGCTTAAACAAAGTAATAATAAACACTATGAAAACATTTTTTTGGAATATTATATTGCTGCTAGAAAAAGCACAGTGTGCCCTAGACAATGGGAAAACTACAGAGGCTCGTAACTCTCCAAATACCGGAGTAGAAATTAAGGGTCTTTGGAAATAACAATAATAGATACAGGAAATAATGTTTCCACCTTAGATCTAAAATGATCAATTGGAAAAACGTCCAAATAGAGGTTGCACCTTCAGATCTGAAAATGCTTGGAATGGTGTCAGAAAATGATGGAGGCGCCTTCAACGAGCTGCCATGCCCAGCCCAAATGGCTATCGTGAATTTGATCTGGAGCCCCTCTGCTTATCTCCCCCAAATGCCCCCAAAACTGGAAAACCCTCCATGTATAGGCTATAAGTCACCACACTTGGGAAAAGGGTTGGAAAATAATGGAGGTGCCTTCAACATGCTGCCACACCTAGCCCAAAATCTTTGTCATGAATCTAATATGGAGCCCCTCTAATTATCTTCCTCCAAATGCCTCCAAAACTTGCGAAATCCTTTCTCTGAAACCCTCGTTATTATCTCTATGATAGCACGAAAGCATCTTCAAAATGATAGACTAGGGTAGATCTCTCACTACCGAAGAATGCCTGCTAGCTAGGGACGGGTCTCTCACCACCGAAGTTAGGGTCCCTGTGGGATTTGACTCATAAGCTATAGAAACGCATAGCAGCGGAGCTTGTTGCACAAGAAGGGTCGATAAAAATGTATATCAAAAGTTCCTTTCCTTACTCTCCTACTCTTTATATACTTCCCATGGAAAAAGAGCCCCAATAGACACTAGAGGCATTGGTTTCCATGGAGGGTCAATAAAATATAAGACACTAAAGTTAATTTTTCCCGTTTAAGTTGCCTAGGTCCAAAGTGACCCCCAAATGCCAAATATTGATAATAGTACCATGTGTCCCCTTCTCAAAAGCCCCCAGTGTCCATAGCCCCTTGGGTATGACCACGACTTGGACTCGATTTGACCCTTAGGCCTTTGACGTAGAAAAGGGGACATTACACCTCCCCATAGCTCCCAACGTCCACAACTCCTTGGGTCTGACCATGGCTTGGACTCGACTTGGCCCTTAGGCCTTTGGCACAGGAAAAGGGGACATTACATATTATTTCTTTTAAATTCAAGTAATTTCCTTTCCAACAAGTGTGACATTTAATTTCATGTAATTGTCCTTTCAATTATTGCAAGTTTGTTTCCAATTTCTACAAGTGTGATTCCATTTCTGCAAGTGTTCCTTTCAATTCCTACAAGTGTGCTTTTCAATAAGCTGCAAGAATAGATTTGGTAGAAGGAACCATCTTCTAGAGATCGGTCTTTCTCTTGTTGCAGACTTTCATGGACACCATCCCTAGATTGAAAATATTTAATGATGATGATCAGTAAACCCCATCATTGAGGTTACCATGATTAATAATACCTCTTAATTAAAGCATTAATCTATCTTAGTTTCAATAATTATGTTATTCAAGCTAGTATAAACCCTTGCTAATTCCAAGTGATAATAAAAACTCCCATCATCCTTACTTGACTTAATACCTTTAGAAGGAGTTATAAATATGATCTAAATATTTACATTTTAATCATAATTCCAAATACACCAATGAAATAATCTTGATTCATGTATTATTCATGTTCTTCCTTGGTTATAAGTAATAGTCATTTGATAACTTCTTTCTTGGTTTCGATATTGTACTTTATGTTTAATCTTTGTAATATAGTTATATATTCACACTTTGCATTTAACTCCGACATCATGGATACAAATCCCTTAGTGAAATAATGATACTTAATTGCATTATTCTATTCTTCTATATGTAAGAAAAAAATCCAAAAAGAATAGGGAACGTAACTTAGATTACACAAAAAATTGTCAACAAATTAGACATAAATCGGTTTCCATAAACTAGGATTGAATAAAATTTAAAGGGTTTGTGAAAAAAATGTAGTGAAAGAGATGTCAAACTTTCAAATCCATATGGTTTATTTACTAGGAGAAATAAAGATTTGAAAATTAGGTATGGATTGGTTTTTCTATTTGTGATTATAGACACAAAATCATGCACTTTAGGAATTATTTAATCTCGGTCTCATACTATTGTTTAGAAGGTTTTTGAGTGAATAAAGTAATAATTAACCCCCATCTTTTGGCCATATTATTTTATTTTCTTTCATCATTCCCGACCTCTTACACTTACATGCCAAACCATATTTCGTTGTTTTGTATTATTTTATCCTTAGCGGGTGCCCATGAGCACCCTGGTCCCATTAGGGGTGCCCCGATCCTTTTAAACTTTCCCGCCACTTTTTGGGCTCTTTCTATCTGTTTGAGATCTTTATCTTTTTGGTGGTCAGCCATTTCAGAGGTTAATTATAAAATTAGATCAAGAGAACTCTATAAATATAAAGTTATGAGACCATAATGAGGGACATAGCACTAGTCACTACAATCATCCACCTAGAGTTGCATCCATTTGGAGATCATTTGCATCCATTAGCTCCATCACAAGGACAAGGTTGGATTATTTTCATCACATAAGCCTAGGGGAGGGATTCTATTATATTCCATGCACACATTCTATTACATTTTCTACACATTGTTATTTCTCACTACTTCACAAAGTGCGACTGACACAAGAGCACCTAGGGAACATGATGCACACACACACGAACTACATTTGGGTCCGAAATGTATTGTAGCACTCGGTTAGTAAGCCCACTATTGTGACCACTAAGGTTAGTTTTACCCATTCATTTACATTCTTCTTTTTTAGGGTTTTGATACCTCTTTTGGGTGTTTTGTAGTGACACCTAGTGCGGTGCAACAAGTCTAATGAGAAAAATAGTGAGGGTTTCGAACCACCTACCGAACTTGTAAAACTCAGTTCTGGACCTATTGCACAAACCAGGGCACCGCTTTTACACACCAGAGCACCCACGAGTTCCCTAGTCCTTTTCCAGGCACTCCAGTCTAGAGAATTAGCCTAGATCTGTCCTTTTTGGGACCTCTGCATAGTTGTTCGAACTTCTAGATTATTTTGTTCATTCTGAGACACATTCCAACGAGTTTCTCCAATCACTTGAGTTCATTCTAACTCTCTTATTACTATAGAGTTTTAGCATTTCCATTTTCATAGTTGTTTGGGTCATTTTCCATAGTCATTTATTGCATTTATTTACTGCATTTACATGTCATTCTAGATTAGATTAACTACACCATATCCCCATTTTTAGTTAATCAATGACTAAGTAAGAAATTTAAATAAGATTTGTCAAAGAATCAATCATAATTTTTTTTTCACTATGCCACTTTTATGCAATATATTTGTAGACACAAATATTGCACATTAGACAATATTTAGCCCAATCTTATACTATGTTTAGAATGTTCTTAAGTGTACAAAGTACTAATTAATCCCACATTTTTATTTCTTTTATTTTGTCTTTCCTCATTTTTCTCGATATCTATCAGCCCATTTCATGACCTTTCAGACATTCTATCATGAAATCGGGGTGCCCCTGACCTATACTTAGGGCACCCAGAAAGGTGCCCTGGTCCCATTCCGGGTGCCTCAGTCTATGCACAACCTCTTATGTTTCTTTTTGGGCCACTTCTAGCTATTAGTCATCCTTATCTTCTTCTCAG
Organism: Taxus wallichiana var. yunnanensis; assembly: GCA_018340775.1. NCBI lineage: Eukaryota > Viridiplantae > Streptophyta > Pinopsida > Cupressales > Taxaceae > Taxus > Taxus wallichiana. The sequence goes on along the minus strand of CM031238.1, from coordinate 58,033,904 downwards.
TAGGCCTTGTTGAGATTAATTATGAAATTAAGTTCGAGAGCCCTATAAATATAAAGCTATAAGACCATAATAAGGTTCCTAGGTCATTTTCATTTTATCACTATTATCACTACATCTAGGGATGCATCCATTACATCACTTACATCCACATAGTGTCAATTAACCATCAATATACACAACACATGCAAGTGAGAGAAGGAAAAATATCAGTTCTACATATAATATCAAGGCTTGAGCATGTGTACAAGTGTTCAAAGGGGCAAAGAGTTTCCTTACACAATAGATCAAATACTCCCTTAATAATTTGTGCATCCTTGTATATAAATAGGTTTATCAAAATCAACTACTCTTCTTAACTAATTACATTCTAAAAATATGATGCATTCAAAAGTATGAAAAAATCCTCCTTAAAAACAGCCCGGTGGTTATGCATCTTTGACTAGCCAAACCCGCAACTTGAAATCATGGACTGTAGCTGAGGCTTGTGTAAAAATGGTAGCGATCTTGAAGATAAATCAGTTGGATCTCTGCACTACCCTTTACTTGTGTACCTTGATCTTTGGTTGTATCAACCTCTTTAGTATCATATTTTGTTTATTTCTGTTGATATTCAAAAAATCATTTGATGATTTCTTGTACACTTATTTTTCATCAAGCCCGCACACATAGCGGTTTAGGATTTTGACGGAGTTAGTTGTTCAACTTAGTCTTCTAGGTAGTTTCTTAACGCTACCCATGATCTTCCAAAGTTGGCCCAAAACCCCCACTATAGTAATTAAGCATGTCAATGACTGAAGATCGAAGATCGGGGATACTCTTGTACCCTCCTCAACCAATCTCTTGAATTTGGCAACAATGTCGTCTATTGGGAGTGCATAAAGATCATTGTCCTAGAATTTGAAATGGATTTTATCAAACTTGTCAATGATGTCATCTATGGCGTCGATTCCTTTATTCCTCGCACAAGACAATTTTGGGGTTGCTTCCTTGAGCATTTGAATACAAAATTCGATGGCCTCAAAATATTCAAAGAGCTTGGAAGGGTCATTAATGACCCCTTCGATGAGGAGAAGATTTGGATTCATTTTCTCTAACTCCTCCAAGTTTCCAGAGTGAGTTCTCAATTATCACATTCATCCCCCAAAATATTGCACATCTTAGACACAATATCATTCTTCATTTCAAGTTCATCATGCATAACTATGACATCTTTGATCACTTGTTCTCCTTCTTGTATCAGATCATCTATCCAAGCTCCAACTGCTTGCCCTTGTTGACCAATTTTCTCTATTGTGGAGAAGGAAGTGGTGTCAAAGCTTGTTGAGATTGCGAGGGCGGTGGAAAGATTGGGTTGCACAATATTATGTAAGACGACTATTAGTTACTCTAATTTATTTATTAGCACACCCTTTGTGACCTTATCTTTATCAAACTTTTCTATAAGGTTTCCAAGAGCAATCTGACATCTTGCTTTGCACCTTCATGTGTATCTTTCCCAAGGAGAACTTGGAGATATGGTAATCAACTCGTGATATCTTCTTTTGATTTGTCCACAACAAGTGTCACAATTTCAACAAACCTTTCCCTAGACCGATCAACCGATAAATGAGAGATGGTCTTCGGTTTCTTTAGTTGGCTTCGTGGAGTAAGATCTAGAATGCTAAGATCAAAATCATTAGCAATAGATACCTTCTTCTTCTTAGGGGTTTGGCCAATTATCCAAGAAGAAGTGGAAGAAGAGATCTATTAGGAAATAAGGGATAAAATATGTAGAATAATCCCTCACAGAATCGTAATAATAGAAACTAATATGCAGAAAATATTACAAATCTCAAATAAAAGTGTAGAATAAAATAACACAACACAAAGAGACAAAGTATTTAACGTGGTTCACCCAATTTGGGCTACGTCCACCAAGAATCACTTGCTCAGATTTTATTACAAGCCACCACTCTCTCAATATAATACCTAGATCTGTTTGGAGCTATGCTCAACAAACTCTACAGAATTCACACCTGAATTCAAAACACATCTATAATGTTTTTCATACATCTATCATATGCATAAAACCATATAAATAGACAATTGCTTAAGTAGTTTTACAAAACCGTGGGTATAAAAACCATGGGCAAAAACCGTCCCATAAACCTATGGGTCAAAATCCCGCCCATATGAGAAAATCACGTTTCCCGATATATCGAGGCACATTTTAAGGCCCAAAAAAAAATTGGGGTTGCCACCTGCTCTGGGGCACTGTGCAAGGATACATGAAAAGTCTACAGTACTCTTAGTGTACAGTCTTCAACACTTTCACACATGAAAATAGGCTCCACAACCTAAAAAGATCATTTTATGAGAGAATGACAAGATAAGGAAACCATGGGAGTTAAAATAATGGGTGATGAAAGGACAATTTCCATAATGGTAACGAGTGGAAAGGAAGGAGTAACTAGTGGAGGAGGAATGGACAAGATGGCTGTAGGTATGGATGAAATGGGAAGGTTGATAAGAGGAGAATTAGGAAAGGAAAGTCAAGTGAAAGGATTCCTTAAGGGAGAATTCAAAGCTAGACTATCTCCATATGAAAGAGAAGGAAGGGAAGAAAATAATTAGGTCATAGAAGGGAGGAGGTGGATAAGATGGGAAAAGAGGAAGTGGAAGGAGAAGGAATAGAGGTTGTGAGTGGAGGAAGCATGAGAGGTGGAGGAGGGGAAGGAACTAAAAATGGGGACGAAGGAAGAGGAGGCGGGAGAGGATATTGTAACACCTAGGTGGTAGAAGATGGATAAATACTCAAATCTATTACTTTTGTGGAAGGGTCAAAAGAAGAAGGTACCATGCCCTTACTTACAAATTTGATTCGCGAGGCTTGGAAGTGGGATTTTCTTATTTTGTAGTAGTAGGATGGCCCATCATTTGTTATACTTGTGGATTAATAGTTGAAGTGTGTTTTAGATCCCGGGTGGAGTTCCCAAGGAAAGTAACCACTTTGGTGGGTATGGTTGAGGATGTTCATTGTGCGTTCTCTTGTAGACGAGTGCATTTCGAATTCACCAATTGATTGAGGGAAGCGATTGTGCCTTCATATTCATTTAAGTGTAAGTAGGGTCCATGACTTCCTCATCGTTGCGGATGCCTTCGGGTTCATTTGTGATATGTATTATGCCACCTCTTCTAGTGTCACCTCTACAATAATCTTTTTCTCTTATGGCCACCTCATCTCTACAATCAATCCATATATCCTCTAATTGAGGTATATGAACACCGGTTGTCTGATTCTGCGATGATGCCCCGTAAATCAAAGCTAATTCGTGGGTGGAAAGTCTTGATTGTCATCTATTGCATTTCTCCTTCAACATTTTTGGCCTTATAAGACGACACATATACATATCAACCCAAGGTGATAGGAAATTGAACCCATGCCTTATGTTTGTTTTGTTGATACTTATAAAGGTGGAGTAGTTACCCGACTAATTCTATCAAGACCCATTTTTTAGTAGGGAATCTTAGAAGCTTCTAAGGATCACATGAAAATCCCACTACTCTAAGGTACATGAAGGTTGGGAATTGTAAAAATATACATCCTCATATTCTTACCATATTCTAGGCTTCATCGGTGACTGACAATTATACGAGTCTATGTCAAATATACACATAAGAGAAAAGAAGAAGGCGTGATTCACTCTTCTAAAATGTTTCGATCCTTCCTTTATTGTCAATTGTGGATAAAAATAATATATTTGCAATTGGTTTCTTGAAACAATGGATATTAGCCCCAAATAGTTTCTCAACCTTGTTGCGACATACACAAGGTAGGAATCCATGTAGAAATTTCCCATAGTCCAAACTTCTAGCAATTGAGAGTGCAAGGCATCATTGATATGGTTAGCCCATCAGATGAGGGTGGCATTTTTACGGATAGTGGAGATATATCTGGTACATCCACTCCTAAAAATCCCTTGAAGAAGGAAGGCCCACAACTCTACTTAGTAAGGTAATTAGGTCATTGAATTCTTGGATGAAGTCTTAATGGAGAAACCCGGTTACCATCGGCCTCGTCTTTGTAAGATAGCTCTTGTTGATAATATTAATATAGGTATTAGGTTTATTATTACAATGCTCAAGTGTTGTTTTAGGTGATATTGTCACATAATCCTCTAAATTAGGGAGCTTGAAAAAATCATCAAGGTAGTCAAGATACAATTTGATCACTATCGTTCCATCCCGATCCTTCATTATTTGAGACTCTAAGTCATATTGCGTGGAGCTACTGTGTATACAAATTTCGTGCACCTTTGCATAGAAGGTGGGAAATCGAGATGTTAACACTATACCACTATCGTAGATGCTTTTAATCCAAGCATACTTGGATGGAGATTTGACTTTGTCCCAAAACTCGGGTAGGTCAATATGACCGAGATTGGTATCTCTAATGTTATTAAAGTCTTATATAATGCTTGAGTGGGAGTCACCCCTTGAAAGCGTATTTCATTTTCCCCTTTCCTTTTGATGAAGACTTCGTCATTTTATCGAAAATCCTTTGAAAATCCCTTAGAAACACCGAAATTGATGACAAAAGATGGATCTTGAAATACAACTATCAACCCTCAAAATATAAAGGGTGGAACTCAAACCTTGCAAAACAACTTCCAAATTTTGACTTGGTCTTGGTGGAGGTAAGGACTTGTAATACAATTGTGAACCTCGACTTGGTCCGCAAGAACTTGATCCTTGCAAAGTAACTTACGACCCCCAAAATAGACCTAATGTGAGAACTCACATCGTATTTTTCACTTATGAACTCCTACCTTGCAACTTGTGATGAAAACTCCTCTACTCTTTTGTGATCTTTGGGAAAAAATGATTAAAAAAGGAATGAGAGGGAGAACACTCGAGGAGGCAAGAAAACAAACAAAGAAAAACCCTAGTAAGACATGCCAAAACAAAACAAAACAAGAAAACCCTAAATACTTCAATAATGTGGAAAAAATGACACAAAACTTGCAAACAACCATTAGAACACAAGATCTTACCAATAAATCTCATCAAAAATGCTTGAAAAATCAAGAAAAAGTGTGGTTGAAAGTTACAAGGTCATTTGCAAGTCAGAGCATACAAAAGGAAAAGTGGAAATGATGTGGAAATATAACTATAAATAGAAAATAGTGCATTAATTACATGTAGGTGACATGTGCGAGTGGGTGACATTAATGCATTAACCGTTAATCGGGAGTTGACTACAAAATTTCAAGTTGACCTAGTTTCGGGTTTTCGGTTCAATTTGCAAATTGCGAATGAGAACCCGAAACCTGAAATGCATTGATTCCTTTGTTTTTCGGAGATCATGTTCTCATTTGCAATTTTCATGCAAATTACATTTTGAAACACGGAACCTGAAATGCATTGGGAAGTCAAATTTGGGGATTGGGTTTCACTTTACAATTTGAATGCAAATTGTAATTTGAAACCAAACGATAAAAAGGAAATACACTAAGAAAATAATGTATTTTGGGTTTCGAGGTTTGGGGAACAATTTACATGTAAATTGCAAAATGTTTCTCAAAATATGAAATACAAAGATAAGCTTTTTTGATAGTTAGGCATTCTTGAGATTTCACTTAAATGAAAAATGGTTTTTAGTCAAAGGGGGTTTTGCATTTAATGACTAAATAGTCGGATAAAAGGAAAATTGGGCAAGGTGACTTATAAAGTTAACATGTTTGGTGACCTCTATGGAATGTTTTCTCGCATTAAACAAAAGTTCAATAGCCTTAATCAAGTCCATTAGGCATAGGAGTCATCAAAACCTCAAACCTAAATGGCAGCTTCATTTAATGCCACCGCTTCTAAAAAACATTTTTAAACAAATGGAAGCCTTCCGAGAGGTAAGCTTGGAAAAGGAAGACAAAACAAAAACAAAATAGACAAGAAAACAAGACAATATGCAAAAGCACTTATAGGAAGAGAAGCTAAACTATTGTTTCACACGATGAAAATACCTCAATATAACAAGCTTTGAGGTGCATCCCATTAATGGATGGGTAGTGCATCTCCGGTGTATGGTTGAATCTAGATAACTTAAATGAGTTTTCTTCTTTGCAACATTTTAAAGTGATCATATATGACCCACTCTAAAGGGCATCAAATGAAGGGAAAAGTGATTTTGTGTATGCCTCCATGTCTGAAGAGTGACTCTATCTACATCCCATTTAACGACTAGACCACCCTATTGGAAATATCTATCATTGATTGCCTTCCGTGAGTTTATAGCAACAAAAAAATTTCTTCGTTTGATCTTGATGAAGCTCAAGGGTATTCATTACTTGATTCCTTATTTCTTTTACGCTCCATTAGCTCAAGCGAATCTTGTTTTTACTTCATTAATTATTTTCATATCATCATATGATCATTTTCCATTGTTTCCAGATTGTATTTCCAACTCCAAGGCTGGTAACTCCAAATATAAACGAAGTTTTACTTCCCTCCCATATACTAGCATGAATGGGAATTGTCAATGGCCCTTTTCAAAGTGATTCTATCAGCCCACATGGTGGCCTTGAGTTAAGTATGCCATGTTATTTGGTTATTTTCATAAGTATTTTGATGATCTTTATTAATTTTTGCCTTGCATTTTCTGGACTCAACCAATCCATTACCTTGAGGGCAATAGTTGTGGAGTCTTCGATAAAACACATTCAGGTGCTTCAAGCCCATTCATTCACTTTGGTGACATGTGTGTGCTGCACAAAGGCTTTGGGATTATCGAAATGATGGTGAAGGGCACACCAAACCTTGTCATGATTCCTTCAAGGAACTCCAAAATGGAATTCTCGTTAGCTTCATTTAATGCCACCGCTTCTAAAAAAACATTTTTGAAACAATATGAAATGAAGAAACAATTTTTGCAAAACCATGAGAGGTAAGCTTGGAAAATTGGTTTTAATGGAGTAGGGGGAATGTTAGGAAAAATATTAGCTCCTTATGAGTCATAATAAGAGAAATAATCATCCAAATGATTTGGTTTTGATTCTATTGGATAGGTATGGGAGGATGGGTAATATCTTTGTGAAATAATATATTGTGCATCAAGAGGTATGGAGGATGGGAATTGACTCTTTAAATTCGAGGAAATCTCAAATGGTTTTGGAGAAAATACAAATAATTTTTAGTATGTAAAGAGGGTTTTAAGTGGTTTGGAATAAAAATATGATTTTACTCACAACTCATGAATAAAGCAAGCCTTTTAATGGGGAGGCAAACATCAAAAATCCTTTGATACGTTGAAAGAAAATATTAGTACCACTCATGTCCCGGAACTTCCAGATTTGCAACAACCATTTGAGATAGAGATGGATGCAAGTGATTATGCTATGGGGGTTGTCTTGATGCAAAAAAGAAAACTAGTTTGTTATCATTCGAAACCTTCACTAGTGTAGTAAAAAATTATCCAACTTATGATAAAGAGTTGTATGTTTTGGTTCAAAGTGTGAAAAAGTGGAAACATTACTTGATGGGAAAGGAAACAATTATTCATATAGATCATCAACCCCTCTAAGTATCTACAATCATAGTCCAAGCTACAACAATATAGAACCTTTTGTTGGATGGGTTTTTTACAACAATCTCATCTAGTGACCACGAATAAGAAATGTATACAAAATAAGGTTGTTGACATGTTATCTAGACCTCCTATTTTTATTTCATCTATCCTTTTACAACATAATTCTTTGCTTCATGAGAGTTATAAAGAGCAATATGCTAATGATGTTGATTTTAAGGATGTGTATGAAGACTTGATGAGTGATAAACAAGTAGAAGAATTGGGTTATCATGTGCAAAATGGACTCTTATATCACTTGGGTAAAATTTGTGTTCCTCATAATGAAATAGTGCATCACATGTGATTAGGGAGTTCATACTTCGTTGTTTTTGGTCATTTTGGTGTTAGTAAGACAGGTTGCACATTTACAAATGTATTACTATTGGCATCATTTGAAGGAAAATGTTTCTAAGTATATTAAAGGATGTGTTCTTTATGCCACAAGCAAGCCTAGTAATAGGAAGTTGGGGCTTTACACTTCTCTCCGTATCCCTACTCATCCTTGGGAAAGTATTTCCATGGAATTTGTAGGAGGCTTGCCTATATCACGAAGAAAACATGATTATTTATATGTGGTGGTGGATAGATTTAGCAAGATGTGTGTGCTAATTCCTTGTACTAAAACTATTTATTGGTGAAGGGATTGTATACTTGTTCTTCCAACATGTATGGGTTCATTTTGGTTTACCCACTTCTATTGCATCGATCGAGATTCTCATTTTCTCGAGAGAATTTTGTTCAACATTGTGGGAATTGATGGAAACCGAGCTTAATAAGAGTATTGAGTTTCATCCAAAGACCGATGGTCAAAATGAAGTCATTAATTGCATAGTGGTACATCTACTTTGAGGATATTGTGCCAAACACCCCAAGTTATGCGATGAACATTTGTATTATGTGCAACATGCCTATAACCGAGCACTTCATTCTTCTACTATGAAGTCTCCTTTTGAGACTTGTTATGGGTATCTACCTAAATATCCTTTGGATTTCTCTCTAGGAAAAGAATATGTTGTCAATAGACATAGTCACACTAATAAAGCCAAAAAAATTGTGCAGAAACTACAATTAGTCCATCGGCTTTTTTGAGAGCAATTGGATAAAAGTCAAGCAAAATACAAGGCTAGGCATGATAAACATCATGTTGATCACTAATTCTAAGTGGGTGATCTAATTTGGCTTCACACCAACAAGGAACGGTTGTGGTGAAGGGAAAAAGTTGAAACCACTCTGATATGGTCCTTTTCAGATATTAGAACAAATGGGTAATAATTCTTTCCAGTTAGAATTACCACTTTACATGCAAATTTATTCAATTGTGAATGTTGAAAATCTAAAATTGTATGAGCCACCAATGATTATTGATCATGATGAAAGTGTATCTATGCCTTCTGTTGATGATTTTTCTCCGAGTATCTTAATGAGTCACAAGAAGATCTGATGCTTGACAAAAGAAGGCACAAAATTCACGAAGAGGAGATGTTGAATATTTTTGTGTGGGTCTAAAAGGGATTCACCCAAATAAGGAAAAATGGATGAAAACTAGAAAGGTGAGGGAGAAATACCCTCACCTCATTAACAATTGAAAATCCTTTTGGAGGTCCAAAAGTTTCTCAGTGGGGAGGTGTGATCCAGGAGGATCTCTGCTGAGAAATGCCAATCTATTATTCAAATTTAGTTATAAATAATTTTTTTGCATAGATCCTGTCGAGATATTTCCTACAGTATGTAGAATGTGAAAAAAAGAGGTCATATGTGAAAGATATCGCATGCTGAAATTTTGGCCCAACCGGTAAAAATACAAAACACGAGTCTTCGGTGATGTGGACAAGTACATGATTGTCAAGTGGACCAATAAGCTTGCAACAAGTGGTAAAACAATAAAAAATAGTGTTTTGGTTTTTCTCGTCCAGTATTCGACACTCGTGTATGGACAAATGGACCTTGTTATTTATTGGTCAGGGGCCCTCAGCCAAGTTCAACACACTTGGTTTGAGGAGGGGTGCCTTGACCTCCTTACTTCACTATTACTTGCAAGCCATATTTATTTTATATGCCAAGTTTTCCCACCTAATGTGCATGTGGGATTAATATTCCACATTATTTTAAACTATGTAATTATTTGATTTACCACATACCATATTACCATGTCAACTCTTCATGTATACATCCAACTCACTCAAAGCCATAGACCAACTCGCCCATCACACATGTTAACTCGCTAGGCCACGAAATTGCACATGCGACATATTTACGAAGTTTGGCGCATTGTACTAATCTTAGTTCTAACCATACTAACCCATGCACATTATTCCCTCTAAAAAAGTGGCTCACAAACCAATGTTTATATGCCACTTCACACCTTTAAAAAACTAAGCCCTCTCCCATGCGCCTAATGTGGGATCAAGTTTCCAAGAATAGTAAGAAGTTGGGATATAGAGTGCCCCACAAATGCGTCAAGGGGTATGAAGCGTTATAAAAGGGGTTATGTAATATTTTAAGAGTAGGGGTTATAAGACCTGTAAGAAGGAAACTTAAGGTGAAACTTAGCTATGCAAATATGTTTCAAGGGTTTTTTCAGAGCTTGATTGTTCGGAGGGATTCTTATGCAAGTGATATTGATTTGAAAAATTGTAAAGCTCTGTGTAAATGTTTTTTTACAATTATTTTAATAGATTGGTCTTTTGAAGGACACGAAGGTGTGGGCAAAATTGCCACTCTATTATCAAATTGCATGGTCATGGAGTTGAATTCTATCATTAATCATTAAAATATTTTAAATGCAAATTTATATGTATTTGTTTTCAGGAAATTGCATTTATTTTAATCATCCATTTTAAATCGTTTTAAAGTGCAAATTTGCGGAGTTTTGAGTTTTAAAGTTGTATACGATTATAGATCATATATACACATACACATATATGTATATACATATATGCGTGTATGTATATATACACACATATATACATACATATATACACACACATATACATACATATATACACACACACATATGTACATGCAAATACAAATACACATACACATACACATATATACATATACATACACATATGTACATACTCAAATACATGCATATATAGATATGTACACAAACACATTATGTGTGTGTGAGTGCGCATATGCATATGTATACATATCTATATATACATATGTGTACACATGTCCACATATCTATACATATGTACATGTATGTATTTACATCTATGTGTATGTGTATGTGCACATGTGTATGTATATGTGTATGCGTATGTATACGTATATACGTGTGTGTGTGCGCGTGTGCTCGTGCGTGTGCATGTGCGTGTGCGTGTGTGATTTTTTAATTCAAATATAATATTTGATTGTCTTGTTCCATTCATAGGTTGTTATGTGTATCATATTTGCATTATTCAAAAAACTTCTCTAAATCTCTCAATTTTTCAATCTTTATGGAGAAAGTTGCGAGAAGAATCCAAGTAGTGTAACCTAGAAATGTTACTTTACTTTAGAGATCTAATTCAAAAATCCAACATTTTCAAAGTTTAAACATTATAAGTTATTGATCTGGAGGATTTTTTAGGTACTGGAAAGTTTCCTAAGCCTCCCCTAAACTATGACCACATTATAGACCTTTCGAGACCTTTCCGACAATATGCAGAACTCCGAAACAAAGTCGGGATGCGGAAGATATCACAGGTCAAAGTTTGGTTTGAACACGGATCAAAATGGGTCAACTTGCAAGTTACACATTGACACGTGGCATTTGGAAAAAGGTGAAAAAGGTTAAAATTTTATGTTAAAAATTTGGTGGGCCATGTTGTTTTTGGCTTAGGACCCTCAACCAGGTTCGACACACTCTTTTGTAGGAGGGGTGTCTTTGCCACCTTTATTTCATATTGCCATTATCACAATTTCAATTATATATGCATTATATCTCTCTAACATTGTTAATGTGGGACTATATATGTTTGGAGAGTTGAATTTTACATTACAAGCCTACTATATTGCCTTAGACATCTCGGGCGAGCTAATTGCTAGCTCGGTGGGGTGATCAACTCCCCATCGAGTTGATCACATTATATGCCACAATGTTCGGGTCGAATTCCCTATATCTTGGTGAAGCCTATTCTATCACCTCATCTCGTGGCAGGTCTAACCACTTGGTGATTTGGCTATCTCATATGACGAGCATCTTATCCACAATGAACCATTCAAAGGTTTATCCATGTGGCACCCTAAGGACTCAGGATTGGGCGATATACAATGCTACAACAGGCACCTAACTTGGCTGACATCTTGGTAGTCATACATACCACCTCAGATGCATTGGGAAAAACAACCAACCAATGAATCGTCCAACACATTGGAGTTGGGATCACAACGTAACAACGGATAGTTCGGTCCCTGTGGGGTGGAAACAATAATGCACAACTTGGCGGCCTCAATGAATGGATTGAAAAAGTTGTGTGGTCCGAAAAAAATCTAGATGGGTGTGGCCTTAGCCACATAAATGGAGGGGGCCTTGCCTTATATAAACCTTGAAGTAGTTGTTTCTTCAAACACATGTGGAATTTTCCCACGGTTATGTAAAATCGACCCCGATTAAAGCGATAGGGGTGACTCAAACCCCGACCTCATATCCATAAATCTAATTCGTCAACTAACTCACCCGAGCAGCTCGCATTGCACGGGTAAGAAAAAGAGCTCAAGTGTTATTTATAGAGCTTTGAGACATGACTATGGGGAGGTAGCCAAGGGGTTTGGAGAAAATATTGAATTTGGAGCACTTAGAGGTTGAACCAGGCCATGGAGTAAAAATGAAAAGTGCTCATAATTTCATGAGGAATCCAAATATGTAATTTGTTTTCATGTAATGTTTAAAAATCTCCATTTTTAGGTGTTTTTATAGCACAATTGTAGGGGGATCACATTGTGAAGACACTGTAGGGGCCACAGATGGACTTGTGAATAGTTTCTAGTAAATTGCAGAGTTCCCAAAGTCTGAGATCAACCCATTTGTAGGTTTCAAAGGTCTATTTTTCATTAGTGAAGGTAAAATGTACTTCATTAGATTTTAATAGATCGATTCACTTTACGTGAATCTGGAGACATAGCCTTGGGTGAACTCGCTATCAATATTGTTTTGTGGATGTTTTTATTTCGATTTTGATGAAGATTTTGATTAGATAAAACCAGGAATGGATTTTTTTAATTTGATTAAGCATCTCATCTTTAAAAATGGGAGAAATGGATTTAAGATTTCATTTTAGTATCCATAATCCACAAAGTATAAATGAATGCACATTTCGAGTGTTAAGAATGAAAATCGGACTGAGGTGCAAATTTTAAAAGCGAATTAATCAATTTTGAAAAATTGAACCATAAAATTGATGTTGAGTTCCAAGATCCTTACGAACGGTTAAAGTTTGAAAATTATAACTTGCATTTTCGGATCATGTTTGGTATCCAAATTTGGTTTAGCTTGATATTTTGCTTCCTGTTTAATTTGGTTAACAATGATTGCTTTAGTTGAGTACGAGTTACTTTAATGTGAATAGGTACAGGTGCACTATGGGCAATTGCAAATTTTGCAGATGAGTGAAAACCACTCTCATAGCTACTTTGGCGAGAAATGGTAAATAATATTCCTCACCTCAGAAGCAAGAGAACAAAGAGGAATTATTGCACTCATTGTCAGATGAGTGGACATGAGGTTGTAAATTGTTGGAAACTTCATCCAACCAACCATCCAAAGCATGGTAAGAATAAGTTGGAGTTTAAAATTAAAGAAGTTTTTAAACCATCAGTAAAACATGAATCAACCTCTAATCTATCTATTGTTGAACCACTTTGATGAGTCCATTCTGTTTTGATATGGAGAATGTAGGCTCATGTGAGTTGGATAGGTTTGTTTTTGCATAACAATATTTGTTGAAAGCATGTAAAATTTTTCAGAGTAATTTGTGGATTTTGGTGTATGTTGAAGGATAAATTCACATGTGTTTTTAATTTCTTTGAAATTGGGAAATGGGGTCACTTGTAAGAGGATCTGGGAGAAAGGTTTAAAATACTCAGATTTTTACTTCTTACATGTTAAAGGATGACAATATACCATTTTCTATTTTTAGTAGCAGTGTATGCAGTTTCAGTGGGCATGTGAAATGTCTAATTTTGGAAATGCAATTTTAAGTTACTATTGTTAAATGTCATTGTGCAAGTCTTGTGACACCTTTTTGATTTTGTAGGTAATATACAAATTTGTTGTGTCTATATAGGGTAATTGCACATTCATGACTACCCTTATTTTTAGGGCGTGTATTTGTAACTACCCTATGTGGTTACAATCGATGTGTACATTATTTTCACTAATAAATTGGTGTACAGTGTATGGCATGGTGATCATTTTCAGCAATTAGCGAGTCACGATATGGGTAAGCATACAATTTGATATCTATCCTTTTACAGTTCAATATGTATGGATAGAATTGGCAGATTCATGTGGATTCAATTTTTGACTATAGCTATTTTTGGGCATTGATAGTCTAATGTATTATGGATAGTGAATATTTGCAGTTGTTATAGTTTCGGATGGACTGATGGACACTAGCCTAATTATGGGAAATTTAGATGCACGATATATTGAGCTATTTTTATGGAATTGTAACTTAAGTAATTGGTCGTATCACAAAGTGACAGTTGAACACTAGCTTTCTATTATAGAATGGGTGTTATTATCTGGTTAGTTGTTTGTGATGACATTATAGTGGGTTTTGATGAGTTCACGGTTTTGTGTAGAGTTGTGGGGGTTGCATCATATTAGTTGAACACTAGCTTTGCATTATAGAATGGGTGTTATTATATGATTGGTTATGTGACTAGCTAATTAACTATTTGTTTTTAATTAACCTATGATGTTATTTATGGTTCTTGTATGTGTTTGTGCAATGCATGATGAGTTAACACATTTTGTGGGTTGATAAACAACTTTTTGTGGACAAAAAGCATTCCTAGTTAGGAGGAGTGATCCAGAGGATTTTTGGGTGTTGGAAAGTTTACTAAACCTCCTAAATCATGCCCAAATTGTAGAGCATTTCGAGACCTTTCCGATGGTATGTAAAACTCCAAAAACAAAGTCGGGATGCGAAGATATTGCGCAGTCAAAGTTTGGTTTGAACACGGGTCAACTTACGAGTTACACGTTGACACATGACATTTGGCCAAAGGAGAAAAAGGTTAAAATTTCATGTTTGAGTGCCTCGGTCTTCGACACATGAAAAATTTGGTGGGCCCTACTATTTTTGGTTGGGGCCCTTAGTCGGAGTTCGACACTCTTTTGTAGGAGGGGTGCCTTTGTTGCCTTTATTTCATATTGCCATTATCCCAATTTCACTTATATATGCATTATATCTCTCTAAAATTGTCAATGTGGGACTATATATGTTTGGAGAGTTAAATTTTACATTGCAGTCTATTATATTGCCTTAAACAAAGATGGGCGAGCTAATTGCTAGCTTAGTGGGGTGACCAAATCCCCATCGAGTTGATCACATTATATGCCACAATGTTCGGGTCGAATTCCCTATATATCGGTAGAAGCCTATTCTATCACCTCACTCGTGGCATGTCTAACCAATTGGTGATTTGGCTATCTCATATGACGGGCATCTTATCCACAACGAATTGTTCAAAGGTTTATCCATGTGGCGCCCTAAGGACGGTTTATCCATGTGGCGCCCTAAGGACTCGAGATTGGGCGATATACAATGCTACAACAAAGGCACTTGACTTGGCCGACATCTCGGCAATCATACATACCATCTCGACCGCATTGGACAGTAAAACCAACTAACAAATTGTCTAACACATTGGGTGCTGGGTTCACAACATAATAACAGATAGCTCATCTCCGTGGGGTAGCGAAACAACAATGCACAACTCGACAGCTGACCTCACCGAATGGCTCAACGAGTGTGTGGTCCAACAAAAGGCGGACGGGTGTGGCCTTAACCAGAAAATGGGGGGGCTTACCATATATAAACCGTGAAGTAGTTGTTTCTCGACGACGCATGTGGATTTGGCCATGGTTATGCAAAATCGACCACGGCTAAAGCGATAGGGGTAACTCGAACACCCGACCTCATAGCCCTAAAGTGATTCGTCAAACGACTCACTGGGTGGCTTGCCGAGTAAGAAAAAGAGCTCAATGTTATTTATAGAGCTCCGAGACGGATCGAGGGGGAGCGGCCAAGGCGGTTTGGAGAAATACTTGAATTTGGAGCACTTAGATGCCGAACCAGGCCATGGAGTAAAAATGAAAAGTGTTCAGAATTTCATGAGGAATTCAAATATATAATTTATTTTCATGTAATGTTTAAAAATCTCCATTTGTAGGTGTTTTTCTAGCATAGTTGCGGGGGTTGCATTGTTAAGACATTATAGGGGCCACAGAGGAACTTGTGAGCAATTTCTAGTAAATTGTAGAGTTCCCAAAGTCTAAGATCAACCCATTTGCAGGATTCAAAGGTCTATTTGTCATTAGTAAAGGTAAAATGTACTTCATTGGGTTTTAATAGATTGATTCACTTTCTGTGAATGCGGAGACGTAGCCTTCGGGTGAACTCCGTTATCAATATCATTTTGTGGATGTTTTTATTTCGATTTTAAGAAGCTTTTGATCAAATAAAACCATGAATAGATTTTTATTAATTTGATTAAGCATTTCATGTTCAAAAACGAGAGAAATGGACTTAAGATTTCATTTTAGTATCCATAATCCACAAAGTATAAATGAATGCACATTTCAATGTTATGAATGAAAATCAGACCGAGGTGCAAATTTTAACAAGAAATTAATCAATTTTAGAAAATTGAACCATAAAATTGATGTTGAGTTCTACGATCCTTGTGAACGGTTAAAGATTGAAAATTATAACTAACGTTTTCGGATCAATTATCTAGAACATGTACTTATTGATGAATACCAACACCATTGAAAGCATTGTAGTTATGTTCTAAATATTCTAACATTTACAAGTTAAAAAGGGGAAATAACATAAACTTTGATCACAAGAATTAGAAGAACACCATTAATATAGAACCTAATTAAATTGCATAACTTACTCTTACTAGATTGTAGCCACAAAAGATTATACATATCCAACTAAATGCAATGACATGCTATATACTATGTAGACATTAAATTCTTCTCAATTGACAAAACCAAGATAAACCATTCCATTAATTTCCATCAATTCAATCCTCTAAAAGGTTCATACAAAATCAATGCATACCTTTATAAGTATAAGAAGTGGGTTTCCTAAATGTAAAATTAAATGCAACAATTGTTTTCATTCGACTCGAATTAAAAAACAAAATAAAATGAGGAAATAAAAAGGATTTTAGGAGTCATCGAAACAATTAAACTGAGTAAGCTTAAGATAGTAAGGACTTCCCTCTTTTACTGTTTCATCATATTCATGATCTTGCTAATTTGGAACAAGCCCAATTTACTCTCTAGTCACATTTTTAGTTTGGTCCAACTCGTCGTCCTCTTATTTATTTAACTAAGCTCTATGCACTTCACACCTGCATAGTAATCGAAGGCCTTGTCGAGGAGAAATATTATTGTTTTTTTCTAATTTTCTTCTTCAATATTTAACTCTGGGTGAGTCGCAAGGATCTGAATCCTTGACCTTGATGGATTCATGACACAGTTGCACTATGTCACAGGCAGATGTCACTTATAGGTACGGATAATTTCTATTTTTCTTCAATTAAAACTCAGATCATCCCCAAAAAAAGATTACAATCACATCTCGATTTCTGGGTATATTTCGTGTTTTCAAGCAAATATCTACCATGGGTTTACTTTCAGAAGGAAAATAAGTTCTTAATAGTTTGTGGGCATCGATATGTATTTATTTTGGTTGAAAATCTAGATGATTTCTGTTGTCAGCTTCACCCTGAAACCAGAATTCAAAAAGCCCTAATTCTCTCGGCTTTCTACAAAATAATCGCTTCTGTTTGTTTGTGGGCTTTTATAGTTTTTAAGGTTAAGTTCAAAGTGTTCTTTGACAGATGGATTAGGTTTAAAATTTTAATAATTGTCTACGGGTGTTAATTATATTTGTAAATTTCAATGATTTTGTTCAGATTAGCTAGGTTTGATTTATCGCTAGTCGAAAAGCTATAAGAGTACAAATCCAATTGGCTTGATACCTTATATTACGTTTTTTTGTGGGTTTGAAGTGGATTTTGGTTGTCAGATTGATAATGTTTAGCAGCTTAGCCTAACTGTCCAAACTCAAGAATTATAAAACCCTAATCCTATTGGCTTCCTACCAAAAACTTGCTGATTTTTGTGGGTGTGAATTGTTTTCGGTAAAGGTCAATGTTATTGTCGGATTGATTAGTTTTAACTTTTTCGGAAAATTGATAATTGGATGTAGAAATCACTGTGCTACATCTAGCTTTCTGTGCTGTCTGGGCACAGGAAAGTGTATGTAATACAGTGACTTACAGATAGATTTTTCAAAACTCAGAAGTTGTGAAAAGAGTCTCATAAATTTAGTTTCAACTTAACATCAGAAATCAGAAACTAGCAAAAATCCTAGAAAAAAATGGACTTTGTTATTTGTGCGTTTGTCTTTTTTTTTGTGGGGAAAAAGCTCAATGTTATTTTTTTGTCAGTTTGGGAAAGTTGCACCATTATCCTACAATTCAAGAATTTAAAAGTCCTAACCCAATTAACTTCTTCTTTGTCGGTGTAAATAACTTATACCATTTGCCATATTCTTTGTTGGTATAAATAACTTTTTAAAACTAATGTTTGATCTCAGATTGACTAGTTTTATCTTTATCTAGCAACTAAAGAATTAAAACAACCCAAATGGCTTTATATAAAAAAATGAGACTTGATTATTTGTGGGTTTGAATAATCTTTGGTAAATTTCAGTATTTTTTTGTCACGTTGATTGGATATAGCTTTACCTTGCAAATCGAAAACTGGGAAATCCCTAATGCTATTGGCTTTCTATAAAAAAAATTGCCTTAATTGTTTATGGATTTGTTCTAATTTTTGTAAAGCTTAATGTTCTTTTTTGTCTGATTCGTTTGATTTAACTCTACCCAGCAACTTAAGAATTGAAAAAAACACTTCTCAAAAATTTGGCTTTATCGTTTTGTGGGTTTTCAATTATTCATGGATAAAACTTCAGTATTTTTGTCATGTTTAGTAGTATTATTTTTACCCTGCAAGTTGAAAACATAGAAAACCCAACCCTGTATGCATTCTACCGAATGTTTCACCCTGCATTCTACCAAAAGTTTCACCTCATTGCTTGTGGTGGTGTTTTTTTGATAAAGCTCAACTTTTTTCTTTTTATGTTAGATCAGTTAGGTTTAGGTTTAAAAACTATAAATGCCATAACTCTATTGGCTTCCTATCACAAAAGTTGGTTTTCATTGTTTGCGGGGTTAAATTATTTTTGGGCAAGTCTCAGTATTTGTCGTTGATTAATTAGGTTTAGCTTTACTCTGTTAATGAAGCAAAAAAACCTAACTCAATAGGCATACCACCAAAAAATTGGCTTGGTTTTTTGTGTCTTTGAATTGTTTGTTGGTAAAGCTCAATATCTTTATCAGATTGATTAGTTTCAACTTTACCATATAAATCAAGAATTTAGAAAGCCCTAGCTTATTGGCTTCCTAACAAAATCTTCATTTTGTTAAAGCTCAGAAGTGTATTTTAGATTAATTAGGTTTATCTTACCTTGAAACTCAAGCTTTATTAAAACCCTAACCCTCTTGGCCCTCTACCAAAAGATTGCCTTGATATATTAGGGAGCTAATTGTTTGGTAAACTCCAGGGTTTTACCAAGCTCCAGTCCTTGACATGCTATTACAATTTACATGTACCCATGTTCTCCAAGCTATGGGTTGCCTTATTATGGTGTGGTGCTTTGAACTTGGCTCACTCTTTTTATGAATGAACTTTTAACATTACACCACAAACACTTAAAGTCTGGTTAGTTTCAACTTTACCCTGCAAGTCAAAAACTAAAAAAGCCACACTCCCAATTGGTTTTCCTATAAATTATTTGACTTGCTTTTCTGTGGATTTGATTTTGTTTTAGTAAATTTCAATTAATGTCTTGTTTGTCAGATTGGTTAGGTTTAGCTTTACCTTGCAATTAAAGAATTCAAAAGCCCCAGCTCTATTGGTTTCCTTTAAAAACCTACCTTTATTTTGTTGTTGGCAGAAACAGTTTTTGTAAAGTTCAATGTTTTTTGTGAGTTTGATTAGCTTTAAATTTTACCTTGCAAATCAAGAATGTTTCAAAATCTCTATCCCATATTGGCTTCCTTCCATAAATGTGCCTCGATTATTTGTTGTTGAAAATTTATATAATTTTTTGGTAAAGCTCAATCTATTTTTATCAGATTGATTAGGCTTAATGTCACCCTGCAAATTAAGATCTAAAAGAAGCTGCAACCTTATATATTTCCTACGAAAAATATTAGCTTGACTTTCTGTGTGTTGCTTTATACTTGGCTCACTCTTTTTATGAATGAACCTTGCTTACCATTACACCAGAAGCCACTTCAGGCTGGTTAGTTTCAACTTTACCCTGCAAGTCGAAAACTACAAATGTCCATTCCCAATTGGTTTTCCTATACAACTTTGACCTGGTTTTCCGTGGATTTGATTTTGTTTTAGTAAAGTTCAATTAAAAAATTCAAAAAGCTGTAGCTCTGTTGGTTTCCTTAAAAAAACCTTCCTTGATTTTGTTGTTGGTAGAAATAGTTTTTGTAAAGGTCAATGTTTTTTGTGAAGTTTATTAATTTTAAATTTACCTTTCAAATCAAGGAAGTTTCAAAACTCTATTCCTATTTGCTTCTTTACAAAAATGTGCTTTGATTATTTGTGGTTTAAATTTTATATAATTTTTCAGTAAAGCTCAATCTATTTTTGTCAGATTGATTAGCTTATCGTGACCCTGCAATTTAAGATCTAAAAGAATCCACAACCTTATTGATTTCCTACCAAAAATATTACCTTGATTTTCTGCGTGTTTGAATTATTTTTGATAAGCTAACCACTTTTGTCTGATTGATTAGGTTTATGTTTACCCTGCAACCCAAGAATCAAATAACTATAACCCTATTGG
The DNA here is from genome assembly GCA_018340775.1 of Taxus wallichiana var. yunnanensis. Classification (NCBI taxonomy): domain Eukaryota; kingdom Viridiplantae; phylum Streptophyta; class Pinopsida; order Cupressales; family Taxaceae; genus Taxus; species Taxus wallichiana. Next base: position 58,013,135 of record CM031238.1, on the reverse strand, counting down.
CCTCCTATCTTTTCCCTCGGATGGGGGCTTGTTAAGATGATGGATGTTATTGCTGTGAGGTCACCAGTATGTTAGAGTCGAGTCCAGTGTGCTCTAATATGCAAATAAATCAGTAAAATGCCAATACAAGGAGTTCTCTCATGGTATCTTCTTCATGTGAGAAATCTGTATAGGATCCGTTTTGGACATCGTTGCTTGCCAGGGATTTTTATAGTAGCTTCTTGCCCAAGCCTTCTTTTCCATGTGGGTCAAGCTACAGACAGTAATCTTATGTTATTGCTTTGAGTTCGCACTCATCTGTGATAGACTGGTTGTGACTCAGTTACCTACTTATAGTTTTGAGCCAGTGCCTGATTGGGTGGAACAAACCCTCTTGCCAGCTATGCAGAGGTGAGACTATTCGTATTGGTATGTTACCGTTTGTAGGGCTAGGGTGGCTCCTGCAATCAGGTAAGTGGGATTGCCCAACCTCTGATAATTGGTGCATACCCCCTCGGAAAATTTCTCCATAGCTGAGCTTTGAATTCGGGTGTCCTAGTTGGCACACGTTAGCATTTGATCCCTGAGGGCTCAAAAAAAAGTTTTACTGCCTGTTTGCCTTAGTTTATTCTCTTTTTCTGTGTTTAAACTTAGATTACCACATGAGCAACAATATGAACTGCGGTTTTGTATCTTGAGCATGTTATTAATATGAAACCTGTAACTTTCAGGAACATATGTTATAACCATAGTTACCAGGAGATGGGTACGGGTACGGGTACGTGGAGACGGGTACGGGTACTGGTACAACATTTTTTAGAAAAGTGGGAGACAGGTACGGGGAGACGGCAATATATATGAAATAACTAGAAAAATACTATTGTACATTATTAATTTATTTAGATTCAAAATGCACTGAAATTTAAAAATAACTATACTTTTTGAAGTAAGGAAATCAAATGTCGACAAAAGATGAGTAATTCTATTGATATTTGATATCTCACATATTGTGGGAAGAGTACATTGTAACAGAAAAATGCAAACAATCCCTGTGTGTGTGCGTGTGCGTGTGTGTGTGCCCGTGCATGTGTGTGTGCGCCTCGCGCGCGTGTGTGGGGAGATGGGAGGAGACGTTAACAAAGGTTCCTGCGTACAGGAGACGTTAACAAAGGTTCCTGCGTACAGGAGACGACACAAAGGTTCCTGCGTACAGGAGACATCTCCGTATGCGTCTCCTGTACCCGGTACGCGTCCCAAGTGGTGGGGGACACATCTCCGTGCAACAATGGTTATAACTGTCTTATTCACTCTAGATTCTTATTTTTGTATTTTTATCTAAATAGGTGTTTGTTTGGGGTTTCTGGAATCCTTAACTTGCAATACATTATACTTTCTTTGACCTTAAGGGGGTTTCAGATTCTTTTAGATTCCCGTGCTTAGCATCATACTTAATAAGATATTAATCTCTCTGGAAATGCAGTGTGTGTGGATTTGAGAATGGTCTCAGCACAACTCTTTATTTCTTGCAGTTTCTGTGCTGCAATTGTAAGTATGTGTGATGTATGCATTGATGTTAGTATCCTTCCTTTTCTGCAGCACAAGGTACAGTTGTGCATTTACCTCTTTCTAGTTTTCTACAACTTCCAATTCAAATCCATGTTTTGCGTGAGGTTTCTGGAATCCTTGACTTTCCAAGGCATTCTGTTTTCTTTGACTGTAAGGACATTTCACGTCCTATTTGGATTCCCATCCTTAGTAGCATTGCTTATGGACACTTAGGCCGTATGTGTATATTCATCACTTATGCATGCATATGCACTAATGAGGCTAACTTATTTATAATTAAAGGTTATCTATTTATGGACCTCCACCCATGTATTAGTAAGGTACAAAAGATGGAGAAAATTTGATCTGGCCATGATGATTACCAGTTTCCACAAACAGTTTGGGAGAGCAGGATAAGGTGTCGACTTTGATTTTCAATACATCAGCATAAAAGCAAAACTGCAGTGATATATGAGCCGATATATGTTTGGAGAAAGTTATCTTTGTCCATATCCACTGCCATTGAACTGGAGCATCGTATCAAATACCGTCTTATCCCATATATCAAAGACTTCGGCTTTACCCGCAATCACTATAAATATTAAAAGTAAGGGGCAGAATCACAGTTAAGTGCAGATCCGTAAGCCATTGAATATCCCATCTTCACTTACCTTCTCAGAATGCATTCAAAAACAGATGAAGAAACATAGAAACTGAGGGCAAACATAACTACAAACAACTTCTTTGAAGATTAGTTAAATATGAAGCTATAAATTTAAACAGCTCGTTGCCACCAGACATTAGCATTAAGTTTGACTGTTACACGTCCTTACTTATCTCTAGCTTGGACCATGATTACTAATTTAAATTATTTGTAGGCAGCTTTGGTCTGAAATACTTAAGAATCAAATTACAATGAATGCCAAATGAACCTATCAAGCTCATGAGAGAAGAGGGTTCTTGTGAACCACTACTCATTAAAGACGGGTCGCGAAAATTGGCTCAATATTAACAGGCATATGATTCCCCAAAAACTATAGTACATAATGATGCACCACAGAAAATCCAAATGCAGAAAATTTATATAGAAGTTTGAAATTATTTATTTTTCTGGCTTTTTCTAGGTTTCCTTGAGGTTTTTCATTGTACTTATTATATAGAGCCTTTGCCATTTGCTATATGGAGAACTTGTATATACCGTCTGGAGTTTGTTTCGATCTCCCAAATTGTGGAATATGTTTATGTAGTACTATACTAACTAGAAATTAAAGACATTTAGCCAGGAACGGACCTCTTTGACAGTTTCAATTAGATTTGACAAATTGTTTTACAGTGTGAACGGTATATTCAAGACCAAATTCAAATTCCAGATTGATGGTCCAAGATTAAGATTAGTGTAATTGCAAAAGCATTCTTTGTTGTGTGCTTCTCAACTAGAAGCAATAGCAACCATGACAATTTGGTTTTTATCAGCTTCCAAAATCCAGATTATTTTAGTCATAAAATTAATCTTTAATGTTTCTGGCTAGTGAATGTTTATTCTTAAATCATAGCAAAGTTTTTTCAGAAATAATTATTTAATTTGACTAATATGCTCCTGGTTTAGTGTATCCAGTAGAGGTTTAAAAAATGTGTTTTGTTTGTAGCACTGCAGTTTTGGATAATTTGTTTGACTAACCTTTTAACTTTTCAGTCATGGGAACCCATTCTTTTTCTATTAAGAATGATGTTTGAAATTTGTTTTTATGAGATTTCATTTGATGAGATCAGCATGTTTCTATCTATTTGACTTTGCAGCTGTGGCTCTTGTGGATATCCTTTAAATCTGTGCTCATCAAACCGCATCACTTCTAACATTGGTTCAGAGTATCGCAAGGCCATCAAGAAGGGCATCATTTCTTTCTTGTCCATTGATTTGAGCAGGTTCACTCAGGTCGATGAGGTTAAATGTGCTTTCTATTCTTGTGGTTTTTGCCAAATGAGGACCAAGCTTCTCTGTCGAAAATGTGGAACTTTTATTGGCTATGGCTATGAAGATCGTGCATCTCCATGTGGTTTTGACAGTTCAGATTCAAGCTCAAGCAGTGGAACTCCAGGCCTGAAGAAATACAATATTAAGATTCGGGCACTACAGCCTTCAGATGAAAGTGACGTGCCTCACTTGGCATGAGAGTCCTAAGAGACTAAGTCTGTACATATGAAAAAGGGGCACCCGAGGGCCGATATGAATCAAGTTCAACAGGGGACAATACCTCTGTTCTTGCTTTCAGATTTTCTGCTTTATATTTTGGGGCCACTTGTCATTTAGGCTGTTTGATTTTTCATGGTGTTCAAAAGGACAATTTAGACATAATATGTTGGAAGTGGTATTAGTTTGAGAAAATATTTTTCTTTGCAAAAGGTATCTTTTCTGTTGGGGCTGGAAATATTATCTGCTATCATATATAAACTGAATTTAGAGGTATTCAATTTTTGATACTATTTACTTTTTACCTTCAGTGAACATCTTTTCAGATTACTTTGGTGGCATCAATGGATTTTTCTGGTTGAGCTGTCGTTCCATAAGCATGCTTGGGCACATGCAATGAACTTGATTACAGGGTTTCATTTATGCCTTTCTTTGGACTGTTCCGTGTCAGTGAACTTCTATGCTTCAAGGGAATGGCTAGGAATGGGATTTGTTCTAGCTATGACATGAGAGGGGAAACATGTATAGATGTTGTTCTATAAGCGTGCTTGGGCACATGCAGTGAACTTGATTACGGGTTTCATTTATGTCTTAGTTTGGAGTGTTCCGTGTCAGTGAACTTCTATGCTTGAAGGGAATGGCTAGCAATGGGATTTGTTCAAGCTATGATGTAAGAGGGGAAACATGTATAGATGATCTTCCAAATGAATGCCTTTCTAATGTTGTCAAATTTTTATTTGATTGGGCTGATCGAGAGGCATTTGGCCTCACATGTCACCGCTGGTTGAAAATTCAGGGTGAGGTTCAGCGTTCTATAAAATTTCACTTTCATAATACTCCAGCTCCAAATTGCTCAAAATGGCTCTTCAAGCTTCTTTGTCGCTTTCCTGCACTGCATTCAGTTTCATTGTCTGGGTGCACTAAAATTTCAGATTCAGCCCTCTCATTATTTCGATCAGCAGGTTTAAAGTTGCAAAAGATCTCACTTGATTGCTGCTACAGCATCTCAGATTATGGTCTCTCTCATATTTGTGACGGTTCTACTGCTTTGTTGTCATTGAGTCTCTATCGTTGTAGTATCAGTGATGTCGGTCTTGAGCATGTAGCAGGAGGCTGTCCAAATTTGGAAATAATAAATCTTTCATCTTGTGATAGTGTCTCTGATTCAGGCATTGCAGCTCTTGCCGAAGGATGCCTGGGGCTTAAGGTTGCTACTATCTCAGATTGTAGAAATATACAAGGAAAAGGCTTTAAAAAGTGTTTCTCTCTTCAGTATTTAGACGCAGATTCATGTTGCTTGACAGATGATGGCCTGTGTGCCACTGCCGAATGCAGCTCTCTTCAATATTTGAACCTCTCTCACTCACGTAATTTGATGAATCTTGGCCCGAGAGGATTTAGATGCATTGGCACATCACGCAATAATTTGCAATTCTTGCACCTGAGGATGTGCCGCACTCTTGATGACTCAGCTGTAATTGAGATATCCAGGGGCTGCCCTTCCCTGAAAGAATGGAATTTGGCAGTTTGTCCTCAGGTGACTGTGGCTGGCTGGGAAGCAGTTGCAATGAACTGTAGGAACCTAGAGGTCCTCCATGTTAATCGCTGCAGATATTTTTGTGATAGAAGTTTACTTTTTCTTAAGAATGGTTGTCCTAAACTTTCCTCTCTGTACTTACATGGTTGCCCTAAACTGAAACCCGTAACAGTGGAGCTCTTCAGGCAGGCTCGCTATGTTGTCCGCATTATTTTGGAGGAAAACATGTTTGCAGGACCTTGTGTTGACGAGTTTGAAAAAAATTGCTGTTAAGGTGAAAAACAAGACAGGTCTAGTACCAAATAGTCTGTTTTGCCCGTCTCAATTATCAACCCCTTCCATCCTTTTGTCTTCCATCCTTTTCTTATAAATAGAGATTTACATGATTCACTGTGCAGGTTATCAAACAAAGTACTTATTTTCTGAGTGGTTCTCTTGTAATTGTATATTAATGTGGAAACTCCCATTTTTATGGGTCTTATATTTGTGAAAGGGATGGTTTGCTGCAACTATAGGTAGCAACCTTTAGATCTCTATATTATATTCCAGACTAAATATCGGCCAGACTTCTATATCTAGTCATGCTTAGGAGAGAGTGCAATTGTTGATAGCTACTATATATATGCTACTGATAAGACTATTTAAACTTGACCGATCTCTTCTAAGTCTGGAAGTAATTCAAAGGTAGATGTTTTGAAGACAATTCAAGGTTGGTCATCTCTAGTTACCAAGTATGTGGAGTGCATGTTAAACAAAATTCGAACTTAAAATATATATAACATTGTTGGACAATAGTGTCAATGCTTCGTGAGTTGGTGCCAATGCTTTGGGAAGCATTTTGAGCTGATATTCTTTCCGCGTATTTCTTCCTCGGCTCATCTTCGGTACACGGGAGTTTAAGAATTTATTTGGCCTCCAGCTCCACACTATGTAAGACTGAGTAAAATTTAAAATTCTCTGGTTCCACTTCAAAATCTTAAACATGGCATGATTGTTTTGCCAGAGAAAAAGATGTTAGTATATCACCATAGGAACCAGACATTTACATGGTCGGGGCAAAATAGGTAAAGGAAACAGTTTCTTCTCACTTGGGATATGCTTTATCTTGTGAAACATTTTACAGCTCTGACATATATTCAATGTTGCACATTGTTTATAATCAACCACATTTACATGATTCCAACACGATTTGAAGGATGTTGCAGCCAGAGAATCAACATTTTGTATATGGCATACATTCTAGTTGAAAGGTATATAGTAGGAAGATGGATGCTGGTTTGTACATATTGAGGCAGGGAAAAAAATGAATGGTATGGTTTAACTCTCATCCTATGACTTTCCTCCAAAAAGTTCGAATTGGATTATCTTGGAATGCAGGGTTTTATTGCATAAGTCCAGCAGTATGAATTGTTGGAAAAGGAAACAAAAAAACATAATATTAAAAAAGGACGCATTCAATTTCCAAATAAAAATGAAAAATTTAGGAAATGGGAAAGATGCATTTAACAATGATTTGGCCAAGGGTAGGAAGGATAAATAACATATGCAAATCCAATCTATAGATGAACTAAAAAGTTGGCAAGAAAGTTGTGTGCAGAGTTTTTATTTAATCATAAGATAGCATAAATGGTTTGGACACATGGCAAACTGTGCCCCTTGGTGGGGCTGGTATTTTTATTTGTCGTTATAGTTTTTTTCTTTGGCATAGAAGAGGTCATACACTAAAAGGGTTTTGTTATGATATGACATTTGTATTTACATAAAATATTATTATGGTCTATGGTTTCTCTTGTGAGGTTTGTCATGGTGGGGTGGAACCAACCTTCATCAACTTTAGAATGACATGTCGAGCTTCTTCTAAAATGTTACTTGTTTAGCTAATTTAGCGAGGTTTAATAATCTTTATATAGCGACTTTTAGGGAAATCTAAATTGGAATGGACTGGGCGATAAAAGATTTTAAGGGAACTTGACCTTTGATTTCCAACATTGATGTAGTTTTGATAGGATAAAACTCTTAGAAAAATTAGATAGTAATATGTACTCATGTACTCTACAAAATTAGAAGAGAGTGTAGAATTTTTTCCTATGCTTTAGCACAAAATGGTAGTTGAGTTAGGATTGTAAAATAGGACCTTTGGTTTTATGTTTTTATGACCATGTTAAATATTTGGCATTTTTAGGGATGTTAATTTTATTCTTGTACTTAAAAATCTTCACGACAATGATAAGATTCAATTGGATTCAATGGCATGGTAATGTTACATGCAAGAAAATTAGGAAGTAATTGTGGAAAGGGTGTTTTTGTTGGATAGATATGAAAATGCATAAATGGCGCAAGCACACACATGATGTGAGATTATTCTCGTGAGGATCAAGACAAATTCGCGCACATCGACAAGGTTGCACTCCAACAATGACGTGAAAGTTCCAACTAATTAGCAAGTGAAATTGAACAAGGAAAATCATGCATAGAAGAACATGTCTACTCATTTTCATAGATCAAAAGAATGGTATATATAAAAGTGCTATGTAACTCATGTAACGGACAATCATTCCCTCCATGAGGGAAAGAGAAATTACGATTCCCAAGATGGAATGTAACTCCTATGATGTTGATGACACATATGACAATAACATGATTCTACGATGAAATCTGTCATATGTCATATAACTCCTATGTGAGATGACTCACCATGTGAAGTGGACAAGACCCCGAGTGATGACGAGGCAAGTCACATACACCAACATCCCCCTTCATCGAAAGATGAGGTAGAGGTCATGGCAAATCGAGATAGAAAGAGAGCTCTCCTAGAAAACTAAGAAAGATGCATCAAATGGGTCCTGACAACTAAAGCCCTAGTAAGGTACCCATGCACAAACAACATCTTCCTAGAAAAGAAGAGGAGAAGAGGACTAGAAAGCCCGAAGAAGATGGGTTCTTATAGAGGACCTCACCAGAAGAAGAAGAGAGCGCAGCGAAGGAACTTGGCTTCTGTAAAAGACTTGGTGAATATATTTGCAACTTGATTAGAAGTCTGACAATATTGCAAGTTGATGATGTCTTCATGTATCTACTCCGTATGAAATGCATGTGAATCAATATGTTTCGTCTCAGTTAACGTTGAACTCGATTTTAGAAAATTGAGATGGTGCTCATGTTGTCACGATAAATAATAGTATGCCGCAGAAAGTGAGTGCAATACTTTGTTAAGAATCCCTGCGCAGCCAAACAACTTCCGTGGCAGTGTTGACTACTCCTTTGTACTCGCCTTTGTAGATAGTATCACAATCGCACTCTACTTCTTGTTAGACCGAATGGCAAGTCCCGAACCAAGAGAAAAATTGTAGCTTGAGGTAGATTTCCGACGATCTAAATCACAGGCCCAATTATAGTTTGTATATCCAACCAAGTCAATATCGTCCCTCCTAAATAGTGAATACCATTAGTATGAGTGCCACAAACATAGTGAAGGATCCTCTTTGTTGCTTTATAATGTAACTCATGCAACTCCCTGCATAAATTTGGAAACGATCCCAACAACATACAAAAGATTCAAATGGGTGTGAGTCGGATAAATCAAGCTCCCCATCAATTTGTCAATAAAGGGTATTGTTGTCTATTTTTGCACCCCTTGCAAAAATAGGGCAACTTGGTTTTACCGTAGAAATTGAACAAAGACCGCAGAGAAGTTTTAGCATGCCGTGACTAAGGAGTGCACACCCCAAAGTAAAGGGTGTGCTCTGATGAAGCCCTAGGCAAGAGAAAAGGACCGTCAAAGTATGGGTTGTGCTGCGAAGGGATAGAAAGAGATCACAAATGTTCTAACAAGCCGTGATACACTTCGAAGCGTAAAGCCGCACGTTAAAGCAAATCAAGAAAACCATGGATTGAAAGAAAAGATGTTCACAGATGTTGATAAAAGCCACGTGACAAGTGAATAGACCACGGGTCAAGTGAAAGAGATAATGGAGCCACGAAATGATCAAGTCAAAGCCGCGAAAGTCAAAAAGTGCAAATCGAAAGAAGAAAGCCGCATATCGAAGGAAAACAATAGTTTTTTGCGGATTACCAAATGAACATGAATCTGATTTGATCTTTTGCAAATATGATATTATTCAAAGGAATCTTAGCCTTCTCCATGTGAAAGGAATCAAATTTCGTGGATTAAATGTTAGTAGGTGGTTGAAGTGAAGAAAAATGCCTCCAACACGCGAAGTGGCTACTCCAGGACGGCTCAACCACTAGAATTAAATGTAGTATAGGTGTTGTTTCTTCTTCAGAATGCAATGGTGTGGGTATGCGGTTTTGTAGAACAATCGATCCTCTGTGGATATTAACGAAGGTGGTCGGCTGGTGGAAGGAGAATTTGAATTTTCCCTCTATTTCTTCTTCTTTTCTTTCTTCCATTTCTCTATATATTGTAAAGTGATGCCTTGTTTTAATATTGGATACTTTGGGAATACGAGGGCATCAATTCATGCTACGTAAGTGTTCTAAGAGTCGCATGCTTTTGGCTATGTCTCTATAAACGTTTTGCATCTTCCTACGTATCGTGATGATTTCTCAAAGAATAAAATATTTGGTTTTGTGGCTCACTTCAGCCTTAGCTATTGTTTTATTGCACTCTCTTGCCTCTCATTCATTTGCAGGTGTGTTGTATGTGTTATTTTAGAGGTTCAGTCTATTGTGCATCCCGAAGTTGGAACTCGAATGCGATTTTGATATGTGGCTTTCATTTCGGCCCTTCTCATCATCGTTTTCTTCCATTTTCTCTCTTGCTTAAGTATTCATCCCCTTATCTTTGGTGCTATCACCTTCTCTAGTTTAGGTTAATGTTTTATGCATCTCCTTCTCACCTGGTTCCTTAGAAAGTTAGGGTAGAGTTAGACAGTTGCATTTCAATTCCTAGGAGTAGTTTAACATTAAGAATAAGCAGAGGAAGCCGGTCTTCTTCGGATGTCTGTCTTAGTTTGAGTCCCACAACTTGGAGACAGTCCCATGTTGTCTCAAATCCTGAATTGTCTATGATTCGGGCATGAGTGCACATTTGAGCTCCAACAATTTTGGCACGCTCGGTTGGACCTTTAAAATTAATATTTTTTATTTTATCACGTTTTAATGTGTATCTTGGTGAAGCTCTAGCCTTTGGAGGCTCTGTAGTAACACATATGGCGACTCCATTCGAAATATCAATTGGTTTTGATGTACTGGTGATTTAAGTGTCCTTGATTCATGAGAAGGATCTAAACACGATCGAGAACAAGAAAAGAAGGTGTATTTGAATATCTGTAGTTATCCCCAAGAGGAGGCAGAAGAGGAAGATAAATTCAAAGATCTTCATCTCCAAACCGAACTCTTTCAACACCTCCACTTGGCAGGCCCTTCTTACAATCAACAAGAGTTCTCAGACCTATCATAATGGCTCATCAACAATAACCGCCACAACAAAATCCATTTGTAAACTTCACAGGCTGTAACCTACTCGCCTTGAATGCTCATAATCCTATTCCAGTAGTAACCTTGAAGAATATTCCATATTTTACTGGAGAAAATCACACTACTCTAGTTGACCACATTCAAGACATTGCAAATGTCTATGCTATCCATGAGATTGCTGAGATGGATGTGGCAGTCAAACTTTTGGCTTCATCACTTAAAGGAAAAGCTTTACAATGGTTCAGAAGCCTAGGGTAGGAACAATTCAAAACTGGGATTAGTTGTGCACAACCCTTTGTGACCAGTTTGGAGAAAGAGCAGACAACTTATCTCTTTTGGAGCAATTAACTACAATCAAGAGAGCACCTAATGAGAAAATGGCGGATTTCAACTTCAAATTCTAGAGAACTTGGGACAGATTCCAACTCTTGTAACACCTGCAGCAGAAGGTTCTTTATTTACTTTTTAAAAGCTCTTAACTTTGATATATCTGTTATGATACAATCTATGGGAGGAACAACTCTACCAGTGCTTATGCAATTGCAATCAGAGCTGAAAATAGTTTAATACAAGTTGGGAAATTAGCTCCTAGACCACCTATGCCATTGTATCCTAAACTACCTAAAGTGCGCACCTTCTATTGTGCATATCCCTGAGCCAAATCCACAATCTATTGCTTCCACCTCACAAACTCCCGCTTAGCAAAAGGAGGATGAAGAAATGAAGGCTCTGATTAGAAACTTGACAAACAAAGTTATATCCCTAGAGAAATAACAAGCCCAATCCTATAAGAATTATCAAAATCAAGGGAAATCTTCAAATCAGGGGTATCAACCATATAGAAATCAGCAGTCTAATCAAATGTATGCACCAAACCAACATAATAACATATGACAAGGTCAAAGTGCTCTTCTTCCATTGGAAACAATCCCTCCACCACAAGCACTTCCTGCCCCATGTTCAAGTCAGGCTTTAGTTCTTGTGCAAAATAATATGAGACAAGAAACAAAGTGGTGTTTCCCATGTAATCGACTCGTAACAAACTTGGTTGTGAAAGGGCCATGCATCTTCAAGCATACATGGTTCAAGGCTCTTCCAATCAACAGAACCGATCTTGGAGGCACCAAGTCTAACCGCGGAAGCAAGTTGAGAGAACAACAATGATACCAACCTAATGTTTTTGGAGTTGAAGATTTTTGCGCAATTAACCAAGTGGCAGGAAGTTCTAGCAGACCTCAAACCAACGTTGCTGATAATACACGACACAAGAAAAGGATGCTGGAGTCACAATCTCCACCTTCTGCGGATCATGCCAATGCCACGAGAAAAGAAAAAGAATCAGTGGTAAACAAAAGCAAGCCGCGTACGCTTCGATGAAGCCGCAGATAAAGAGGTTGTTGCTTTCGACCAAAGTGCCAAATCAAACACCACCACAACAGAGAAAAGAGGGTGGTATGCCACAAATGCAGAAGTCTGCAGTCTTCCATTCAAAATTGTTGATCAAATGAAAAAGACCAATGTCAATGTCTCAATGTGGGATGTGCTTGCTATTCCATCACAACGAGATCTCCTGTGTGAAGCCCTCAAGAAGCCGCCTCATGTGGATCTAATAATGCAAAAGGTTCATGCATGCGATCCATGTTTGTCAAGAAAAGGATGATTAAATCATCTTGCATCTTTGAGCAGAAATCCACCTTAGGATTTCGCCATCAAGGGATTAGTCACTACTGAGCAGATTTTCAGTCCATATGATGAATTCGAAGGAATGCAAAATAACATGGTGGCAAAGTAAGAAAATTGTCACTTGTTTTAGTTACTCCGGGAAAAAAGCTTCTACTCAGAAAGGTATGTGATGAAAATGAAAGGCAAGCTTTTGTTTCTTTGTGTTAGAATTTTAGTGATGTGTTTTCATGGGACTACGAAGATTTAAAAGAATTCAATCCAGATATAGTCCAAAATTCCATTGATCTTGATCCCAACAATAAACCAATTAGACAGAAATAGAGACCAATCAACCCCAAGATTGATCCTCTCATGAGAAAGGAGCTCTCCAAACTCATTAAGGCGAAAATATTTTTTCCAATCAAGTATTCTACTTGGGTGGCAAATATGGTCCCGGTAAGGAAGAAGAATGGTGAAATATGGATTTGCGTGGACTTTAGGGATTTGAATTGGGCTTTCCTCAAAGATCACTACCCTTTACCCTACATGGAACAAATTTTGCAGACAGTGGCAGGGGCAACGGGATTCTCCAATTCTTGATGGCTATTCTAGTTTTAACCAGATTAAAGTTAAAAATATCAATATAAAACCGCATTCACCACCAAATGGGGAACATTTTCTTAGCAAAAGACGCCCTTTAGCTTATCAAACGTTGGTGCTACCTTGAAAGAGCAATATATATTCCTTTCAAAGGATATATCTATCAATTCAGATTTACCTAGATGACATTACTATTTCTTCAAATAGAGCGTGGATCACATGAAGCACATGGAGAAAGTATTTGAAAGATGCAGGGAATTTGGTGTATCCCTTAACCCTAAGAAATGCAATTTTGCAGTTCTAGAGGCAGGATTTTAGGGCATATTGTTTTGAAAGAAGGCATTTCCATTGATCCAAAAAGAATTGCAGCTATTACGGCTCTTTCCTTGCTAGTTCACAAAAAGGCATTGCAGTATTTCCTTGGAAAGATTAACTTTGTTAGGCGCTTCATTCCTAACTTCGTGGGTTTGATAAGACCTATTACCCTCATGCTCAAGAAGGATGCAACATTCAAGTGGACCGCGGAAGGGAAGGATAGCTTTGAAAAGATAAAACAAGATATTTCTCGAGCTTCGGTATTAATTAATCAAGATTATACTAAGGATTTCATTATTTATGCTCACGGAGCGGAATCTAGCATAGCCGTGGTTTTGACAGAATTGAATGATCAAGCGATGGAGCAATAATGTGGCATAATATGAAGCATTAGTACATGGTCTAAGGAGGAGATGGGAAAGGGCCGAAATGTCTCTATGAACAACATTCAAGTGACGAGACACTCTCCGGGATTTTTCTTTGCCATAAATTTCTTTGGGGTTCTTTCAAAGGGCACAACCCTCACAATTTTTTTAAAAATTTGACGTGGGGCAAGCCGTTGGCCATCTTGTTTTGGCTCAATTGCTCATGGTAACGATAGTTAAGATGACCAAAATGCTCATGCCACAACTTGTTAACCTCATCTACATGAGTAAGCAAGGCAATGGGCGTTAAATCATAAGTAAAGTGGGAGGTGTACAAACGTAAATGTTGATCTACCTTTCCCTCAGCCACTATGGAGTTAGAGTGAAGCTCATGCATAATCACCGAGTTAGGACCAAATTCCATTCGCATTCCTTCACCAAGGTGAGTGATTTGATAAACTAACAAGAGATTGGTAAAGATATTAGGAACACTCAACACTTGGTTAAATGATCCACCGTTTATCTCTACCGACCACTATCGGAAATCGACATCGTAGTATCATCACCCAACATGATTTGAGACATGCCACATGGTTTGATGTTGGAGAACTTAACATGCGAAGAACCCATGTGGTGCGAGGCACCAAAATCAATGATCCACATCGACGAAGGATCAATTCTAACTACAAGAGCCTTTCCTTTCTTCTTCTTAGAATTAGACTCCTTTGCTTTAGAAGATTCGACCTTAAGAGAATCTTGGTTTACCTAGATGACATTTACTATTTTCTCTAAGAAGAGTGCGAATCGCATGAAGCAGATGGAGAAAGTATTTGAAAGATGCATGGAATTTGGTGTATCCCTTAACCCTAAGAAATGTAATTTTACAGTTCCTAGAGGCAGGATTTTAGGGCATATTGTTTTGAAAGAAGGCATTTCCATTGATCCAGAAAGAATTGCAGCTATTGCGGCTCTGTCCTTGCTAGCTCACAAAAAGGCATTGCAGTTTTTCCTTGGAAAGATTAACTTTGTTAGGCGATTCATTCCTAACTTCACAAGTTTGATAAGACCTATTACCCTCATGCTCAAGAAGGATGCGACATTCAAGTAGACCGCAAAAGGGAAGGATATCTTTGAAAAGATAAAACAAGATATTTCTCAGGCTTCAATATTAATTAATCAAGATTATACTAAGGATTTCATTCTTTATGCTCATGGAGCAGAATCTAACATAACCGCGGTTTTGACACCGTTGAATGATCAAGCGATGGAGCAATAATGTGGTAGAATATGAAGCATTAGTATATGGTCTAATGAGGAGATGGGAAAGGGCCAAAAACATCTCTATGAACAACATTTAAGTGACTAGACACTCTCCATGATTTTTCTTTGCCAAAAATTTCTTCGGGGTGCATTCAGAGGGCACAACCCTCACAAAGATTTTTTCTCCAGTAAATGAGTTAGGTGATCTTTTTGTTTTCTCATACATTTATGCTCTTCATGGCCAATATTTTCGCAATAGGAACACTTACACTTTTCTTTATTTGTTTTGGGCTCAAAAGAAGAAACATTTGTGTTAGATTTGGTTGGTCTTGGTTTCCTTCTTGGGTTAGTCATTTTTCAATTTCTTCTTTTCCAGCTTTCTTATCCTTTTTGTCACTAGTACTTGCTATAAGAGCACGTGACTTTAATTTGAGTTTCCCCATTTGAATGAGTTTTTTCTATTATTGAATGAGTTAGGATGAAACGCTGTCAAATGAGGGAATTTTCCAAGCATTGCCTAGAGTTTTTTTTTATGGCATGAAAAGTTGAAATGAAGATGGAGTATTTGGGACCTAACTTAGAAAGAATCAATAAGATCATCTCGGGCATTTTTCTTAACTCCACATTCCTTTAACAATTTAGCGTGGAAAACCTAGAGAATAAGGACTGTAGGTTATTAAAGTTATTAAGAGTTAATCATAGTAGTTTGTCCTCTAACTCATGCACTCTCATGTCATCTTGCTTCTGAACATATCATCAAGATTTTTCTAGGCTCCATCGGGTGTTAAAGAATTCTTGATATGGAAGAGCAAGTCAGGAGAAACAAACAAAGAGAGAAGGCCCAAGGCCTCATCGCAACAGTTAAACCACCTAGATTTTGAGTTCAAAAGTTGGTTATTTCTCTACTCCCATGGTGACATGAAATAACCCTTTACTACATAATGCCATGGACATTTTAGACCTTGATTCAATGAAATTAAATAGAGTGAGAAAAGTTATTCAAGTGGCATTCATTGTGAAGAGAGGAAAAGAAGCACACAAACACAAGAACAATATTTGCACCCCTTGTTTGTGACACTATAGTTTAGTGCACTAATTACAATTAGGTGCAAATGTGCATCGTGAAATAGCCGACCACTCACTTTACAATCAACGTAATAATGCATAAGTGTGGAGACCACAATCAAGTTTCGACGATCGTGATGATTCGACACTAGAGGAAAATACAAAATGATGTGAAAATAAGAGAAGGGAGGATAAAATAAGTCATGTGTGAGAAATAACATCACACGTTGCAAAAGAAACTACCTTGCCGCAAGGCTGTGGTGGATGTGCTCACTAGTCCGTAAGTAATAACATGAGTGAATATAATACAAGAACGAATCAAAATGAGTCGAAGGGCCTCCTAAAAGCAAAAAAAGTGTGCCGAAAGGTAAAAAGACTCCAAAAAGTGCTACACACTCCACAAATGTTAGCGACACGTAAAACCCAATAACACTATATTTTCATAATTTAATTTCCCAATTAATTAATTATCTAAAAATAATTGAAAATTAAAATGGAATTTTAAAATTACGAAAAGATTAAATAAACCTCATAATATTAATATTTTAATGACCCTAACTTAAATAAGTTCCTCCTTTAAAGAAAATAAAAAAAGTCCCTACCTAGATTAGATTTAAATAAGACCTAGACTAAAAGAAAATTAAATCTAGGCTTTAAATAAATTAATCTAATGTTTTAATTTATTTGCATAAGCTTTGAATTTAAAAAGTAACAATGCTTAACTTTAAAACACACTATGCAAATTAAAAATGTGGGCTTTGAATGATGCAAAGGGAGGGAAAGAAATAATTGGGTCAATGGAGATGGAACTGATGAGCCACGTGGAGAACTGACAACAAGTCAAAGCGGTGCAGGGCTCAAGGAGGGAGCTCAGAGTGGTTTAACTAGCTAAGTCAATGACATTAAATTGCAGGGAAGACACACACAAATGGTAGGGTAGGTTACAACGAAAAATGTGAGATCGAGCACGTGGAAATCCACAGGGCCAAGCAAGCAGAGCGTAGGTCAAGGGATGGGCAAGCCAAGAGGAACGACCAAACATGAATGAAAAATGCAGAGTAGGGATCCAAAGTAAAGAACCAACACGTGATGGGACAAGAACAAAATAGAGAAGCAAGGAAGACTGAGTAAGGGCTAGAGCGAGGTAGGGTAGCCAAATGGTTGAGAAAACAAGTCATAGGTTGAGCCAAAAGAAAAATAGGAAGACCTCGAGAAAGGATCCAACACGGAGCACAAATCTTGGAATGACAGAAAAAACACGAACTCGTTGGAAATGAGCTCGATGAAGAGTTAGGAGAGCTGCCAAGTAACTTGAAGGAGGGGCTCGTCGAGGCAAGGATGGGCTCGGTTGAGTTGGGATGGGAGAAGAGAGGTGTATATAGGGTTGGAAGAATATAACAGATCAAGAGGCCATTGCTAGAACCAAACCAAATATTTTCCACAAAAAAATTGAAATTTTAATGAAAAAATATAATAAAATAAACAATTTTAAATACCTCCAAACATGCTTTTCCATCAAATGTAGCTACAAATAACTAAATCTAGTGGGAAAACACCGAAAACTTTACAAACAAAACCCTCGAAAATAACACAAACTCCAAAACAAAGCTATTAAACCAGATTAACAAGATTCGAAAAACGATTAAAAAAACTTACGAGAAGCAATATAAACCGAAACTAAAAGTAATTAGCAACCCGATGAAAACGAGTGCACGCGTTTAATGAATCACAACTCGATACAATGTGAAATTATTCTGTGAGGATCAAGATGGAAACCCATGCACATCGACAAGGTTGCACTCTAATGGTGATTTTGAAGCTCCGGTGTAATCAACAAGCAAAATCAAACAAGGAAAAACATGCACAAAAGAACAATTTTACTCATTCTCACATATCAAAAGAAGGGTACATATGGGATCGTTGTGTAACTTTTGTTCCTATACAATCATTCCCTCCATGAGGGAAAGGTGAGTTACGATTCCCAAGATGAAATGAAACTCCAATGACACCAATGATGCATATTAAAATGATAGAATATATGACAAAATTTGTCATATGTCATATAACTGTTGGGGTTAACACACACTTTTTGTACAAATCTATAATCGAAAATAAGAAAACAAGCAATTAAACACAAAAATATACCGAGAAGATAAATACTCATGATATTATTCTTTGCTTTACAGAGGAAATACAATGAAGATCTACAATCTTCCACACCTCTCTGGATGTACAATACTTTTCCTTCACAAGCTTCTATTTTCTCTCTCCAAGAATTCCTTCTTACAATACAAGTCAATTCTCCACAATCTAACCTTAGCTTTCTAGCTTATATAAGCATATACAAACTTAGGGAACTTTAGCTATGCAATTACAACCCTTAGATCACCTTTTAATCAAAGGTTAGATCTAATCCTACGTCTTAAATAAAAACATTCACGCATAGGTAACCAATTTTGGTTACCCCAATCGATGCGTTGGTCCGTGTGATTGACGCGCGGTCACCGACAGATGCCGATTATTGTGTAAACCTGCAAGTTGTAAAACATGCTATTTGTGAAGCAATTAAGCTCCACAACTCAAAAATCTCCCACTTGGAGATAAATTGCTGCACTGTACCGTATAACTCCATCCTTGGATCCTTTCCTTGGCATGTTTCTTCCTCTTCAAGTCTCAAACTTAAAGACTAACAGAAGTGGAGTGTAGCTCCAACTTCTCATTTGCTAATGACTTTGTTAGCATATCCATAGGGTTCTTATTTGTATGAATTTTCTCTAGATTCAACTTCCCATCCTCCAACACCTACCGTATAAAGTGATATTTCAACTGAATGTGTTTGGTTCTTAAATGAAATGCTGAGTTCTTTCCCAGATGAATCACACTTTGACTATGACTAGCAAACTGCAATCCTCTCACTCCTTTCCCAACTCTTCCATGAACTTGCTCATCCATATCATCTCTTTGCTTGCCTCTATAGTTGCAACATACCCGACCTATGTAGTAGACAAGGCCATAACCTCGCAATCTTGAAATCCAGCTAATCAAAGTGCCACTTATTGTGAATACATATCCAAAGTGGTGCTTATTACCATCCAAATCTCTAGCCATATCCGAATCAACATAGCCACATAAAGAAGTATCTAACCCTCAATAACATAGCTACATTTGGATGTCCCTCTCAAATACCCGAGAATCTATTGGACTGATTTTTAATGGTCATTACATGGATTGGCCATAAATATGCTCACAAATCCCACTTATTGTGCAATGTATGGTCAGTACAAACCACAACATACATAAGACTTCCAATCTTTGAAGCATATAGAACTTGTGCCATGTACTAAACCTCCCCATGTGATGTAGGACATTGATCTTTGCATAATTTGAAGTGTCCAGCCATAGGTGTACTTACAGATTTTGAATTATGCATATTAAACCTTTCCAAAACCTTATTGATATAATGTTCCGAGACAAATACAATTTCCTGTTCTTCCTGTCTCTGTGAATTTGCATGCCAAGGATTTTCTTTGCAGCTCCTAAATCCTTCATTGCAAATGTATGAGATAAATTTTCTTTAAGCTCAACAATTTCCTGCATACTAGATCCTGCAATAAGTATATCATCTACATACAATAACAAAATAATATAGCTTCCATTTTCAAGCTTCTTGAAATAAACAAAATGGTCAAATTCACATCTCATATAACCATGCTCATGCATAAAACTGTCAAACCTCATATACCATTGCCTTGGGGCTTGCTTGAGCCCATACAAGCTCTTTTTCAACCTGCACATAAGTTTCTCCTTACCTTTGAATTCATAACCAAGAAAACACTATATAAATATCTCTTCCTCCAAATCACCGTAAAGGAAAGCCCTCTTAATATCAAGTTGTTATAAGTGCAAATATTCTATTGTAACTAAACTCAAAACAATATGTATGGAAGTCATTTTTACTACAGGAGAAAATATCTCACCAAAGTCAATACCTACTTTTTGTGCAAATCCTTTTACCAAAATCCTTGCCTTGTATCTTTTTTGTCCACCCTCTTCTTCCTTGATCCTGTAAAGCCATTTATTCTGCAATGTCCTTTTACCTGCTAGTAACTTGACCAAATCCCATGTCTAGTTCTATTCCAAGGAGTCCATTTCCTCATCCATTCCATGCTACCACTTCTTTTGGGTTTCATCCGCATTTCATATTCAAAAATTTCTGGTTCACCACTATCAGTTAATAATAAATAAGATAAGGAAGGTGAAAATATTTATGGAGGTCTACTTACCCTTTATGACCTTCTCATAGAAATTTAGGGTGCCAGAGGCTCAATCAGACGCATCGTCATGTACATTAGTATCCACCTTTGAAAGTGACGACGCTGGTCATTTATAGCCGACATCGGTTCTAGCCGACGCCGACCTTGATCATGTGTCTGCCGACACCGCGTTTCCTGACCGATGTTGGTACCTATAAATGATTGTTTTAAATCTAAGAATGCATTTTCTGTTGGTGTGTGGGATCCTATGTGTCCTCCACTCACATATGGAGGGTCATCTCACATGGGTTAGGATTAGGGTTTGTTTGTATGTCATGCACTAGGGTTACTCAACACCCTATATGTACCCTTTCATTTATGATTTATGAGTATGCCAAGACACTCCGTTGTCTTTCCTCCATGTGCAAAATTTATTTCTGTTGAGAAAGTTCTTCTATTGTTGATCGATCCTTGTGATTACACTGGAGCTATCATGTTTATGTTTGAGTGCAACTACTTCGTGGTGCATCATTTCCAATTTGATTCTCGTAAACTCTTTCTTGGTTTCAAAGTGAGATTGGGTAAACGTGCATTTGTCATTTGAGTTGCGATTACTCTTGGTTTCATTTTTTTCTCCTCATGTAAGTTTTTCGATCGTTATATTCTAGAAATTTATTGCTAACATATTTAACAAGTTGTTCTTGGAAAGTTGATTTTTCTTGCTTTGTGTTCGTCGTGCATGTGCAGGTCTCCTTGAGTTTTTAGGGGTTTTACAGCTACATTTAGTTAGTCTACGGATAAATTTGGAGATCCGTTAAAACAAGAGGTTATCTTTTTCTGGTTTTTAAATCAAATTTATTAAACTGGAAGTAATTTTTTGGATCTCTGTTTCTAGTTTCTCTCCTTTTTTTTGCATGTATTTTGCGAAAAACAAGTTTTTTTATTTGTGGTCCGGAGGTTTAAATTTCAACTCCTTTCTTTCAAACCCGAGTGAGTGTGGCTTTGTGTTTTTGGCAAGTCATTTTGTGCTCTGTGTATTTGGAGAATCGTTTTGTGTATGTGTTTTGGCAAGTCGTTTTGGCGAGTGTGGCTGCATATTTTGAGTTGTTCAAGATCTGCCTCGAGCCATCTCCATTCCTCCTAGTTCTCCCTCTACCTTGAACATGTGTCCCTTCCCTTCTCGTGGCGTCAATTTCCTCCTTGCTACGCCTCTGCTCCGCTACCCTAGCTTCACCTTCCCTATAGTTGTGTGGTTTACGTGGCCTTCCTGCCGTGCCATGAGTTTCCTATTTCCCTCGGCCCTTGGCTTTTTCCTCACCGCAACCGAGACCCACTGGGATCCTTCCAACTTAGGATCCTCCCAATTTGGGATCCTCCCACCTCCATAGGGATTTCAAACAAATGGTAAGATTTTTTAAAATCTATTTCTATTAATAGATCTTAATAGAAATTAGTTTCATTTGATTTAATAGATCTTAATAGATTAACGGTAAGTTTGTAAAAATTGGTGGGTCTAATTTTAAAGTGGGCATTTAAATTTATTTAAGGCAAGATTAACGAAAATTTTCAAATTGTAGTGGGAAACAATTTAAATTTGACTTTAAAAAAAAGAAGGAAAGTATATTTAAATATTTAATTAGGATTTATTTTTAATTAGATCTTAATTAGTGTTTCTTTATTATTCGTAATTAATTAGATTTAATTATATTAAATCTAGTTTTATTAATTACGAATCTAATTTGTTTATCTTTTACAATTAGTTGTAATTTAAATTTGTCTTTTAATTAACGTTTCTTTATCATTTTTAAAACTCCAATAGCTCTAAAATTAGCCAAATTGGATGTTTCAAAATGGTAATTGTTATCCCAAATTCGCCCCGGAAAATTTGGTCAAGACAACTCCTGCACATAAGGAAATTATGAAGGAAACGACTCAGACCCATGAGCTCACATTCCAGGACGATAAACAAGGTTACAGGGAGACTCTACAATGGAATGGCGGGGCCTGCGAAAGTTTAAATGACCCTGTACGAGAAAAAAGAGAAGCTTAAACAAGTGCTACATCTCCATGTGTCTCAGGATGAAATGGAGGCATGGGCAAATGGTCAAGCAGAGTCAAAAGGCCGAGCTTCGGGGCCACGAGGGTTTTCTAAGTTTTGCGTTTCGCGAAAAGGGGAAAAGATAAATTACGGACCCACGAGCCCAATTTTTCTCTCATCTAACTGTCACGTGTCCCATATCAAAGGGGACTCATTTTTCAAACTGTTTTCCCACCCTCATGTATGGACCCGATACAAACTTCGAAGGGGCATATATTTCAAATCAAGGATCAAAATATTGCGAATCTGACACCGTTGGAAGCATCTCGACGTCCTCTACGCCATGAAAGGATTAAAAATCATTTTCAGGTCCTAATAGGTAAAAATGAAGAAGATTCTTCTAGACCATTAATGTAGAATCCAATCTCTTCAACTACTAGATCTGATTCGATTCAATCCGTTGGGAAACCAGAAGTGACATATTGTGGGTGAATTTGCAGAAGGAATTGATATTTAGTGGTTGAGATTTCAAAGCGAGATTCAATGCATTTCTCATGGTGGTTGGAGCAGGATTCAACTTTTCCCTCTTCTCTCTCTTTTCTTTCTATATATATTGTAACACTTCTCGTTTGAGAAGGAGAGACATTCTGGGCATAGAGAAACTCTGTCAAATTTGTTTCTCGACACCATTTTTGAGCAGCGAACCTTCTCCCACACTTGGAAAATGTATTTGTGCCTCTATTCCAGAAATGTAATGGTCTGTGCACCTTCTAGAGCAATAAAAATGTGTTTTTGTGGTGTTCTTCAACCCTTTAAATCATTTTGTTGTTTCTCCGTGCCTCTCCCTTCCGATTTGTTTTTCGTGCACGTATTTCACATTTGTAGGTGTAAGATGTTGTGTTTCATGGAGTTTAATGGAAAATTTGAAGATCTGGGCTATGTCACTTCATCTAACCTCCCTCATCTTCATTTTCTCTATTTCTTTCTCCTCAATGGAATATATCGCGTCCTTTCTTTGGTGTATCATCATTTTAGTGTAGGCTCTATTTTTTTAGTTTCTCTCTCTCCTTGTCTCCTTGGAAGTTAGATTAGGATTATATTATCTTGCTTGCATTGGAATAGCTTTTGGTAGGTAGTTTAGGAAGAGGAACCAACATTCTTTGGAGAGATTTCCCATTCGCAACGTCTCACACTTTGGGGAAGTTCAATGTTATGCAATCACACTAGTTGAGTTTTCCTTAGAAAAGTAGATTTTTAGAACTCATTTGGGGGAGCTGTGATTTCTCACTAACAATTTTTGCACACCCGGTGGGACAGGTCTGAAGCACCTTACCACTTCACTTCATCAGGTTCGATGTGCTCTTGGTGAAGATTTCAGACTTTGGAGGCACTTTCAGGCACATCTGGCGACTCCATCTGGTCAAAAACCCATTCTCTGAGTTGTAGACCTTTTCCATCCATTTCCACTCATTTCATCCATTTTCTTCTTCCATCTCTTTCATTTTCTCCCATTCTATGAGGTTGTGCAATCATGACTTCATTCCCTTCATGGAACTCACACTTACAACAATACAGTCCACCTCCAATGTATGTCCCAACTACTCCAGATTAGTATTATAATTAGATTCAAGACCATTATGCTTACCCATATGAGTAGTGTCAAAACCAGTTTGACTATAAAGCTTATCAAGGACAAGGGGATGCATATGATGGTGATATTTATGCAAAGGATGTTGGTCTACTGGAGAAGATTCAAAAATGGAGGCTGACATGGTTCAGTCAAGGGGCATAGCATGAATGAAGGCATTCGAGATTGGTTACAAGGCACCTTGTCCATGGGAAGGCCCTTTTCCAAGACATTACAACCCTCAAGAGAAGCTAGAATTCATGGTTGAAATGCTGCCCCAAATTGCACAATGGGCTAAGGAGATCGAGGCCTATGAATTTGGTGCCAGGCAACCTTGTCAATGGGTAAATCCTACACCATTATCTGGTAATTTTCTCTCCACTCCTCAAGTAGCACCATCTCAATTTGAGCTTCAATTTCCAAGCTTCCCATTATATGTTGCCCCAAGTGTGAAATCCATTTCTCCATCCCCTAGTCTTCCATCCCATTTCAGTTCTTCTGCCCTTTTCCCTTCCAAACAGTCATCCCCTCCGAACAAACAAGAAGTTCCACCTCCCTCCCCACCACAAACAATTGCAAAGCTGGTTGAACCCCAACCTGCCACTCCTCTTACATTCCCGAGTCCATTTTGGGAAGATACTCAAGAATCTAATCAAGAACAACAAGAAGAGGAGCCCGATAAAAAAAAAGAAATAACAATAACGACTAGTTGGGCTTCTAAATTTGGGTTTACAAAGATCCCCTTGATGGTCAAGCCAATAAAGGAGGTCAAGGTTGAAGAGCCAGTGGTGGCTGAGTTTGAATTTGCAGCAGAGGAGGAAGCTATTTCTCCTGCCAGTTACATGTTTTATTTGAGTTCCCTTTACTCTTGGTTAGAGTAGAGTAGGTAGGTTTGTTTTCAGCAGAAGAAGTGCTTTTACACACTCTACATGTTCCATTTGGAGCATGTATGATTTTCAGTTTGTACATAGTTTTTGGTGCTATTGTATTGCTCTTGCATAGTGCATTTAGTTGGCTTTTGGTGAAGTTCAACTTCAAGTTTCAGCAGTTTCCAAGTGATTCAGAGGTTAGCAAAGTGCAGGGAGTCGGGAGTCCATTTTATAAGAAGGATTAGTGTCAAGCCATCATTCTTGACTCCATGCCCAATGGATGCTCCAAGGCCACTGGTCTCTTCATCTAGCAGGAAGATGTCCCCGTGAGTCACCAAATTGTTATCCCAAATTTGCCTCCCTAGAAAATTTGGTCAAGACAACTCCTGCACATAAGGAAATTATGAAGGAAATGACTCAGACCCACGAGCTCACATTCCAGGACAACAAATAAGGTTATAGGGAGACTCTACAATGGAATGGCGGGGCTGCGAAAGTTTAAATGACCCTGTGCGAGAAAAAGAGAAGCTCAAACAAGCGCCGCATCTCCACGTGTCTCAGGATGAAACGGAGGCAGGGGCAAATGGTCAAGCAAAGTCAAAAGGTGGAGCTTCGGGGCCGCGGGGTTTTCTGAGTTTTGCATTTCATGAAAAGGGGAAAAGATAAATTATGGACCCGCGAGCTTGAATTTTCTCTAATCTGACTAGCACATGTCCCATATCAAAGGGGACTCATTTTTCAAGCTGTTTTCCTGCCCTCCTATATAGACCCAATGCAAACTTCGAAGGGGCATATCTTTTGACTCAGGGCTTGAAATATTGCGAATCTGACACCGTTGGAAGCATCTCGACGTCCTCTATGCCATGAAAGGATTAAAAATCATTTTTAGGCCCTGGTAGGTAAAAAATGAAGAAGAGTATTCTATGTAATTAATGCAGAATCTAATCTCTCTAACTACCAGATCTGATTCGATTCAATCCGTTGGGAAACCAAAAGTGACATATTGTGGGTGAATTTATAGAAGGCATTGATATTCAGTGGTTGAGATTTCAAAGCGGGATTTGATGCATTTCTCATGGTGGTTGGAGTAGGATTTGAATTTTCCCTCTTCTCTCTCTTTTCTTTCTATATATATTGTAACACTTCTCGTTTGAGAAGGAGAGACATTCTGGGCATAGAGAAACTCTGTCAAATTTGTTTCTTGACGCCATTTTTGAGTAGTGAACCTTCTCCCATGCTTGGAAAATGTATTTGTGCCTCTATTCTAGAAATGTAATGGTCTGTGCACCTTCTAGAGCAATAAAAACATGTTTTTGTGGTGTTCTTCAACCCTTTGCATCGTTTTATTGTCTTTGTGCCTCTCCCTTCCAGATTTATTTTTTTGTGCATGTATTTCACATTTGCAGGTGCAATATGTTTTTTTTCATGGAGTTTAATGGAAAATTTGAAGATTTGGGCTGTGTCACTTCTGTCTGACCTCCCTCATCTCCATTTTCTCTATTTCTTTCTCCCTCAACAGAATATCTTGCTTCCTTTGCTGGTGTATCACCGTTTTAGTGTAGGCTCTATTTTTTTAGTTTTCTCTCTCTCCTTGTCTCCTTGGAAGTTAGACTAAGATTAGATTAGCTTACTTGCACTGGAATAGCTTGTGGCAGGTAGTTTAGGAAGAGGAACCAACCTTCTCTGGAGAGCTTTCCCATTTGCAAGGTCCCACACCTTGGGGAATTTCAATGTTATGCAATCACACTAGATGAGTCTACCTTAGAAAAGTAGATTTTTAGAACTCATTTAGGGTCTTTGTGATTTCGCACTAATAGTAATTTTAAGGCGTTATTGTTGATTTTTTTACTAATCGTAAGCTTAAGTGTGCGGTGTCACTCACGAGCACCTATTTTCCTTCCGAGCACTTTTCCGATGTTCTGAAGATCACCAAGACTCATCTTGAGTTCATCTAAAACTTATATTTACCCTTATTATTGCTTGTGACTAGTGAGCACATATGCCATAGTTTGCAACAAGGGGGTATCCTTTGCAACGTGAGATGATCTTTCTCACAACCAGGATTTGATTTCACCTCCTTCCTAGTTTTTTTACAAATTGTGCTTGTGTACGATGTCACTTTTTTGCGCTCCACGAAACATGATTGTGTTCTCCTCTCTTGCGCGTTATTACGCTGATTACAAGGTGAGTTACCAACTATTTCAATATGCACACTCGGACTCGATTGTATTCAACACACTAAACTATAAATTTTCGAAAGCAGGGGGTTATTATATTGTCTTGGGTGGTTGTGATTCTTGAGTTTCTTTTCTAAATTACTTATCTCTCTCTTCACTATCGATTCTTATTAACTTCCTTTTCTTACACTATTCAAATTTTTCTAGTGGAGATCAAAAATAATTATGAAATTAAGAGGTAAAGGGTTATTCCACATTACCATGGGAATTGAGAACCGAACAGACAATGACCCTAAAAAATCTATGTGGTTAAACTGTAGTGATGAATCTTTAGGTGTTCTTTACATGTTTGTTTCTCCTGACTTGCTCTTCCACATTGAGTCATCCAAAACACCTAATTTTGCGTGGACAACGTTGGATAAAATGTTTAGACAACAAGATGACATAAGAGCGCATGAGTTGGAATTTGAACTACTAGGATTAAATCCTAGCGAATTTGAAAACATACAAGTCTTCATCTCAAAGTTTGTCCACACTAGATTGTTGTTAAAGGAATGTCAAGTAGAGAAGAAAGATTCTCAAATGATCTTGTCAATTCTCTCTAAGTTAGGTCATGAATATTTTGTCTTTGTGTCAACTTTTTACGCTACAAAAGCTACCTTGGGAAAGGATTGAAATATGCCCTCCTTTGACTATTTTTCATCCCAACTCATTCGAGAACAAGAAAAACTCATTCAAATGGGGTCTCTAAAGTCTAAGTCACATGCCCTTGTAGCAAGTACTTGTAAGGAAAATAATATTGAAAAGAAAATGAAAAAAGGATCAACCTAAGAAGGAAACCAAGACCAAAACTAAAATTAACACGAACGCTTCAACTTCTGAGCCTAGAGCACAAAAAGACAAGTATTTGTGTTCCTATTGCAAGAAGCCTGGTCATAAAGAACATCTATGTATGAGAAAAAAATTGATCACCTTACTCATTTACTTGAGAAAAATCAAATAGGTGTTCTTGAGTCTATCAAACAAAATGCTCCGAAGGCCGAGTCTTCTATTGCAAAAGGTTCTAAATCTGATAAGAAGAAAGGAAAGGCCCTTGTAGCCAAAGTTTCTCCTTCATCGATGTGGATTATAGATTCTGGTGCCTCGCACCACATGGCTTCTTCGCATGTTGAGTTCTCCAACATCGAGCCTTGTGGTATGTCCTAAATCATAATGGGTAAAGACACGTCGATTGTCGTTTTAAAGTAGTGGATCGGTAGAGATGGATGGGGGAACATTCAACCAAGTTTTGAGTATTCTTGATCTCCCTACCAATCTCCTATCGGTTTACAAAATTAATCACCTTGGTGAAGGAATGGGATTGGAATTTTGTCCTAACTCGGTGATTATTCGTGAGCTTAACGATGACACTACAGTGGCTGAGGGAAAGGTGGATCACCGTTCATGGTTATATACCTTTTCCCACTTTAATTCTAATTCTATGTCCACTTGCCTTGCTCACTCATACAAATGAGGTTAGTAAGCTATGGCATGAGTGTTTCAAGCATCTAAATTATTGCTACCTTGAACAATTGAGCCAAAACGAAATTGTCAACGGGTTACCCCGCGTCAAGTTTTCTAAGAGTTTTTGTGAGGGTTGTACCCTTGGAAAGCATCCTGAAAATAACTTTAACAAAGGAAAAGCCTGGAGAGCTACTCGTCCCTTGGATCTTGTTCACAATGATATTTCTGGTCCATTTCCATCTCCTTCTTTTACTAGAGCTCTTTATGTGCTCACCTTCATTGATGACTATTCATGATATACTTGGGTATATTTTCTTAAGCTTAAGTCGAAGTCTTTGAACATTTTCTTGACTTTAAGGCTCTTGCTTTGAGAAATAGGTGAAATTGTCTATTAAGGTTCTTCGAACCAAAAATGGAGGTGAATATGTAAACAATAGGTTCATGGATTTCTGTACTTCTAAAGGGATCTCCTTACAACATATAGTTGCTTATAGCCCTTCACTGAGAATGGAGTCACGAGAAAGAAAGAACCATACTCTTAAGAAGATGGCCACATGTATGATTCACTCAAAGTCTCTTCCTCCACAAGTATTGGGCTAAATCGAGTTAATTGTGCTAATTACATTCAAAACTATATTCCACACAAGGCAAAGTAAGAGGGATGCCACCCTTTAAAGCCTGGTTTGGACACAAGCATGATGTTGAGCACTTTCGAGTCTTTGGATCCAAGGATATGGCTCAGATTCCTAAGAAGAAACACAAGGCATTAGAACCACAATCCAAACCTTGTATCTTTGTAGGGTATCCTGATGGCATGAAGGGATATCGATTGTTGAATCCTACCTCTCATGAAATTTATATTGAGAGAATTCTTAAGTTCGATGAGTCTTTTTGACTTTTACTTCTCTACCTTTTGAGGTTCTTGACTCACCGATTGATTCCAACTCATCAAATGATGATGTTGTTGAGCATGCTCCTCTTCTTGATCCTCCCGACCATCAAATCTTTGAGTCTTCTGATTCTGACAGTAGTGATGATGAGGACTATGTCCCTTCTCACTCAAGTGAAGAATCTTTCAACTCTGAGCCTGATCCTCCTAGTCCTCTTTGGGCTAGGAAAAATTTACAAAGTGTTGGAGATTTAGTTAGAGATACTTGGATGTGAGACGTACTCACTCAAATTTCCTTAGACCCCACTCTTTCTTCGCCTCGCTTTTGATCCACAGTCTTTTCGGGAGGCTTCTGGTATTCCTAAGTGGTATTCTACCATGGATGAGGAGTATTCCTCTCTCATGAAGAATGATACTTGGGATCTCACCCCTCTTCGAAAGGAAGAAAAATCGTTTGGTGTAAGTGGGTGTTCTGAACAAAGTATGAAGTAGATGGATACATCAAAAATTTTAAAGCACGATTAGTAGCTAAGGGTTTTTCCCAAATAGCTGGGGTTGATTATACTGAAACCTTAGCTCCAGTTACGAAGATAATTTCTATTTTACTGACCCTTGCCATTGCCATAGCAAACATATGGAAATTCCATCAAATGGACGTTAAGAGTGCCTTCCTTCATGGTGACGTAAAGGAAGAGATCTACATGGAACAACCTCTAGGTTATATCCATGATCCCTCCCTCATTTGTAAGTTAAAGAAGTCTATTTATGGCCTTAAACAAGCCCCTCGGGCTTGGTATGCTAAGATGGAATCCTTTTAACTTACATTAGGGTTTACTAGGTGTCACTCTGATCCAAATGTTTATATTATATGACAAGATGACTTCATAATTATCCTTGTTCTCTATGTTGATGACTTGTTGATCACAAGAAGTTCTTTCTCTATCATTAATTGTGTGAAGATCACCTTGGCCAATAGGTTTTCCATGATTGACTTAGGTCTTCTTCATTACTTTCTTGGGATCCAGATTTCACAATCTGACTCAGGAATTTTGATTTCGCAACCTAAGTATGCTCTTGAATTTCTTACTCATTTTTAGATGTATGATTGCAAGTATTATCCTACTCCTTTTCTTTCCAGGGTTAAGTTGGTTTCTGATTGCTCTAATCCCTTGGTTGATGGTACCCTTTATCGACATTTCGTAGGGAGCTTAATTTACTTGACTCACACTCGACTGGATTTATCTTATGTTTTTGGGATTGTGTCCAGATTCATGTAAGAGCCACATGAGCTACATTGGAAAGCAGCTAAGCGGATCCTTCATTATGTTTGTGGCACTTATACTAATGGCATTCACTATTATGAAGGGGTGGATATTGACTTGATTGGGTTCATAGATTCCGATTGGGCGGTGTCTTAGATCATGAGAAATCTACCTCTAGCTATAGTTTCTCTCTTGGTTCGGGTCCTATTAGTTGGTCTAGCAAGAAGCTAGAATGAAATTGTGATATATTCTAATGAGGTAGAATACAGAGGAGAAGTTAATGCTGCCACAAAGGCTATTTGGCTACATGGTATTCTGACAGAGTTTGGCATCCACTTTCGGCGGCCTACCATTATCTATTGTGATAACACGAGCACTATCTCAATTTTCATAAATCTAGTTCAACATCAGCAGATGAAGCACATTGAGATCCATATGCACTTCATACAAGAGCTTATTCATGATGGTATCATCAACATTTAGTACATTCAGACAGTTGATCAGATTATAGATATATTCACCAAGCCCTTCACTGAAGTGAAGTTTCTTCACTGCGGTCTCTTCTTGGGGAGAGGTCTTATGTAGCCACTTATCTTCTTTGGGCTATATATTCCTTCTCTTCTTCTTCTAAGAAGATGTTGTTTGTATATGGGTACCTTATCAAGCCTTTAGTTGCCTAATACTTTACAAATATACAATGCTCACAAAAATCAAGATCCACATTCCTTTTTGACTCATATGGCCCATCCGATTATGCCACATGTTGGCATCTCGAATCTGAAGTAGATAGCATAGAAAAGGAATCAATAATACGAGTAGAAAAATACAATGTTCCTACCTTCGGCCTCTTGCTACAACAAGACCTCCTTGGTAAATTTTTAAGAGTCGATTGTGAATGTAACTATGCAACTAGATTCACCTAGTTGTCTTACAAAAATTAGATTTCTCTCGAGGCTTGAAATATGCCTCACATATTTCAATCTCCATGTATTTCCATTCTGTAAATTAATATGAACTTCCCTTTACCATTAATATTGCATGGTTCATAATCTCCTAAATAAACATGCCCAAAATTACCTTGGACATAATTTTTGAAATAACTCGTATTAGGGTAGAATGGAAATAAGCTCTGAATCTAAAACCCATGATTCAATTTTATTATCCAAGGAGAGAATAAGGGCATCTTGCATTACCTCAGAAGATGCAACATTTTCCTCTTTACCTTTATTTGGTGCATTCCCTTTGTTTTCCTTGAACCAACAATCCTTCTTTGCATATCCTATCTTTCCACAATTCCAGCAGTTATTCCTCTACCTTTGGATTTAGATCTGCCATTCTTAGATTTTGGTTTCCCATTATTCTTGTTCTTAGATCTCTCCTTCGCCTTCCCCTACTTTCTACATTCAAATCATTTCCAGATGATGACTCTCCTGTAATTTACTTGGTATTTCTTCTTTCAAGATTATATTAACCACATCATCAAACTTGAAACTATTAGTAGTAAACGTTGTATTACTAACAAACATTACTAGGTCATCCCAACTATCTCAGCAAAGAACATAAGAATAAAAATGCTTTTACTTCATCCTCAAATGAAATATTAAATGATTTTAATTTCTCCAAGAAATAAACTTTATTTGAAGCACTTGGTTTTTCATATAAATTAGCTAAATATTTCATCAAATCTACCATAGTTGCTGCTTTAGTAATATTCAAAGCCACAGATGCTGTGGAGGATCAATCTTATAGATCCTAGAGCCTTTCTGTCAAGAATCTTCCATTCTTCATCAGTCACCTTTGTAGGTCTTTCCTTCTCATCCAACGGTAAATATAAATCATGATCTAATTACTATTCCAAATGCATCTTCTATAATCAATAATTATGACCGTAAAATTTATTAACTCTGTATTTTCCATCTTCTGGCATTGTTGTAGCTCCCACTCAATTAGAAATCCCTCTGTGAGTAACTCTGTCAACACACAAAACCCTCAAACAAAAACTATGATACCAGTTGTTGGGGGCTAACACACACTTGTTGTATGCAGATCTATAATAAAAATAAGCAAGCAAACAATAAAACACATAAATATACCAGAGGGTAAATACATAAGATATAACGTGGTTCAACCAAAGTGTGGGCTACGTCCACTAAGAAACAACCAATCTATTATTATTTTCTTTATAGAGGAAATATAATGAAGATCTGCAATCTTCCACACTTCTTTGGATGTACAATACTTTTCCTTCACAAGCTTCTCTATTCTCTCTCCAAGAATTCATTCTTACAATACAAGTCAATTCTCCACAATCTAACCTTTCTAACCCTACCTTTCTAGTTTATATAAGCATATACAAACTTAGGGCACTTTAGCTATGCAATTACAACCCTTAGATCGCCTTTTAATAAAAAGTTGGATCTAATCCTACATCTTAAATAAAAATTCACGCACGAGTAATCGATTCCAATTACCCCAACCGATGTCGGTTGGTCCCAAGTGATTGATGTTGGTTAGCCGATCGATGCCAATTTCTGTGTAAACCCACAAATTGTAAAAAATGCTATTTGTGGAGCAATTAAGTTCCATAACTTAACAATAACTTTTATAAACTATGATATCACCTCAGTGAGATGACTTACCATGTGAGGTGGACAAGACCCCAAGTGATTATGAGGAAATTCACATACACCAACACATGATAGTTGCTAGAAACACATTAATGAAGCAAAAATAAACCTTATATATCATGAACACCACTATTGGATAGATGGGTGGAAATGCATAGTTGTCTTAAGCACAAATGAGAGGTAATGGTAACACATTAATGAAGTAAAAACGTGATTAGAAAGCATAAACAATGCTTGAAGAGTGGAAGAAAAATACAATGGTTTGGGACCATAAAGGAAAAAACCAATATTATCAAATTCTTACTATCCTTGTCTTCACGAAAATTAGTATAATCGATATGAGAAGAACAATAAACCGAAGATACCTAGTTTTGGATTACAAAAATCACTTGCAATTTATCTCATGTGTACAAATTCCAATATGGTGTGGGTGACATTGGCAATGACACATACAAGAATATTGGAAAGTGATAGTTGGAGGGTGAATCTATCAAATAGATATGTGGAATCATATATATGGAAAAACCATACATGATATGTGGTAGAGACTAATTAATGAAGAAAAACATGATTAAAAAGCACGATCAAGGCTCTTTGGATATATGGGTGGAATACATAATTGGTATAAGCACATATGATAGATAGTGGAATCAAAATGAAGAAGCAAGAATGTGATTAGAAAGCATGAACTTGGCTAGAAGAATGGAAGAGAAAAAATGGTTTGGGATTGATTAGGAGCCAAAATTCTCAAATTCTCCCCACCCTTGTTTTGTTGACAATGAATATAATTAATATGGGAAGCTTAAAGAACCTAAAGATACCTAGTTTTGGAATGCAAATAACATTCACAAAATATTGTCTCCGAAAATGCCAATATGGTGTTGGTGGCATTGTAATGCAATATTCAAGGAAATTAGAAAGTGATAATGGGAGGGCAATTAATATGTTGAATAGAGTGTGGAAACACACAGATGACACTAACACACATGATATGTGGTAGAAACACAATAATGAAACAAAACCATCATTAGAAAACATGAACAAGGGTATCAAATTGATGATGGAAATACATGGTTAGCAACAACACACATGATGGTGGGAACACACTAATGAAGTGAAAACATGATTATAAAGCATGAACATGGCTAAGATCAATTTTTTTGAGACGATAAGGAAAGAGCCAAGATTCTCAAATTGTTCCCACTCTTGTTGACAAGCAACACATTTATAATGGGAAGCACAAGATACTAAAAGGGCCCAGTTTTGGAATGCAAAAATAATTCACCAAATCTCATGTATACAAATGCCAATATGGCATGGGTGGCATCCAAAACCATTGCGAATGAAAGGTGACACCATACAATTTATAAAATACATTATATAATGAAAAAATATGCTATGCATTATATACCAACTTATTTTTCACTCTTACTTATTGGGTAAGTGCATGGAAATGGGGGCTCAAAAGGGGGTCTTAAGTGGACACTTTTTTTTGAAAAATAAAAACTTCAACTTGTACGAGTTATTTGAGATAGTTACACTCAAAATTTGAAGATGTTATAAGAACATGAATTGTAGAATTTCGAGTCTAGTTTCTAAACTACTATTTTTTTGAAAATGGTTAAGTGTAAGTGGGTTAAAATATAAAATGTCAATAGGTGCTCATGTTTTTGTAAAAAAACATAGTAGACATTTGATCGTGCCTCCGCCCCCCCCAATTTTTTGAGCACTATTTAGTATTTAAAAAAACACATTGGTAGAAGAGATAGATAGAAGCATCTAGTTTGTGATGGAATTTTTAACATATATTTTTAGTGAGTATTTATTTATTTTTAATGATTTTTCAAGTACAAAGATTTTGAAAATAAAAAAATAATGGATAGTGACCGTGCCCCTCCCCTAACTACCTCAAAAATTATGGAAAATTAATTTTTTTAAATATATATAGAATTAGTCCTAGTTTGTGATTGTATAATTTTTTTCAATTTGGAGAAGTGAAACAAAACATACATGAAAAAGATAAACATTTACAATCACTAAAACTAGAGGTGTAAAAGACATAGTTTAAAATAAATGTAAAAGGAAACCTTAGAATAGTCAGAAAAATATAAAATCATACATTTATAAAGAGGATAGTTTTCTTGATGTTGTAGGAAATTTTTAAAGAAATATAACAATCGTTTTTTTAGGATTTATCATAGTGAAAGGTGAGTTTTTGCATATTTTTTCAAAAACACACATGTTGCTTTGTTATTACAGTCCAAGGTGCATGATCGGAAAACCAAAGCAATTCCAATCTTGTAAAATCTTAGTTTGGCTGCATAATTAAGGGAATTTGTATGTGTTAAAATGCGTACGTGTTCACGCATATGCATTCCTTAGAGTATAGGCATTATATGTATTTTGACATGCTTATATTTAAAATAGTAAATGTATAAGTTTTTCATTTATTATTATTTATACTTCATTATTTCTTATACTTAAATTTATTTTAGTAAATATAATAAATTAAGGTCATTCTGCATCTTATGGAACTAGTCTCATAGTTCCACGAGTCACGGTTTAGGAGATAGTTTTTTTATAATAGGTAATTTTTTAGGATTTCAACAGTCAACCTAAATATTTTAGTGTTTAAATTCTACAATTGATGCCTATTTTGACAAAGACATAACAAATTAAAAAACATGTGTTGGACATAGTATCATTGGTGTTGTCATTG
Organism: Taxus wallichiana var. yunnanensis; assembly: GCA_018340775.1. Taxonomy (NCBI): domain Eukaryota; kingdom Viridiplantae; phylum Streptophyta; class Pinopsida; order Cupressales; family Taxaceae; genus Taxus; species Taxus wallichiana. The sequence goes on along the minus strand of CM031238.1, from coordinate 57,977,216 downwards.
ATGTCAAGTTGCATTGATGGCAAAGGGTGTCCAGTGGCATATGAGTCATCATGAGGTGTCAATCATCAAGAAGTATGAAGGTTGATTGGTAGTGCCTTATGTTTTGGTGTCATGAAGTGTTGCATTGGTGAAGTGGCATGGTGTCTAGGAGTGAGTGCATGTTCTTGATGCATGGTTCAAGAAAGCAAGGTGTTGTGTATGATCTCTAGAGGTGGTAAAAGGTTTCTATGGTGTCTAACATGTTCAGAGAGATGTTTCAAAGGTGTATGTGTGTCCACAAGGTGATATCAAGGTTAGTTTCAATATGGCATGGGTTGAAGCAAGCCTAACTAGGCCTAGTCCTAGACCTAGTGCAAACATGACATGAGGTATGAAGAAAAGAAGGCCAAGGAAATTTAGTGTAAGCATGTGAGGAGTATTTTGACATTGAAGATCATGTGTGGAAGGTGTACAAGATCATGGTTAGGTGCATAGTGCATGTTCAAGGTCCTTTGAAGCAAGACATAAAAGACAAGGCAAGAATACATGGGAAAACTAGGTAGCATGGTGAGTTTCAAAAGTAAGAAATCATGAATGAGAATTGGAAATAACGGAGGAGATCTTTCCGAGGTGTGTGTAAATTTTAAGGTCAGGCATATGAAGGAAATGCATGAAAACTTGTTTTAGGCTCTACCGAGCTCTCAAAACTTTTTTGAAATTATTCATGAAACCTTCAAGCCTTAGATAAAAATGGATGTATCCAACATGTATAGGATTCACATAGATTTCCAATGCCTATTTTTTTCCTCCTAACTCCTTATAGAGCTCTTGGAATCTTTTAGAGAAGTTAGGTTTCACCATTAGAGTGTTTGTTCCCTGCACCTAGAAAACCCGTTGTTGAGCAGATAGTCCTTGAATGATCAAACCTTTCCTAAATATTCCTAAATTACCTCCAACACTTCCAAGATTCCCCAACATCACCTCTGGATGCTTAATATATTTCCTAAACTCTCTGGAGGGTGTTTGATTAGCTCCATAATGGCCAAAATAACTAACATGAAAATTAAAAATTTTGAAGCATGAAAACTAAGCCCTTAATTGAAAATAATGATTCTTAGTCATTGCGAATCCTTCCTTTTCTGATGCAATTTTTGATCTCTTAGGTGAATAGGGTTTCTTAGGTCCACTTGAGATGGTCATAACTTATACTAGTCCATTTGGACTCCATAGGCAAGAATAAGGAGTTTCCCTCCAAATGTATAATTTGAATATTTGAACTAGATCTAGGTATGTTATAGGATTAGGTGTTAAGTGAAGGTTCAATAAATGAAGTAATGGGGGTCTTGATACATGTTCTCCACCTAACATTACTTATTTGACCCAACTAGGGTGTAACCTCACATGGTTTAACTTTAACTTGTGTAAGTTAGTGTTGAGAACCCTAACCACCTTCTTGGATATACATGCTCATCATAGGTATTTGAATAAGAGAGATTAGGGAGAGGTTTGAAGGTCAGTTTGAGAGGTGGAAAACTCTGTAACAGATCCCTATGGCTCATGAAGTTGTGTATGATCCATGTTTTTAATCAAATGAAGAGCTTCTTGGAAGGAAATATGTGTATAAGAGTTTGTTTAGTATTTTGTGCATTGAATGTAAGATGTTGTGATTGATTCTTATGTGTGAATGTTGTATCAAGATTTTCTCAAGTGTAGATAAACTTCATAGTCTCAAGAAGATCATGAATATGCTTAAAGGAGGTGATTAACATAGAGAAGATAGTCATGTGCAAGGAAGGTTCTAACTGTGTATGAGGTAATAACAAAACTATATTTTGTAGTATTGTAGGGTTGTTGTGGGGTGTTAAGAACTATAAGGAACCATCAAGGGGGTTAAATAACCAAACAATTTTTGACACATGTATGTAAGGAAAAGTATTAATAATATTGAAGTGTGAAAGGATTTAAACTAGGAAAGTAGGGTGACACAGTCCTCTCAGACCGAGATATCATATTTGGAGCTCTATTTTGTAAATCATTTTCACATGTAAAGATCTTGAACTTAGATTTTATTATTATATATAATGTGTGTTCATGGAACCCTCACAATGTCTAAGGAATGGAAAATAAATAGAAAGACTTACTCGGACTAGACTATACCATGTTTTAGAAGTTTAGTAGTAAGTAACATGGACATAATGATTCAATGGAATCCTTGAGTTTGTTTTAGGGCATTCAACATGAGAACTAGGTGTTTAAAAGTTAATAAAAATTAATAAGCCATCTAAAGGAGGTTTTCTTAGATTAAATTTGTGTTCACAATCCTAGCTATGTGTGCCCAATCTTAAGGGCCTAGAGTAGAATATTCATTGTAAAATTTAATACTTATGAATGACGAGTCCTTAATAAGTATGAAGGAAGGTAATAAGAAGATGAGTAATTTAAAAATACCTAATATAAGTTGGATTAAGAATAAAATAAAAGGTATGATCAAATATAGTCTAACAATGTTAATTCCCTACTTAAGGGCTAGGAAGGATGTAATTTTAGAAAAATAGTATTTATTCCATGTTTTTTAAGTTGGTGAAGTCTCTAACAAGTTGGAGGAAGTCCTAAGGGAATTAAGGAGTCATAAAATTATGGCATAAATATAGATTATTGATTGGTGAGTAGCTGAAGGAAGCAATGCACAATCATGCTTATTTCTTGTGACAGTCAAGACCAACCTTGAGAAATAGTTGTCTTAGGAAAGAAACTCATAAGGAAGTTGCATCTATCATTGAAGGAGTGGTGTTAGAATGTTTTGAAGCCTTAAAGAATAGGGAAAATAATTATACAAATTTAATCAAGAAGATGTATTGACTATCTTGTGTTAGGGAAATGACAGAAGATATAATTAACAAATTATAGATCCATAGAACAAATTGCTAAATATTATAGATTATGATGTGTAGTTAAATTAACCATAGATTTAGTTGATTATATATTGCAGATTACAAAATGTAATAACAAGAGATGAAAGCAAATAATAGTAAAGTAAATGAGATAAAAGAAACTAGATTTATAGTGGGGAAACCCGAAGGAAAAAAACCCCACTGAAATAAAGCACCGCATTTATTAATAATTTCTCATAAGCTTTAACCCAACACATCCACTTCGCTCCTTGGTCTTCACAGAATACTTGCAGATTTGTTCTTTACAATTATAATACAATGATCTCAATGATCATAATAGTCATAATAATAACATCTCTCCCTCTAATTCCTTGCATTTATAATAATTACCAATCCCGTGAGGGACCATCCTATATATATAAGATGTGTGAATCGGTCTTACCATTTCACTATAATTGTGAAAGACCGACATAATAAAGTTTATTAATTAAACTTTAAAATAACACAAGTCATGAAGTGGTGGTCCACCTAAACGGTATCCCCACTTGACACTATCACCCCAATACTCCCCCTTAATGTTAAGTGGGAAGGAAAAACAAGACATGCCAAATTACCTTTTTCCACAAAAGGATTTATAGATCCATAAATCATCAACAATGATCCAGGATAACATGTAATAATGAAAATCATATAGATCTTCCCATACAGATCTTTATATATGAAGACTTATATCAGATTATGGATCCTTTTATAAACCAAGGCATACCCATAACTAATGCTTCACAAGGATTTAAAAGTAAACTCACATATTATGATTATTTACTTATTACAAAATGGGGGAAGTATTGAAAGTTTAGAACAACCATTAAGAGGTGACATTGTCATGTACACTCCCCCTCAATGGAAACTCTGATAGGCCTAACAAGGAACGAAAATTGTAAAACTTCACAACACACAATGACTTGGTGAAGATATCTACAACTTGATCTTCAGTCGAAAAGAACTTGAGATCAATATCACCATTTAGGAATTTATCTCGAATAAAGTGCATATGAAATTCTATATGCTTGGTCCTTTGATGTTGAACTTAATTGTTTGCAAGAGAAATGCAACTCCGGCTTTCACATAGAAGAGTAATGATCCCTTTGATGCCCATATGTAGTTCATCCAACAATATTTTTAGCCACATAGCTTCCTTTGCAGCTTCCATAACACTTCTATACTATGCTTTAGTAGAAGAGATAGACACTATTGGTTGCTTCTTGTTACTCCAAGTGATGGAACTCATGACCAAATCAAAAAAATATCTAGAAGTATATTTTCTATCTATAACATCACCAACATGGTTAGATTCAAAATATCTAAATAACTTTGCATCATCACAAGAAGAATAAAACAAACCATAATTAACTGTTCCTTTAACACATTTTAGAATTATTTTTTCCATTTTCCGATGATCCTCGAAGGATCCTACATGAATCTAGAAAAATCCTCTGCATATGAAATATCAATCCTAGTAATAGTTAAATAAATTAAAATACGAACTACATGTCTATAAAGAGTAGGATCAAATTTAACACATGCGGGTTTAGGATTTAATTTCATACCAACTTCAATAGGAATGAAAACAAGTTTATAGTAAATCATGTTAAACTTTCTAAGTAAATTAGTAGCATACTAATATTGAGATGCAACAATAGATTTATGATCTTGAAATATAACCATGCCTAAAAAAATTTAGTAGTCCTAAATTAGTTATTTCAAAACATTTTTTTAATCTTTCTTTTATTCTAGCAATTAATTTCTTATCGTTCTAGTAATTAAAATATCATCAACATATAGAATAATAATGATAATATGATTATTTTCAAACTTAACAAATAAATAATTATCAAAAAAATAGTTAGAGAAACCAAGATCCTGAAAGAAACTATTAATTTTAGCATACCAAGCTCTAAGAGCTTGCTTAAGACCATACAAAGATTTTTTTAGTTTACAGACATATAGTTCCTTACTAGGTTCTTCAAAACCTTTAGGTTGACACATGTATATTTCTTCTTTTAATTCACCATTTAGAAATGCATTTTTAACATCCATTTGGTGAATATCCCAACCATATTGGGTAGCCAAAACAAGAAGAATCCTAACAGTGGTCATTTTATCTACAGGAGAAAAAGTATCAACATAGTCAAGACCAGGTTTCGCATGAAACCGCAAGCAACAAACCTTGCCTTGAATTTGTAAATTTCTTCACAGAGTTATACTTGATCTTATACAACCACCTAGATCTGTAATGCTTCGCTTAAAAGGAGGGAATGGTTCACAAGTGTTATTTTTAATCAAACAATCCATCTACCATCTTGAAAGGATTCTTTGAAATATTGTTGTTCAACCTCATAGAGGGTCATCAAGGCATGATAAGAATGTTGAATACAAGTTACCTTTCTAAGACTAACATGATTAGAATCCTTAACAATATTTTGAGCCCATTTAGGAATCTTGGGATGCAAGACACTTTGAGATGACTCCCCCTCAATCTCCATCATATCTAGATCAGGATAATCATCCTCTTGAACTTCTATTTCCATAATTTTAGGAGAAGGATTATCAGGCTCTATTTTAGGAGAAACAGAGGAGGGTTCATAAGAAGCATCACAAAATGTCTTTTCCAAGACATGAAAATTCATGTTTTCAACTATGTCATGCTTGAAAGGGTCATAAAATCTTAATTTTTTTACAACCATAACCAACAAAAATACAAGAACAAGAGGTTGGATTAGGCTTATTCCTTTTAGCTTTCAGAATGAAGATAGAGGTAGGAATACCAAATATTCTTAAGTGAGAGATATTTGGTTTTTTATTTGTCCATACTTCATGAGGAGTAGCTTGATGAAGAGATTTAGTAGGAACTCTATTAAGGATATAGAATTATGTATTCGAACTTCTTCCCATAGAAATTTAGGCACATTTGATGCATGAATCATAGTCCTAGCCATTTCTAAGATAGTCCTATTTTTCCTTTCTACAATGTCATTTTGTTGTATGGAATATGGAGTAGTCAACTCTCTCTGAATCCCACATGACACATAGAACTCATCAAATTTTTTTCAAATATACTCACCTCCATTATCAGTTCTAATTCTTTTTATTTTTAGATTAGAAGCATTTTCAAAAAGGGCTTTAAATTCTTGAAATTTAGACAAGACATCTAACTTTTTCTTAATATAATAAGACTAGGTCATCATAAATAAATCATCAATGAAGTACAAAACATACAAAGATCCAATGAGAGAAGGAATGATGTATCCTAGAATTCACCAGATGACACCCTAGATGCACTGACACATCACTCAGCCTAGATTGACCGCTCACTCGAAGCACACAAAGGTATCAAGTCCCTCTTTAGGGTTGCTGTAGAAGAATACTAACATGATGAAGACTTACAACATATGGATCCATAACTAATACATCATTATACAGTGCATGACAGATCTAGATCTAGGAAATAATAGGTTTAAACAATAATCATGATAGAAATAAGAACATGCACTACTCAATTATACACATGAATAACACTTAGGTTTAGTCAATATCTTCCATCTCTTAATTATCACAATAACACATAAGCTTCTTACAATACTGGCAATCTATGCCGATGCGTGCATGGATCTGATACGGTAATCCAAAAACATGTACACTATGTTATCTATCTCTCTATATCCATCATCTCCTACTAGGTAATTCACTACATATATATAGGGTGGGGACTTTCCCTTCACCGCTTATCTATTCCAAAAATAGGTTGCATGTTATTAATAGCACATGCCATTTTCATGCATAGCCACACATACAAGTGTGTTATCTATAGACTACTGATAGTTAACTGAGGTGAAAATCCTATTCTTAAGACTATCTCCATGCAAAAGCGCTCTGAATCGATCCTCCAGAAATAAACAATGTGTGGCGCGCACATCTCTACATTGTTGGTGTGTTCTGCACGTCATCTTCTAAAAATAGATCTTTATGCCCAAAAATGGCTAAGTCCTAAAAATAAACTTCTGCTCCATGCGTGCATTCTTCCTATCCATTTACACCTTTGCGTATGAATTGCTTTCCCGTGTGGACTTCTTGTGTGCTTTCTCTGTCAAGTGTTCTTTGATCAACATTACCCCACACTAATTTCATTGTCACCCGACAATGGGTATCTCCAAAAGATTGAAGTAAAGAATAGAAGAATGGAAAGAATGGAAAGAATGAACAAATGTATGAAAGAATGTTTTACCTTGCAGTCTCCTCCTCATCCTGAACAACTAATTCAAGATATTCCTATTTTATTTCAGCCTCCAAGGTCTTCCATTCAGTGAGTGCTTGTTCTACTTTTTCTGGAATTTCCACAACAATGGACTCTAATTCATCCCTCGCAATCTCCCCTTTTTCATTTTGCAAGACTAACACAATGTTGGACATTGAGGTTTTAATTCCTTCTAGAAAATCCATCTTCTATGTAATGAGCTTCTCACTAACATCATCATACACCGACATGTCTTCCGCCGTGCGTTTATTTGTCTTCATGTTTAACAACTCATCAAGATCCTTCTTATTCTCTATGGTATGGTGATTGTACTCACTTTTATTTTCCTTATGTGAGAATCCCACTCCTAGCCGATGATAACCCCCTCTGGATATTGCATCTCAGAAAAATTACTTTCTAGAGCCATCTCTTCTTCTTCTTCTACCACCTTCTTCTTTCCCTTCACTCCTACTGCAACTACTTTCTTGGGTGCCATTTCTACCTTGCAATCCTTTATAGATCCTTACCGCTCAAATTCTACAAGGTGTGAAGCAAACCCTAGTTTGATTCAACATGCCCTAGGTGAAATTATGTGCCCTAGCTCATCTTTGTCACCTCACTTTGCTCAAACCCTTCACCACTGGGGACACAAGATTCTTCTACACATAGATCTCTTCATCACGACTGGTTACACACCTCTCACACCTTAAAATGATCACTCGGCTCTTCGCACTTGGCTTCTTTCAAATAATCTTAATCACAATGGTAAAAATGAACTCGCATCCCATCCTTATATAGATTTTCAAATTTTTGATACATTCATTGCTCCTTCACCTACCAAATATCCTCTCATTAATTGACCAATTCCATCCTTTCCACGCGTTACATCCTCGCATCCCAACTATAACCTTCTAAAGCATGCCTTCCTACCCTCGGTCACATACTTCTCTTCAGCGCACATCCTTACACCCGAGTACCTCGTCATTGTACCTTATCTTGGTAGTTATCATGGCCTCTTCTTACCTCGCGTTATACTATTCCTTCATTCATCTCCATCCTTGGTCACTTTTGAGAAGCAATGTTTTTACTTTGACAAACACCCATAACAGCTTATTATTTTCATCTTTCAATTCCCACAATCTTGTACCTGGATATCAACAACCACCCCACACTAAAAGGATGTGTAGTCCTCTGCACATAAACATGCTTCATGTAGTAATTAGCTTCATGCGCACAAGTGCGCTTATTTCACAACAACAAAAATAAAGCGACAAAGCATAGTGAAAATGAAGGAAATACATTAAGGAAATACATAATGGAAACCTAATCTAAATGGAATACGCCTTATTACAAACACCAAGAAGACTTATTTATAGTAGGGCTTCAACCTACTCCTGTTGAAGTAACCGGGTAGCCGTGTTCCATCTAGTGCTTCTAACTGGCAAGTGCCTATTTCAAGGATGTAAGTAATAACATACGGCCCTAACCAATGTACCTTAAGTTTTCTGGATGGTGCAAGAACTTAGAGTCATAGAGAAGTACCATTTTTCCAATCTCAAACTTCTTATCCCTTATGTTTCTATCATGCCATGCTTTCTACCTGGCCTTTTCCTACTTCTGACTCCATCATGCTATGGCTCGTCACTCATCCAATTGAATCATATTCTCAATACGCTCTTCTAAAGCCTTCTCATCAACTAGACCTCTAGTGTGCGCAATGCGCAAAGAAGGTAACATAAATTCTATAGGGAGAATGGATTCTATGCCAAACACCAACTGAAATGGTGTGGCTTTGTTCAATATCTTATAAGTTGTTCTATATGCCCAAAGAACAACCGGCATTTTATCAACCCAAACCTTTCTTCCAACATCACAAATTTTTGTTAAAATCGCTCAAAATCTTGTTGAAATCCTTAGCAGTTCCATTTTCCTGAGGATGATAGGGTGTAGTTTTATGGTGTGCAACCATAAACTCATCTAATAGGATCCTGATTACCTCATTCAAAAAGTGTGTACCCCTATCACTTGTCAAGCTTAAAGGACATACATATCTTGTAATAAAATTCTCCCATCTGCTATAGCCAACATGTACAATCCTTTGTAGGTGTTGCTTCTGCCCACCTTGTGAGATAATCTATATAAGTAATGATATAGTGTGACCCAGTCCTACGTGTGGCTGGAAAAATAGGTCCTAAAAATTCAATGGCCCATTTCTCAAATGGTTCGGCACTAGTAATTGGTCTCAAAGGCATCTCATCTCTTTGCCCTGGTTTACCTAGATGCTGAAAATGGTCACACGCTTTACAATACTCTTTACAATCTTTATACAATGTCTCCCACCATAATCTAGCAAGTAGGATCTTTAGATAGTTGCATCACCTACATAGTGGCCTCCTATAATACCACCATGGGATTCTTCCATAATATCCTTGCGCTCATGCTCTAATACACAACGGCATAATACTTCATCTCTGCCTAACTTGTAGAGGTCACCACTGATTAACATAAATAGGTGTATCGTGCATATAGCAAGTTGTTTCTTTTCTAATGCCTTCATTCCTTCTGGTGCCACACTAGTTTGTATAAATACAAAAATGTATTCTAATTATGATGGTGCACGTTATAACCTATATAATTGTGCATCTGGCATGGTTTCTTCAATTGTATTGTGCTTCTTCTCCTGAGTGAATTCTAGACAAGTGGTCTAGTCCAGAGTTACTTTTCCCTGGCTTCACCACAACTATGAAGTCAAACTCTTGAAATAGGAGTACCCATCTACATATGTGCCCTTGTAAGATGGGTTTGTTCACCAAATACTTCAATTCCATGTGATCTGTATAAAATAAAAATGGGGTTGCTAACAAGTACTATCGAAACTTGTGTAATGCATAGATCATTGACAAAGCTTTGCACTCTGTAGTTGTATAATTATGTTCAACAGGAGTCAACTTCCTACTAGCAAAACAAATTGGATGATCTATAATACCTTTGCCAAGTTGAGCTAACACAACACCAATGGCCATGCCAAAGGCGTCCACATGCACATGAAATGGTTTATCCCATGAGGGAAAATGTAAAATGGGTGCGGAGTAAGTTTCTCCTTTAATATCTCAAACGTGCACTACTACGGTTCTCCCCAATAAAATGTACCTTTCCCTTTTAGTAATTCTTCCAAGGGTGTAGCAACTTTGGCATACCCTTTGATGAACTTCCAATAATATCCTGTGTGACCCAAAAATCCGTGCACCTCACTTTGACTGGTAGGCGCTTCTGGCCTAGAATGACTGCAACCTTAGTTGGATCAACCAACAAACCTTCCTTGCAGATTATATGTCCTAATAGTATTCCAAAAGGTGTAGCAAATATGCACTTCTTGATGTTCAAAGAGATACTCAATTGTCTGCACCATTCAAACATTAAGCACAAATTATCACAATGATCTTTCACAAGCCCATATATTGTCCAATCATCTAGATAAACTTGTAAAAAGTTGTGAATAAAATATTTGAATGCTTGAAAAACTATCTGTGAGAATACAATAGGTGTGTTTTTCAGTCCAAAAGGCATGACAATATAGGTGAAGCTACCCCATTCAGTAGTAAATGTAGTCTTTTCTTGATCCTCCTGTGCAATTCTAACCTGGTGATACCAGAGAACCCATCTGTAAAAGAATATATTTCACGCCCTGCAACTCCTTCTAGTATTTCCTTAGTAAATGGCATAGGGAATGGATCTGTTACACATGCAACATTCAGTTCCCGTAGTCCACACATATTCTAATTCATCCATCCTTCTTGATACTGATCACCATTGGACTAACCCATTCTGACTCATCAAGGGGCTTGATAATTCTAGATTTCAACATGTTATCAATCTCTTCTTTGACCTTTTCACACAAATTGGGGTTCATTCTGTAAGGCCTCTTTCTAACTGGGTATGCACCGTCCTTAAGATTTATCTTCATTTCCCCAAGTGATTCATGCATGCCTTTAAGTTCATGATACCCTCGAGGGAATAATTCCTGATAATCCTTGAGTAACTCAATGATTTTTGCCACTTCGATTCGGCCAATGGTCTCCAATTATGACCTCCTTTGGCTTAGCCTCCGAACCTATATTCAACTTCTTTATCTTCATGGTTTCATGATAGGCACATGTATCCTTGTCTGCACTTGTCAAGACCTCGCACACCCGTTGTAAATGTTCAATATCTAGATTCTCACTTCCTCATCATCCATGATATAAACCATCTTTCCTTTCTCTTTCTCAAGGAAAGCACGTTCAAGTGGTATGGAGTCCAGTACTTCTTCCTTTTCAAAATGCACTCTAGAATCTGTCTCACCAAATAATTCCTGAATATGCTCTTCTGCCTTTGCACTATCTCCCACAGTTAATCATTTGACAAATTTTAATGCTTCTTCTACTAGAGGTTTAGTCAAGAAGTAGTCAAAGTTTTGGAGCATTCCTGCAATCAAATTCTTCTAATACCTAGTCTCTCGATGTAGTTATGCATATACATACTAGGCACGTGTGCATCCTTGTAGAGTAGAGTACAATCCATGCACCTATAATGAAGGTGGTAATGCTTCCTGTCCCACCATCCGAGTCTCTCACATTGCTGAATGTTATGCTTTGAACAGTGCTGATCACCATTATAAGTGTAGATCTACATAGGTGCATTGCTCCTTAAAAACCTAGTAGATAAGGTGATTCCAATCTCCTCCCATTCTAGAAGATTATCTTTGTGGACTACCCACCAGCGCGCTATTGTCCCACACAAGGTATATACTAACATATATCTTCTCTTAATTTTATCCATCCACTATGCTTCCATAGCTTTTAAAAATACAAGAAGATATTCTCCCTTGTATACTAAGGTATTGTGCTCCCTATCCGTTGAAAAAATCAAAGTCCATACTTGCGCACAACCGTGCCTTTTACCTTGTGCCCTACTAGTTCATATGTACCATGAGCCAAATTGTCACAAGTAATACTCATAATATCACTAATAGAATGAGAATCCTCCCACTGTAGGATGCCTTCCTTTGATGGCTCATTGACCTCGGGGTCCTGAATAACGTGTACATAGATTATGTTTAAGTCCTCCTCACTTAGAGGCTTAACATATGGTGTAGAATTCCCATCTGTCAAAGGTATCACAACCCTTTCCTCCTTGTTCTCAAAGCTGATATACCCCTTATTGAATCTCAAGTCAACATTATTCACATAACACCAAGGGCATCCAAGCAAGGCTGGAAAACTATCTACTTCTGCAAGTGCTAATACCTCAAAATCCCTAGTGAACTTGGCCCCTTGTATGGTTATAGATGCATCCTTCAAAAATCCTATGGGAGTGGCCTTAGTCCGGTTTGCCATAAACAACACATTAGACGATGTCTTTAATGTAGGCCTCCCCATTTGTACCCATGCATCTAATGTAAGCCCATTCACTTCCACACTGTATCAATCAATATGTTGTTTAGCAGCCATCCATCAACAACAAAATTCAAAGTAATTTTACTTTTCATAGTCAATGCTATGAGGGGGAAGATTCACATGCAGGATCTACCGTCTGGTCTCAATACTTATGCATGGAGTGTTCCCTTTTAGCCAACTTCCTAATAGTGGAATGATGTTCTCCTAGCGCAACATTTTGTATACTTCTCTTAGATCATTGGTATCATTTTGGACTATCTCTGATGCTTTCTTCTGCTCCTTTAAGTATTATATCTCACCCTAAAGATTCCTTAGCACTTCCATGGTATCTTGATAAACCTCCTTCTGATAGGCAGGATTTGGGTACCGGGCATGAAGGACGTCATCCTTAGTGATGGTAGGTTTCTGCTGTAATGCCTCTCTTGTGCACGCCACTTTAGCTCATGTAGTAATCTTCACTATTAATGCCTTAGGTCTGGTGCTATCTTGGGCATCCACTGATATTCTACCGCGCATTGAATTCTAACCATTTTGATGCCTTTGTTTTCTTTCTTATGTTGCTTACTTAGATGCTCATATAAGTCCGGGAACTCTTCATAGCTATGGTTCTTTCTGCAGAAAGAAAATGCAATATTCTAAGGAAATTTGTGCCTATAGTGGTAAGGAGATCCACACGTATAACATGTTCCACGAGGGAACTCACCTCTTCCTCCATCACAACCTCATCCTCCATATCCACCATGATACCCACATCCCCTTCCACGACCTCCTTCAAAACACCCCTCATTCCTGGCATAGCATGTTTGATTATGATCCCGATCTTGGTGCTCATTCTTACCCTTGAAATTATCCATTACACTTGTCTAGTATACCCCAATGTCTATAGCATCCTAGATCTGGCCAATCAACCAATAATCTTCAGTATCATGTGTTGTGGACCAGAAAATTTTACAGTAACAAGATACATTCTTCCTCATCGTGCGTTGTAACAAAGGACAATGACTAGCATCATGATTTAAATGACATATCTCATAGTCTAATAGTAATGAGCGTATAGATCTACAAGGGAAACTATCCTTAGTGTGACCTTCCACATCACAATCTATACACCAAATCCCTGAGCGTGTTTCATGGGCTGAATTTCGTTGATAGCTTCTCTAACTATTTTTCCATAGCTATAATCTATGCCTCTAAGAATGGACTAACACCAGTGTCAATACTCCCAACTACCTCAGCACACAAAGTTGATTCCAGTGCTTCGCACGGATTAGTGTATGTCTTATGTGACAGTGCTCTTCTGAATGGTGTAATCAATCCGCCAACAAACCATTGTGCATGCTGGCTTGCATGAATATCATAAGAAAGATTAGATATGAGTGTTTTAAAATGTGCATCATACTCACGTACACTCTCAGTAGTGCCTTGCTTAATATCCTTGAGCGCGCTTATAATCTTCTGCTCAAATTCGAGATATAGAACTCTTTCAAGAAAGCATCCTTCAACGCTACATAATCCACACAAGTTTGATCAAGGTCAAACTTCCTATACCAGTTGTGTGCATGTCCTTGTAATGTAGTAGCAAATTGGCTTGCCTTGCACTCAAAAGCTGTGATCCCTTTTGTGTGCCACAATATTTCACACATGTGCACATACTCAACAACATCCTCTATGCCTCTATACTCCAAAAGACGAAGAGACATCTCCATATAAATATTTTGGGGTTGGTACGGACCTTTCCCACCTGATCCATAACCTCCTGTGTTTCCCTTGCCCCTAGAACCACTAGATCCTGGAACTAGAACCACTTATACCTTCCGACCCTTCCTCTTGTAGCTGGAATAGGACCTGTAGATGTACTCCCATGTGCTCGATAGTAGTACTATCTTTGAACCCCTACGATCTGTGTGGTAGTTCACTTCCGGAGGTGAACCCAACATTCTTCACGTTTACATTCTATACTGGATGATGCACTTGAAAATGTTCCTCCAAATAACATTGAAGCCGTCTGTCCTGCCATTGATGTACTTGCTCTTTGACTTACTCCGGTTCTCCTGTTTCCCAAATTCACTTGTTGATTACTTATTGTACTAGATATTGGAAAACCAAGTGCAAGGGCTAGGTCACCGGGTGGATTAAGATGTGCGCGAGGCTCCAGGTAGTCTCTGCTAGCGCACTTTTATGTGAAGCCAAGGGGGATCCCTATCATGCTTTCCAAGATGGGGTAGTTCCTGATGCTCTGGCTCCACATCTTCTACGTGAGCTTCAAATCCTTCACGAGCCATCTCTCTCCTCAACGCCATACTTTACAATGGTACGCTACTTCTCTATATCCCTCTCACATGCCTCATTATACTTAAGCCACATTTCCTCTCTTTTCCTTTCTGCCGCTAGGTCTGCCATCTTTCACCAAACCTATTCCTACCCTCGCGTGTGGTGAGGTTTAGTTAGCCATTGGTTTACTCTCTAGGTTTAAATTTATCATCAAGATCTTGATCGCCAGTGGAATACCTTGCAGATATGCTCCTCTAGGATACCGCAAAAACTAGAATTCAACTACCTCTGGGAAAGAATACGTCAAAATTGAATATTCCAGAATATAATTGTTTAGAACACCATGAAACCACGTATCCACAACGCAAGTCTAGATCGGATCAGTATCATAAATGGCCTGAAATTCTTCCTATGTCCAGACAAGTGCGCGATACCTCCAATTCTGCTTAGATGCATAAGAAATCAACCACTCATATAATTCTACTAGAAAGATGGTGAAAAATCTCTCATATAGATTCTATTTTACCCAAGTGTGTGCATTAAAATCAGATCCAATCTTTGAATCGCCGTGCATATTCTTCCTCCATATCATGTATCCATTCTTCATATACTTGCTAGAGTTAACCAATACGTCTTCATCACGAACCATCCACGAAAACAATGAAAAAGAGGTCCCGACAATGAACCAATGATGCAGCCTATAATTCACAGATGACACCCTAGATGTGTTGGCACATCACTCAGCCTAGACTGAGCGCTCACTAAGCACACAAAGGTACCAGGTCCCTCTTTAGGGTTGCTATAGTAGAATACTAACATGATGAAGACTTACAACATATGGATCCATAACTAATACATCATTATATAGTGCATGAAAGATCTAGATCTAGGAAAGAATAGGTTTAAATAATAATCATGATAGAAATAAGAACATGCACTACTCAATTATACATAGGAATAACACTTAGGTTTAGTCAATATCTTCCATCTCTTAATTATCACAATAACACAAAAGCTTCTTACAATACGGCAATCTATGCCGATGCACACATGGATCCTGATACGGTAATCCAAAAACATATACACTATGTTATCTATCTCTCTATATCTATCATCTCCTACCTGTAATTCACTACATATATATATATATACGGTGGGACTTTCCCTTCACCACCTATCTATTCCAAAAATAGTATGCATACTATTAATAGCCACATGCCATTTTCATGCATAACCACACATGCAAGTGTGCTATCTATAAACTATTGATAGTTAACTAAGGTGACAATCTTGTTCTTAGACTGTCTCCATGCAAAAGTTCTCTGAATCTAATCCTCCAAAATAGGCAATGCGTGGTGCACATGTATCTCGCATCGTTGGTGTGTTCTATACGTCATCTTCTAAAAATAGATCCTTATGCCCAAAAATGGATAAGTCTTGAAAAAATAAACTTCTTCTCTATGCGTGCATTCTTCCTATCCATTCACGCCTTTACGTATGACTTGATTTCCCACACAAACTTCTTGTGTGCTTTCTCTGTCAAGTGTTATTTGATCAACAAGGAACTTCAAGTAAACCTCTCACAACACTGTGCATCAATTCTAATAAATGATAATAATTTAGATCATGATGTTTGTGAAATGGTTCAACATGTTTCTTACCATGTAGGAAACTTTCACATGTTTCATGATCAAATTTCATCTTAGGAAGACCAATTACAAGATTTAGGCAAGACATTTCATACAAACTTCTAAAATTTACATGACCTAATCTTTCATGCCAAAGTTGAATATCATTTCTAGAAGAAGAAGAAAAACAAGATTCATTCACAAATCCATCAAAAATATATAAGCTATCATTTTGAATACCATAAGCAATAAAATTACCGAGTTTATCTTTTACATACCATTTATCTTGCAACAAAACAACTTTACAATTTTCTTTAGTTAGCTGAGAATAAGATTTTTTTTTCAACTAAGGAACATACAAGACATTCCTAATTATTCCATTTGTGACGTTTTAAATTTCAAAACTTATAGATCTAATAATGGAATTATCTCTTAGATATATGTTTTCCTCACATTTAACAACATCTGAGAGGATACTAGAAATATAGGTCATGTGCCTAGAGGCACCACTATTTAGGATCCATTCATTGTCATTTGAAGTTGAGAGAGCAATATACAAGGAAATAAACTACTCAACAATATTTGTACGATTCTTATTATTTTTAGTATTTTTAACAAAATTTTTAGTTTTTACATGACAATCAGACTCTTTATGACCAAATTTTCCACACTTGTTACATGTGCCATTAAATTTGACTTTAAAATTATGACTTTTTAGAGAATTAGACTTAGGATTGGATTTAAATCTTGATATGATATTAGAATTCTGATTAGGATTGCTATTATTCTTATTTTGAGAAGAATTATGATTCTAAGAGAATAATTCTTGAGAGGTAACCTCTTTTGAATCAAAATTCTCCATTACCCGTTCTTTTTGAATTAACAGAGAAGACAAAGTATCTAGATCAGGTAGATCATTCTCATTATGATATTTAGAGTTAAGAATGGAGATATAGTTCCTAATTTTTTCATGAATATTTTTCTAAATAATAAAATATAGAAGCTTATCTTGAAACATTTCACAATTACATCCATCCAATTGAGCTTTAATATTTTTAATTTTAGCTAGATAATTAACTATTTTCTCATCCCCCTTCATGGGAGTTGTAAATAGTTCTAAAATTAGCTTAATTATCTTGGAAAGACAATTGACTTCATGAATAATTTCTAATTAGTTTCGAGGCATTAACAGGAGAATCAATATGACTTATATGCATTAAAAATTATCTTTTATGCTTTGTAATATGATGGATAAATCTTCTGCGATATTTGAGAGAAGGAATAAGGCTTTCAAGATTTGTAAGTCCTCCGAGTGGGTCATTTTTCACACAGCTTTTAATATCCCATAGCTTTCTAGCCATGAAACATGATTTTAACCTTACTCTCCAAATATTATAATTTGTTCCATTTAATAATTGTGATTTATCCATTGAAAAACTAGAATTACCATCCATTTTTTATTTTTTAAAATATAAAATGCATAAAAAATCTTAGTTAATAGATTAAATTAATAAAAATCAAGTAGAGGAATAGGCAATCGCCACTTGGCACAAATCCAACATCTAAGAGTGACATGCATCACTATTTCGGCGTTCTCAAAACAATATTTCCGTGGAGGACTTGAAATACCCGAATAAAACGAAGTTAAAAACTTATGGATTCAGATCGAGGGGTCAAGAATTTTTTTAGCTCGGTGAGCTATTTTACAACTCAATAGGGTGAGCTCATAAACGAGCTAATCGAGCATGAATGAGCTACTTAAAAAACAAAAAAACAAACTTAACCAAAGTAGGTGACGATACTCGTGAAGATCAAAGCAATCAACAAAGACACGTGCCCAATTTCTAATTTTTTTGAAGTAGATCCCCGGTGAATGTGAAGTCCCCATAATTTAATCAAAACAAATATATTATCAGGTCTGCAACATGGTTGAAAAATTCAACCAAATACAAAACAAACAAAGGAACACATGACAAAAGATATGAAAACTAACGGCAAAAAGAAAAATACACGTGGTGATTTTCTATTAGTTCACATTTTGTAGTACAACAAAAAAGTATGAAGAAAATTAATAGAAAAATTAGTCGGTTAACCCATACATAAGTGTTGTTAACTTATTAGATCGCCTTTTCACACTCGACATGTCCTTGTAAGACATTACACTTGAGAAGAACATTTTGATGTTATTGGAAAGCTTGTTTAATCCCTGTTTTTACTTGGCAAAGAGTAGTAAGAGAAGAACTAATTTGGCAATCAAGCCATATTGGTGAGATCTCTTCCTCTTCCTTGGAAAATCCTTGATTATGCATAGGTTACGTTCGATCATAAAGGAAGTATATAAAATCCGAAGCACATCCGAAATATCAAAGGGATTTTTACATTTAATGTTAGATTTATGTTTTATGCAAGTTAATTATATTTCCTTTCATGTTTTATCATGATGTATTATTTTGAATTAACTAATTTATTAATCTACTTGGTGTTAGGTTCTTTCAATCATGCATCATGCATACAAGAGGTATTAAAAGAATTCGAGATGACATGATGACTATAAAATTAAATTAAGATCAAATTAAACATGCTAATTCAAGATGACATGATGATTATAAATTTATGGAAATGGCCTAATGTATATTGACCTATAAAATTGTAATATGAAACCCTTCCCGAACTATAACATTAAACTCAAACCACAAAGGTATGGTATGGTCCTTTTTTATAGTTTTATCTCTCTATACTTTCATCTCCCACACATTTATGGGTTTACACACTACTTCCTATTTTTATCTTTTCTATAATTTGGGACTTTAATAATGTGTGATGTTCACTATATAAATGATTCAATCTTCAAAACCCTAGATGGTGAGATATTCTTACAAAACAAATGTTCGGTGGGTGGTGGGCACCCTCAGGCACCATCAAGTTGCCACTACTCGATGAGGTCTCAAACTATACATCATTCTCACCTAGCATGTGATATCTAGAATATATGAAATCATATTGGTAACCACGACTTTAGAACAATGGGATTGTACTTGATACTTTCCTAGCTTGACTTTCCCTTGATAATATGGCTTTCATATTTGCATATCGAGAGGATGAATTCCTAGAATGAGTATGTAGAATATGTTGAGCTCAATGGAGTCTTGGAATAGGTTATGTTTTGATTGATCCTAGTGTTTTCTAATTCAAATGCTAGAATCCAAGTAGAATAAATTCCCTTATTTAATGGGAGATAAATAACTTTCTTATATATGTGTTTTGGATTAGGCTAACTAGAAATGTATCAAAGAGATTCAAATCAAGAAAATTACCATTAGAGAGAAATAGAATAAATTGGTTAGGAGGGTCCATCTGCATATGGACATAATGTCCCTTTAAAGGTGCTTTGGTCCCATATGCATGTGTGAATTATCTAGGAATGAAAATTACAATGTGCAAGGGTATAACCTGATTTGATGGAGTAATATGACCGTTATACAAACAAATAGGTTGTGTGTGCAAGCAAGGATGAGTGAGATATAACAAGGGATAACATGATTGACAAAATTGAGAAAGTATGGGCTAATACAAGATTGTTTTAAAATTTATTTTTCTAGAAGACATGAATTACTAAAATGAGTGCCTACAACTACCTCTCGGGTAGCTTGTTGAAATGGCTAGAAATATCTAGAAAATTGTAACACCTATATACATTATAATTTTATTCATTCCGCATTGAGTTATAAAAGCACCAAAGTGATGATAAATTTTGGTTTGGGATTGTGCATTATTTATTTATGTTCATTTTTCTTCTTTCTTCTCCTTACCTACTTCATGATATACTAAACAACCATACAAAGAACCATATGAGCACATAATAATTGAAGGAAGAAAGGGGATAGAGTGACTTGTTACTTTTGGCTCCAATAATCCAACCTACATGCTTTATTAGACAAAATTATAAATATTTTAGGTTCTTTTTTATGTAATTTTTGGAGTGTGATTCATTTATTCAAAATTTTATATGATTATGCAATATATTATGTTTCAATAAATTGAAATTCCCCTACCTCCAAATTAAAAAAATAATTGTAAATATTCTTACAAATTTGATGTAGGAACATCCAATATCCAAGCATAACTCCGCATAAGATTGGGAAAGGATATTGTGTGTAGATGTTGGATGATATGTAAGAAGGAAGAGGAAGCATAAAAAGATAAGGGGATGTTTTCATGAAATTGTAAGAGCACCTTGTGTGATTGAAACATGCATGGTCATAATGCACATGAAAGTGTATAGAAGACTTGTATTTGAATGAAAGAGTACGTGCGGAGGAATAAGATGCGGTGATGATCGTAGGATATTAGTAGCAAGATGGGGCTTAGCCTAACATATTAAGGCACATGGGTTGCGAAGGAGGTTTTGCATAAGGGTTAAGAAATTTAAGGAGTATAAATGATGATTGTGTAATAACTAATGTTCTACGGAGGTGCACATATATTTTGATTTTTGAAGAAGCCTCAAGAACCCGTAAAATACTACTTGAAAAGAAATTAAATATGAGGCTAAAAAATGAGCATGTTGAAGAAGAAGATAAATGTGTGGTAAGGATCACAAAAGAAAAGAGTGTGTGGTAAGATGAGGTGTTTGTGGAAAAGACAAGGATGTTAGAAGCTATCGACATGGATTCTAAAAATGATTTATGGATAGAAGAGTGAATAACTAGAATGGAATATCATGAGTAGAGGTATGCTAAGTCACAACATTAAAAGAGATCAATTTAATTTGAAATTTGAGAAGGAAATATATAAGTGTCTAAAAAGAGCTAACCCGCCTAAAGGAAAATTCAAAAAGGAGATAGAAGAGGGAAAAGAGTTAGGAAATAAACTATAAAAGGGAACACGTTCATCATTTTGGGGTTAGCATGGCTGATATTCGGTGAGAGTTGAGTCTAAGCGAGGATGTAGAATATTTTTAGGTGATTAGAGATAATTGTTTTGGATGTGCTTTTGAGCACACACTCCGATCTAGGGTAGGTCTTAGGAGTACACCATATAAGTTTCTAAAAGCTCCATGTAAATGATTGTAAGATCCTTGAGAACATTTCCATTTTAGATGTTATATGGAATATTGGTTTAGTAGATGAAACATAATTTTGTTATCACATTGTGTTGACTACGAATAAAATGACGGGATTATGGAGTACTTGGTAGAGTCCCTACACCTACATCATCAAGTGGTATTAAAATATGGTTCTTTCCTTGTAGGAAAAAGAGGGAAGCATAATTACTAGTAGATCACCAAACATGAGGTGGATAACATGAAAATATTGTGTTCTCCATTGTGAGAAAGGTGGGTAGAGAATGTAATGAGAGATCCCATAATGTAGTGGATAGAGGAGTTAATGATTTTACAAAAGAAAGAAAGATGATATAAAGAATGGACTTCACATATGCATAGGTCATGCAAATATTGAAGAGAGTTATAGATAGCCAAATGGTGTTAAAACTAGACTAGATGATGTAGAGAAACAACACTAAAGGATATGGGGTCTTGTGACACCAAGCAACAATAATAATATGAAAGACTCAACAAGGAGTCGAGGCACAAAGAATATTGCACAAAGAAATGCCAAATAGAAGAGGAGGTTTGCATTGAAGAACACCTAAAGAGTGATCCAGAAGAGCATAAGAGTGAAGAGGAATCATGCACTGGGAGTACCACAAGATAATTCACAATAAAAAGTGCATAGAGAGAGATGAAAAAATGAGAAAAGGTCAAGGAGATAAATCACCAAGGAACAAATGACAGTGCACAAGAGTATTGTGTGAAGAAAGGAGGATTCTAGAGAGATTAATAGGGTCACTATAAACCTTAAGCACACTGAGAAGGTTATGTAAAACCATAACATGAAGTGGTCAAGAGGAGAAAAGAGAGTTTTCAGCCCAATAAAGAGGGGTATGATAAAGAAAGAGTCCGAAAAGAGGACCAAAGTACACAAATGATTGCATAAAAGAATATTTCCTAGGCGAAGGTGTAGACAAAAAATCGTGCACTTACTACTATTTACTATACCACCTAGTATGTTCTTTTATGTATGGATCTTGCATAAGAAGAGTACCATTGGTGACCCATTCCTTATTCCATATACTTGTCTTGTTGTTTTCTATTCCTTTTATATTTCACACTTGTTATTCATACACCAAAATCTGATTAGGTCACGAGGATCCGTGTTTGTCAAGTATTCACTCATTTGTCATCATTTTCCTATGGACACTAGTGCTCGGATCGAGCACTAACACCTGTGCGCTCTTGTCCATCCTAGTGCTCTTGGCCTCTTTATGTTTGATCTTATTTTTTACATTTGAGGTTGGTATTTTTGGTTTTTCCACTCATATCCCAAGGTACTAGTTGGCATTTCAGGTCATTAGTGTTGAAATTCAAGCAAGAGATCCCTATATAAACACAACATACATACCATAATAAGGGCGGGTAATTTCTATCAAGGGATATCTATCTACATATTAAAGGGACTACATCTTGGGATCATTATTCTACATACACACTACATAGGAAGGGGAGTTCATTCTATTCCATCCACACATTTGCATTTTATCTAGCTACCACCCCTGCTACCGGGATCATCAACGTGAGGGGGACCTATGAGAACTATTACACACACAAGCACATATAACTACATTGGGTTTGAGATGTAGTGCGATGATCGATCGTAAGTTCACTAATTAACAATTAAGGATAATTCAACCCCTAATTTTGCATCTTTATTTTTAGAATTTTATGTCTTTTTGTGGGTTTTATAGGAGGATATTTGTGTACAGGTTTACACGTACCTTGGTGATCCAAGTGTGACATATAGGTGACCAAAGGAAAACAAGTGTGAAACCATAGTGACAATGTTAGAACCAAGTTCTGACCTTTTTGGAAGACTCAGCACCCCCACAAAGGTATTGTGCTTGCCTTTGCCATTGCCTTTGCTCAGTGCATGTGTCTAGGTGTTTCCACCTCTCATGTTTTTATTTTGAGATTTGTTGCAATGGTATTTATTTTTATTTCATCACATTTTCTAGCCTAGACACACTTCGGGATAAGAGAAATCAAGGTAAGTGCCCTATCTCTTCCATTTTATTTCATAATTAAAATTGAATAAATTTCCTAGCATATGTATTTCATTATATATAGGTTGTAGAAATCATTGCTTTCATATTTTAATAAAATAATTCATATTTTATTAAATCATTTTGGTGAACCCGTAGCTTAGAAATCCTTTCCCTAGGATCCACTAAAACCCTAATGGCTAAGAATATCTCTTCTCCTCCTACCCAAGCTATGCCTCATGAGAGTATAAACCCTATCTATGATGAAGTAGCTATCATTGAACTTCATGCTCTCTATCACAATCTTACTCTTCCGGATGAAAATAAAAGAAAACTCTTGTCTAATGAATACAATATTCCTACTAGCTTTGATCATTCTACCATCAATATTATTTCTAATCCAACAAGCTTTTCGGTTGTTGTCATTTTTTTCTGTAAGCAATATGCCTCAATCACCTTCTTCTATTTCTGCTACAACTCTAGATGAGGATATTATTGATTATCTACTTGTCCTTGATCGTGATATAAAAATACAACACATATTGCACATGTGTAAGATATTACTTCTAATACTAGCAAGGATAACCATATAGCTACATCTATGTAGTCTTTATTTTTATAACCAAAATCTTAGGCACACTAACACTTCAATTAGACATATCGAGAACTCACCCAAATCACACAAAGCACACAAAGCAACCGGGTCCCTCTTTGTTATTGTCTTTCCAAGGTGTTAGCATACATGTTCATAATAACCATAATCAAAGTGCATATTCCATTATAACAACTAGATCCATGAGCTCAATTTGGAAACACATATAATAAAAAAGCATAGTGATCACATAAGAATTAATACTAGTTTTACCATGCAAGCACCATGAGCAGATAGGTCAAAAATAATATCCATCTACAAAGATTAATTGTCTTAAATAATCACAATCAGTAGCTATATACATCATTAACACCATCATAAATTCATGTGCACGAATCATACTAACAACATAACTATGTTAAAAATCAAAACATATGCTTGATACCAAGACTCATAACTCACATGGTACCCAAAATAGTGAAATATATTACATATTTATAGGGGTGGGGACTTTCCCTTCACCACCCATGCACTCTCAAAATAGGTTGCATGCTAAAAATAGCCATACATGCATACAAAGATAACTACGAAGCATGCAAGCTTTGCTAATAATAGATTATCTCTATAAATAAACCCTAATCTAATCCTATTATTAGCTTGAACTCTGCATGTCTCTTGATCTTCCACTTGTTCCCAAAATAGCCTTTTCTTAGCCTCAATTTATTCTTCCTTGATCCAAAGTGTGCTTTGCACTCCATCCCATTTTTATCTCGTGTAATGTAAAAACGGATAAGTTCAAAACTCTCTCCCTTTGGGCATGAATCCTTAGAGTGTAAATCTGTCAACCTTTTGTGCCTATCCACACACCCACTTCATATGCATCACTATCATATGAGCCCTTCATACTTAGGTAATATTTCACTAGACCAACATTACCCCACACTAATGTCATTTCTAACCCCGACGATGGGTATTCCCACCTTATATCTCCAAGGAATGAAGAATAGATAATGAATTTACATAAATAATGAAGAATATAAGAATGGCTCAACAATTAGCACGTTATTCTTCTATTGGTAACAATAGCCAGTTACTTATTCTTGATTTCCAATTCCAACTCGTTTTAGTCATGAGCCCCTTCTTCACTCTTACGGGAAAATCTCCAAGCACCACATCCATTCCTTCCGATTCATATCCTCTCCCTTGTGCATCAAATCCCATACTACATTTTCCAATCATGACACCATATCCATGACATCCATATGTCACGCTATAAACTTCCATAATTCTTTTATCTTGTCATCATGGGGTCCTGGGCTGATTTGAACACATCATGCTTCTCTACGAGTAATGTCAACCTCTCCTCTCATCCCAAAGTATCATTGTTATTTACCACAAGGAATTCATTCTCTTCTTATAATGTCCTTGTTTTGATAATCTACTCAGAGTTATTTTCACATCTTCAAATCAAATTTGTTAGTTTTAATTTCTCCCTCAAATTTTTAAGTACGACATCATAATCAACTATCCAACGCGTAACCTACTACGGGCTCTTTCTAACTCTCTTTGTAACATTCTTTTGTTTCTTTACAACTAGTTCTTCCTCATTCAATGCATTCATTGTATTTTCATCTAACATCAAATGAACTAAAGTACGTAAGTAGTGCAACATGAAGAGAAATTACCCAGATACCTTTTCTTCATCATCGTGGCCGTGCTTGCAAAGTTTATCCTCCAATATCCTCTTCCATGTCTAAACCAACACACACCTTCACCTTTGCTTTCTCTTTTTTCTCTATCAAGCACTAGATTTATTCCTCCTTATCCTTCTTATCCTCTAGCAAAGTCCTCAAAGTAGTTGATTTATCAACATTCCAACGAGTGACCTCTGCAACTATCTTCATACATGCATTTCTCACATGCTCATCAGAGAACTATGTGGGCTTGATTGGCACATGCTTGGAATGCAAAGCCTTTGCCATTCATTAGGTGGCAGATGAATCATCGCACACATCAAACTTAGGCTCATCAATGTGTGTATGCATATTCCATGGCGAGTTGTTTCCTTGTGTGTGTTTGCCATCTCATGGTCCATTAGCTCTCATCCATATAGTTGTTATGGGGAAAGAATGCTCTGGAACTGGAACATATAATCCAGAATTTCTTCACCGGTGACTTATTCTCCAAAGGGTACACCCACATCTTCTCCTTTGGCCCATCGGGCACACCAATTTCATTAAACACAATCAAAAGTAAGATGACACCCCAAGTTATCTTCTCACCTTTATCAAATTGGATGTGCACCTCTTCCACTTTGATTTCGCAACGTAGTACCCAATGTTATAGTAAGTTTTGTTCACCATTTTATGTGTTACGTACAACTAGCGCTTGTTCACCTCCTTCTACCTCTTTGAGGTGCCCAACTTGTAGCTAACTTGTAGTTCGGTCTTCTATATTTGTGACATTAAAGGCTCAACCTCCCTTATGATATTTGAACGTGACGATCGTTGCCTTGAATCCATCATCATCGAGAAAATCCTCCTATATTTTCCACACTAGAGTCACATAATCATGTAACCTTTCCAATCAATTTTGTTGTAATTCTCATCCTTCTACCCGCAAAGTAGAAGTAATCTTCATGTACATGTGACATAAGCCACTGGTATAGTCACTCTAGATTTCAAAGAATGTCATCTCATACAATTGCATCACCCTAACACTCTCCAAAGTATTTTGTAGATCAAATTATCCATTACTCTTTTCCCATCTGTAGTCCTTCTATTTTTCTTCAAGATGGTATCATCTTTTATGTCCTTTAGGGTTTGCTCAGTGTGGTGGTTGATGTCACTTATCTTACATTTTGTCAACTGGGATGTCCATGAACTTCCTTCAATCACCTCCTCTAGGTATTACACCTTTGCAAGTCACTCCCTGTGGTGCCTCCTCTGCCACGGGTTTCTTAACCATGGTTATCCTTGGTGCCATTATTCTTCTTAACTAATAATGTCCTCTAAAAACTACAAATGTTTTACTACCTTACCCTTGCACTATTTTATCTCTTCTTTTTTAAATACTCCATGCCCTAGCGTTCCCTAGCTAAAAATCCATCTCCTTGAAACCCTAACCTCATAAAATTTCCTTCCACACACACCCAACTAGCTCAAACACATTTCCACATGGAGCTCACGGTAATCTTTGTGTCACGAAATCACCTAGTTTGTGATCGGTCAATTGCTCTTTGCACTTCACACTTCGTCACACCTTCATTCGCACTCCATAACTCAAAACCAAAAATATGTAAGGTAAGGAATAGGGTCGCATGTTATCCTTTTATAAAAAAATTAAAATTTTCTGCATTAATTCTACTCTTTCGCTCTTCCATGTGTTGGTCCATATTCTTCCACACCCAGTCGTAGCACATCTATCCATATATGTGTGGTCTACAATGAGAAAAATTATTTAGAAATATCTTTGAAATCATCTTCACTCCGAGAACCAATTTGTATCAAGGCACCAATCACTTCTAACTTTTCAATCCACCCCACACTAAAAGTATGTGCAGTCCTCTACACATGAATCCAATAGATAGTAATTAGCTACTAGTGTGCACACATGCTTATTACAACAAAACATTGAACTAAATTAACAAATCATAACAAATTAGAAAGGAAACACATTAAAGGAAAATGAATTAAAGGGAAATATAATCTAAGTGGAAATACTTATTATAAACACCAAGAAGAATTATTTATAGTAGGGATTCAACCTACTCCCATTAAAGTAACTGGGCAATAAAGTGACATCCAACACCTATAACTAGAAAGAACCTGATTCCAATATCTTTTTACTATAAAGGGTCCCAACCAATAAAATTTCAATTTTACGGGTAGCACACAAACTTTGAATCATATTTCCCACTTTAAACTTCGTATTACGAATGTGCCTATCATGCCAATCTTTCTATCTCACTTTTTTTGTCTCCTGGATCCATCGAGCAATAACACGCCACTCATCTAACTACATCAATTTATCTATGCACTCCTCAACATCTTATTCATCATCTAATCCTCCTATGTGCGTAATACGCAGGGATGAAAACATGAACTCCACAGCAATACAACCTCTGTGCAAACACCAATTGAAAGGGTGTGTCCTTATTGACTTCTTGTAGGTAGTACCATATGCCAAAAGTACAACATATACTTTATCATCCCAATATTTTCTTCCAACATCACAGATTTTCGTTAGTGTGTGTCCCAAAATCTTGTTGAAAGATTCAACAGTACCATTGACATGTGGGTGATAGGGTTTTGTCTCATGGCGTGCCACCATAAACTCAACCAAAAGAATTTTTATGGTCTCATTTAATAAGTGAATTCCCCTATCATTGGTTAAATTCAATGGACATCCATACCTAATGATAATATTCTCCCATAAAAACCCTTTTGTTGTGGCTTCTGTGTAATCCTTTGTAGGTGATGCTTCTACCCACCTTGTCAGATAGTCTGTACAAGTTATAATATAGTATGTGCTAGTCTTACACCCATGAGGGAATACGACCTACAAAGTCAATAACCCATTTCTCAAAGGTTTAGTGCTCGTAATAGGCCTCAAAGGAATCTCATATATGGATACAGAGCTTCCCAAGGCACTGCAATGATCACACACCTTGACATATTATTTTATATCCTTGTATAAAGTTTCCCACCAAAATCCAACCATCAGAATATTACACGTGGTGGCATCTCTGCATAATGGCCTCATGTAATTCCACCATGATATTCTTCCATAATAGCCTCACGCTCATGCTCCAAAACACATTAGCATAAAAATTCATCATAACCTAGCTTTTATAAATCTCCACCTATCATTGTGGTAAGGTTCACGCATATTGCAAGTTTTTTCTTCTCTAAGGTCTTCATTCCCTTAGGTGCCTATCCAATGCGCAAGAATATGAAAATGTCCTCCAGTTAAGTGGGCACATTATTCAATATAAAGAGTTGTTCATCTAGCATTATGCCCTCAATGCTCTGCGTGTCCTTCCTAGAATTGATTCTTGATAAATGGTTAGGTCCTCGATTGATTTTCCCTGGTTTTACAACATTTATGGCTGAAACTCATTATGCGCCATTGTCAAACATGCTTTTTACCAAATACTTAAGTTCCATATGATCTGTGAAGAAGATAAATGGTGTCACTAATAAGTATTGTCTGAACTTGTACAAAACATAAATCATGGACAAAGCTTCACGCTTAGTAGTTTTATAATTCTATTAAACTGATGTCAACTTCATGCTTGCAAAATAAATAGGGTGGTCTACAATTCCTTCCCCCTGGTTTTCCATCACGAACTTATTTCCATCCCATAAACATCAACATGAACACGAAACAATTTTTCTCACAAAATAAAGTGCAAAATAGGTGTGGTGGTCAACCTTTCCTTCAATGTTTCAAATGCTTGTTATTGTGCCTCACCCCAATAGAATTTTCCTTTAGCTTTTAGTAGTTCTTCCAGGGGCACAAAAATATTTGCATAACCCTTAATGAATTTCATGTAATACCCTATATGTCTAAGAAATCCACGCACTTCACTTTGATTGTTAGGTTCTTCTAATCTTAAGATCACAATGTCCTTGGTTGGGTCTACTAATAACCCTTCCTTACAAATAATATGCCCTAGCAAAGTGCCAAAAGGTGTCATAAATATACATTTCTTAATATTTAGAGATATGCTCAACTACCTACACCTCTCAAACATAAGTATTAAATTCTCACAATGATCCTTAACCAAACCATAAACTGTCTAATCATCTAGATATACCTATAAAAATTATGAATGAAGTCTTGAAAATCCTACAAAACAACGCACAAGAACACAAATGGCACATTTTTCAACCCAAAGGGCATTACTATATATGTAAAAATTCACCAATCGGTGGTGAAAGTTGTCTTTTCCTGATCTTCTTTCGCTATGCACACTTGATGATAACCTGAAAATCCATCAGTAAAAGAGTAAATCTTGTGCCCTGCAACTCCTTCTAGGATCTCCTCTATGAATGGTGTGAGAAACAAATCAATAACATATGCAACATTCAACTCTCTGTATACAAGTATCCATCATCACATCATACATCAATATACATAAAGTATAACGAACATACACCCATAATCCATATATATATATATATATATATATATATCGTTCAAAATCATAGTTATAAAAATGCCAACACTAGGGGCAACCCCCTGTACATCGCTACATCACTACATATGATATATGATCATTAATATCACTATCTATAACTATGGGAGTACTATAACTAGATGATTCTTTGCTCAATCTACCTCATTGATTATGACCCCTATATCTCTCTACTTGTCTACAAAATAACATAACC
This sequence comes from Taxus wallichiana var. yunnanensis, assembly GCA_018340775.1. Classification (NCBI taxonomy): domain Eukaryota; kingdom Viridiplantae; phylum Streptophyta; class Pinopsida; order Cupressales; family Taxaceae; genus Taxus; species Taxus wallichiana. Next base: position 57,946,633 of record CM031238.1, on the reverse strand, counting down.
TCGATCAATTGCTAAGAAAAAAAAACCCTACGACTCTAAAAATATCGAAATACATCTTGTACTACATGACCTCCACCAGCATCCTCTCTAGCTCACCGTGTCTCCTCTCATGCCTCATCCCTCTCACTCAATAACATGGTACACGTAGCCACCGATAACACTCTTTGGATCAAAGAAATGTGCATGCTCACCGCTGATAATATCCACATGCTCTATCATACCACCACTTATGAGTACATCGGTGGGAACATTCTACATCAATGTCAGATGGATGTGTCCACAATTAGTGACCAATATGCATCACCTGCATCCATAGATCAACACATTAAAAAAATGAAAATTACACAACCAAATAACCAATCAAAAATATCACTATAAAAATACTCATGCTCTATTATCATTGCCACTACACTATCGAAGCATGTTCTTTCCCCTCTACTCCTCCCATAGGCGATGCTCCTTCCGCATCCAAAATAACTAGAAACACAAACACCCAAGACATGACTTATACCATGCACCTTTGTATGACTTAGTACACCCTACATCATCCACATCTATCAGATCTATTGCTGCATCTACCTCATCGATCCAGGAGGTACTAGCTACACTCTGTGGGGCACTGGTCTAGATCCGACCCTCCTCGGCGCCCTCATTTCTCTCACCCATATATATGGATCCACGAGCACATTCGATGCATACCATTTTTTTGTGATATACGCTCTACCCGGAATAGCTCAATAACCCCTAGGAATCGATCTTCTAGCCACATAGTCCATTGAATACATCATAGCTCTACCCCATCCTCTAGCCATCCTCTATAGGCTCGATATAGCCTCCATATCATGGTCCATGGCCTCATATGATCTAACATCACTCTTTAGGTATCGGTGTCCATCCTTTTCTTTGTGAACACACCGCCCATTTCCCAACAAATATATCTGGCCTCGCCCACTCTCCTCACGGTCCACCAAGCGGCCTTAGTATCACAATATGCTCGTAGGCCCATACATGTAACAATGTGGTAGCTCCAAGACGCCCCCATGATCCTCCTTAGTGAATCTATATAGATATCTACACAATTGGGCTAATACACATCATTCCCAACAATACCTCGTCACATCATCCTCTATACGATGAAAAATATTTTCATCTTACACAACATGCCTACACTTCCACCCTCCACTACAATCGATGAAGCAATCAAAACAGTAATGAACTTCCGCTTACGGAACCCCCGACCTCGGGATATCATCCAAACTAATCTGGACTTAAGTATGTTCTCGGGTCCCTATAAAGTACCACCTAATGACCCTCATTTGTCTCGAGCATCATCTATAGCCATCACCTAAACCCTCTCACCAATAATAGGAAATCACAATATGTGATATACATCCTCCAAAGTCATGGTCATCTCTTTGGTAGGAAACCAAAATGTGTAAGTATCTACACACCATCTCTCACACAATGCGGTGATCATCGACATATTATGGGGCACATCCCCATCCTCACTATGTGTCGTAGGCTGACATGGTCCAATATATACCACTCGTTATGCAGAAAAAACCAATCCCGAAACGTACCCAAACAACATCCACCACGAAACTCCTGTGAATGAATATCCCTCTACACATCAGAAAATGAAAATAAACAAGACATTAGAGCCTCATACATATGCAAATACACCTACAACTATCATAAAAAACATCAATTACAACATCTCTCACACTTTGGGCTAAGAACAATCCTTCTGGGTCACCAACACCTAGGAGAAGGATGCAAGTACCTAGGAGAAGGTCATCGCCACCTATATCGGGTGTTACCATCTTGAAGGTCATTAGCGCCTTTACCGCTCTTGACTAGTTCCGAAAAACCTAGAAACTTGAAAATAATTTTTTTACAAAAATTCATCAAAAACGACTAATTTCAACACAATTTTTGAAAAAAACACACTTACTAGCTCAGTTGTCGTACATGACACCACAGCTGTTGCCACCATCTCAAATCAACTCAATCACAGTGCTCTCACTTGAGGCATCTTCACACACCTAGAGCTCAAAATCACACTTGTGTAATAATCAAATGAATTGCTATTCACTTTTTCATATTACTATTTATAGTAACTTCTTCGATTACCTACCGCGCTATAGTCATTATTTACACTTATCCTCTAAACTGATGCACATTACATGGTTTGATAATATCTTGAGAATTCCTACTCCGATTCTTGTCTCGTTTGTGTCATTCTATTAAAAATTCCACCTACTATCATATCACACACATTCCAAAAATAATATATTCCTCATCGACATAGTTTTAACTCAATATACGCACACTTTTATGACATCTACTACCTTATGCTTCTCTTATAATTACATCGTCACACGCTTACTTTCAGCTTCAATATTCATTCTCATCATTACTCCCCTTTTCACCAAAAGGGGGGGCATATAATTAGGGCATCCTATAATCCCCCTTACACCGTTACATGATAATTATTACATTTTTAACTCATTATAAAAAAATTACTCATACATTAGGTGACATTTTACAAAACTTTCTATCTATTCCCCCTAATGACCTAATATGGGGCAAAAAGTGTAAAATCTCTCCATAAGTAATAAATAAATCAAACACATTCAAATCTCAACAACACAAATATTTTACCATTCTAAATAACATCAATGTAACGTCTTGATCTTGGCAGTTACTATGATAACTTCTTTTGTGATGCTGCAAATGTGGAAATGAGAATTGTCATGTGAAGGTGTATTCCTTGACCTTGAAAGTCATGTTTGCTTGATAAGTAAGTATTCATTCAATTCATGCATACTGTAACTTTGCTTACTTGGGACTGATGTCATTATAACTTGTGTTTTGTAAAGTTTGAACCTGCAGAATTGCTTTTGTACTTGATGAACTCATATTTATGTTGACAACACACCTTGAATCAATTCCATTGATCCAAGGTATGCTTCAACCTTCTTTATTGTCATCTTGTTGATTAACTTTCAATTAAAATGAAGTCTGGAACCGAGCTGGAGATTGTTGTAAATTTTAAAGAACCTGGTTACATGTATACTTACTCGGCACCATGCTGCCAATGGTAAGGTTTGATTTCCTGAATACATATGAGTTGTAACACTAGAAAGCGTAAGATAGAAAGGGTTTGATACAAAGTTAGAAAGGTATATATTAAGCATTGGACGGAACATCTGCACTATATCTTGGTTTTGAACATAAGTCAAGTAAAACCTACTTGGAACCTATTAATTAAAATAATATGGGTTATGTTTTAACTTATGCCTTAATAATTATCCTATGTGGATTTTAAATTAAAAGGATGTAAATTATTACAAATCCTAATGATTTGCGACCTAGATGGAAACCTAACTATTGACAATGTAACCTAAACTATTGCTAGTCCTAAAAGGGACCTAAGGATACATGCAAAATGGGAGGATAAGGGGGAAGGTTAAACTTAAATGACAAACTTTAATTGTAGTCCTTGTGGTTTTAAATGCCAAGTTTCGTGGGAGCAAAGAAGTTAGAGGCTTATAACTAACAACACAACTAAATTTGAAATTACATGCAAATTTAAAAGAAAGACCTCACCAAATCTAAGTCGGTGGTGGCATGGAGAAAGATGAATTCAATGCATTAATGGCCTCAGTTTTGGGAACCAACCCACCTTGGAAAGAGGAAAAGGAATTTTTGTGGGTTATTGTTGCTCATTTGGGTTTTGAGTTTTTGCTCTACATTTTTTTGGTTTCTCTTTCGAGCCTGCAAGTTTGTTTTCCAGGCCATTGTCGGTTCGACCACCTCCGAGTGGTTTCTAGGCCCATGGAAATGTGGAAGCAATTAGGAGGTCTGGTTGAATAACGTTGTTGGAAGGAAGAAACTTGGGAGAAGCTCGGTTATGACCTTCCACGAGCTAACCAGAAAATATACAGGCATGTTAGGCTCTTTTCTTTAAACAATTTTTCTCTTTATTAAGCATCTTCATTAAAAGAACTCTACTCTTATAACTGTGTGTTCTTGTAAAAATAAAATTTTGATATGTTAGATGTGATCTTTTACTTGAGTTTGTTTGAAAAAATACGATTTGGGTATTTTCTTGATGCATACTGGAGAAAATGGGTGATCTTTGTTGAAATAGTAAATGAAATGAATTTCATCTCTGTTGTTTGATTTCGAAGGTAATGGGTATTTGATTTTGTTGTCCATTTTGGGTTTGAACTTGCTGAAGGCGATGGTGATGTATAAACTATTTTTCTAAGTTTTTGTGTGCTCAAATGGTTATGGAAACCGTGGGAATGGTTGATAACTTTTTGTGTGGACTATTTTTCTTGTCATATTAAGGTGAATGGTGATGTGAATTCCCTTAGGAACAATAAGTTCACCGTAGCATCTTTACATTGGTTCGTTTTAAACGATACGATGTTCTACCTGTTTTGTTCTTGGTACCCATGTATGACTATTTGGAAAGAAATTCTTATCGAATTGGGAACAGAGTAGTCTATCTATTGAATGGACTGGGTAGAGCATACATTTTTTTATTTCTTCATTGAACTCAATGATGAATATATATATATATATATATATAATCTGCAGATTTAAACTTCTTCATTGTTTTCATTGAAACTGAACCTGAGTAGATTCCTTACTCTTGTGGTTGAAAAATGATTTCTTTATTTATTACGGTGAAATCATGATCATGTTGTCTTCTTTGTATACTCTTACTCGTTTCATACCTGGATGGATGTGTATGCGATTTTGGTGAATAATTAATGGAAATGATTTTAATTGATACTTGTGGGTTAGATGTAAAATGAATTCTGGAATAATTCCTTGAATGGTAGTTAGTAAGTTATGAAGACTGTAATAGTCTAGTATGGAAGGAATTACCCTAATGGTAACAAGTTTGCACTTCATAGTTGATACTCGGCTAAGTATTGAGAAGAAGTAATGCAAATCTTCTTCCTTTCATTCGATTATTGACTTTTAATTGCTCTCTCTCTCTCTCCTTGATTGTTACCTCTAATTGTTATCTCTTCTTGTTTAAATCGTCCAGTTCGGTTGTGATTAAATGAAAGAGATTATTGAGTGGGTAATTGGAAGTAATACTTCTTTTCTTTTCTTATCCTATTTGAATTTTTGTTATCGGATATTGAATATACTTGTGACTACCTTCGGCGTAAGCAATTGCATTTTATCTGTTGTTTTTCCCTCTCTGAATTGAAAGAGTACTATGTTGTTTGTTGAATTCTAGAAAGTAACATAAGTTGTTGTCACGGTGTATGACTACCTTTCTCTTCTGCATTTGAATTGGTTGAAATTAAGTGAGTGGTATAAAGGTGAAGGAGTTACATTTAAAATTCTCGGTCAATTTTTTTCTTTTGAATCCCATTTATAATGATGGAATGGAATTGATAGTGATTGCATTGAACAACATATATATATTATATATATATATATATATATATATATATATATATAGTATATATGTATGTATTACAAATGCTTTTAATGCGGGACTATTTAGAGAAAATATTCTCTATAGTAATTGTCTAAATATGGAATGAACTCTTTTCGTTTTTGGAAGAAAATAGTAAGGAAATGGGAATAAATTATTGTGTGTTTGCTGTAATTATTTTGAAAAGTTGTTAGTTAATATTATTGTCTGATTGTGATGTTAATTATTGAGACTGGGTTGTTAAATTGTTCATCCTTATTGGCACTTAATTCTTAGGTGATGTCCATCTCAATTTCGAGACGTTTCATAAAAGCAGAGTTCTTTTATTGAGACAGTTAGTCAAGAGCACTTCATTTTATTGTTAAGTGCTTAACATGCTCAGTTTGATGAACTGACCTGTGCAAGTAAATTTTCAGATGGATTTTGTGAGTAAAAATGAAGACATGTTGTTTTATGATGCTTCTTCTGATTAACTAAGGGATGGATCTTTTCTGAGATTTTATTATTCTTCTTAAGGGAAATGGAAAAAGGAAAAAGTTGTATTCTTCTTTCTTTTTGAGTTGTTAACGACTTGATTGGCATGAATGAAGTCCGACTATGTGGACTTATAAAATGTATACATTTTAATCTTGAGGAATGAGTAAAAGGGAAAGGTGTGTTATTTTAATTGTTGTACCATTATTGAATTGTTGAAATATAATCGTTACCTTATTCCTATTCGATGAAACTGTACTTATTTAATGATGGTGTTAGATTTAAAGGGACATAATGTCTATTCTTCACTTGAATAAAACTTTTAAGTTGGAACGTGCAATTAATTAATACTTAGGTCAATATGGGCCTTTAAATTGACATTAGTCAAAGAGTAAGATACACATGAACTCTTGTATAAATGAAATACGGAACTGAATTCTAAACCAATGAATATTAATGAAAGGACAATTGAATTATGTAATCAAATTTCGTTAATACTCTTTGGGATGTCTTACCCAAAGGATATTCAGAAAGAGGAATCATATCCCCTCTTAACAAACCTTTGACTGAAGATAGGTAATTGTGAATAAATGAGTACATTCATTTGGGAAATAGACCTCATTCAAATGACGTCTATTGTAAATGGAAACCTGAATTTAAAATTAGTTGTGAATGAACTTGATTAAGCTTAGTGAGTTAATCTTACTGCATTAAGCTGTAGTGGACTGTAAGTCTGAAGCTTAAATTAATGAACTAAGAAAGGAATATGCAATCCTTCGGTATGGAGGAGTGAATGTATATTAAACTACGAGATAATTCAAGTCATTCCTAGCTATGCAACTGTAATGAACTATGAGGTTAGAGGATCAACAAGGTTGCTGAAACTTATTCTTAAAAATACTAAAGATAAGAATCTAATCAAACTTTTAGTTGGATGTGTAATCCTTGATGGGAGGATTCCGTAGGATGTTGGCACATGCCAGCTGCAATAAGGTGTCTTCATGAAGGTTGGGCCTTCATGATGACACAATGTTGTAGCTGACATGTTGCAACACCCTTCCGAATCGAATCATCAAGGTTTACATAAGCTTGGACTTGGCCTCAGTTTTACTTTGGACCAAGCTAGGAATATGACCTTGTATACGGAGTGACTCGTGAAGACTAAAGGTAACTAGACACATGCAGTTGACTAGGGTCGACGAGGTATGTCTACGTACCTTTAGTCATCACGAGTGCCTCTCTATACTCTTTCATATTGCTATCTTGGGTTAAAGTTCAACCTTGGACAAGAGGACTGATGAAGTCAGAAAATACCATTCTAGGTAACAGATGAAGTGGGGTGAAGGATGTATTCCATTGATGAGTATGACGTCTAGGAATATGATCATGCTAAGCATGTGAAAATATTTGGCCAAAGTATCGCAAGCTGCTGGTTACATTGTCCTAAATCACCTGGTTTAAGAAGCGGGATTTGGATGAATATCGATGTGAGATATTCGAGATAGGCATCTTAAATGGAACACTTCAATAACCGAAATGGTAAAGGGAACCAAGTATACTTAGTATACAATGCATGGATTAACATGAAGGATCGGTAAGTAGCCGAGTCATGAAATGAGAGATCGATGAAACTCTGAGCCATGAAATGGGAGATCGGTAGTTCTTCGAGTCATTACACAACATATGGTTATCTATTATATGATTGAATGACATTGAATGTGTGTTCCATATTATGAATATGTGAACAGAGAACATTGGTTTTAAAGCATTGTGTGTTCTAAATTACGTCATTTAGAACAGAGAACAATTATTAAAACTTGATCATGTGTTCTGAATTACGTAATTTAGAAGCAGAGAACGTTAAAAAAAAATTAAAAATTCCCTTGTTCTAATGTCTTAAAATGGGAATGTTACAATCAATCAATCGACACAACACAATGTTTTTATCATCCCAGATGACTTAACTTGGGAGTTACATCACCACTTTCCCAGATGACCTAACATGGAAGCCATCTCATAAAAATTACGACGATACCCTTGGAGTGGGGAAATTAGATGTCATTACCTTTCCTACTTTGCTCTATATGGGTTATTTGTGTTTGATCAAAATAAATTGAAATGGATCCAAATGAAAAAAATCTAGTCTTTGTCCATCTGCAACGCCTAGATGTTTTGAGGATGTAGTTAAAGTTGGAGAGTAAAACGAGACCTATCTCCCTACACTCTTCCTTTAGTGGTGTTGTCACCCATTCCAGAAGGGTGCAAATTTTTGAAAATTTTAAAAAAATTGGGGTTAGATGCTCCTGTGTTGTTGATATCTCAAGAGATCCACTTTTAGGCAAAATGAAAAAATCAAGAACACCTCCAAGCACTACAGTTGTGATAGGATAGAGTCATGATTAAAAGGAGTTAAAAGTGGTGCAGGTGAACTACTCTTTCCACAACCGAGCTAGTTTTATTGAGCTATTGAGCTAACCTTTAGAGAGCGAGTTACTTTTTGGAGGGACCGAGCTGTTATGATGAAAATGAGTTTATCAATACCCATCGAGTCATCAAGAGTAGGCGAGTTATGCAGATTACCAAAAATCAAGTTCAGGGATCATGTGAGTATGAATCGACTCGAGAGAGAAATCACTCAATGTGAGAAATAAAGGCAAGCCGATTAAAGAACTCCTCGAGTTGGTCTGTAGAAGAGAACGATTTTCTGAGTTGTTTGCACCTGTTGATCGAGCTCTATAATCCAAGAACTGAGCCCTTGGAATGTAACATCGAATTGGGTCCAACAAGCGGGCTATTCTTCAGAGGGAGGAGCTCATCCACGTCATTCAAAGACAAAAGCGAGCTAGGCATGAGGAGTTTGAGTCACCTGCATCAATAGTGGAGAAGTGTCGAGCTCATCTTTCGCAGATCGAGCTATTTTGGAGGGCTCGAGTATGTGCAAATATTGGTGAGCTATTCGATAAGATCTAGCTGGTGTCGGGATCAGAGTGTCAGGCGTTGTATAAATGAATCAAGATTTTCCATCGAACATAAAGGCCGAACGATCTTCGAATACTTACCGAGCCAGAGGCCTAAGTTGGTACCAATATGGGATGAACGACAATCCCTGGGAAGGCAAGCCATCTCAATAAGCACTGAACCGCTCGACTATGTTGCAAAAAAAGAATTTTAGTCGTTTTAAAAACACATTTCCATGTTGGTGCATTAATAAGGGCGGATCACTTGCTAACAATTATGGAATTCAGGATCATTTTGTCAGGCCCTCGCAGACCGGGTTAATTGAATCACCACCAAGCTATTCATATGGAAACCAAGTCTGTAGCCATGTTCTAAAAGGACCGTGCTCTGTCAAATTCCACCGTGCCTATTTACTGAGCCTAGATATTATTAAAACCGAAATATTTCCGCCGAGCTGTTATTTAGTTGTTCGAACATCGAGTTCTGCGAACATAAATGAGTTCCTGGGTAGAAAAATTTCAAGCTAGCCCTTTAATGTTGGCATGAGCACAATTCAAGAGAATAACAAGAGAAATGAGCTCATTTTGAAGTGCATGTTGGCTCTGGTTACAAGCTAGAGGCGAGCTCTAAGGAGCCCCGAAAATTTATTGGGTTGTGAGGTCACAACGAGCCGCGGCTGAGCCAAGACACTATGACAGTGAGAACTCGGGTAGGTTTGATGGAAGCAAATCAGATGTTGTCATGCCGAGTTAAAACAATGCAAGGATATCGAGTTTCTCTTACCAGAGCTGAGCCATTTTGTGAAGACCAATGTGACAGATCCAGTGTAAATGGTTTGGGGAAAAACTTAGAAAATGGGAAAATATTACGGACAAAGCGAAAAGTATGGCCCGAATGGCACAATACAAGCTGAGCCGTGTGGGATGTTAAAACTCGCATTTGCCGCAGGGAGTTCAATGCGGGTAGATTGGGGTTGGGGAGCCCGAGTCACACTTAGGACAAGCGTGCCCAAAAGAACCGAGATCACCGACCGAGTAAGGAAGCAATGTGGTAAGGCGGACATGCAACAGGTTCCAAGAACTCACTGCGAGACCGATGGGGCACTCGTGAACCTAACTCGGCCGATGCAAGACTGGGAGAGCTCGCTACAGCCAATGCAAGAGTGAATGGAGCCAACAAGTAGAAATGGAAATGCATGCAAGGGTTTGCAATGTGGATATCCCGTGAGATAATGTGAGGAAATAGCCAACTCATCCGAGTTGGCCGAGTTGACAATCTTTAATTGCCAAATATTAAATCTCTCTCCCAATCGAGATGCAAACAATGAATAAATCAATGATGGGCTCATTGTATTTAAATTCCCCAAGACATTTTAATGATGTAAAACATTAGAAGAGGAGAGAGAATATTTAAATGATCTTTCTAGCTACCTAGAAATTAGTTCTTAGTCACGTGAACATCAGACAAACTTGTGAAAACTCAAACATTTGCCTATGCTCAAATGGTCATATCTTGAACAATTCTCAACGAAATTACACAAACAAATACTCATTGGAACCATGGCTTTGATATCTACGCACAAAAGCCAAGAAAATCAAGAATTGGTGTATATTTTCTAGAGAATTTAATAGTAAATGACGATTTAATGGTGGTTGAAAGCACAATTAAGAGGCATGGGCATCATTCTCTCCAACTACAGGTCATGGGACAACATGAAGCAAAAGTACAATCCCCATCCAAGTATTCACCAAGTTGAAATATATTTAATTAATTTTTTCACCAAATTAATTAAATATGATACATTTGTGAATTGTAATATAATGTGTAACTCAAGTTGAGTCAACTTGAGGTTGGGATTGGGGTTAATGATTAGTCAAGTAGTTTTATAACTACTTCTTGGAGAAGATGCCTATATAAGGCTGCTTTGTAATTGTAATGGGGTTCCTCTCTCATATTTCTCATTCCAAAACTCTTTTGAGGAGTTCTTCTATCCTATTGGATGTTGTTGGATAGGCTGTTGTAACTTTGTGTGCACAAACTTTTCCCTCAAGAATACAATGTTTTTTCTACTACTGTGTTAATGGTTTCAATTACAAAATCTATTAATCTACTTGTAATTGAATTGTTGATATTGTTGTTCCTTCATAGTATGCTTGATGCTCAGGTGATCAAACTTTGTCATTGAATGTCAAAGTATGTGGACTTTGTGCCATATCAGTATGTTCTGAAGGAGATGAAGACTTTGTGCTTCTCATATTTCACACTCATTGTATTATTTTCCATCTGATAGAGAAGTTCTCCTTTTGTGTAGCTTTTTGTTTGTAATCTACATTTCTTTTTCCACATTCATTCTTCCTTTCTCTTCATATTTTATATTTCTCAATTTTGTTTCCCTTTTGTGCTTTCCAATTAAAAACCCCAAAAATATAAAAATAAGATCATATGAGGCAACTTCCCCTCTCACAACGTAGAGAAAATTTCACACTGTCCAAAGATAAATTTCCTAAATGTTGCTAATTTTTTCATGCTTCCATTGGGAAAATTTAGTGGCATAAAAACCAACCAACAAGTGGTAGGATGCCCTAATCCTCGGTTTTCACACACACAAAATCAAGTTGGGAACTAATAGCTCCCTACCCCAACACATCTCCATCAATGAAAAATAAAAATCTCCAATCACTCAATATTGAAATCATCAAATCTCACTTAATGCTCCTCATAACGGTCCTACGTCTCTCTTTACGCCACATGGATTGAAACAATACTATATGGTTCACCATGCTATATGTTCTTATTCTATGTGTACTTTCTCTGGACTTCCTTTAGAGTACGTTCCTTTCTTTCTTTACACTATTTGAATTTCATTCAAATAGCATAAAGGGGGACAATATAGACACAAAATCACACACTTAATACTATTTACTATACCACCTAGTATGTTGTTTTATGTATGGATCTTGCATAAGAAAATTATTCACTTGGTGACCTATTCCCTAGTCCATCTGCTTGTCTTGTTGGTTTCTATTACTTTTATCTTTCACACTTGTCACTTATACACCCGGTTTTGTTAGGTCATAGGGATCCATATCTATTAGTCTTCACTAATTTGTCGTCATTTGTATCTAGACATTAGTGCCGTGTGCTCCCATCCATTACGGACACCCTTGGTCTCTTTATGTTTGATCTTATTTTTGACATTTCAAGTCAGTATTTTTAGTTTTCTCACTCATATCCCGAGGTACTAGTCGGCATGTCAGGTCATTAATGTCAAAATTCAAACAAGAGATTCCTATATAAACACAACATACATACCATAATAAGGGAGGGTAATTTCTATCAAGGGATATCTATCTACATATAAAAGGGACTACATCTTGGGCACATTATTTTACATACACAATGCATAAAGGGGAGTTCATTCTATTCCATCCACACGCATTTGTATTTTATCTAGCTATCACCCATTATCTTGGCATCATCAATGCGATGGTGACCTAAGAGCACTATTACAAACATAAGCGCATTAAACTACATTGGGTTTGAGATGTAGTGCAATGCTCAGTCGTAAGTTCACTAGTTAACAGCTAAGGATAGTTCAAACCCTCTTTTTACATCTTTGTTTTAGGGTTTTATAGGAGGATATTTGTGTGAAGGTTTATAGGTGCCTCGGTGATCCAAGTGCGACATATAGGTGACCAAAGGTGAACAAGTGTGAGACCCTATCAACAATATTAGAACTAGGTTTTGACCTTTTTGGAAGACTCTAATGTCCCCATAGAGGTCTTGGGCACCGTAGGTGCCCTTTGCCTTTCTCAGTGCCCGTGTCCGGAATTTCCACCTCTCTTGCATTTTTTTGAGATTTGTTGCATGCAATGGTCTGTGTTTCTATTTCATCATATTTTCCAGCCCAAGCACACTTTGGGACAAGGAAAATCAAGGTAAGTGTCCCATCCCTTCCATTTTATTTCATAATTAAAATGGAATAAATTTCCTAACATATGTATTTCACTTTGTATATCAGTTGTAATAATCATTGCTTTCATATTTTATTAAATCATAAGGATATATGGAGTGTGTAGTTAAGATAACATAAAATAAAACCTTGATAAAAAAGAATAAAAATGAAGGAGATTGTGTAGATGAAGGAACTCTAAGTAGAGGAGTTGAGGAGTGTGAAGAAAAATACACATGCAACAATGGGATGACCATTACGAAGGAAACAAAAGAGGAGAAGAGAGTTTCCACGAAGGTAACTAAAGCAGAGCATACCACGAAGGAGGTTGCTAGAATATGTGTGAAAAAAGTGCACTTTGGAGGAGAAAGAAGCCCATGAAGGTATCAAAGAAGTGGTCTCAAATGCAGCCAAAACCAAAACACAACTTCTTGAGTCTACCACACATCATCAATATTCAGAGAAGGACATCATGCTTCAATAAATTTTGGTGGTTGGGGTGATTGGATTTCTGGTCCAGAGTCTAGCATGGCTTTGAGACCTTCCATGATTTTTATTTGTTCTATAGATTTTACCATGACTTTTCAATTTTCTTCAACTGCGAAACACTAATTTAGTGTTCCACAACTTTTGAACTTATCCATTCTCAAATTTTTCCATAGTTGCATGACCTTCCAAACTTATTTCTTCATGCCTCGTGGTTTGATATAGGAGCATCAATTACAAGTAAGAGAAGGTAGATGAGTGTTGATGAGGTTCAAGGGTGTTGCAAGGTTGTTTCCCTCCATTTCTTCATTATTCACATTCAAATTTGTGTGTAAGTTGTAATAGTGAAAGTAAAAGAGTCTTGTAATGAGTTTTCAATAGTCAAGTTTGACTAAGGGTGATTATAGGCTAAATAAGGTCATGAAGCCCATGTAAATAGATGGAAGTTATTGTACACGAGCTCATGAGTTGTCTTGGGATGATATTTATCATGTTTTCATGATTATCATGTTGTTGAGCCAAAATAGGTATGGTTGAGCAATGCTAGGATTTTGTTTAGGAAGACTAAGTTGGGAAATCTATCTTAGGAGGGAGGTTTGAATGGAAAATCATTACAAATTAAGATGGAATAATGAATAATGTAAGTGTCTGGATTTGGGAAAAATAAATACAATGTTAGTTTGTGATTATGATAAAATGTGATATCCTAGTGTAGCATACGATTTTTGTAAGTTATCATGGTAATTACTTTCTTGATGTTGTAACTGCTGAAATGAAGGCAAACATGTTAAGATATATATTTTGATCTTAAGGGAATGTGTTGCTAATCTGGATTCTTGCATACTGTAATTTATTTGCATGGGACAACAGTTATTGTTACTTGTGTGTTTGCTGATGTGATGACAAATTGTCGTATGCTTGCTGAACTCTATTCGCTGATTGAAAGACACCTTGAATCAATTCCATTGATCCAAAGTATGTTGTGGCCTTCTTGTGATCACTTTGATGATTTACTCTTGAACCGAACTGAAGGTTGATATAAATGTGCAGCACCTGATTATAGGTATGAACAGCTTGCACGTAGATGCCAACGACGAAGGTTCGATTCACGAACCATGCACTGTCGTAACGTGAGATCCCGTAAGGTGATAAATGCCTGGATGCGGGTGGCTCAGGCATGTTAATGTGGGACGAAATGCCCTGCACAGTGTTGAAATTTGATGACAGTCGGAAAGACTGGATTGGAGGTTGATTAGTGTTAGGTGTTAGAGGGAATTAGATCCTAATCTAATCCTAAGTTCTACCTTACATCCTAAACTACTATCCTAAGTGGATTTTTTAAATTGTATAAAAGGTGAAAATAGACCTAAGTTCTATTAACCTAAAGACTAGGCTATGACCTAGGTCGAACACTATTATGAATCCTAAACTAATCCTAACCTAGAAGGGGACGCACAGACCCATGGGAAAGGATAAGGATGAAGGGGAATTAAATGGCAATTAATGTGAGTCCTTGCGTGGGACAAAGTGCAAGTTAAGTGAACAAGAAAAAGGTGGAGGTATCTAGTTGGTCATGGAACTAAACTTGGTTTGCATGCAAAATTTGAATTTGGTGGTTCGCCAACCCAAGTCGGCGGTGGCGTGAGGAAATAGAAAAAGGCAGAGCCTTTAATGCATTTAATTCTTTTTGGTCTTCGTGACCAGTCCGCCTTGGAAAGAGTTTGGAGGAATTTTTGTTGGTCATTTGTGTTTGCTCGGGTTTTGAGAAGTTGCTCTGCATTTGGTTTTTGATTGGTTCAGTCGAACCAGTTGTGTTTGGTTTCTATCTCTGTTCTTTGGAAATTGAAGGCCGTTTGCTGAGCCTGAAGAGGAAGGGATTGTTTGGAAGCTCGTTGTTGTCACCGTGGAAGGAAACACCTTCTATAAACGTGGTTTTCTTCGAGTTTCGAGGAAGAATACCAGGCATGTTAAGCCCTTCTCTTTAAAACACTTGCTTTACTTAAGCGTCTCATTAAAACAACCCTGCTCTTCTTCTTCTGAACGGGTTTTGGGTTTATTCGATTTTGCTGTCATTGTGGAAATGAAATGGGTAGAATCGTTTTCTTGTTATTGTGATTCGAACTGTCCTTGCATTTTTAATTGAGTGGAAACACCTCCATGCTGTGCTGGTTTGTTTGACAGTAATGGGGAATTCGTCATGTGTGTTATGAAACTGTACATGTTGTATGAGTTTGTTTTCATTATTGAAACAATCGTTCTTTTGCTAATACGAACTGGAATGATGGAAAGTATTAGCTGTGCGAGTTGTTGAAGTTGTTTCTTTACTGAAATCTTTAAAAGGAAATAAGACCCTTTTTCCTTCTGTTGTTTTGGGTTTAGAAGGTAATAACATTTTTGGATTTTAAAGGAACTGGCATTTGAGTTTTATTTGAGCATTACGAGCTCGGTTAGAAGGAAATGATAGTAATATAATTATTGTTGTGCTTCTTCTTTTGTATAAATGGACGAATACGACTTGGGTATTCGTTGGAGTTGGAAAAAGAAATTGTTTTTCTTCTGAACTTATAAATGATTACATTCTTTTCTTGTTGTGATGGAAGGTTGATTTTGTTGTGTTTTATGGAAGCAATTTGATCTTCCAGTTCGGACTGTAGTCGTGAAAATGACTTGGCTTGTATTTCTGTGCAATAAATGATTATATTCTTTCCTTGCTGTGATGGAAAGTTGATTTTATAGTGTTCTATGGATGCGGTTGATCTTCTAACTCAAACTGTCTTCGTGAATATGACTTGGCTTGGGATTTCTGTGCAAGTAAATGGAAAAACATGGAAATTTGGTTTGTTGTTTGAGTCTATCTTGACTGTACTTTGTTGTGCATCTGATATCCTATGCGGGTTTTCATTAATAAGGGTATTGTTGTATGAAAATTGCATTTTGGGTTCTATACATCATTGTGAATAGAAAAATGGATTCAGTAGAAACATTTGTTGGCAAGGAATTCAAATTGGGTATTCATTGCTTATGGTATATTGAATTGAAACAGTTAAGGTTATGTGAGTTTGCTATTCATTGTTGAACGATTGTTCAGTTGTCATTATGAGTTGAGCTGTCATGCTAAGATAAACACGATTTGGGTGTTTTTATCACATTTTAAAGAAAATGATCGTTTCTTTACCGAAATTATAGGAAATGAATTCTTAGTCTTTCTGCATTGCTTTGTCTTCAACTGATAGAAACAAGATGGTGGGTTTAATGAACTTTATAAGTTCAACTTAATAGAGATGACATTGGCATTTAAATTGTTTCCTGAGTGCTGTGTTTTTTTGTACAAACGGAATATTTAAATGTTTCTTGCGGTCTCTCGATTTTGCACAGTCATTTAAAAGAAATGAAATCGACCTGAGTAATTCTTGTTGAGTTGAAGAAAATGGTTGTTTTCTTATTGAATAGTTAAAGGAATGAATTCTTCTCTTTTTGCTGTTTGAATTCTGGAAATAGCAATTATAGAGCTTTACTGTGCAATATGAATTGGTCTTGCTGTAGGTAACAACAATGTGCAAATTGTTATTATGATCTGTATGCATTCATGGATATAGAAGGTCATGTGAATAATTGATTACGTGATTGTATAACTGTTTATTTGGTTAAAATATACAGTGAAAGAAGTATGGAGTCTTCTAGTACAGTAAGTACATAGTATGCATCTTTATACTGCTTGTTCTATGATAATACGATGTTTTACTAACCTGTTTATGGCATTCGTATGAGCCTGAATTAAATGAAGTATTGATAAGGACGATAAATTCTTCCTTGTTTTCATTTAAAGCTGATTATGAATGAAATTATTCTTGCTGCTGGAAAGTGAATTCCGAATGGATTTTGTAAGTTTCACTCTGAACTGTTATCTTGATTTGTGTCTCGTTTGGATTCAATTTTTAGGACAGTCATGAGGAAAGAAATAGGAATGTGGATGGATAACTTGGAAAAATGATCTTTTCTTCTCTCATACAGTTGGAAATCTGTAATCGTTTAGGAACAAATTTTGTAATTGCTTGGGTTTAAGCATCTATATGTATTGTTGTTTGCTTATAGCATCTGCACTTGATTGCTAGAAATCAAATGAGTTGCATGAACTGAAAGGAAAGTAATTGGTTTACATTTCAGTTAGATTTTATCCTTTGCATTTATTACTAATGAAAGGAATGGAAAGGATAACAGTTATGTTATAACAACATTATGCTACTTGTATTCCTAGTTCTTACAAATGTTGTAATCTAGAACTTTTGAAGGAAATTGCGTCTTGTATGGTTATGTGGGAAATAGGACAGCAATTCTTTGGCTGATTGGGATGGTATTTAGATGGTTCAGTTGTTATGCTGTCCATTCTTTTTGATGCTTAATTCTTGATTGATGTTCATACTGTCGTTTCATAAAAGCAGGGTTCTTTTATTAAGACAGTTAATTAGAAGCACCTCATTTTAATGACAAGTGCTTAATATGCTCAGTTCATTGAACTGACCCGTGCAAGTAATTTTGCAGATGGAACTTGATTAAAACGAAGACATGGCTATTTTCTGATGCTTCTTTTGATTATCAGAAGATGAATTGTATTTGTTAGTTATTATTCCTCTACGAGGAATTGTGAAAAGAAGAAAGTACATTCTTCTATCTATGAGTTGTAACGTTTTTAATATAAACAAAGTCCAGTCATTTGGGTGACATGTGATGTATGGATTATGAAATGGATTGATGAATACAAATACAAGTGTGATATTTTAATGACTATATCAGTTAGATATTGTTGATTAAATTGGAAATATAATGTTATTTCTTGATTGGGAATTATTTAATTTTCCTTGGATGGATTTAAAAGGAACTAATATCTATTCTTACCTAAATGCAACTTTTAAGTTGAAATGTGCAATTAGTTCATACTTTGGTTAAGATGAATTTTTAATTGACATTAAAAGGATTAGGAAGAACACGATTCCCTAAGCGATAGGTATTCGGGATTAGCGTGGAAGCTAAGAAATATCAATTAACTTAGGAGTAACCGAACTTCATTTTGAACTCCATTAATAGCCTCGTATGTTAAATTCAGAAAGTAAGGATATGGGATAAATATATCCAGGGCTAATAGACCTTAACTATGTAAGGTTAAGGAGAATAAATGAATACATTTATTGGGAATTAGACCTCATTTAAATGACGTCTAATAAGCTAGAATTCTGAATTTGGTTACAGTTGTGAAAAACTTGGTTAAGTTTAATAGGTTAAACTTATCACGTCCGTCGGTAATGGGCTGCTTAATCCAATGATTAAGAAGAGAACCAAGTAGAGAAAATGCAACCCTTCGGTACGAAGGAGAAGATGCATAGTAAGCTAGAAGACGGATTTAGTCTCTCTTAGCTACATACAACTGTAACAAGAATGAGGATAAAGGATCAGCATGGTTGCTGAAAGTTGATCTTAAATATTAAGATCATATCCAAATCACTTGAGCAGGATGTGTACTCGATGGGAGGATTCCGTAGGACATTGACATACGCCAGCTACAAGCACGGTGTCTTCATGAAGGCGGGTCTTCATGACGACACAATGTTATAGCTGACATATTACAATGCCCTCCCGAATTAAAACATCAAGAATACATAGGCTGAATGTGAAGTTCTTGGCTGGGGATAGGAGTATGATCACGTATACGGAGTGACTCTGGAGGACTAAAGATAACTAGACACACGGAGTCGTGGGGAACGACACCGTATGTCTGCGTATCTTTAGTCACCATGAGTGCCTTCCTATATTCGTTCATATTGCTAGTTGGAAATTGGAAGTTTGAATCTGACCTTAAATTGAAAGGACTGGTAGGAACCAGGAAAGACCATTCTAGATAACAGGTGAAGTGAGGTGAAGGACGTATTCCATTGGTGTGTATCACATCCAGGAATATGATCATGCAAAGCATGTGAAAATCTTTGGCCAAAGTATCGCAAGTGCTGGTTGCGTTGTCCTAATCACTTAATTTAAGATGTAGGATGTCAGATGAATATCAGTAACAGATATTCAGATAGGCTTCTTAAATGGATCACTTCGATAACCGGAAATGGTTAAGAGAACTTGTATATATAATATACTATGCATGAATGAACATGAAGGATTGGTAGTTACCGAGTCATGAAATGAGAGATCGTTAAAACTACGAGCCATGAAAATGGGAGATCGGCAATTCTTCGAGTCATTTACAAAGCAAACATATAGAATCTGTTATAAGATTGAAAGGCTTTGAATGTGTGTTCCATATTGCAAATATGTGAATAGAGAACATTAGTTTTAAAAGGAAATTATGTGTTCCAAACTATATTGTTTGGGCGAGAGAACAATTATTAAAACTTGAATGTGTGTTTGAATTATATAATTCATAATAGAGAACGTTATATAAAAAAAAAAATTTCCCCCTTTCTAGTATCTTAAAATGGGGATGTTACATTTTGGTATCTCGAGTGAAGGTTACAAATCTTGGACATAATGAGTCCACGATATTAATAAGGTTTACATTTTCTTATTCAAGCAGAAAATGGTCGGAAGAAGGAGGGAATGCTGCGAATAACTGTTACAGGGGTGGAGAAGCACATCGCTCAAAAGCTGGATGAAATCCTTGCTGCCCTACTAGATACGAGAGATCGTTTGACTGTTCTGGAACAGCAGTCAATGGGCAATGAAGAGGAGGAAGATGAAGCTGATATAAATGATCAGCCGCCTCCTGTGGACAACATCAACGGAGGGAATCCGGGTGTTGATAATAATAATGTAATTACTCCTAATCCCCCTGAAAATAAAAGGGCAAGATTAGCAGCTGAACTTACAAATGATATAAAGAGAATAAGTCCTCCAAAGTTTGATGGAACAACCCTTGGGGACGGAGATGAGAATTGGCTCAGTGAAATGGAGAAATACTTTGCAATAAGAAACTTCTCTCGAAGAGACCAAAGCGATATGGGGAGCATATCAGCTTTCTCATGAAGCATCATCATGGTGGGACAACCGTAAGGTTGAGTTGAATATTTTCGAATCAGACATAACTTGGGATCAATTTAAGGGTTATTTTAGGTAACGATGGCTGCCTCAACTCTATTTTGATAGGAAAATGACTGAATTTCAGAACTGGTCGCAAGGAAGGCTTTTAGTGACAGAATAATGGGAAGGGTTTACTAAACTCCTTAAGTATGTACCACAGTACCAAGCTGACGAGAAGTTCAGAATACGGAAATTCATAATGGGACTGAATCCCATCATTGGTGGCGAAGTGGATGTCCACGGCCCAACCACCATGGATGGAGTTGTCGAAAAGGCAATCAGACAGGAACAGAAATTGAGAGCAATATCTGCTCACAGGGAAGAGATAAGGAAGAAGATTCCCAATTCTTCTTCATCTCTTGCACCAAAAAGGGGACCTTGGAAAAGGTTTGGTGTGAAAAACAAAATTGTTGTGGATAACAACAAGAAATCTGTGATGAACAGACCTGTAAATAGCGTGCGGAACAGCTTCACAAAAGTTAATGGCATTGGACAGAAGTCCTATGGAAGCCAGAATGATAACTTCAAAGCTGGTAACAAATTTAAGCCTAGAAAAGGGCCAGTTAGAGGATGCTTCAACTATGGAAAGGACCACTATGTGAATCACTGTCCTCTGAAGAAGGATGATCGTGGTCAGCAGCATAGGATACACGCTGCGGTGGCTAACAGACAAGCTGAAAAGCAAGTTACGCCTATAGAAGTTCCGGGTAAGTTATTCGGTACACCTGTAGTCATACTTTTTGATCTGGAGCTCTTGAATGCTTTATTTTGCTAAAATTGCAATGAAATTAAAAAGAAAGGATAAAACATGGACAATGCATTATGGGAATAATGCTGTCCATATAGTCAAAATGTGCCATTTTGGGGCAATTCTTGACTTGCCTAGTTTCTCCACTGAAGTTGACTTGTATGTCACTCCTCTAGGATCATATGATATCATTATTGGAGTTAACTGGTTGGCTGAACATAAGGCAAAGGTCAACTGTTATGAAAAAAATTTGTTGTTTTGATGACTGCAGAAGCGCGAGTCATTCAAGGTGTAAAACATGAATTTGTAGTTAGAAGCCTGACTATGCAACTAAAAAGGGCTAAAAATAGAGGCTGCACTTTGTATGCAGTAAAAATGACAGAAAATGCTGAGGAAGATAATGATTTCATGGAAAGATATCCATTATTAAGGGGTTTCAGTGATGTGTTTCCAGAGGAATTGCCAGGTCTTCCACCCAAACGTGAGTTTGAATTTGCAATAGAAATCAAACCGGGAACTGAACCCATATCTAAGGCACCTTATAGGATGACCACCATTGAGTTGGTAGAGCTAAAGGCTCAGTTACAAGAACTTTTGACTAAGGGGCTGATAAGACCGAGCGTCTCACCTTGGGGAGCGCCGGTAATTTTTGTAAAGAAAAAGGATGGCACTTTGAGGCTGTGCATTGATTACAGAATGCTGAACAAAGCAACTATTAAAAATCGGTACCCACTCCCTAGGATTGATGATCTATTCGATCAGATGCGAGGAGCATCAGTCTATTCAAAAATAGATCTTCGATCTGGGTATCATCAGCTGAGAATAAAGGAAGAAGATATTCATAAAACAACTTTTAGAATAAGGTACGGGCATTATGAGTTCATGGTGTTACCTTTTGGGTTGACTAATGCACCTGCCGCCTTCATGAATCTGATGAACAATATTTTTCAAGAATACTTAGACAAGTTTGTGCTTGTATTCTTAGATGACATTCTTATATACTCTAAAATTTTTGAAGAGCACCAAGAACATCTAAGGATAGTGCTGGAAATTTTAAGAAAGAGGAAGTTGTATGGTAAACTGTCTAAATGTTCCTTTTATGATGTAGAGGTGCATTATTTGGGACACGTTATAAGCAAGAATGGAATAGCTATTGACCCTTCAAAGATCACAGCTATAACTAAGTGGCCTGCACCTAAGAACGTGCACGAAGTGAGGAGCTTCATGGGCTTGAATGGATATTATCGAAAGTTTGTTAAGGACTTTTCAAAAATTGTTGCCCCAATCACTTCGCTGCAAAAGAAGGATAAGAAATTTTTCTGGACAGACAAGTGTGAATCTGCCTTTAAAAATTTAAAGGAACAGTTAACTACAGCACCTATTTTGACTGTACCTGATCCAAATGGAAATTTTATGGTTGTAACGGATGCCTCAGGAGAAGGCCTTGGAGGTATTCTGTTACAGAATAACCATGTCATAGCTTATGAAAGCAGAAAGCTTAAGTTACATGAACAGAATTATGCTCCACACGACCTAGAACTCACTGCCATTGTTCATGCACTTCAAATGTGGAGGCATTACCTTTTAGGCAAGCCTTTTGAGTTAAAAACAGACCATCTGGGGTTGAAGTATATTTTTACTCAGCCAAATCTGAATGCAAGGTAGTGAAGATGGTTAGAATTTCTGTCTCAGTATGATTTTGATATAAGCTACATCAAGGGCAAGGAAAATAGAGTAGCAGATGCTCTGAGTCGAAGGAAGCATATCTCTGCTCTTATAACGTTAAGAACTTAGTTTAAGGATGAGGTGAAAGATGCCTTGGAATCAGATCCTTATTTCGACAAGAAGTCAAAACAAGCACTTCTGCGGACACTGAAGGATATCGGTATAAAGGATTCCATTTTGATAATGAAGGAATTCTGAGGTTGAAAATAGGGTATATATACCTTTGGCGAATGACTTAAGAGAGAAATTGTTAACTGAATTTCATAATTCACCTTTTTCTGGACACCTTGGCATTACAAAAATGCTTGCTGATCTTAAGCAAAGCAATACTTATGGAAGGAATGAAAAAGGATGTGGTGGAATTTGTAACACACTGCTTGGAATGTCAGCATGTTAAGGCGGAACATATGCATCCCACTAGATTATTGTATCCCCACAGTATTCCACAGTATAAATGGCAAGTGATAACGATGGATTTCATTCAAGGATTGCCTATGTCAAGAAATAAGCATGATATTATCCTGGTTGTAGTCGAAAAATTGACCAAAGTGGCACACTTCATTGCTGGTAATTTGAAAGATGATGCACCAGTGTTAGCAAGAAGATTTGTACATGAAATCTTCAGATTGCATGGGATACCGGAATTAATCATATCGGACAGAGATCCGAGGATGACATCAAGGTTTTGGCAAATGCTTAATGCGGCCTTGGGAACTAAATTAAACTTCAGTTCTGCATATCATCCGGAGACGGATGGACAGACTGAGAGAGTTAATCAGGTTTTAGAGGACATGTTAAGGATGTATTGCATGGACCAGCAGTATAAATGGGAGGAATACCTTCCGCTGGTAGAATTTGCTTACAATAATACATACCATGCCTCTTTAAAAATGGTGCCCTTTGAAGCATTGTATGGAAGAAAATGCAGAACCCCTGTCAGCTGGGACAGCATTGAGGACAGAGAGGTAATTGGGCCAGAAATCCTTACGGAAATGGAACAACAAATCAAAATGATTCGGGAACATCTAAAGGAGGCTGCCAATAGGCAAAAGAGTTATGCAGACTTAAAGCGGGTTGACAGGAATTATAAACTGGGAGAGAAGGTCTTTCTTCGGGTGAAGCCGAAAAAGAGCTCAATAACTTTTGGTAAGGCTGCCAAGTTGTCGCCATGATACGTGGGACCTTTTGAAATTGTTAAAACAATCAACCACCTGTAGCTTATCGTCTAGCATTACCTCCTGCTTTGTCTCAAATGCATGATGTTTTTCATATTTCTTTGCTTAAGAAATACGTGACAGATTTATCACATGTGCTGAATTGGAATTCCTTGCAGGTCCAAGACCCAGGAATAATCGTGGTTAAGCCCATTCGAGTGCTTTGGTAACTCGCCAATTGTACTTAAGAAATCGTGAAGTGAGCCAATGTAAGGTCCAGTGGGACCAGTTCAGCGAAGAAAGTGCAACTTGGGAAAATCTCGAAGAAATGAGATCTACTTTTCCACATTTGTTTGATCGAATTTGAAATTCGAAAAACTGATTATGAATTTGAATTTAAAGCAGATTATGAATTTGAATTTAAAGCTGATTATGAATGAAATTATTCTTCTTCTTTGGAAAGTGAATTGAATGGATTTTGTAAGTTTCACTTTGAACTGTTATCTTGATTTGTGTCTCGTTTGGATTCAATTTTAGGACAGTCATGAGGAAAGAAATAGGAATGTGGATGGATAACTTGGAAAAATGATCTTTTATTCTCTCATACAGTTGGAAATCTGTAATCGTTTAGGAATGAATTTTGTAATTGCTTGGGTTTAAGCATCTATATGTATTGTTGTTTGCTTATAGCATCTGCACTTGATTGCTAGAAATCAAATGAGTTGCATGAACTGAAAGGAAAGTAATTGGTTTACATTTCAGTTTAGATTTTTATCCTTTGCATTTATTACTAATGAAAGGAATGGAAAGGATAACAATTATGTTATAACAGCAGTATGCTACTTGTATTCCTAGTTCTTACAAATGTTGTAATCTAGAACTGTTGAAGGAAATTGCGTCTTGTATGGTTATGTGGGAAATAGGACAGCAATTCTTTGGCTGATTGGGATGGTATTTAGATGGTTCAGTTGTTATGCTGTCCATTCTTTTTATGCTTAATTCTTGATTGATGTTCATACTGTCGTTTCATAAAAGCAGGGTTCTTTTATTGAGACAGTTAATTAGAAGCACCTCATTTTAATGACAAGTGCTTAATATGCTCAGTTCATTGAACTGACCCGTGCAAGTAATTTTACAGATGGAACTTGATTAAAATGAAGACATGGCTGTTTTCTGATACTTCTTTTGATTGTCTGAAGATGAATTGTATTTGTTAGTTATTATTCCTCTACGAGGAATTGTGAAAAGAAGAAAGTACATTCTTCTATCTATGAGTTGTAACGTTGTTTAATATAAACAAAGTCCAGTCATTTGGATTGGCAGATGTATGGATTATGAAATGGATTGATGAATACAAATACAAGTGTGATATTTTAATGACTATATCAGTTTGATATTGTTGATTAAATTGGAAATATAATGTTATTTCTTGATTGGGAATTATTTAATTGTCCTTGGATGGATTTAAAAGGAACTTGATATCTATTCTTACCTAAATGCAACTTTTAAGTTGAAATGTGCAATTAGTTCATACTTTGGGTTAAGATGAATTTTTAATTGACATTAAAAGGATTAGGAAGAACATGATTCCCTAACTGATAGGTATTCAGGATTAGCGTGGAAGCTAAGGAATATCAATTAACTTAGGAGTAACCGAACTTCATTTTCGAACTCCATTAATAGCCTCGTATGTTAAATTCAGAAAGTAAGGATATGGGATAAATATATCCAGGGCTAATAGACCTTAACTATGTAAGGTTAAGGAGAATAAATGAATACATTTATTGGGAATTAGACCTCGTTTAAATGACGTCTAATAAGCTGGAATTCTGAATTTGGTTACAGTTGTGAAAAACTTGGTTAAGTTTAATAGGTTAAACTTATCACGTCCGTCAGTAATGGGCTGCTTAATCCAATGATTAAGAAGAGAACCAAGTAGAGAAAATGCAACCCTTCGGTATGAAGGAGAAGATGCATAGTAAGCTAGAAGATGGATTTAGTCTCTCTTAGCTACATACAACTGTAACAGGAACGAGGATAAAGGATCAGCATGGTTGCTGAAAGTTGATCTTAAATATTAAGATCATATCCAAATCACTTGAGCAGGATGTGTACTCGATGGGAGGATTCTCGTAGGACATTGACATCGCCCGGCTGATGACCACGGTGTCTTCATGAAGACGGGGTCTTCATGACGACACAATGTTATAGCTGACATATTACAATGCCCTCCCGAATTAAAACATCAAGAATACATAGGCTGAATGTGAAGTTCTTGGCTGGGGATAGGAGTATGATCACATATACGGAGTGACTCCGGAGGACTAAAGATAACTAGACACACGGAGTCGTGGGGAACGACATCGTATGTCTGCGTATCTTTAGTCACCATGAGTGCCTTCCTATATTCGTTCATATTGCTAGTTGGAAATTGGAAGTTTGAATCTGACCTTAAATTGAAAGGACTGGTAGGAACCAGGAAAGACCATTCTAGATAATAGGTGAAGTGAGGTGAAGGACGTATTCCATTGGTGTGTATCACATCCAGGAATATGATCATGCAAAGCATGTGAAAATATTTGGCCAAAGTATCGCAAGTGCTGGTTGCATTGTCCTAATCACTTAATTTAAGATGTAGGATGTCAGATGAATATCAGTAATAGATATTCAGATAGGCTTCTTAAATGGATCACTTCGATAACTAGAAACGGTTAAGAGAACTTGTATATATAATATACTATGCATGAATGAACATGAAGGATCGGTAGTTGCCGAGTCATGAAATGAGAGATCGTTGAAACTCGAGCCATGAAAATGGGAGATCGGTAGTTCTTCGAGTCATTTACAACAACATATAGAATCTATTATAAGATTGAATGGCACTAAATGTGTGTTCCATATTGCAAATATGTGAACAGAGAACATTAGTTTTAAAAGGAAATTGTGTGTTCCAAACTGTATTGTTTGGGCAGAGAACAATTATTAAAACTTGAATGTGTGTTTGAATTATATAATTCATAACAAAGAACGTTATATATAAAAAAAAATTCCCTTGTTCTAGTATCTTAAAATGGGGATGTTACACCTAGCCTAATATAATGCAAGTTATGCCATAAATAAATGAGTAATAAAATAACTAAAATACACCCAAACAACTAAGAAACAAAAATGTAAAACCCTAATGTGCAAAGAGGGTAGGGATAGCCTTATTTGATTCACATATGTCGTAGGACCGTGTCTCGGTGGAGACCGGATGAACAGGAATGGGAAACCGTCACACAAGAGCTACATAAAATGTAGATCGGAGTGATTTGGCTGGATTGAGGCTCCTGAAAAATTAATTGGGCACACAGGGCACCTTGGTTTATAATTTGGGTGCCACTGGTCTATGTGGGAAGTCTGAAAGCTAATTTCATAGATTCACTAGATGGTGTGAAGCCTTTGCTTACCTATTGTGTGTATGTCACACTTATATCTCGATTTCGTTATAAACCTACAAGAAGGAAATCACTTGCAAAACCCTAAGAAAATCATCAAAACCCTAAAAAGAAAGACACATATGAAGGGGTCAAACTCTCCTTAGCTAAAAAAATTGATAAATTTATCATTGAGTGTTGCACTACATCTTAGACCCAATGTAGTTCTAGGTGTGTGTGTGGAATTGTGCCCTAGGTTTCTCTTGTGCAGTCATACTTTGTGAGTAGCGAGAAAGTAACTAGATGTATAATGTAAATAATGTGTGCATGGAAATAATAGACTCCCCTCCTATGAAGTGTGATGCAGATGAACCAACCTTGTGTCCCTTATGATGGAGCTATATGGATGCAAATGAAGCTATAGATTCCTTTGATGGATGTAACCTTAGGTGGAGATATTATATGCTTAGTGCTTGGTCCCTTATTATGATCACATAACTTTATATTTATATGATTCCTTCACTTGAATTTCGTAATTAACCCCAAAAAGGATGACTACCAAAAATGTAAGATGTTGAAATGGCTAAAAAGACCCAAAAAGTGAGAGTAAAGTATATAGAGGATAAGGGTGTCCAGAGGGGACAGAGGAACTTGGCGTTGGCATCTTAGCTGGGTGCTCTAGTCTAGAAAAGGAAAAACTAAAGGATGAAAAGAAATACTGGGCCAATAAATTTGTAATCTGAAAGAAAGTAGCAATGAAAGCAACAAAAGATGGCCAAAGACATGGGTTAATCAGTTCTCTTCTTGTTTAGGAACCATAAAAATGGTAGTATGTGATTAAGACTAAACAATGACTCAAAGTGTGTGATTTTGTGTCTATATTTTCCCCCACTTTATGTTTGTGAGTGGAAAGCTTAGTAACACAAAGTAGATAGAGATGCATACTTGATATCTATGTATATCAATGTAGGGAACGTCTTGAGGACTTGAAAAAGTGTGGAGTGATAAAAATATGGATTACGGAGATTAAATACACAAAAAAATGTAAAAAGGTGATGAGAGTGAACCTAGGTAGGAAAAACATGTGTAAATTCAAATGTGTTTGATGTACCTACATGTTAGTATCGATATGTGTGATGTCCCCTCTTGTGTGTGATTTTGAATACTTACTTCCCATACTGAGATGGACATGTAAAAGAGAAGACGATCAAGTAGTCAAATGCACATGTATATGTGTTAAAATGTTTGTAAAGACGTATGTATGTATGTAAAAAGAATGTAATGAAAGTATGAAAATAAAAGGAAACATGTGCACACTGATCCATGATGAGAAAGGGGTATAGAAAGTATCACATCGATGATGTGAGAGTTTTTTAGGTGATCTCATGCCACTGCTTGAAGAAATGGAGGAGAGAGAGTATGATTTATCCTCTAACTGTAAATATAGAAATCTATGTACTACCTGGTTTTTAGGTGATCTAACGACAATGTAATAGAATAATCATATGGAGAAACTACTCTTTGTTTTCCACCAACCTTTAATTACTTCCCATTGTATAAAACACCACGCATGCTAGTGTGTACCCATGTATATGGTAAGGACAAACTACTGTAAAAGCTGCTATGTATGGAGTTCTATAGACTATGATGAACCCACTCATTGTGTAACCCACTATGTCATGGAAGAAAATGAAAATTGAACTGTATCAAGATATTGTGATGTGTAGTGTGTGTAAACCCAAATGATGCCCCCCTCTTTGGGGGTACATGCGACGTCGTTGTAGGAGAATGTGACCCTAAAAGAGGACTAACCCCTGTAATTGAAAATGTTCCCTGTAGGGGACGAGGGATGTGCTTGGTAGAAACCAAGGCACATGCAAATAAGGTAGCTAGAAAAAGTGTTAGTACTAACAAGCATGTATGTAGAAGACAAGTAAACTACATGAGACAATGTGTAAGTCGATAACGTAAACACCCAAGAAGGTAATATAGAAGCGCGAAGAGTGTGTTTGCAAACATGGGACATCACTCACAATTTAGTAAGATAATCAAGACCAAAAAATCCAAAAGCATACAAGTGTACACACAAGACAAAGGAAAAAGCCCGCATATAATGACAAACACGTAAAAGAAAAGTAGCAGACAACCACGGTGGTACATAATCCTGTAAAACAAATAATGCACATGAAGAACACTGTTAGAGTCGTTAGAAAAAAAAAAAATGTATGCCAAAAGCATCTATAAATTAATAACATAGTGTGCTATGAACAAAAATGAAACAATAACACTTGTAGTGTACAAATGTGGCTGAGGATGGAAAATATTTGTAGGCCATTAGAAATAACATTTTGGATGTGCTTGTGAGCACAGTCAGATCCGAGGATAGGTCTTAAGGAGTACACCATAAATTTTTTTAATGACTCCATGTAAATGATTATAAAATCCTCAAGAACATTTACACTATAGATGTTGTATGGATTATTGATTTAATAGAAGAAACATAAAAGAATTTTTCCCAATGTGTTTACTCTAAAGAAAATGGCGGAGCTTAGAAAGTACCTAGTAGAGTCCCCACACCTACATCGTCAAGTGGTATTAGAGATAGTTCTTTTCCTACGGGAAAAAGATGGAGGTAAAATAGCTAATATATCACTAAAGGTGAGGTACATAACATGAAAATACCGTGCTTTTAATTTTGAGAAAGGTGCAGTATAGAATGTAAAGAGAGATCCCAAAGTGTAGTTGATGGAGGAGTTAATCATCTTACGGGAAAGAAAGATGTTACCAAGAAGGGACTACACAGATGCATAAATCATGAAATTGTTGAAGAGAGTTATAGAGGAGATAAATGGTGTCAAGAATAGAATGGATGATGCATATAAATGCCACTGAATGATGTCGGGTATTGTGGCACTAAGAAATGATAATAATATGGAAGATTCGGTGAGGATTCGAGGAACATAGAAGATTGAAAAAGAAACAACCAAAAAGTTCCAAAGGTAAGAGAAGGCATGCATTTAGGCACACTTGAAGAGTGAGAAAGGAGAGAATAAGATTAAAGAGGAAGTATGCATTGGAGTACCACTAGAGAATGCACAAGAAAAAGTGCATATAGAGAGATCACAATATGAGAAAAGGGCGAGGAGAGAAAACACCCGGGAATAGATGACGGTGTGCAAGAGTATTATACCAAGAAAGGATGATTCTAGAGAGAAGAATATGGTCACTATAGACATTGATCACACAAAAGGTTATGTTGAACCAAAATATGAAGGGTGGAGATAAGAAAAAAGAGTGTGTAACCCAATAGAGAGGGGCATGCATAAGGAGTCTGACAAGAGAACCATACTACACAAATGATAGCAAATAAGAATATTTCCTCAAGGATAGATGGGGTGTGTATTTAAGAGCACATGATAGAAAACCTTGATAAAAAGAATACAAAACATAGGAGATTATGTGGATGAATGAACTCTAAGTAGAAGAGTTAAGGAGTGTGAAGACAAATATACATGCAACAAAAGGATGACCATTACAAAGGAAGCATAAGTGGAGAAGATATTTTCCCCAAAGGCAACTGAAGTAGAGCATCCCATGAAGGAAGTTGCTAGAATACACATGAAAAATAACATACTCGAGGATAAAGAGGCCCACAAATGTCTCAAATAAGTGGAGCATGGAGAGGATCACATGAGAGAGGAAGAGCACAACCAAACAAAGGGATTGCATTAAGAAATAAAGGTTTCCCTTAAGGTAGAAATGTATGATTATGTAGAGGAGTGTGTAGAAAAGATGAATGCAAAGTAGAATTGTGTAAATAAGAAGTTGCCATGAAGGAAACACGGGAGGAACAACATGAGGAGAAATCAAAAGAGGAATTGTGTAAGGAGAAAATTACAATAAGATAAGTGGATAAGAATGAGATCCAAGTAAATCTCAAATATGAAGGTGAAGAGGATGTTACCAAAGAAAATGTGCGTGGAAAAATAAAGCTTCCCAAAAGAATAAAATAAAGATAGACCAAAGCCACACAAGGAGAAGCTGTGTGTAAGAGGTAAGTGCGGTTGAAAGAGGAGAAAATACATAAATATTATAGTACACAAAGGGTGAGAAGTAGAATAAAATGGTAGAGTGGCCATGAGGAGAAGAACATATGTCAAGGATCATGCATACATATATCTAGCACGATGGTGGAGACTTCATGGGAGAAATGTGCAAGGAAGAGAGCGTAAGAAACAAGGTGTACTATGATGAAAATTCCTTGACAAGGTGTAGTTCGAAGGGTGTTTCTACTACTCGGTTAGTCTACTTGAAGAAGAATTTAATTTTTATGTACCTCAAGTGTTTGATGTAGGAGTATCTTAGGTCTAGTATAATCTTGCATAATTTTGGTGAAGGAAAGTGCACGCAGAGGTTGGAGGGAATGTAAGAAGGAATAATAAGCACATCAAGACAAGGATAAGTTTATGTGAAAGTGTCGGAGAAGATTTTGAGATGGAAATAGGCATGAGCGCGAAGATATTACGAAGACATGTCGTAGGACGACATAGTAGAGTATGTATAAGGTGCAGTGTGTGCATAGGAGTTTTGTAGCACGATGGATCTTGTCCTATCTTACTATGGTTTCTAAGGGCTGCGAAGGCATTATGCACAAGGTTTGAGAAAGTGTATGAACATCAATGATGATTCCACAATAGTTAAAATTGTTCATGAGGCACCTGGATATTTTAAAAAAGGATTGGGAACCCATAAAATAGTGTGGGAAACTAAATTAAAGGTGAGGCTCAAAGAAATGAGCACGTGGTAGAAGAAGAAAAATGCATGGTAAGGAGAAATATAGAAAGGAGTGCACTACAAGATGAGTAATTAGTGGATAATAAAGGGATGTTAGAAGCCATCTAACATGGATGATGACAAGAATATATGTTCAAAAGAGGAATCCACTAAATTAGCATGACATGAGTAGAGGCGTAATAGATCGAGAACATTAAAATATCTCAATTCAAATTTGAAATCTAATAGGGAAACTTGGAAGGATCAAGAAAGCCAGACCTACACGAAGGAAATTTCAAACAAGAGAGAGGAGTGGGAAAAGAGAAGAGGGAACATGCATAGAGTACCACCAGATAATTCACAAGACAAAGTGCATAGAGAGAGATCACAAGATGAGTAAAGTGGGAGGAGAGAAATCACCAAGGAACAAATGACGAGTGCACAAGAGTATTGTGTGAAGAAAGGAGGATTCTAGAGAGAATAATAGGGTCACTATAAACCTAAAGCACACATAAGATTATGCAAAACCACATGATGAAGTGGTGTAGAGGAGAAAAGAGGGTGTAGATCCTAATAAAGAGGGGCATGTAAAAGGAGTCCTGAATAGAGGACCGAAGTACACAAATGATTGCATAAAAGAATATTTCCTAGAGGAAGGATAGACGGAGTGTGAATTTAATAGAACATAATAGAGTTTCCACAAAGGTAAGCTGAAGTAGAGAATACCATGAAGGATGTTGCTAGAATACATGTGAAAAATAGCGCATTGGAGGAGAAAGAGGCCCACAAAGGTCTCAAAGAAGTGGATCAAAAAGAGGATTAGATGAGAGAGGAAGAGCACAATTGAGTGGAGGAGTACATGAAGAAAGAAAGGTTTATATGAAGGAAAAATAAAATCTTATGCGCAGAGGAGTGTGTAGGATAATATGAGTGCAAAGGAGAATTATGCAGAGAAGAAGTTTCCGAAGGAAGTAAAAGAGGAACATCATGAGGATAAAGCTACGAGATGAATTGTGCAAGGAGAAAAGTACAAGAAGAAAAGCGGATAAGATTGAGATCTAAGTAGATCAAAAAGGTGGAGGTGAAGTGGATGTTACCAAAGAAAATGTGCATGATAAAATAGAACTTCCTAGAGGATAAAATAAAGGTGGACTAAATCCGCACAAAGAGAAATGTGTGTAAGAGGGAAGTGCGGTTGAAAGAAGAAAAAATGTATGAAGATTATAGTACATAAAGGGGAGATTAAAATGGTAGAGAGTTCATGAATAGAAGATGATGTGGAGGAGCCCACATAAATATATCGAGCAAAACAAAGGAGACTACATGGGAGAAATGTGTAAGGTAGAAAGTGTAAGAAAAAGGTGTGCTATGAAGAAAATCCCCATAAAAAGAAGGGAAGAGGTGGAAGAGAAGACCGAGAGATGGAAAATTTTCAATGGGTCCAAGCCCAAAGATGTGCAAGTAAATAGATGTGAATAAAATAGGAGAGCAAGAAAAGATAGCACCGAAGGATGCATAAAAGGATGAGGTCACAGAAAAAAGTTGATAAAAGGAAGAAATGAGAGAAAGGAAAGAAAGTGCACAATGATAAAGTGTAAAAATAATCCCATGGAGAGAAAAAGGGAAAAAGTAAGAATGTCAAATAAAGGAAGTGACATAGAAACATGAGTAGAAGGAGCATGCATAGTTATGAAGTACATAGAAGAGAATTCATGGTGAGAAGATGATAGGAAAACATGGGAAAAAGAGAATAATATAAGGAAATAAGTGCACATAGGAAAAACACATTGAGAAAGAAATCCTAAGAGATAAGTGGGAATGAAAGGAAGAAGAAATACCCAAAGACTTTAGGAAGAGGTTGACAAATAAGGAGATAATTCACTTACACAAGAAAGAGATAGAGACAAGAAGATATCGTAAAGAAGAAGGCTTGTGAGAAAATCCTTATGACGAGGAAGATGGTTCAAGGAAATCAAAGAATTACACGAAAGAAGGATACTAGCTATAAGAGACTAGCAAAGGATCAAATAGAGATCCATTTTGAGGTGGAGGTCGGGATATGGTGGGGATAAGCTAACAAGTATGAGAAAGATACCATGGAAAAGTCACAAGAAGGTGATAAGAGACCATAGGATATGTCGAAAGAAGTGTTGAGGCCAGGAATAGGTTCGAGAGGATGAAGGCAATAGAACTATTTTACTTGATAGTTTGAAGGGTTGTTCTAATAGTCACTTAGTCTACTTGAAGAGGAATTTAAATTTTACGTACCTCGAGTGTTTGATGTAGGATCATCTTAGGTCTAGTACGATCCTACATAATTTTGGTGAAGGAAAGTGTAATCAGAATTTGGAGGGCATTACCGCAATGCAAAGAAGACTTGTGGTAGGATGAAAAAGTAGATTATGCGTGAAGGAATAAGATGCGGTGTGTGTGTAGGATTTTTGTAGCAGCATGGATCTTGTCCTATCTTAGAAAGGCTTATAATTTTTGTGAAGGAGTTATGCACAAGGGTCAAGAAAGTGTAGGAGCATCAATGATGATTACACAATAGCAAAGGTTATTAAGGAGGTGCGTGGATATTTTGAAAATGGATCACGAACCCATAAAATAGTGTGAGAAAATAAATTAAAGGTGAGGCTCAAGCAAATGAGCATGTGGTAGAAAAAGACAAAGGCATGGTAAGGAGAAAGAAAGAAAGGATTGCGTCACAAGATGAGTAGTTAGCGAGATAAGAAAGGGATGTTAGAAAGCAATCTTACATGGATGATGACAAGGATGGAAGGTTAGAAGAGTCAACAAATAGATTGGCATGGCATGAGTAGAGGCATAATAGATCATAAAATTAAAATATCTCTATTCAAATTTGAAATCTAAGTAGAAAATTTGGAAGTATCTAGAAGGAGCCACCTGCTTGAAGGAAAATTTAAACAAGGAGAGAGAAGTGGGAAAAGATCGGGAGTAAAACTATAAAAGGGAATGAGTTCACCATTTTGGGGTTAGCATGGATGGGAGTTAGTGAGAGTTGAGAGTGGTCGAGGATGGAGATTATTTTTAGAGCTAAGGTTTTTAGATGTGCTTGTAAGCACACAGTCTAGTCTAGGATATGTATTACAAAGTACACCAAATAAATGTCTAAAATCTCCATGTAAATGATTGTAAGATCCTTGAGAAAAGCTACATTGTAGATTTTGTATGGCTTTTTGATTTAATAGATGAAACATAAATAATATAATTATGTTGTGTTAACTCGAAGAAAACAAAAGACTTGGGGACTACTTCGTAGAGGCCTTGCACCTACGTCGTCAAAATTGAAAATTTTAATGAATTATTTCCCTATTCACGTCACGGACATTTTTAATTTTCATAACAAGATTGTTTTTTCTTTAGTTCAATATTTCATAATTACCTCGCAAATAGAAAAATACAAGACTTATTGCTTTTGATTCCAAGGTCTGTAACATGCATGCTTTAAATATTTAGAAGATATTAATGAATTTTTAAATGTTTTACATGTTATTTTCGATGTAAATTGTGGAGTGTGAATCATCTATTCATTTTTATGTGATTAGCTGATATATAATATGTTTTAAGAAATTGGGATTCCCCTACCTTCAATTACAAACAAACAACTACAAAGATTTTTAGAAAATTAAAAATTTCAATGAATTATTTTCCCTATCCACATAATTGATATTTTAATTTTCATAACAAGATTGTTTTTGTTTGGTTCAATAGTTTATAATTACCTTGAAACTAGAAAAAAACAAGACAAAAAAGTGCCACATCACTCACCATTGCAAATGTTCATTTTTGTAAGGCTCTAAATAGATAATTTTATAAAATATTGCTAAAGGATCATAAAATTGTTCACAATTGGAGAAGTTAAATATGAAAGCATTAAACTTATTATATTATGATTAGTCATGGGATTATTTTTAAATATTAATAACACATTCACATTCGTAATGCGTGCTTAAATAGAAAAAAATAAAAGACTATGTAAAGGGATTTATATTACTAATATTAATACTAGCAATCACATGTGTACAATGCAATGTGAATGCCGAATGGTATATGTTATTAAATTTAGAAGGATAGTTATTATTGTTGTAGTTGATGTTGATAAGGGGTGTGATTGAAAATACGATTTTCCATTAAATCCAAAACAAATGTTCAAAATACATTAGAAGGGATGTTAGATAATAGTTAGTTGTGTAATAATTGAATACAAATGGAAGTGAGACATGTAAGTTTGCTAACACTCACTCTCAAGAATGTAGTGAATGTGAAGTTTTGTTTTCAAAGTAGATTGAAAGAATGACTAAGTGATTTAACATATTATCTCTCCATGAAACTCAAATGAAACAAAATATGCAATCATATATAAGGGTAAGTGCAGAAGCTTGGGGGGCCAAAAAGGGGTCATAAGTGGACGTCATAATGCAAATAACAGTAAAATCTCAACTTGTAGGGATTATTAGCAATGCGTGCACTCAAAATTAGAAAAAATATAAATATGAATCGTAGAATCCAGAATCTAGTTTCTAAAATACTATTTTTTTAAAAAAGGACAAGTTTAGCTATATTAAACACTCAAAATTCAATGACTTGGTAATTTTTTGAAAAATCCTATAAGATTGTAGTCCGTTTTCTTGTGATTTGGATGACCAAAACTTGATATATATATTTTTACTTTAGTGAAAAGTTAGATGTCATTGTCTATCTTGGGATAGATTTTATTTTGTATTTTTTGAGAAATATTTTTTTAATGATTGTTTAGTGAAAGTGGCTTGAAAACATAAAAAAATAGAGCACTTTCCGTTTGCCCGCCATAACTTCATCAAAAATATTGAAATAAAATACTTTTTTGAACTTGTATATAATTTTTCAATGATTAGGATGGTATATGTTTAATCACATTCGACAAGTGAAACAAAAGTTGCTTGAGTCTTAAACGTAGACATGAAAATTCATGGAAACACTATCTTAAAGACCTACTATTAGTAAAAAATTATAAAATGATATTTATCATATTATTTCCAAGTTAAAATAAATATTTCTACAAAGCTAACAGTCTCCCATACGCTATAGTAACATTTTTGAGACATGTTTTTATTTTTGGCATGGTTCAAGCCTGAGAAGAGAAAAATTGATGTTTTGTTGTTTTTGATGTAAAATTAAGGATTTGATGTTCACATTTTGGTCCCCCAACTTATCGCACTTACCCATAAAAAAAGCTTAAATGGTAATGGTACATTCCAAATTACTTTATTTCCTCAACGATTTTGAGAGCATCATTGTTAGAGCTATTTTGTGCATATCTTACAATCATAGCATTCCATGAGACCACATTTCTTTGAGGCATTTTGCAAACAAAAAATGGTATATGTTATTTGTGTTAGAGGGATAGTATTTACTTTTGTAGTTGATTTTGTTTAAACTATGGGTGATTGATTTTGTATGTGTAGAAATATAGATGAGCCACTTCATTTAAAAAGTGTAAACATGAGGTCTAACCCTTAAAACAATTCAAAATGCAATAAAGTGATATAATATACAAATCTTTGGATGGAAACAACTATAAATTGCATGGTTCTTTCTCATCTTTTGAAAACTGTAGGTATTTCGTGTGCGAGATGAAGACATTAAAAATGTGTTGTTGTTGGTTAATATAGAGAAACGAGCAACAATAAAAAGGAAAAATTGAACATGTATGTTGAAAAGTGTAATTTTGTAAGTGTAGATATATAGACGAACCACTTCATTTAAAGGTTTCATCTCTTCATTTCAAACTTGTTACAAATTCGTACATATACATTTAAAAATCTCATATCATGAGTGCTAGCATTTTGCGGACTATTTTATTTGAACTTAACATAAGAAGAATTATATCATGAATGGTATAATTTTAAGGGAAATGTTATTTCGGTAAACATGAGAACATTTGATACCCCTTAAACGACAATGTCATTGTAGACACCAAATTTGTGTCTTACGACCCCCGTGCCCCACATCTCATTTCGCAACCTAGCCTCACCACCTAAACCTTGCACAATTATTTATTAATTACCTTATAATTAATAAATCCACATCTCCAAACCTGCCACCTCATTTCGCCACCTCATCATGACCTAGTCCTAACCCTAAACTAACCTAATAAAGACCTATAACTTGGTCTACATCCACACCCATGACTAATTACTCCTCACCCGCACCAAAACCAACCTCATAATGACTTGACCAAGCCCACAACTAATCCCTCGGGAGAAAAGGAGGGAAAGTTGGCTATTTTACTAAAAATAGCCCACTTTGACTTAACCGACATCGGTTCTTACTCGACCATTATCGGTTACATAACCGCCATCGTTCCTCTGTAAATGACCTCCCCAACCAAAAAATGAAGGGGTGGAGGGATATGGAATCTAGAAATTCATTGGAAAGATCGGGAATTCACTTAGCCGAAAGGAGACAAGTGAAGAAAAAAGAGGAGTTTGCGAGAGAAGAACATCAAGCCCAAGACCTCGCAATCGAGTAACAGAGCCCAGTGACACTCATCCAAGCATTGGGAGAGAAGATAGCTCATCTTTGATTATCCGATCATCCTACCTGAGCCCTACCTTCGTTATCATAGTCTTTGGATCTGTATCTTCATCAGGAACTAGTAAGTAGTATCTTGTATGTTCTTTTGATAACATTTCTTGAACTTCTGAATCACAGCAATTATAAGTCTATTCCTAGATCTACTACCCGGTAACACCCTACATCTAACTATCATTCCTCTACCCCTACATTGCCCCAAGAACAGCTCCCATACCCTCTGAGTCTTCTCCATCACCCCATTACCTATCCCCAATCATTTACTAGCCTTATAAACACCATAGCCACCTTATAGCCAACCTTCACTAAAAGCCCCTAAACCACTGCCCCTACCGATATTGGTTAGAAGAAACCGAGTACGGTGATGATGTGACCGCATCGATCACTTTGTGATTCAAAACTAACACTAGCCCTTTCCTCTATTGTTTTAATAAGGTAATTAAATTGTAATTTTGCAATAATTTGTGTTAATTCATATTAGCAGGGGAACTGACCACCTTCGAAAGGAAGTTTAATACTTCCTGGGCCCAAGGCAGTTCCCTCATTTATTGTCTAATTAGAATCTGGTGGTCTTGTATTCTTACTTGTAGGTAGTCCTTCCCAGACAAAAAGGAGTTCTTCGCAATCGATCTGATCTCTCTACGGTACGCACACACCCTCCAAACATTCAATAGGTATTCCTCCTAGCCCTAACCCTTATCTATTTCTCAAGAGAATGAAAGGATAGAAGCAACTCTATTCTAGGAACTGAAAACCTCCTCTGTGCGAAACATTTTGGCACGCCCGGTGGGACCCATTTTGGGTTTCTTTCTTTCTTGCTTGCTTTCATATAGGGAGCACACTTGCTATTTTCTTCTTCTAAAATATTCACAAGATATTTTGTTATCTTTTGGTAAAAGAATTTGTCTTGCTTTCACATTTTTGCATTAGTGAAAGTCATCTCCTTTGCTTCATCGAATATCATTTTCGATTTGGGTTTAAAACACGTGCATCACATTCTTGCTTGCGTTTTCAATTCTAGTGAACATAGATTAAGTAACAGGTCATACACGTGGGGGTGATATCCATGGTATTGACAAGAAATTAATCTTACTTTCACTACACAACACATACCAAATCACATCATAAATTAACACAACAGCTCAAACATCCCCCTTTTCCATGGTATTCCTCCACCCGATTGAGGTAACCTTATAAGCCAAAACAAACTTGACATTTCCCCTAAGTCTTCTGTTTAGGATTGACATCATCTTGCATCTAAGGCATAAGCCCAAAGTGATTAAAACTAATCCTAGGGTTAGTCTGTTAATTTTCTTGTGCATCTTGCTTGTTTTTAGTTCTGTTTCTCTGTCATACACTGTTTTCTGTGATCACTTCAGAACAGTTTGGTAGGTATACTAAGCATCGTTAACCCCAAATCAGCAACTTCTTACAGACTTCTTACACCGGTCCTATTCTACCAACATCGGTTAACTTACCGACGCGGCTATAGTCTGACCGACATCGGTTACCTAACCGATATCGGTTACTGTCTTTCATAGTTCCCAAAACTAGCAACCTACCAATTCCAACATTTTGTTGTTGCTTCTGTTCCTGATAGATTGCATCCCTACTATGTACTCTTGTCCATGGTTGTTATCACTCAGAAACAAGCTGCAGCCATGGTTTCACATGCCTACTCCGTGCCTTTTCCTGAATCACCCCCTTCACATCCTGTGGGGAATCCTATGGACACCAGCGAGGTTCCCAAAATCCCTGTAGGAGATAAGGAATTTGTGAAATTTTTAGACGCTAATCCTAGTGCTGTATAATACTATTTGTCTCATACCCCTGACCGTACACCCGATGGTCAACTCCTTGTTGGTATGCCTATTAGTATAGCTGCTCACTTAGCTCCTTCCCCACCTAATAACTCCGCCTTGCCTTCTTCATCCTTAGCCCCATCTCCCAACTCAGTGGCTTCAGAGGTTCTTGCGCACATGATTGGCTTTCCTTTTGTTAATCTGGGGCCCCACATATCATTACCGCCAACTGCTCCTACCTCGTCTCTCTCGCAGACTGCCCCTTTCATAACTTGCTCTCTGCCACCTATCCACACGAGCTTTCCTTCTCAAGCTCCGCCCACCTTTTCATTTCCACACACTTATCCAGTGGCTTCAACACCTTATATAGGACATCCCTATTCGGTTGCCTCAACATATTCATCCTCAATACCTTATCAACATTTAGCCCCCCCATTGTCTAGTGGAGGCCCTTGGCCCAATCCTCCACCTTTTACAACAACCGCACCATCATCTCATCCCACCACTGATTTCATCAAACAAATGATGGACAAAATGCAAAATCTGGAGGCTTCTATTTCAGGAAGCCGTAGCACCCTGACATACGAGCAAGTTTGTTGGGAGCCTATTCATCCTTCTGTCCCCCTTCATTCATATCCTCCTCAATGGGAATTACCAAAATTCACTCATTTTAATAGTAAGGAGGATCCTCAACAACATTTGCGATCATTTAGACATGCCTGCTATCTGATTGCTCATGACGATGCCTTACTACTCCGCACCTTTCCCATGTCCTTATCAGGACCCACCTTGGAGTGGTACAGTGCTTTAACCCAGCACTCAATCTTCTCTTTTAACTAATTAGCCCAATCTTTCTTGGATCATTTCTCCATTAACATTGCCAAGAAAGTATCTATCACCGACCTCTATGCCATCCGACAATTTGAAGATGAATCTATCGCAGATTTCATTGGACGATGGCGGGGCCTTATCAACCAACTTACTTATGCCTTGCCTCAGGCCGAACTCATCAAACTCTTTACACGGGCTTGCGCTAAGCACATTTCTCCTACCCTCCAAATTCAAACTTTCTGCACATTTGACGAGGCCTTTACTATGGCTCGGAAACTAGAAATTCAAGCCTTAGAGGAAGAGAAATTGCGGTTGCAAGAACAAAACCCCAATTTCTAAACCCAAGATTCCACCAACAAACCTAACACCACCAATTCTCATGCATCGACTGCTTCGAAATCAAAAGGAGTTGTACACGCGGTGATGGTCAAATCCCAAACACCATCTAATACCCCACCAAAAACCACCTATAAGTATAAAGTCGAGCCCATCAATTACACTCCCTTGGGAGAAACTTATGGTGTCATCTTGGAAAAATTTCTCAAAGCAGGAGCTATCACCTTGCCTCCTATTAAACCTCACTCCGGGTTTGATTCCACCCGCGCTATACCTTCTTGGTACAAAGAAAATGACTTCTGTAACTTCCACCGTGTGAAGGGACACAGTCACGAAAACTGTAAGATGTTGAAAAATATAGTGCAGGAAATGGTTGATGTAGGGGATATAACCCTCGATAATCCTAATGCCCCTGCTAACCGAAATTTGAAAATCTTCAGCAAACCATTCCCAAACCACTCTTCTAACAAAGAACATAAACCAAGATATCTTAGCCAAGAGAGTGTTCATGAAATCCATGTGGTCTTCGACTCCCAACCAAACACTTCTATCGAGAAAATTCTGAATCAAGCCTCTTCACTAACGCAGGGACCGAACCCCCTTCACCACCATCAAGACAAGATGAAATCCTTGCCATTCCTTTACCCATAAAGGAATTAACCGCCAGAGTTCTCTTCTCACAGATGAGCCTTCTTACACCACATCTCTGCAAGACTGTGAGCGGATGTTATCTAACTTATCTATTTCCCAAACATCTCCTTCTACCACTCTTGTTGTACAAGAGGAAGGCTCACCACTTTTTTCGTCATCCTTAGATGAGAAACCCTTTGAACCGACATCACCAAATTCTTTAATCATGACGGATTCTCTCAAACATGCCCTCCTACCTATTAGTTCTTTATCGCCTAAATCTTTTCAGTGACCGGTTGACCTCTTAATGCCCATTGATACAGTGCCTCATTTACCCCCTGTATCACACCCACAGTGGACCGGAATCACAACCCACCTTTCTTCCATACAAAAGTTCCTATTCACACGTGAGGATTGTCACCCCTCAGAAGATAGATGAGTCCTATGGGAGCGTTTGAGTACACCATGCTCTACTCAGATGCAGATGACTGATCCAGACACCTCTACCATATACCCGCGGTGTTTACAAAAGCTCAAAATGCCTATGTCCTCATCTTCACCCCCTCATCTCTACCAAATACCTCATCCACCTCTATTAACCTAACCAAACCTTCCCCTACACTTGGGACTTCACCAATACCCAGCTTAACACACCCACCTAAATGGTTAGATTTATCCAAAATAAAGCCATCCATCCACTTAGAGACATACCCAATCTCCTCAAGTCCAATCTATGCTCTATCACAACTAAAACCCTTACCATCACACCTACCTTCTATATTGGGACCTCATCCCTCCACCTTGCCTCATTACATCATACCTCCCGCGTTTTTTTTAAAATGACCTTCTCGCACCCATCTACATTCAACACCGCTCACCCAAAGATCCTGTCCACCTATCAACCCTAAACAAACTCCATCATCAAAGGATTTGTTTTGCATGTCACTCCTCTTTCTCCGTGGTAGTTTTCGATACCATATCATCATGACCTCATCATCTAACTAGCTAAACATAACTTCTGCGCCGAAGAAGCCACGTTTAG
This sequence comes from Taxus wallichiana var. yunnanensis, assembly GCA_018340775.1. Classification (NCBI taxonomy): domain Eukaryota; kingdom Viridiplantae; phylum Streptophyta; class Pinopsida; order Cupressales; family Taxaceae; genus Taxus; species Taxus wallichiana. The sequence continues at coordinate 57,903,162 of CM031238.1, read as the reverse complement.
TTAAATCCAATTATCAAAACCGCTTATCTAAACCACCATCCGTACGAACCAACCATACCCAAACATTACCAAAACCCAACCAATCAATAGCTTCATCTTCCTCTGACTTTGACCTGCTCAAAGGATCTTACGCTAAGATCCTTGATATGTTGGTGGAGAATGCGACCATTTCCCTACCCCCACTTAGACCTTATGATCCATCTAAACCTCGACCTATAGGTTATGATGAGTCTAAAATATACGCTTACCACCGCACACCAGGACATGATGTAGAGGGATGCAAAGCTTTGAAAGCCATACTTCGTCAGTCACCTCTCTTGGATAGAAAGGTTAAGAAAGACAACTTACGAAGGGAGAAACCTTTAGCTTCAATCTCCTCTCCTATACCACTTGTCCCCTCCTCACCAAGATCTATCATTATTACAACCCCACCTCTCGAAGACCATGACTTATCCCTACCATCTTCCTCCTCTCGTGTTCACGAGATCAATATGATTAGTGTTGCTACTCGAGGGCAGAAAAATAATGGGAAAGCTAAAGAAAGCACACCTGCGGCCTCTCTTTCTCCGTCCACCATCCCGATCGCACCACCACCTAAAGTGGTTATTCGTGGACCTGCCTACCCGTCTCTAATGGAGTTGCCCACCGAACCATGATCAAACAGCTTCACCAATCACCTGTAAAAATGACACTGTATGATCTCATTCAGACCTCTGAATCTCATCGACAAGCTCTCGTTGAAATCCTTCAAGGGATAGAGGTCTTACCTAATGAAACCTTGCCCGTTACCTCCATCTTAACACCCAACCACATGTTGCCTCTCTCACCAAACAATCTACCACTTCCGTCCTATACAACAAACCGTTCTTTGTCGCTTTCTAAAGACGAAATTGTTGACTTTGGTGCAGAAGATCCTGACCCCGCTCTTTTCATCTCAGCTTATGTTTAGGACATCCACATACGTCGTGTTATGATTGATGGGGCACTAGCCTAAACATCATCTCTTCCAAAGCCTTCCAACAAATGAATATCCCCTCTAGCTACATGTGTGCCAACCCCACCATGCTGCGTTCATTCAACGATGCTATTACTTCTACCTTAGGCACTGTGATCCTTAACATTTGTGTAGGGCCACGTACCTTACCCGAACTCTTCTATGTCCTTGAGGGAGAATTCCAATACAACATGTTGTTAGGCCGCCCTTGGATCCGGGCTATGGGATGTGTTCCCTCCACCTTACATAGATGCATAAAATTTGAGTACGAGGGGAAGTCCTATACCGTAAAAGCTGACCCTCCCCCCTTCAAAACCTACAATATGTTATATCACCCCAATGATGTGCTTGTACCAATCAAGACACCCATTCATCCAACCCAACCATCCACTTCAACCACACCTCAACCATCCACCTCAACCGCACCTACACCTTCAACCAATGAGATCACTATCGCAAATACCACTTCTTTTCCGTGGACAATATCCCAACCTCAGACCCCTTAGTAGATGTTTTTCAACACCTTATGATGGGGGAGTATCGCCTATATAACATTAGCTCTTTCCATACCCCACAGAGTACGCATGACGGTTACATGCGCATCCTACCTACGACCGTCGTGTGGGGAGGTAATCTCCTATGGACCACCTAATTACCGCACCAACTAACATATGGGGGGTGTCGACGTCCTCTGTCACCCCGAACCTCCCTAGGTGTGGTCCCCTTCCAATCTGATTTTCAATATCTAACTAATCATTATTTTGCTCTCACCTTCACGATGCGTTGTGCTTGGAAGGGCTTTGGTTTTGGTCTTTATGAACAAGGCCGACATATAATCATTCCCATTACTACACGCAAACACAAATATGGTCATGGTCTTAGATTCTCTGAACCCCCTACATTGAAAACATTGCATATCCGATGTATCTAGGAAGATGACGAAGTCACCCCTTCCGAACCATCATCACCCACAAAGTCGATAGACCCCGAATCTATCTCTCCTAACTTTTTTTTTTTTCATAAATGCTATCTTCCTGGGTCCTCTCACTTATCAACGTGGTAATGAAGACCCATCTTCTCTTCCCTTCTGTATCCAGACATGATCGAAGAGGACTCACCTTCAATTAATGTTGTTGAGTGCCAGGATGATGACTCCATCCTCACTTACCTTGGTGCGGATGACTCTTATATTCAACACGCGCTTGCCATCTCGATACTCAAACCATGTTGAATGAGTTGACTATAGAAATCAACATCCACACCGGGACGATCCTCACATTGTGAAGATCGGATAATCTCTTACCGCATCAAAACAAGCGCCTTCACTACTTTCCTCCGTGCTCGTAACCAAGCTTTCGCTTGTCTCTACGCCGACATGCCAGAATTGATCCCGACATTGCTATCCATCACATTACCCTAAAACCCGATGTCAAACCAGTTAAACAGAAACTGAGAAAAATGCATCCACGCATTTCCCTCTTGGTCAAAGAAGAGCTTCAATGACTCCTTTCTGTTTCCTTCATCTTACCTATTGACTATCCTCAATGGATCTCTAACATCGTACCTGTTACTAAAGCAATGGGGGACTTCGGATATGTACGGATTTCCGGGACCTTAACCTCGCTTTCCTAAAGGATGACTTCCCCCTCCCAAGTATTGATCAACTTGTTGATCTCACTGTGGGCCATGAGATGCTTTCTCTCATGGATGGCTTCTCGGGATACAATCAAATTTTGGTAGCCCCGCCGATCAACATAAAACTACTTTCATAACTCCTTGGGGAACCTTCTATTATCGTGTCATGCCATTTGGCCTTAAGAATGCTGGTGTGACCTATCAGCGGGCTATGACTTACATTTTTCATGACATTATGCACACTATCCTTGAGGATTATGTCGATGATCTTCTTGGCAAATCTAAACATCGCAGTGAACATCTCAATGTTTTAACCATTATTTTCGATCGCTTGTTATAATATTGTCATCACCAACATGGACCCCAAAACTCGACACTACTTTGAATCACAAAACTTTTGTCATCACCAAACGGACCCCATTCATTATATGTACACCAAACCACATCTAAACCAACGCATCGCGATGGCTCATGGTCGACCTCGACCTTAAAGTACACCAAAAATCAATCAAAGGACAAACTATCACTCAACCAACTTACGGAAGCCCCTTTTGCAAGGGAGCAATTTACCAATTTTAGTTTCCCGATGAACTCATTGCCACTCTTTCACTCGGTGAGGAGTCGTATCATGACCCTCTTCTTCGATGGATCCAAATGCCCGTAGGCGGAGGAGGACATTGTTCTCATTCCTCTTGATGTTGAAGCCTATGCCTCTTTCAAGCTAGATTTGAGGCACTAATAATAAGCCGGAATCAAGGCCCTTGTTTTGGGTCTCAAGTTGCGTTACACTTAGGTGTCAAGTCTATTAACATTTTCGCTACTCCCAACCGGTAGTCAATCAAGTTATGGGCATCTACCAACGTAAAAATGAGGAACTTTAAAAGTACAAACATTGCGTGGATTCACTTTTGACCTTATTTACTCATTATTATATCCAAACCATTCCCGCTCCATACAAATTTATGGATACTATGACTTGCTTAGCCTCACCAACTCGACTCGACATATTCATCTTGGTCCAACAACTCTTTGCCCCATCTTACTCTCGCCCGGATGTTTGTATGATAAATAATGTGTCTGCTAATTCGCAGGATACAGTATCACCAATTTCACGACTATCTTACAAACTCTTTTCTCCCACGCGACCTTATTAGTAATGAAAACATGCTTTTCTTAAAAGTGTTTCCGTTATGTCATCATGGGGGACTCCTCTATAAACATGGCTTTGATGGCATCCTCCTTCGATGTCTAACCGGTGCGGAGGTCACCTATACCATCCAACAAGTCCATGACGGTATTTGTGGTGGACATTTTAGTGGCCTTGCCGTGGCTAAACGGATCCTTCGCCTAGGCTATTATTGGCCTACTCTTAATAACGATCGCTACTTAATATGTTAAGCATTGTGTTATGTGTCAACAACATGCCAACCTTCAACATACTCCTAGCCATCCGCTACAGGTCGCACGAGATCTTTGGCCTTTCTCACAATGGGGTTTAGACCTTATTGGTGAGATTCACCCACCATCTTCGCAACGTCACCGTTGGATAATCACAACAACCAAATATTACACTAAATGGGTGGAAGCCATTCCACTCATTTCAACCAAAAAGGAAAAATCGTCAAATTCATTAACCATCACATTATCTGTCGTTTTGGCATTCCTCATCGCCTGATAACAGATAATGGAAAATATTTCAAAAATAAGTTGTTACAAGACCTTTGTGACAACTTTGGTATCAAACTTAGCTTCTCATCACCTTACTATCCACAAGCAAATGGTCAAGCCGAATCTTCTAATAAAACCCTAACCAAAATCCTCATGAAAGTTGTTAACGATTCTGGAAGCAATTGGCCTGATCACATCCCCTTTGCCCTTTGGGCTTATCGGACTAGCATTCACACCTCCACTAATGCCACCCCATTCTCTTTGGTATATGGTACCGAGGCTATCTTGCCTCTCGAAATACAAATACCCTCCCTAAGAATATCTCTTCAGGATGTTCTCACCAATGATGATTTCCGCCAAGAGTGGTTAGCCCAATTGGAGCTTCTTGATGAGCGTCGTCTTATAGCTCTTGACCACCTTCAAATCTATCAAAAACGCATCAAGCGTGCTTATGATAAGTGACTCCATGAGCGTACCTTTAAGGTTGGTGATCTTGTCCTCAAAGAGAATCAACATGTAACCAAACTAGAAAAGAGCAAATGTGGAAAATTTTCTCCTAATTGGATTGGGCCTTACATTATCACTCATACTTACGGATCAGGCACTTACCATTTAGCTTCGCTTAATGGTAAACCTGAGCCTAAACCCTTAATGCCTTGCATCTTCGACCATTCTACTATTGAATTTAGTGTTATATCACTTCTTATCTACCTTGCGCTCATCCTTTGAGCTCATTTACTACCTCATACACTTTTGTTTCATACATCTCAAAATAAAATCAAGCTCACATGGTTTGGTCATAACCTCCCCTTAAAGATGCCTTCCCCTTTTTAGTCTAGTCCATGACTTAAAAGTATCAAAATAATATGTTCTGATTATATGTTTATGGGATATTCTTGAGTCAAACTTCCTACAACACTAGATGGTTCATGCCAAATGGACATCTAGACCTCTAAAGTTATACATAGACTGCTCCCTCGAAGGACAGCTACGTGCAAAGCCACTTCTACTATTATAAATAGACTGCTCCCCCGAAGGATAGCTATACACAAAAACCACATCTGCAACTATAAATAGACCGCTCCTGAAGGACATCTTATACAAAGTCAGCCTTTATCGAAGCGTCTCGCATTGATCAGCTTTGTGAAGAGCTCAAGAACAACAAAATGCATATCCCCTATAGACTTCCCGCATCGATCAGTCTATACCCAGAAAAGTAAAAAGCAATATTCCAAAGCACTTTTGAGTTATGGACTTGTCTATTTAGGTTTGGTTCTCTTTCGTTAGAATAATCACCTTATAATAAGTCTCTATGCACCCCAACTATACCAGCCACCTCACCTCACCATTGTCAAACAACAAAACTCAAGGGACGTGACGTATATCCGATATATTGTGATTATACAACTCTTTTCACCTATTGACTTCTCACGCCTATGCAAGGCACCTAGGGATTCAAGCTCATCCTATGTTAATATGTGGTTTGTTTAGCTTTCTCAACTACGGGACACTTTTTCCTTTTTACTTCAATCTAGGATTATGTGTTGACCTTAATCAGGATACGGTTCCTACTACTTGGGTTCAGCTAACTTTCGCTTCACCTATACCTACACCAACATCGCCAGTCCCTTACCAACACCAACAACGTTACCCTACCAATATCAATATTTTTACCAGCCAATCAATTGCCTAACTATAACCAAGTTGCCTAAATTCACCTCTCCCTAGTCCTAAGGGAGAACTACATCAGTCTGAGGCCCCTCCTTGCTTTGTGCAATGGGCTATGTAGGCAGCACTTAGGAGACATGGGGTCTCCCAAGGTTAGCTCGACCATCCCCTACCATAACCTATCATGTGTGGTATATATAAATCTATTTGTGTATTTCTATTTGCTCACATTCATCTTTATCCTTTTTCAAAACAAAACATTCAAAACACAACCATTCTTATTATTATCATAACTCAAATCAACATACATATTTAGTTTTATTTAGATGTTAAACAAATACATCTTCTCTATCATCGATGCGTAGGTCGGCATCCTTATTTATTCTTATACTCTATGAAATTCACTTAGACCCTTGCGCCTCCTCCCGAATCAGGTGGTGATCGTGATCGTCGATGCCACTCACTTGGCCTCTCCATCCTCAAAGGTGCCACTGCTATTGGTTCCTCCCACTGATCTGCCAACATCTCCTGTAACATACAAATACGTCCTCTCGCGTGGAGGAATCTCACCTCTAGTCTCTCCACTCGTGACTCTGCAACCGCTAACAATCCCGTTGTCTCATTCACCCGCGTTTGGAGCTGATGAACTAAACCCTGCAGATGATCTCTCTCCGCTGTAATCACAGCTATGTCAGGACGATCGGCCCTCTCACGTACACCTCGCAGCTCTACTACCCACCATAATCTATAAGCCTCTGCTCGCTCGCATCCATTACCCTCGCGATCGGGTGCTATCTCTCTCTCGGCCCTTTTGGAGGTGTCAGTGGGGACGTGAGAATAATACCTTGGTGTCGATCCTCATGTATGGTCTATAAGTCATAGGTATATCTTGAAAAAATCCAAATTGTCACCACACATGATCTAGAGGAATCCTCTCTCATACTCACTCCGGCTCGTGCCCCGCGATCCACCTCAATCGCTCTACACCCTCAACTCCTCGGCCTATGTGCTCTGCTACCATATAGTTCCCGTAAGGTCTCCAACAAATATCTGCAATCGTTACCATCTCCCACACCGCCTATAATACTCGATGTCATCTATCACGGCTCGGGATCTTGCCTCTTGTTTGCATCGGACCCATCGTCCGAATCCCAACCTCGCACTCCTGTTTCTCCCGATTTGATGGGTCGGCCTATTTCGGCCTCGCACACAAACAATGTGCTCATAAGCCCAACAATGTAATAAGTATGAACAATCTAGTGTCGTCTGTGTTTTCACCTGCAGCCCATAAACCCTGTATAGCTCTCTTCCGGATATCTTTGGTGCCCATGCGAAAGTCATGCTCCTTTCTATCATTTCCCAAATAATACACATCAATGCTTTTGGAAATCTTCCCCCATCCACCCTCGGTAATGCATAATACCCCACCGCTATCATTAATACCACTGCCAACCTTGTTTCCTCAGGGTGTGTTGCATACATTGTACCATAAGTGAATGTCAAACCTGCCTTGTGTCAAATCTCGTGCAGCTGAACCAAATACTATTGTTATCGCTCCCCGCGCCGCGCTAGGCAACGCCTGATACACTGGTCTTCCTGTAATTGGGAGCCTCAAGATCCTAAACACATCTTCCAATGTCACTGTCATCTCCCTTGTTGGCAGATAGAAGGTATTCTTTTCAGATTCCACCTCTCAATCAACGCCTGCAACATAGCATGATTGCGTGCGATTCATGAATAATAGCGGATTCCACTTAACCCCACACGGTTTATCAATGCCCATTCAGCTGGTGTTACATCCGCTCGGATTCGTGATAACAAAGTTGGCACACTATCATTCATCCTCAACCCTGCCTCTGCCTGCATACATCAAAACGACACACAACCATTCAATAAATCAAATCCCCAAGTGTTTTTTCTCACATTCTGGAAATTCCTACAGTAACCGGTATCGGTTATAGATAACCGATACCGGTTATCTCTAAACGATATCGGTCACTGTCAATCCTATACAGCCTACTTAAAACCACCACCTACGATAATTATTTTTCTCGTTTACTCCTCTCTATACCTATAAACATACGTGAACACCCTGCTTACCTACCCCATAACACTCACTCTATCCCAAACCCTTGCCTATCACCTTTTCTTTCTCATCTCTACCCTCTTACCTTCTCTCATCCTATTCATCAAAACATGCAAGAATTAAAATACAACCAAACAGTTTACCTCTTGGGATGCAGCAGCTTGGGGTGGAACTTGTCTTCCCTCTCGTCCCTACCTGCTGGATGCTTCTCCTCGTCTCAGCCATGTTCACCACCCTCTTCAAATATAACTTGTCTTTCTACCTTCTTAATCTCAGCCCACACTCACTTTACCTATCTCTTTCCTCCTTATCACTCAATTCTTTCATGCAATTACCTGTATCAGTCGTCAAACAGTGTCGCATTCGCATATTTAACTTGTTGCATGACTCTAAAAATAAGAACTCTAAAAATAAGAACTTAAGTTGCCGCCCAAGCTTTTCTATTTTTAGAAAAGCTCGTTTTGGCATAACCGGTATCGGTTACTTAACCGATATCGGTCCTTAATCTACCGACGTCGGTTAGCTAACCGATATCGGTCACATGTCTCCTTTTTCTTAAACCTAGGCCTTTTCTTTATTTTTTGTAAATTTTTGTGGCGCCCGCCTCTTTTTCCTACATAACGACACCATTATCAATATTTGTCATCAAAATCACATCAATATATCATCACAATTTCATCAACATCATCTATCTACAATAAAACAACCATCAACAAAATACGTATGACATTTCAATATCTACATCAAACCCATCAGTATATACACCATTTGGATCTAACTCATCATCTATACACATTAAATTTCAAAAACCATCGACAAAACACATAAAACATTTTATACACACCATGTGGATCAAAATCATCATCTCTATATATATCATATCAATTTAAAATATACAACTTGCCTTCGCATGGGGCCTCATGATCTCAAAATAATACAAAAATCGCATGCAAGCCGTTATCACTGCCAAAATCTCGACTCGGCTCACAGGCCGTCTCTCATATCAAAAATATACTTGGCTCGCACGTGGTATCAACTCTACAACTTTTGTACTCGACTCGCAGCGGCAGATATACAACAAGAATGAATAAATGAATCATATGTGGGCACGCAGGCCTCTATATACATAACCGGTTCGCAGACCGGTGCCTATATCCAATATACAAACAAAACACCCATCTCCGCTCCTAGGGATGTCTCAGCTCTCCCCACCACCTCGCCTCCCTCTCCTGCTGGTCCCTGTGTTGGCTCTCGCCTCCTCCTTGTCACCGACCCACCGGCTGTGGCTACACCCCCTAGGATCTCTAGCTCCAAGAGGTCTCAGCTCTGTGCACCGCATATGGCTAATAGTCAGCCCCGGTACCATCAAGGACATCTGATAATACCGGGCCTCCGCTCTTGCCTCCATATAGCGGGCCCGTGCCACCATGGCTGTTGGGGCTGGTCCCCGACTCCTAATAATAGTGGCCCCTGTCCTGCTGGTACACCCTGTGCCTGTACCTGTGGCGGTGCCTATGGCAGTGCACTCGTGGTAGTGCTTGTGCCTACGGCGAGGCGGTGCTCGTGGTGGTGCACTGTTGTGGCGGTGCCGGTGGTGGTGCTTGTGGGGCACTGTGCACAATGCCTCGCACTGCAGGCTAACCGCCCTGTAATACCTCGATTCGTTCTGTGCAGCAGCAAGCGCCCTCGTAATAACCGCACTGCCCTACGAGCCGGTCCCTCTCTGCTATAACAGCCCTAAATCATTGTGTTGGGATGTGCTTTCCCTAAACTGCTCTCTCCCCTGCCCACCACACCAAAATGAACCTATGCGCACCCAAAGATCGCCCATGTATCGTCTATCGGCCTCTCTGCTACCCAATCTGGGTCAACGGGCTGCGGTGTAGGCAGTGGGGCCTCTACATCATCCCTCCAGTACTGTGGGAAGGGAGGTGGCTCATCCTGTCGCAGCCCCAACTGCCGTCGTACCCTCTCTAGGGGTATCCGCTCATGCTCTCCAGGCCTCCATCCAGCTATCCAGAAAGTATACTGGATCCAACGCATCTGTGCTCGGGCTCCTCCTGGGGCTGATGGCCTCTGTAGGGCCTCCATACAATGTCTAGCGTGGTCAAGCCCTCTAACATATGACGGTAGTAGGCTACATCCCATCCTGCGAGCACCGCTCGTGGCTAGCCCACGACCCCCAACCACCTCTGAAAGCCATATCTGTATATAATCTATGGCCCTAGCTGCTGGGGCAGCCCTACTGGTCGTATACATATGATGTGCTCATATGCCCAGCAGTGTAACAAAAATGTCGAGCAAATCCCAAATCACCTCATCCGGTGATAACCCCACAGCTCTCTGTATAGCTGCACCAGATATACTGGTGCCCAGGCATAGCACGTATGCTCCTCTACCATCTCGTGCAACACTCCCATCAAATCCCGTGGGAAGCGGCCTCCCTCTGAGTCCGGGAGGGCGAAGCATGTGATACCTATCATCATCAACATGGCAAGTCGTGTCTCATGTCTGTGGGCACGATACATATCGCCATAGGCAATGCTCGCGCTGTGATAAGTCAATAATGCGGCTGCATCCCCAAATACCTGAAGAATGTTGTCCATCACCATCTCTGCATCTACCTGGAACACTGCCTCCCCTACGATCGGCAGTCTCAGGATGTGATACACATCCTCTAGGGTAATAGTCATCTCTCCAGTAGGGAGATGGAAAACATTGGTCACCGGATCCCATCTCTCGATGAGGGCAACCATAAGGCTGTGGTCCCTATCCATAGCCCTATACCGCTGGACTCCCGAGTCCCACCTCACACATAATGGCCCACTGCGCTGCGGACACATGTGGCCACATCCATCTCAATAGCGGGGGCATCCGATCCCGCATCGTAAGCTGCTGACGTGCCTGCAAAAACAACCCACTTCATTAGACCTACCCTTTACAAAAACAACTCCTTTAACCCTCTATACCCCCTTTTACCCACCCGACCACACCCCGACTCTATAACACACATCTACACCCACCTATCTTACCCTAAAACATCTACGATATCCCCTTTCCTTATCTCACACCCTACCAACCACCCCGATCTACTCTCGCCATCTAACTATGCCCCTACCAATTTAACACCTCCTAATTCATACCCAACACCTAATCTATCCTAACCGAACCAACCACACAACCACCCCATTTCCCCCTCCCCCACCCCAATCACCTTTCCTATCAACTCTACCCCCTCCCTCTTCACCCCAAACAACAACCAAAACACAAAACACCAACAACAACAAAACAAAACAAAAATAAACCTAACTCATGATCAGTTACCCTTGACCACCCACCGGTCCCCTACCCTATAGAACATCCTATACACCAAGTGCCGATCGACATACGACCGACGCCGGTCTACCAAAAACTCCACTTTGTGCAAATATTTGGTGACCGATGCCGGTCGCCTAGTGACCGACATCGGTCATTGCCCTGTGTCCGAGCAAATCCGACGCGGCCCCCAAACCCATCTTTTTGCCTTTTTCTACCCTTTTACCCACTGGAAAACCCTACAAACCTACCCACCCTACCGTTTTAGCCTAACTAACCTACCTACCCACTCCATTTTTCAAATTACATCCATTTATTCATTATTTCATTCAATTTTGGATTCCTACCCAAAACCCACATCTAGCTTACAATCATTAAATTCACATAATTAGAGGTTTAGAGCCTACCGGTATGACTACACGTCGTCGTGGTGGGATAGGTGGCGGTGGTCCAGCTGGTCCAGCACCTCCTGCTCCTCCTGGCTGTGCCATGGCTCCAAATCTCCTCAGCTGGGTCCTCCACCAATCAAATTCTGCCTCCTACTCGCTGGGGTCTACCAATCACTCACTCCTCCACTCAACTACTGCCAACTCAGCATACAAACTCAACAAAATCAATTTTAAACCTAGACAAGCTGTATTGGTTATCAAATTGACAATGTGACAATGACAGGCCGTATTTTTCTTTTTATAGGTTTTTTACCTATAACCGATATCGGTTTAATCCCTATTTTACCACAATTTCAGCCCTTATTCACCAATCTCCCTTTCTCACCACATCGCCTATACCCTCCTTTCCTAAATAGCCTTTTTTGACTTTATTGGCCCACTTCACGGCCGCATTCCAACCAACAAGCCCGACCAAAAGGCCGCGACCAACCAATCAATCAGGCCCGACCTAAGGCCGCAACCAACCAATCAGGCCCGACCCAAGGCCGCAACCAACCAATCAGGCCCGACCCAAGGCCGTAACCAACCATTTGGCCCAACCCAAGGCCACAACCAACCAATCAGGCCCAACCCATGGCCCTCACTAATCAATCGGCCTGACCCAAGGCCACACCAATTAAATACCTCGCCCAAAACCAACAAATTACAATTTTATCCACCCATCATGTAGCTTTTTGTTCAATCGAGCTCACCTGTTCATGTTTTAGCATGATTAGGGTACTTGACTTGATCAGTCGACCAACTTTTCCTAGACCAAGACCATGACGTTTATCTCAACCAAACCAACCATTTGGTACTGCCGAACATGCCTAAACGTTCATGTACCTTACCCGTTATATCCCCTGGAGCTACTTCCTATGCCTTGGATACCAGGATTATATCACCCTTGTTTGGATAAACTATCGACCTTTGCCTATGAATTGCTTGTTTGCTCTTCAAATCATGTACCCTGGTCACACTACTGCATTTCAACGTGCGTCTGCTTCCTTGGACCTACCCCACCATCTTACCATCATCTCAACACCATTTACCCTTTATCAACCCTATCCCTGATTTCACGCTACCTCAATCTGTGATAGATTTGAGGGGGATTACCTATACCCTTAACAGGAGTAACCACTTCTTATTATTGTCAGTGCAGCTTTACAAGACAAGCTACACGACAACAAGGGGCTAATGTAGACACCAAATTTGTGTCTTACGACCCCCATGCCCCGCATCCCATTTTGCAACCTATCCTCACCACCTAAACCTTGCACAATTATTTATTAATTACCTTATAATTCATAAATCCACATCTCCAAACCTGCCACACATTGTCACCTCATCATGACCTAGCCCTAACCCTAAACTAACCTAATAAAGACCTATAACTTGGTCTACATCCACACCCATGACTAATTACTCCTCACTTGCACCAAAACCAACCTCATAATGACTTGACCAAGCCCCACAACTAATCCCTCGGGAGAAAAGGAGGGAAAGTTGGCTATTTTACTAAAAATAGCCCACTTTGACTTAACCGACATCGGTTCTATTCGACCACCGTCGGTTACGTAATCGCCATCGATTCCTATAAATGACCTCCCCAACCAAAAAAATGAAGGACCTGGGGATCTGGAATCGGAAATTCATTGGAAAGATTGGGAATTCACTTGGCCGAGCAGAGACAAGTGAAAGAAAGAGAGGAGTTTGCAGAGAAGGACATCAAGCCCAAGACTACAACTGAGTAACTGAGAGCCCAGTGACACTCATCCAAGCATTGGGAGAGAAGATAGCTCATCTTTGATTGTCCGATCATCCTACCTGAGCCTTGCCTTCGTTATCATAGTCTTTGGATCTGTATCTTCATCAGGAACTAGTAAGTAGTATCTTGTATGTTCTTTTGATAACATTTCTTGAACTTCTGAATCACAACAATTATAAGTCTATTCCTAGATCTACTACCCGGTAACACCCTACATCTAACTATCATTCCTCTACCCCTACACTTGCCCCAAGAACAGCTCCCATACCCTCTGAGTCTTCTCCATCACCCCATTACCTATCCCCAATCATTTACTAGCCTTATAAACACCATAGCCACCTTATAGCCAACCTTCACTAAAAGCCCCTAAACCACTGCCCCTACCGATATCGGTTAGCAGAAACCGGTACCGGTGATAGTGACCGGCATCGGTCACTGTGATTCAAAACCAAAACTAGCCCTTTCCTCTATTGTTTTAACAAGGTAATTAAATTGTAATTTTGTAATAATTTGTGTTAATTCATATTAGCAGGGGAACTGACCACCTTCAAAAGGAAGTTTAATACTTCCTGGGCCCAAGGCAGTTCCCTCATTTATTGTCTAATTAGAATCTGGTGGTCTTGTATTCTTACTTGCAGGTAGTCCTTCCCAGACAAAAAGGAGTTCTTCGCAATCGATCGATCTCTCTCTGATACGCGCACACCCTCAAACATTCAAATGTATTCCTCCTAGCCCTAACCCTTATCTGTTTCTCAAGAGAATGAAAGGATGGAAGCAACTCTATTCTAGGAACCGAAAACCTCCTCTGTCCAAAAACTGTCGTCAGGATAGAAGAAGTGTTGAGTAAAGTAGTAGCGAAGGTGCTATCAAAGTAGAGTGTAGTATTTATGATGGGTTGAGTGATAATAGTCTTGCTTCCTCATTTTTTCTTGCTCCAAGTGTTGGTACGTTCGCCATTTTTTAGTACCTTTCGAATGAAAAAGGAGGTGAAATGCGTAGATTTACAAGTGAGGGAACTCTGGAGAAAGCTGTGAATGTCAGACACTACCTATCATTGGTTCCAATGTCGACAATTCCTCTATGCATAGTAAGTCCCTAGGAATTGTGGAAAGTTAATCCCCAAGCCATTTTAAGTGGTAATTATATTTAATTCCCTCTCAAAATAGGGGTATCGAATATGTAACCGGTTGGAGGGATCCCAACATGGGTCGTTGTTTCTATCAAATTTGAACAAAAAAATAAAGGTAATGCTTGGTGGTGGCATTGATGCATAATAGAAAATGTCGTGATTGTTCTGTAGAACCATTTATGAGGCGTGTCAACCCATACATTTACAATAAGCATGATTTTTTGTTGTTTGCACAACAAAATTTTTGCTCCAACTGATCATCATCAGGATTTCTTGGTCCATCCCGCATGTTACTTTCAGCAATGGATTGGGTGATTGGAACGTTCAATGCCTTCAACATTTGAAGGTTGTGGGAATCCATGAGGTCATTTTTTGCAAACAAATGTGGTGCATCTTTAAAAATGTTGAGCTCTTGCCGAGTTAGGTGTGTGTGCATGCTAGACATTAGGAATTTCCAGTCCTCAATAAGAGGGGTTGAATATTACATGTTGAGTAGTAAATTCTGAATGAAACTTGTGCATCAATTGTTCCTTGTTTCTGAAATATTGTTTATAATGTAATGGAAGAATGAAATCCCTTCCAAAGGCTGGATCTATAGGATTTACTTTTAGAATTACCTTGCAACTAGGAAAAAAACTAGACAAAAGTGTCACATCACTCACTATTGCAAACGTTTGTTTTTGTAAGGCTCTAAATAGAGAATTTTATAGAATATTGCTAAAGGATCATAGAATTGTTCACCAGGAGAAGTTAAATATGAAATCATTAAAATTATTATATTATGATTAGTCATGGGATTCTTTTTAAATATTAATAACACAATCACATTCAAGTAATGTGTGCTTAAATAAAATAAAATAAAATACTATGTAAAGGAATTTGTATTAATATGATTAATTGGTATTGTATATGTATACAAATAATGGAAGCATATATAAGAGTATATGAACTATTTGATAAAATATTTCAAAAAAACATTAAAGTAGTTTAAGTTTAGATTACAATTGTTAAGAATACATATATGCTAAATATGAATCATTAACTTTCCCATCATTGATTCATAATTACAATTATCTCATAAAATATTGTTGATTCAACATTTACCTTTTAATGAGATTTTGTAATTTGTTGCAATGGAGTTGGATTGATGTTTTCTAATGTATATAACTTTATGTAAAGGGTATTACCATTGTATCTAAAATACAAATTATTGAAGAGATGAAGTATGGCACTAAGAAGAAGGCACACGAGAAGATTCACGTGAGGTAGAAAGTCATATTTGAAAGAACAAAAGGATAGGGAAGGAAGCACGTGTGAAAGATAAAATGAATCTATACTTATCCCTTTTCATGGTTACATGATATTTTTGGAGATAGCGTGCGGGGAACACAACTAGATGGAAACTTGCACTACACACAAATGATTTTTTGGAAGAGTGTGTATTAAGATCTTTGCATGAGTTCGAGTTAATAATAGGATTACCACTTCAGTTAACTAGAAGAGATATATTATTAGCACACTTGCATGTGTGTCTATTATTGTAAAGGCGCATGGCTATTTTCAGCATGCGACCTATTTTTGGAATTAGGTAAGCGGTGAAGGGAAAGTCCCCACCCTTATAAATATGTAGTAATCTATGTAGATTAGAGAGTGTGATGTGTATGAGCTATTGTGGAGTTATGTTGTTAGATTTGATGCGTGCATGAACTTATGATACTACTTATTGTAAGAAGCTTATGTGTTTATTGTGTTTTAATATAATGGAGTGTGTTGGGTGAATAATGGTGTTAACATGACTGAAACTAGTTCTTACATGGTTGAATTTGTTATATCTATTGCTTAATTCATTATTATTTTAGATATAGACCTAGAACATGCTCCATGGGATATTTATGATGTTTTTGGCTATGAATACATTACATCTTCATCATGTTTGCATCCTATACAAACAACTCTAAGGAGGGTCATGGTACCTTTGCATGCTTTGGGTGAGCGCTCAGCTCAGGCTGGGTGATGTGTCATTGCACTGGGTTATTCTTAGTAAATTCTAGGCTGCATCATTGGTTCCTTTTCCTAGACCTCTTTTTCAGTTTTTTTCAGGATGGTTCACGATGAAGACATACCGGTTGACCCTAACAAGTGTTGAGGAGTGGATAAAAGATCTAGAAGAAGAGTATGCATAAAGGTTCAACACTAGATCTGAGTTTGACGCACGTGCGTGTGTGGAACAAAATCTGTATGAGATCTTCTTTGCCATTTTCCAGTAGAACTATATGAGTGGCTAGTTGCTTATGCATCTAAAAGGAATTGGAGGTATCACACACTTTTCTAGATGTAGGAAGAATTTCAGGACCTTTATGATGCTAATCTGATTTGGACACACATTGTGGATACTTGGTTTCGTGGTGTTCTAAACAACTATATTCTGGAGTACTCAATTTCCACTTATTCTTTCCCAGAGGTAGCGGAATTCCATTTTTACATTATCCCAGGGGAACTTACTTACAAGGCATTCCACTAGTGATCAAAATATTGATGGTGACCTTGAAATTGGCAAGAAAATCGATGGCTAACTAAACCCCACCACGCACAAGGGCAGGAGTAGGTTTGGTGGAATAGGCGAGACCTAGAGGTAGAGAGGCGAGAGATAAGAAAGGTAGCTTAAGTACAATGAGGCATGTGAGGGAGATAGAGAAGTAGTGTGACATTGCAGAGTGGATGGTGTTGAGGAGAGAGATGGCTTGTGAAGGATTTGGAGCTCACACAGAAGGCATGGAGCCAAAGCATCAGGAACTCCCCCATTTGGGAAAGCATGAAAGGGAACCCTCTTTGGCCTCACATGAGAGCGTGCGCCAATGAGAGATGACTGGGCTGCGAGGCATGCATGCATCTAAATCTACATGGTAACCTAGCCCTTGCACTTGGTTTTCTAGTACTTAGTACATCAATAGTTAGCAAGCTAAGTTGGGTAGTAGGGAAGTAGGAGTAAGTCACATAACAAGTACATTGATGGCAGGGAAAATGTATTCATTGTTGTTTGGAGGTACCTTTTCAGGTGCATCATCTGCATAGAATTTAAGCACATAGAATTTGGGGCTCACTTTTGGGAGTAGTACCACCACGTAGACTATAGGATTTCAGTACAGTACTATTATTGGGACACAGGGAAGTACATCTTCTTGTCCACTTCGGCTATGGGTGGAGGATCAGGGGGTGTAGGTGGCTCTATTTCTAGTGGATCTAGTGGTTCTAGAGGCAGAGGCAACATAGGGGGTTATGGATCAGGTGGGTAGGGTCTATACCAACCCTATAATATTTACATGGAGATGTCTCTTCATATTCTAGAGTATAGGGGCATAGAAAATGTTGTTGAACACATGCACATGTGTGAGATGTGGCATGCAAAAGGGATCACGGCTTCAAGTGTAAGACAAGTAAATTTGTAACTACATTACAAGGATGTGCACACAGTTTGTACATGAAGTTTGACCTTGATCAAACTTGTGTAGATTATGCAACGTTCAAATATGCATTCCTTAAAGAGTTCTATATCCCTGAATTTGAGAAGAAGAGTATAAGTGCACTCAAGGATATGAAACAAGGTACTACTGAAAGTGTCCAGGAGTATGATGCCCATTTCAAAATGCTTTTATCTAAGCTTTCCTATGATATTATCATAATCCAAAGCATGCACTTTGGTTGGTTGGAGGTATGATCACACCTTTTATAAGGGTATTATCACATAATATGTATATTGATCATGTAAAGCACTTGAAAAGCTTTGCGTAGTGAGGCAGTCAAGAGTATATACACGGAAGTCACTCCATTATTGAAGGCTCATATTGCAGCTATGGTGAAATAGTTGGAGAAACTATTGAAAAATTCAACACATGAGACACACGCGGGGATTTGGTGTACAGATCGTGAAGTGGAAGGTTACACCAAGGATAGTTATCCCCATGCAAGTCAGTATGTTAATTGCTTCTAGACTATGAGATATGTCATTTAAACCATGATCTTAGCCATTACCATTATTAAAACATGTGATAAGAAAGAATGTATCCTGTTATTGTAAGATTTGTTGGTCCAAACTCACAATAAGAAGGCTGTAGGTTTATTGGTCAGATCCATGATGCTATAGATATTGGTGTGTAATAGACATGAGTATCAGATAACTCTAAAGGAAATAATGAGCACCAGGATCGGGATCACAATCAAGCATGCTATGATCAAAACGAGGGGCATTTTGAAGGAGGTTGTGGTAGTGGGTGCAAATAACATAGTGGATTTAGAAGCCGAGGTCGTGGTGGTAGCGAGGCGAGTTTTCTCGTGGGACATGCTTTACATGCGGATCACCTAATCACTATAGGTGTGAATGTCCCAGAATATTACATGTTCTTTATGTGGAAATAATCATAGCTATGAGGAATGCCCAGACTTATATGACCATATTAGTAAGAAACATAAACAAGAAAAAAAGGCACAGGGATGGTTAGGATACAACACGTTGTGGAAAATCAGTGGATGCCCAAATTGGAATTGGAACCGAGGTATTGCATGTAAATATCACCACCGCGTTGAAGCTGCACACGCATGCTAGAGAGGCATTACCATAGAAGCCTACTATCATTAAGGAGGATGTTTTACATGAAAGATACCCGGATCCTGTGCACTAGAAGGAGGTTTATCAAGAGACCATGGAGGTACTCAGAGACCTTCAAGGGGAAATACAATGTTTAAAGGAGAAATCATGGAAGATGGAACTCAAGAAGGAGGTAGATATGGTCCAGTCAAATATTGATGACTTGAAGGAGGTATGTAGAATGCTTCCCAGGAGAATATTATTCCATTACTAGGGATTTGGCTAAAGGAAACACTCCGTGTGCTAATACTGAGAATGAGCATTAGATCCTGCATACAAATATTCCCCCCATAGCTTAGAATACGACAAGGAAATCACTTTGAATGCTATTGTCGATGGATGACTCTTGAGTAATATATTGATTGACATAGTGCGGAAGTAAATGTGCTTACTTTAGATGCATGGGTACAGATGGGGAGACCTACATTGCAGCCATCTTCTAATGTATTATTTATGGCTAATCAAACTAAGACCACTCTTATCAAAGTTTTAAAAGATGCATCCATTACTATACAGGGGCCAAGTTCATTGGGGATTTTGAGGTTTTAGCACTTGTAGAAGCAAAACAATTTCCCAACTCTGCTTGGACACCCTTGGTGTTATGCAAATAATGTTGATCTTCGGTTCAACAAGGGATATATTAATTTTGAGAACAAGGAGGAAAGAGTTATTATCCCTTTAACAGATGGAAAATATGCACCCTATGTTGAGCCTTTGAGTGAGGAAGATTTGAATAGGATTTATGTATGCATCATTCAAGACCTAGAGATCCTTGAGCCATATAAGGAAGGAATCCTTCAGTGGAAAGATCCACAATCTATTAGTGACACTACAAGTATTGCTTACAATAATTGGGCTCATGGTACTTATGAGTTGGTAGGGCACAAAGTAAGAAGTGCATTTACATGGGAAAGTGGACCTCGTTCTATTAGAAGGATAGGTAACAACCATATACCTTGGTACACTGGAGAAGAAGACCATACAGTCTTCCTGTGTGCCATGGAGGAGCAGTGAATAGACCAAGTTGAGAGAAGAAATATGTTAGCATATACCATACATGGGACAACAGCACATGCTGGTGGGTGGTTCACAAGAGATAATATTATAGAATGAGAATGAGGTCAGGATTTCTCTAACAACTCAATTTTTAGAAGTAATGTACCTACTCAAATCTACACATATCATTGTAATCAACCTATTTAACACCACATTCAAGTAGTGTGAGAGGCTCTGGACAGAGGGGCATGAAGCTTTACCACCTTCTCTATGGGTGCACAAACTTTATTCCACTTTACAAGGTTGTGCACGCGCTTGGTATGTATATGTAGAGCTACATAGAGAAACTGGAAATTGGCAGGATTTGATTATAGGTATGGTCCAAAATTTTGACTATTTCTCTACTAAACCTCCAGTAGAAGAGGCATTAAGGGTTATAAAGTGGTTAACTATGGGAGACAATGCAAAGGTAGAAGAAATCATTTAGGAGTTATTTGATGGAAATGACTCAGGAGTGCATTTTTCTGAAAGAACAGAGACAGATGCCACACTACTTAAGTGTGCTTGCTTTGAGAAAAAAAAATAAGATGGTCTACATAGTGGATGATGAAGAAGTAGAAGAACTAGATATATATCATTCAACATGTGTGCACGAGGTCTTAGAGAGTGTAGATAAAAACAAACGCACCTATCATGAACCTATGAGGACCAAGAAAGTGAATATTGGTACGAATGTTGAACCTAAAGAGGAAATAATTTGAGATTATTGGTCTGAATCTGAAGTAGAAAAAATAGTGGAGTTTCTCCATGATTTTCAAGATTTATTTCCTAGGGGCTACCATGAATTGAAAGGATTGCATGAATCATTAGGAGAAATGAAGATAAAGCTTAAGGAAGGTGTGCGCTGGTCAGGAAGAGACCCTACAGGATGAACCCCAACTTGCGTAAAAAATTCAAGGAAGAAATTGACAAAATGTTGAACTCTAGCATCATTAAGCCCCTAGAAGAATCAGAATGGGTTAGCCCAATGGTGATCAATATAAAGAAAGATGGTCGGATTAGGATTTGTGTGGACTATAGGGAGTTGAATGTTGTATGTGTGATTGATCCCTTTCCTACACCTTTCACAGAGGAGATATTAGAAGGCGTTGTAGGGCACAAGATCTATTCTTTTACAGATGGATTCTCTGGGTATCATCAGGTTCGAATTTCACCGGAGGATCAAGAAAATCCTAATTTATCCACTGAATGGGGAAGTTTTGCATATACTATGATGCCCTTTGGTTTGAAAAATGTGCCTACTATATTTTTGTGAATAGTTGTTCAAGCATTCCAAAGATTTTATTCATATTTTCTTGGAAGTTTACTTGAATGATTGGACATTGTATGGGATTGTTAAGGATCATTGTGACAATTTGTGCTTAATGTTTGAAAGATGTAGATAGTTAAATATCTCTTTGAACATCAAAAAGTGTGTGTTTTCTACACCTTTTGGCACTCTATTAGGGCATATTATCTGCAAGGAAGGTTTGTTGGTAGATCCAACTAAGATTGTAGTTATTTTTGGCCTAAAAGAACCTACCAGTCAGAGTGAGGTGCATGGAGTTTTGGGTCACATTGGGTATTATAGAAAATTTATCAAAGATATGCTAAGGTACACCGCACCATTGGAAGATTTGCTAAAAGGAAAAGGGACATTTTATTGGGGAGAAACACAACAATGTGCATTTGAGGTACTAAAGGAGAGACTTACTATAGTGCCTATTCTATGCTTTCCCTCGTGGGACCAACCATTTCATGTACATGTGGATGCCTCTAGCATGGCCATTGGTGTGGTGTTAGCTCATCCTAGAGAAGTTATTATTGAACATCCTATTTGTTTTTGCTAGTAGAAAGTTGAATCATGAGAGAAAAATTATACAATGAAAGAGCATGAAGCCTTGTCAATGATTTATGCACTACATAAATTCAGACAATACCTACTAGCAACACCATTTGTATTCTATATCGATCACATGGCATTGAAATATTTGGTAAATAATCCTATCTTGCAGGGGAAGATATGTCGATGGGTGCTCTTATTCCAAGAATTTGATTTTACAGTTGTGGTAAAACCAGGGAAAAGTAATTTTGGCTCAGACCATTTATCAAGGATATAGTCAAGAGAATATGCACAAATAATTGAAGATACAATGCTAGATGCATAGTTATATACGAGTTATATCGCGGACCTTCGAGACTTGGGGATTTTTTTTTCTATGTATAGGTGTGGTGCCAGAAGGACTAAAATCCTTAGAGAAGAAATAAATTACAATTCACACAACACCTTTTATGTTGATCAATGGTGACCTATACAAGTTAGGTCGAGATGAAGTATTGTGCCGATGTGTATTGGAGCATGAGCACATAGATATCATGGAAGAGGATCATAATGGTATTGCAAGTGGGCACTATGTAGGTGATGCCACTGCATGCAAGATTCTACTCACTGGATTATGGTGGGAGACCCTCTACAGGATTGTAACACCTATTATAAGGTGTGTGATCACTTTCAACGCTTTGGTAAACATGGGAAAAGGGATGAAATGCCTTTAAGACCTATTCCTAGTGTAGATCCATTTGAGAAATGGGATATAGACTTTTTGGGTCATATTTCACCAACCACACATATGATTGGATCGCACTACATCATTACTTGCAAAAATTATATCATAAGGTGGGTAGAAGCAACACCTACCAAGGATTGTACAACAACTACAATAATCCAGGTTCTTATGGGAAAATGATCTTAAAAGGTATGGTTTCTGTTGATTTTGACCAGTGATAGGGGCACACACTTTTTGAATGAGACAATCAGAATTCTATTGGATGATTTTTGATTACACACCATAAGACTACACCATATCATCCTCAGGAAAATGGGACTACTTGAATATTTCAACAAGATTTTGAGATAGACATTGACAAACAATTTTGATGTTGGAAGTAAAGATTGGGATGATAAAGTTTTTTCATGCTTTGGGTGTATAGAACAACCTATAAGTGGTTGAAAGGGGCCACACCCCCTTTGATTGGTGTTTGACATAGAAGAAGTTTTTCCTATGGAATTCATGTTACCTTCTTTGCATATTATGCATTTGGAGGTCTCAGCGATGAGCAAGCATTAGAAGAACGAATTGAAAAGTTGATCAAGATGGATGAGAGATGAGAAATAGTATGATGGAGTTAGAAGAAAGAAAATTCTAGGCAGAAAGCATGGCATGACGAGGCATATTAGGGATAAAAATCTTGAGATAGGACAAATGGTACTTCTTTATGACTCTAAGTTTATGTGCCATCTAGGAAAGCTTAGAGTACATTGGTTGGGACCGTATGTCATCACTCATATACTTGAATTAGGCACTTATCAATTAGACACACTGATGGAATACGGTTACCCAGTTACTTTAACAAGAGTAGGTTGAAGCCCTATTATAAATAAGTCTTCTTGGTTTTTGTAATAAGGTAGTGTTGTCATTTAGATTAGGTTTTCATTTATTTATTCCCTTAATGTATTTCCTTCTTCATCGCTATGCTTTTTGTTTTAGTTGGTGTTTTGTGTAATAAGCATGTTTGCTCACTGGAAGCTAATTACCATTTGAAGATTTTTATGCGCAGAGGACTACACATACCTTCTATGTGGGGTGGCTATTGATAAATAGGTACACATAAATGAACAAACTGCTACATGTTTTATTCAAGTTTGGAGAGTTGTTAGAAAGGAGATTGCTTCCAAAAAAGGACCATAAATGGAGATAAATTAAGGAACAACTATAACGAGGTAAGTAGAGGCCATGGAGACTACGAGGGAAGGCACAAGTGGTGAGGTACTTGGGCACATGGAAGTGCATTTGAAGAGAAGTCCATGGTAAGAAGTTAGAAAGGCATGCTAGAAGGTTATAGCTTGGGCATGAGGATGTACCGCATGGAAAGTGTGAAAATGGTCATTTAGTGAGAGGATTGGTGGTAGGTGAAGGAAAATAAATGCACTAACTTTTTGAAAATATATATAAGGACATGATGCGAGTTCATTTTTACCATTGTGATCGTAAGAATTTGAATGAGCTAAGTGCGTGAGCCGAGAAAAGAGTATTGAGGTGCGAAGAGTGTGAAACCAGACGTGGAGAGCGGATTTGTGCACAGAAGAAGCTTGTGTCCCCATTGGTGAAGGGTTTGAGTGAAACAGATGCATTAAGAAAGAGATAGGGTATGTGGTTTCAAACTAGGGCACACATATTCAAGCTAGGGTTTTGACTTGCTCACTACAGAGAAGAACAGAAAGTTGAGATTTTCAGATGGCACCAAAGAAAGCATTGTCTGCAAGAGCCAATGGAAATAAGAAAGTAGAAATAGAAGTTGAAATTGCTCCGAGAGTAATTTCTCAGATGTAATATCAAAGGGTGTGATAATTGGGCAAGAGTGTGATTCCACATTTGTAACTACTAGGTGAGTGATTACAACCACAACACATCGACAACAAGAAAGAATTAGATGCATTGTTGAGTATAAAGATCAACAAGCGCACGGTGGAGGATATGCCGGTGTACGATGACACTTTGGAGATAAATTGTTGAAACAGGTAGGAGTCTATCAATTGTATGAGCTCCCATATTTTGGCAAGTATAAACCTCTATACCAAAGTGGATAATGAGAAAATTCCATGAGGACTTCTTCTATTTTACCGGACGAAGGGTAAGGATTACAACAACCTTGATTTTGACATTGACAAGATTAAAAGGCACATGGGTAGACACAAGCTACTGACCTGAATGATAAATCAATAATCATGGAGACACGAAAGGAGTTGGGGTACACAAAGGGTCCGCGTGGAATTGAAATTGATAAATTGAAGAAGTACCTAGTGGTACAAGCAGCTTCACATCTCGTGACCAAGTTAAATGATCAAGAGAGATGGTTACAAGTAAATACAATGTGGCTCCATGTCACGAGGAAGATGTCTCAGGGAGTAGTCTATAACATAGTAGGCTCCATTGTAAAAACCATCATCGAAGAAGCACACATAGGTGATAAGATCAGTTTTGGTGTTATCTTACTTTCTTTAGTATTTATGGAAATTGGAGTGCCTGATGGGCCAAAGAACAAGATTTGGGAATATCCCATGGAAAAAAGTCCCTTACAGAGAGGCTTGACAAGTATTTATGTGAAGGGTCAATGAGTGGGCCATTTAAACAAAGGGCGGAGATGTGGTATGATCAAATCGCATGACATTTGAAGAGGAGTGGTGCATCCCTAAGGAGCTACCTTCGGTAGTTGGCAAGGTAGTACAGTTTGTGGTGTACCAGCACTTCTGCATCATGTGGTTCACTATGAGGGATGGGACATGGAGCCCATGGTGCAAACTTCCATATGCCTTCACAATGCACTACTTCCAAGCATCAATCCACCATTTTACTAATGTGCGCCGCCTAAGTTTTATTGTAGACAAGGTAGACTATGACTACCACACTCGAAGAAGACATATGTATATCTAGGCAAGGACTTGCCTATGTGGAGAGGCTTATTTCAGATGTTATAAACATGAAGCCTATAAGCTTGGCAATTGGGGACATTGGAGCAATGCTTGTATACCTTCATCTTAAGCCTAAGTTGGAGAATAACAAGTATGTAGAAAATGAGTTCACACTCCCAGGGCTACCTAAAGGTAAGCACATGGTAGAGAATGTGCCAGCCCCTAACTTGCAGAAACTATAGTGGTGGATGAGGAGGAAGAAGAGCGGGAGGATAGTGGTGGCTTAGAACATAGAGGCCGAGGCAACCCACAGATAGAATGGAGATTGAGCACGTAGGTACCCTACCTCATGTACAAGAAGAAGAAGAGGACTTGGAAGTAGTTCAAGGAGAGCGTCATTTCAAGAGGGTGTTTAGAAGAACAAGGACACAAGGCATGGGAAATCCTCAGTCTATTTGGAGGTCACCACGACTCTCTCCTCAAAAAGAGACAACTAAGAGGAAAAGGAGGAAGTTGAAGCTGAATGAGGAGGTGAAGGAGTGTACAGAGAGTGCGCCGGATCCCCTGTACAACCAGAAGAAGTGGAAGAACCTAGGGATGAAGATATAAAGGATAAAGAGGAAGGATGGAAAGAGGCAGGAGAACTAGAACATGATACCACTCGAACATCGAAGATCCAACTCCAAACCTTGGCGCTCAGGTACCTAAGGGGATAAGAACAAAGTGAACAAGTGGATAATACAATGTTCCGCATATGGGCTATGACGAGGAAACAGGTAAAATTGTCTACGCCTAATTCTAGAATACAGTGGGCCTCAAGGAGTTGTATGGATGGGAGTTGATGGACCCAGACATGGCCACTATTATGCGCACAAGGAAAAAATTGTCCTGGTAAATGCAAACTCACATGGATGAGCCCGATTTTGATGTATGTGAGGATTCATGTGTGTCCTGAAGAATGAAGAAGGTACCATAGAGCAGGCACATGACTATAAATCCCACTCTCATGTCCAATGAGTAGGTAAGAAATGCCTTAGTTAAGGTATCTACAAAAGTGGCGCGGAGGAACATAGATAAGGTTTCCACTATTAGAGCGCTACGAGAAGATAAGAGGTTTATAGATGAAAAAATAGCGCGTCTAAAAGGAGAAAAGGACTTGGAGCAGAAAAATAATGAGGCCTTCAAAATTATGGTAGAAGAAATTGGAGACTATGTCCTGAAAGCAAGACCGCACCTAGAGTCAAAGGTACCTGAGAAGTTTCCTTCGACTATGCATTATGTGTGCACATTAGTTAATTTGGTGCTTGAGGATGGACTGATTCGGATGCCAACTCTAAAGGACCTTGAACAAGAAGTGGAGAGATAGCAAGGGCCTCAGTAGTTAGAAATATTTCATCTTACGAAGCCTTTCTCCAAACCTTGCAGGAAGAGCTGAAGAAAGCAGACCAAGATTTGAATATTTGTGTAGCTCCAAAAGCAGTAATCAGAATCAAGATGATGGTAGAAGACAATGAAGTCCTAAAGGTGATGAAGGATGAGACTGGGGTGCACAAAGTGATTGGAGTTACTAAAGCAAAAGCGTGAAGACCTTGCAGCAGCACAACAACCGCATAAGGAAAGGTTGGATGAGCTTGGAAAGCTCATAGAAAAAAAGATGGATCTTTTTGAAGGACGGATGTCTACTATGACTAATGTTGTGTATTGCGAGAATGAGAAGGGAGAGATGACCCGGGACGAGTTAGAGGAATCACTTGTAGAATGTCCCGAGAAAAAAAAAAGAATGTGTTGGATGATTGACAAGCTTTAGAAGCTGAAATTAAGGAAGAATATCCAAAGTTGATTCTCCCAGTGGAAGAGGAGGGTACTAGAGAGTAAAATCTATTCTTTTTACATTAATTCATTCTTTATATTCTTCCATTCTTATTCTTTGAGGAATTAGGATGAAACCATTCCCAGAGCGGAAATGTAGTTTAGAGTGGGGTAATGTTAAGAGCAGACAAAGTATGACACAAAGAAGAAGACGCATTGAGAAGATTCACACATGGTAACAAGGTAGATTTTAAGGAATGGAAGGATAGGGAAGGAAGCGTGCACGAAAGACAAAATGAATCTATATTTAGCCATTTTCATGGTTATGGGCTATTTTTGGAGATAGCGTATGCGGTGCACACAACGAGATGGAAACTTGCGTGGCAGGAAAATGTTATTTTTGGAAGAGCGTCTACTAAGTGCTTTGCATGAGTTCGAGTTAATAATAGGATTACCAATATCGATTAGCTAGAAGAGATCTAGTATTAGCACACTTGCATGTGTGTTTATTATTGTAAAGGCACATGGTTATTTTCAGCATGCGACCTATTTTGGGAATTAGGTAAGTGGTGAAGGGAAAGTCCCCACCCTTATAAATATGTAGTAATCTGTGTAGAATAGAGAGAGTGTTGTGTATGAGCTATTGTAAAGTTATGCTACCAGATCGATGCGTGCATGAATTTATGATACTACTTACTTTAAGAAAGCTTTGTGTTTATCGTGTTTTAATATAATGGAGTGTGTTGGGTGAATAATGATGTTAACATGTCCGAAACTAGTTCTTACATGGTTGAATTCGTTATATCTATTACTTGATTCATTATTCTTTTATATCTAGATCTATAACATGCTTTGTGGGATATTTATGTTGTTTGTGGCTATGAATACATTACATCTTCATCATGTTCACATCCTATACAAGAAACTCTAAGGAGGGGCCTAGTACATTTATGCGCTTGGCAAGCACTCGGCTTTCGGATTGGATGATATACTAATGCGCACTGGGTTATTCTTGGTAAATCCTAGGTTGCATCACGAGATGGTGTTGAATGGTTAGTAAAATAATGTTCCTTTGAAATCAGTTTGTGGTTCATCAATGTATTATAATATTGTGTATGATCACTCAATTATATGTTTATATTGTATTAATTTAATTACAATATATTATAATTTGATTTTTTAAATATAAAAATAGATTAAAATTATAATTTGATATGGTGAAAAAAGAATTTGATTTTATTAATACAATATTTTTGTTAAGATTAAAGATTGGTTTTCAATAATATCATAAATCACAATGATAGTCAAAAGTTTTGAAATTATACACAATCCCCTAATAATATTTCGATTGATTAGTTTGGAAATCACTATACACTAATGTGTATGGATATATTATTATATATTAATGGATGAATACAACGTGCTCAAAATGGGGTTTATTGTTAACAAACCTCCTAATCTTATTCCTATTCGAGATGACTAGACTTTGTTAATAATTGGGCTTAGACATAAACACACAATCCAAGCAAATATTCTTTATTAGCATAGCAAGTGTGAGAAATTTTCCATAGTTCTTATCATTGAAGAGATCTAAGTAGGATCCATGGCAGCAGTTGTGGCCTAATTTGCATGATTTGCCACAATCTCCACGAGTTGAAGAAATCACTAGAAATGTCCTTACAAAACTCCTTACTACAACACTTCCATTCTCCATTAGTCCCAATATGTTTGTAGGCTTTTGGATTTTGAAACACAAACTAAAAGCCTTCTTTCCATTAGTAACAATATTATTGTTCAAATCAGTTCTCTTGCTCCTCCTTTGCTAGCTTGGACATTTATCATCATCACCATCAAGCAAAATATAACTAGTATCAATGATGGAACAAATGTATGCATTGATCTATTCAATGCCATTCTCAAAAGAATATATTAAATCCAAAATAATATTTTCTTGAATGTTTTTTATGTGATTGCAATAGAGGGGGTAGGCACTATTTATTATATAGCCTTGGTTTTGACATTCATTTACCACAAATCTTCGATTCTAGTAAAAACTCATGACAAAATGAATATACTTAGTTGTTGAACGTAATTAGTAATTGTTGTAGGAATAATAGTCTAAACAAACTCTAAAACGTCATAATAATAATACTAGCAATCATATGTGTATAATGCAATTTGAAGCGCGAACAATATATGTTATTTGTTTTAGAGGGATAGTCATTACTTTTGTAGTTGATGTTGATAATGGGTGTGATTGATTTTGTAAGTGTAGATATCTAGATGAAGCATTACATTGATTTTATTGATTTTGTAGTGATTGATGTTGAGTTCATCATGTCATTGACATGAATATCATCTACTTGTCTATCTCTGCAATTTCTTACCTTCAATGGTTCACTCCAAGTCACTTCTTCAAAGCAGCAGGGATTTGTCAAGGCAAAATGAAAACAAAGGATTTCCAACTCTTGGAATTTCCAATAGATCATGACATTGTAGATCTATGAAAGAACATCTACAATGAAATTGTAAAAACTTGCAGTATCTAGATATAAGTTTCACAAATATTGACAATGTCAGCTTAGTTGCCATAGAAAATAGTGCAAGTTTTCTCCAAATATGAATCTACAATAGTATTACTAAACCAAAATAGAGAAAACAATAGTATTAATGAACCCAAAAAATGCCATTAAAATGAACAATCTGGCCTGAAAATTTTATGAGCATGAAAATGCCAACATTTTAAGAGAAGCATAGATGTCTCCTATTCAAATTTTTCCATGATTGCGCATGGAAGATCAAATTATGTACAACCGATATATCCCTTCACAAGTAAATAAAAGATAGGTCAAACAAAACAAAATCCAATCCAGCAAAACGATCTCAGCGTAAAGATGGCTGCAAATATCTCCATGTCCAGGCATTGCACAACTTGTGAAGTGTTGATTAACCCTGACGCATGTCTGAAGACGAGAAGGAAAGTCTCTGGTCAGTCACTCTGCTATTCTCACATAGATTTTATAAACTATCTAAAAACGTAGACCATATTCCCGATAACAAAGCCATAATAGAAGCTTACCATTGTTGACCTTCCTAAATTTAGTTAAGACTGGATATATATTCTCAAAGGTTGTGTATGTCTCATCCATTACCTACATATGTGGAGGACAAGCTAAAAGTTAGGTTTTTATTTCAAAATGAGAATGAGAAAACAAAATACTACAACACAAGAATCAAAAGATGTAATAAGTTGAGGTAAAGGCACCTTTTCTCTAGTAAGGACAATCTTTCCAGAAACAAAAATGAGAAGAACAATTTTAGGTTGTTTCATCCAATAGTTGAAAGGAACATACGGTGAGCACAAGTTCTCAGAATCGCCCAAGCTCTTGAGGATTAGGACCTATTAATCGATTTCCACAGAGATCTCTACATTGGAAAAAAACACACTAAGTTATAATTTCCCTTGAAATGAAAATACATAGCATATAGATCCAAAAACATGACATTGTGAGTTAAATAATCAGATTTTCATTGAAGGGTTGGAAAAATCTTACCTAGTATGTTCCCACTAGGTGAACCATAATACATGCATTATCAAAGTCAACCAGCCAATAAGGCTCATAGAAACCAAACCTATCAAGATGTTTTCGGGTGCATTATCTGATTCTTTGATTGCTCTGCAATGGTCGGATCCAATTATATCAGGTGTAGAAAGCATGCAAAATTTCATAATAATGTACACAAAAGCTTCGAGTTTGGCTGAGAGAGAAAAATCCATTCCAATGCAGAAATCACCATTCAAAACACAATTTCATCTAACAACCAACTCAAACCATACAAGATAAGAATCCATACTATGTTACACAAATGGAAACAAAACAAGAATGAGTTTGAACAGAAAACCAGGTGTTTTAAGGTTTTGGGAATAAGATGGAATTCTATGGTTTTATTATATATGTGCTGGAAATATTGAATTGTAAATCTTTTACAAAACAATCACTACTATGAATATGCTAATGGTTCACCCTTAAATTCCTATCAATTAAATCAAAGTGCCATTATTTTTGTGGAAACTTTGAGTGAGGGATAGAGAGGTGCGGGCTAAGAGGTTTCAACGCCCACTCAGAATTTTTAGGGCATCATTTTCCCTAATGGCAGGCTCTGTGGAGGGAATTTTCTGTGAAATTTGCAATGGATAAGGTTTGAACTTTGAGTTAAAAACTGAAAAACTGTATGGGCTCTATCTCGTCGGAAAGCCCTGCCAGGAATGAGAAAGTCATAACGTTGGCGAAGGTGAGCGCTAAAGCTCCTCCTGCTAGCTGGACCCCCGAGCCTTCCCAAGAAGGCTGTTGATATGACCATCTACTCGAACCACATCATGTTCATGACGGCGATTGGAAGGCCTGTGATTTTCTTATTTTGGAGCTCCCATATGACATGCTTCTACCTGGACCATCGCTCTATCTCTTCCTCACTGTTTCTTCTCTTTAACAACACCTCTGCTTCACATGTTTCATCTAATTCAAGGTACATAAATAAGTCAATCAACTTAGAAATTTGTTTAATATATTACTATCTATTTGATTTTCATCACAAAAACTTATCATTGAAATGTAATATATTACACACAACATTGTTAGAAAAACAAGTTGCAACACTTTTTTTTTATGATTAATACAGATAAAAATAGGGTGCTGCAATACGAAATAACAACCTAGTCCTGCAATTTGTTAAAAACCTATGACCTAATCCTAAAATTGTCTTAAACATACACCAAAATTGAACCGCCAAAGACATGTTGATGCGCTAGAATTAGCAGGAACTTGACAAGTTCATAACTTGAGTTCAGTGTTCGTTTGAGTCTGCTTTTTTTTTTAAAGAGCGTGTTTCGATGAGCGAATGCGCAAAGAAGAACCCGCCTCACCGGTTGGGGCAAGTTTTCGACACGTTTTCGGGCCCTAAATCCGCCATCTTGAGGCCAAAAATTAGGATTTAAGTTATAGTTCGGTTTTTTCCTATTTTTGGGCATTAGTTAATTTTAGTCTAATAATTGCATTATGAGTTAGAAAGTTGGCAATTCCTCTAATTTAGGATGTAGAAGATGCGTGGCAATTTTTGTGCCCGCATGAATAAGCATGCAAACTTACTAAGAATAGCAGGTTCTAGTAAACTGCTAAAAATAGTAATTTTCGCCACCTAGAGTAGATTTAGTCAGAGTTAGTTAGAGTTTACTTGGCAACTCGAGTTGAGAGTTGTTTTCCTATTTATGAAACATTGTAATTCATTATTCGATAACGAAAAAGGAGATCTATTTTCTTTGGAGTTCATATTATTTTCAGTAAATCAAGTTGGTTAGAATTTGGCTACATTACATGTGATGCTCGAAATCAGCCGAAGTGAATTTGATGACCGCCTTGGTACCCTCCGACACGACATGCTTGGCAAGCTCACCAAGAAGGGCAATTTCATGGTCGTCACGCACTTCCCGAGAGGACATAGTTTCCCTCCGTGTATTTCCAATCTCTTGACTAAACGGAATCTCTCCACCTTCATTATCTCGGTGGAAATATGATTTACTAGAGCAAAGCATAAATTACAACACCCAATTCAAAGCATACAACTATAAGTTCGAGTGGCTAATTTGGGGATTTTACATAAAAATGAAAAAAAAGGTTCTAAAAGTCGCAAATTTAAATACATGAAAAATTCAAAACACCCATTAAAATTCCCGTCAAAATTAGGCGGTGACATGAATGTCTAGAAATCCCTTTCCCATAGGGGAACACTTCCGCGTAAAAACTCACAATTTTATAACACCGTAAAATTTCATTATTCACTCTATTTTTATTAACTAGTCACGAGCTTCTACAAATGCTTGATCCAATAATCGGGAGTCAATTCTTATCTCTTTAATCTTCCTCATATCTCTCACTTATCCCCAATATCATTCACACTTCTACCGCCTAAAATATCTCTACTTTATTGAGTTACTAACTCACCTAGTAATTTAATCAACAATTCATTGATAAATAATAACTTAAAATATTAATAGTCACTCAATTATATGTCTACGTGTATAATATACCATGCAAGCATTAATACATTATTTGCCTAATAATTTTAAACCTATTCATTTATTTTTAACATTAAATACCTAAAATGTGATAAAAACTAATTAAGGAATCCATCTCAAACATTTAACTATAATAATATTATTTCACAAACACACAATGGACATATTCTAAATTTCATTACATTAAATTTTAAATAATGAAGAAAACCATTAAATTAAATATCATATTACACATAATTATGAATTTGTTAGATTTATGACAATTAATAGAAACCAAAATTAAAACATTGCAATATAAATAAAGAAATATATGAGTTATTAATAAAATATTAACACCTTAATATCTCATTGATAAAATAGAAACATCTATTAGTTATTATTTTACATTAGTTCTCATTTTTGGCTATGATTTGCAATTATTTTTCTTTTTGTTTCTTTGATTTATTACAAAAATATGATAGATTATAGACATTATACTTGAGATTTTGTAAAAATGGTAAAAGTTGAAGGTTGGTCTTGAAATTTGGAATTTATTTTCTTCATGATTGCAAGCTTGTGCTCTTTGAAACCTTTTTATCAATTTTTTGAAATAATTTTATTTTCTAATTCTAATTCAAAATAGTATTTTAATGTTCCCCTTAAAACATTAATGGTGTTTCTAGTTCTTTAAATTGATTGGTGAAGATCCAATTGATTATTGTATCATTAATTTAATGAAAAAAATTGTATCTCTGACAAAGTATGAAATTAATTCTTTGTAACATTGTTTTTGGATTTATAACTATACAAAAATTCACAGAGATTTATAATGATTAAATTTGTTAGAATCATTTAGATTCCATCTATCGAGAGAATCCCACCATATATCCCGCATGTATTTGTAATTATAATGCAATTAAAAATACAAGATTTCAAATATGCATTAGAGAAAAACCCACCATTAAAGTTTATGTAAATGTCTTTTTAATGAATACCAATATTGGTTGCAAATTGGAAATTTTATCATCAACCAACTACCTATTTTGTTGTGTTTGTATTGTTATCTATACAATGCGAATAGTGAAAGAAAGATTCAATAAATATTTTTAAGGTTAATAATGAGATGGGTAATAGTTGTTCATAGAGGTGTATGGATTGATGTGTCCTTTTCTATGGATATGTTCAAGCTCAAAATTGCACCATGCCCTAAATATTAGAAGATTCAAGATTTTGAGGCAACATGGAACCTGTCTCTAAGTGTGTGACTTACGGCTTGAGACATACCTTTGGAAAACACTAACTTCTTAATGGTGCAAATTTGGATTACTGTAACAATTTTTTTGGATTTATGACTATACAAAAATTCACAAAGATTCATAATGATTAAGCTTGTTAGACTCTTTTAGATTCCATCAATAAGATAATCCCACCATATATCCCACATGTATTTGTAATTATAATGCAATTAAAAAATACAAGCTTTCAAATATGCATTAGAGAAAAACCCACCATTAAAGTTTATGTAAATGTCTTTTTGGATGAAAACCAATATTGGTTACAAATTAGAAATTTTACTATCAATCACCTACCTATTTTGTGTGTGTTTGTATTGTTATCTATACAAGGTGAATAGTGAAAAAAATATTCAATAAATATTTTTAAGGTTAATAATGAGATGAGTAATAGTTTTTCATAGAGGTGTGCGGATTGATTTGTCCTTTTCTATGGATATGTTCAAGCTCAGAATTGCACCATGCCCTAAATATTGGAAGATTCAATATTTTGAGGCAACACAAACCTGTCTCTAAGTTTATGACTTGCGGCTTGAGACATACCTTCAAAAATGCCAACTTCTTAATCGCACAAATTTGGTAAAAATTACACAACTAACTACTTCTAATGCTAAAAATACTCCTAAGTTAATTCCTACTCTAACAATTCCAACGGACCAAAGAGGGAGAGAGAGATGCATAAATTGAAAACTAAGCTAAAGGGGTGGTGATAACACCAAAAGAAGGTGTAACTTTCCCAAATTCAAAAGAAGGTGTAGTGTGTGTAAACCCAAATGATGCCCCCTTTGGAGGCGCATGCGGACGTCACTATAGAAGGATGCGGCCCCAAAAGAGGACCAACCCCTGTAATTGAAATTGTTCCTGTAGGGGAGGAGGGGATGTGCTTAGTAGAAACCAA
Organism: Taxus wallichiana var. yunnanensis; assembly: GCA_018340775.1. Classification (NCBI taxonomy): domain Eukaryota; kingdom Viridiplantae; phylum Streptophyta; class Pinopsida; order Cupressales; family Taxaceae; genus Taxus; species Taxus wallichiana. The sequence continues at coordinate 57,867,273 of CM031238.1, read as the reverse complement.
GGCACATGAAAACAAAGTGGCTAGAAACAAGTGTTAGTACTAACAAGCATGCATGTAGAAGACAAGTAAACTACGTAAAAAATGTGTAAGCAGATAATGTAAACACCCAAGAAGGAAATATAGACTGCGAAGAGTGTGTTGCAAACATGGGACATCACTCATGATTTTGTATGATAATCAAGACCGATGAAGTCAAAAGCATACGAGTGTGCACACAAGACAAAGGGAAAATCCCTCATACAAAGGAATACAATGACAAACACGTATAAGCAAAGTAACAAACAACCACGGTGGAAAATAATCTTGTAAAACAAATGATGTACATGAAGCACACTGTTAATACGTTAGAAAGATAAAATTTATGTCAAAAGCATGTATAAACTAATAAAGTAGTGTGTTATGAACAAAAATGAAACAATAACACTTGTAGTGTACAAATGTGGTTGAGGATGGAAAATATTTGTAGGCCATTAGAAATAACATTTTTGGTTGTGTTTGTGAGCACGAGTCCAGTCTAGAATAGGTCTTAAGGAGTACACCATAGAATTTTATAACAACTCCATGTAAATGATTATAATATCCTCTAGAACATTTACACTTGTATATGTTGTATGGATTATTGATTTAATAGAAGAAACATATTTTTCTCCAAATGTGTTGACTCTAAAGAAAATGGCATGCTTCGGGAGTACCCAGTAGAGTCCTCACACATACATCATCAAGTGGTATTAGAGATAGTTATTTTCCTACGGAAAAAGAGGGAGGTAGAATAGCTAATATATCACCAAATGTGAGGTAGATAACATGAAAATACCATGCTCTCAATTTTGAGAAAGGTGGGTATATAATGTAAAGAGAGATCCCAAAGTGTAGTGGATGGAGGAGTTAATCATCTTACACATGAAATAAAGGTGTTACCAAGAAGGGACTACACAAATGCAGAAATCACAAAAATGTTGAAGAGAGTTATAGAGGAGATAAATGGTGTCAAGACTAGAATGGATGATGCATAGAAATACCCCTTTGAATGATACGGGGTACTATGGCACTAAGAAACAATAATAATATGGAAGATTCGGTGAGGATTCAAGGAACATAGAAGATTGTACAAAGAAAAAACCAAAAATTTCCAAAGGTAAGAGGATGCATGCATTTAGGCACACTGCATAGTGAGAAAGGAGAGCATAAGATTGAAGAGGAAGTATGCATTGGAGTACCACTAGAGAATGCACAAGAAAAAGTGCATAGAGAGAGCTCACAATATGAGAAATGGGAAAGGAGAGAAATCACCTAGGAATAGATGATAGTGTGCAAGAGTATTTTTCCAAGAAAGGATGATTCTAGAGAGAATAATATGGTCACTATAAACATTGATCACACAAAAGGTTATCTTTGAACCAAAAGATGAAGTGGTGGAGATAAGAAAAGAGATTGTGCAACCCAATAGAGATGGGCATGCATAAGAAGGAGTCCCGACAAGAGAACCATACTACACAAATGATACCAAATAAGAATATTTCCTCGAGGAAGGATAGATGGGGTGTGTAGTTAAGAGTGCATGATAGAAAACCTTGATAGAAAGAATATAAAACATAGGATTTTATGTGGATGAAGGAACTCTAAGAAGAAGAGTTAAGGAGTGTGAAGACAAAGACACATGCAATAATAGGATGACCATTACGAAGGAAGCATAATTGGAGAAGAGATTTTCCCAAAGACAACTAAAGTAGAGCATCCCATGAAGGAGGTTCTAGAATACATGTGAAAAATAACATACTAGAGGATAAAGAGGCCTAAAAAGGTCTCAAATAAGTGAAGCATGGAGATAATCACATGAGAGAGGAAGAGCACAACCAAACATAGGGATTGCATGAAGAAATAAAGGTTTCCCGAAGGTAGCAATGGATGATTATGCGAGAGGAGTGTGTAGGAAATGATGAATGCAAAGTATAATTGTGTAAATAAGAAATTTCCATGAAGGAAACAAAGGAGGAGCAACATGAGGAGAAATCTAAAGAGGAGCTGTGTAAGGAGAAAATTACAATAAGATAAGTAGATAAGAATGAGATCCAAGTAAATCTCAAAGATGAAGGTGAAGAGGACGTTACAAAGAAAATGTGCATGGAAAAATAAAGCTTCCCAAAAGAATAAAATAAAGATAGACCAAAGTGACACAAGGAGAATCAGCTTGCAAGAGGTAAGTGCGGTTGAAAGAGGAGAATATGCATAAAGATTATAGTACACAAATGGTGAGAATAAAATGGTAAAGTGACCATGAGGAGAAGAATAATATGTCAAGGATCATGCATACATATATCTAGCATGATGGTGGAGACTTCATGGGAGAAATGAGCAAGGAAGAGAGCGTAAGAAACAAGGTCTACTATGAAGAAAATCCCGACAAGGTGTAGTTCGAAGGGTGGTTCTACTACTCTTTAGTCTACTTGAAAAGGACTTTAACTTTTAAGTACCTCAGGTGTTTGATGTAGGAGCATCTTAGGTCTAGTATAATCTTGCATAATTTTTGTGAAGGAAAGTGTATGCAAAGGTTGGAGGGAACGAAAGAATGAAGAAGAAGCACATCAAGATGAGGATATGTTTATGTGAAAGTGTGGGATAACATTTTGAAATGGAAATAGGCATGAGTGCGGTGCACAAAAGATTGGTAGTAGGACAACATAGTAGAGTATACGACAATGAATAAGGCATGGTGTGTGCGTAGGCTTTTTGTAGCAAGATGGATCTTGTCCTATCTTATTAAGGTTTGTAAGGGTTGCGAAGGAGTTATGCGCAATGGTTGAGAAAGTTCATGAACATCAATGATGATTACACAATAGCTAAGGTTGTCAATGAGGCATGTGGATTTTTAAAAAAAGATCGGGGAACTCGTAAAATAGTGTGGGAAACTAAATTAAAGGTGAGGCTCAAAGAAATGACCACGTGGTAGAAGAAGAAAAATGCATGGTAAGGAGAAATAAAGAAAGGAGTACACTACAAGATGATTAATTAGTGGATAATAAAGGGATGTTATAAGCTATCTAACATGTATGATGACAAGGATATATGTTTAGAAGAGGCAACCACTAAATTGGCATGACATGAGTAGAGGCAATAGAACAAAACATTAAAAGATCTCAATTCAAATTTGAAATCTGATAGGGAAATTTGGAAGGATCAAGAAGGAGCCAACCTACCGAAGGAAATTTCAAACAAGGAAAGAGGAGTGGGAAAAGAGTAGGGTGTACAACTATAAAAGGAAACGAGTTCAACATTTTGGGGTTAGTGTGGATGAGAATTAGTGAGACTTTAGAGTGGCCCGGGATGGAGGATATTTTTAGGAATTAGATCTAAGGTTTTGGATGTTCTTGTGAGCACACACCCAATCTAAGATAGGTCTTATAGAGTACACCAAAGAAGTGTCTAAAAGCTCTATGTAAATAATTGTAAGCTCTTTGAGAACAATTGCATTATAGATGTCATATGGCTTGTTGATTTAATATATGAAACATAAATAATATAATTATGTTGTGTTGAATATGAAGAAAATCGAAGACTTGGGGAGTACTCGACATAGGCCCCACACCTACGCCGTCAAAATTGAGAATTATTTATGAATTATTTCCCTATTCACATATTGCCATTTTAAATTTGCATAGAAAGATTGTTTTTTCTTTGATTCAATATTTCATAATTACCTTGCAACTAGAAAAATACAAGACTTATTACTTTTGAGTCGAAGACTCTAACATGCACGTTTAATTAGATGATATTAATGAATATTTAAACATTTTACATATTCTTTTTTCGATGTATTCGTGGAGTGTGATTCATGTATCCATTTTTATGTGATTAGCTGATATATAATATGTTTCAAGAAATTGGCATTACCCTAGCTCCAATTACAAAAAAACAACTACAAAGTGTTTTTACAAAATTAAAAAAAATCAATGAATTATTTTCCTATCCACATATAATTGACATTTTAATTTTCATGACAAGATTGGTTTTTATTTGGTTCAATAGTTCATAATTATGAAACAACTAGAAAAAAACAAGACAAAAATGTCACATCACTCACCATTGCAAATGTTCTTTTTATAAGATTGTAAATGGAGAATTTTATAGAATATTGCTGAAGGGTCATATAATTGTTCACCATGGGAGAAGTTAAATATGAAATCATTAAACTTACTATATTATGATTAGTCATGGAATTCTTTTTAAATATTAATAACACATTCACATTTGGATACATGTTTGAATAGAATTAAAGCAGAGACTTTAAAAGTAGTATAAGTTATTGACAATTTGGAATTATTTAATTTATTGCTTTATGGTGGCATTGATGGTGTTGGTAGGGCGGATTTGTGTAAAGGGATTTGTATCACTAATATTCATGTGATTAATTGGTATTGTATATGTATACAAAGAATGGAAGCATATATAAGAGTATATGAACTATTTGATAAAATATTTCAAAAAAACATTAAATTAGTTTAGGTTTAGATTACAATTGTTAAGAAGACATATATATTAAATATAAATCATTAAATTTCACATCATTGATTTATAATAACAATAATCTTTTAAAATATTGTTTATTCAACTTTACCTTTTAATGAGATTTTCTAATTTGTTGCAATGGAGTTGGATGGATGTTTGCTAATGTATATAATTTTATGTAAGGGTATTACCATTATATCTGAAATGCAGATGGTGTTAAATGGTTAGTAAAAGAATGTTCCTTTGATATCAGTTTGTGGTTCATCAATATATTATAATATTGTGTATGATCACTTAATTAGATGTTTATATTGTATTGATTTAAATGCAATTTATTATAATTTGACTTTTTTAATATAAAAATAGATTAAAATTATAATTTGATATGGTGCAAAATAGAATTCGATGTTATTAATACAGTATTTTTTGTTAAGATAAAAGATTGGTTTTCAATAATATCATAAATCACAATTATACTCAAAAGTTTTGAAATTATACACACACATTCCACTAATAATATTATCTGTGATTCAGATTAGTTTGGAAATCACTATACACTAATGTGTATGGATATATTATTAAATGGTAATGACTGAATACAGCGTGCTCAAAATGGGGTTTGTTGTTAGGAAACCTCCTGATCTTATTCCTATTCAGATGACTAGAATTGGGCTTAGACATAAACACACATTCCAACCAAACATTCTCTATCACCGGGGCAAGCGTGAGAGCATTTTCCACAGTTGTTCTTATCATTGAAGAGATCTACGCAGGATCCATGGCAGCAGTTGTGGCCAAATTTGCATGATTCGCCACAATCTCCACAGTTGAAGAAATCACTAGAAACGTCCTTGCAAAACCCCTTACTACAGCACTTCCATTCTCCATCACTCCCGACATGTTTGCAGGCATTTGGATTCTTGAAACACAAACCAAAAGCCTTCTTTCCATTATTATTCAAATCATGAGATCCCACAGCTCCTCCTTCGCCAGCTTGGACATTCATCATCATCACGCCTAATATAACTAGTATCAGTGATGGAACGAATGCATGCATGGATCTCTTCAGTGCCATTCTCACAAGAATATATTAAATCCAAAATAATCTTCTCCTGAAGGTTTTGGTGTGATTGCAATAGAGGGGGTAGGCGCTATTTATTATATAGCCTGGGTTTTGACATTCATTTACCACAAATCTTCGATTCCCAGTTAAAAACTCGTGACAAAATGACTATACTGAGTTGTTGAACGTAATTAGTAACTACAGCAGGAATAATAGTCGAAACAAACTCTAAGAAGTCATAATAATAATAACTCTCGTAAAATTCGTAAAATTCCATTATTCATTCTATTTTTATTTAACTAATGATGAGCTTCTACAAATGCTCGATCTGGAGTGAATTCTTATCTCTTTCATCTTCCTCATATCTCTCACTTATCCCTAATATCATTCACACTTCTATCTCCTAGAATATCTCTATTTTATTGAGTTACTAACTCACCTACATTATCACTAAGAGTAATTTAATCAACAATTCATTTATATATAATAATCACAAATGAATTACAAGAAATGAATTACCAAATTGAATGTCTACAACTATCTCTAGGTAGCTTGTTGAAAATGATAGATATCTCTAAATAATTGTAACACCTATATACATAGGAATATCCAAGATATAGTGCAATCTTACATAAGATTGGGAAAGGATAGTGAACATAGATGTTGGATGACATGTAAAAGGAAGAGGAAGCACAACAAGATAAGGGTAAGCTTGCATGAAAGTATTGGAGCACATTGCATGATTGAAATAAGCATGGTCGTAATACACATGAAAGTGTATGGAAAAATTGTAGTTGAAGCGACAAAGTAGAGTAGGTGCAGAGAGGAATAAGATCGATGATGATCGTATGATTTTAGTAGTAGGATGGGGCTTGGCCTAACTTAGTAAGGCACACAAGGGTTGCAAAAGGAGTTGTGCATAAGGTTCAAGAAAGTGAAGGAGTATCAAATATGATTGTGCAATTATTAAGTAAGGTTGATAAGGAGGTGAACGTATATTTTGATTTTAAAGAAGGCTCAAGAACCCGTGAAATATCTTTGCTTGAAAAGAAATTAAAGATGAGGATAAAAAATGAGCATGTGGAAGAAGAAGATAAAGGTGTGGTAAGTATCACAAAAGAAAGTAGTGTGTGGTAAGAGGAGTAGTTTGCGAGACAAGACAAGGATGTTAGAAGCTATATGACATGGATGCTAAAAAGGATTGATGACCGAGAAGAGCCAATAACTAGATTAGCATATCACAAGCGAGAGGCATGCTAGATTAGAACATTAAAAGAGATCAATTTAAATTTGAAATTTGATAAAGAAATCTAGAAGTGTTTAGAAAGATCCAACCTTCTTGAAGGAAAATTCAAAAAGGTGAGAGAAGCTGGAAAAGAGTTAGGAAAGAAACTATAACAAGGGAACACGTTCACCATTTTGGGGTTAGAGTGGTGAGAGTTAGTGAGAGTTGAGTCCGGATGAGGATGGAGAATATTTGTAGGCCATTAGTGCTAACATATTTGGATGTGCTTGTGAGAACACATTCTACTCTAGGATAGGTCTTAGGGAGTACACCAAAGAAGTTTCTAAAAGCTCCATGTAAATGATTGTAAGATCCTCAAGAACATTTTCATTGTAGATGTTGTATGGATTATTGATTTAGTAGATGAAACATTAAAAAAATTGTCACATTGTGTTGACTCGAATAAAATGACAGACTTATGGAGTACCCGATAGAGTCCCCACACCTACATCGTCAAGTGGTATTAAAGTTGGTTCTTTTCCTATGGGAAAAAGAGGGAAGGAAAATAACTAGTAGATCACCACACATGAGGTAGATAACATGAAAATATTGTGCTCTCCAAAGTGAGAAAGGTGGGAAGATAATGTAAGAAGAGATCGCGTAGTGTAGTGGATGGAGGAGTTAATTATCTTACACAAGAAAGAAAAATGTTGTAAATAATGGAATATGCAGATGCATAAGTCACGAAAAATATTGAAGAGATTTATAGATGAGCTAAATGGTGTTGAAACCAAATTGGATGATGCGGAGAAATAACACTAAAGGATATGGGGTCTTGTGGTGCCAAGAAACAATAAGAATATGGAAGACTCAACGAGGAGTGGAGGGCACAAAGAATATTGCACAAAGAAACAAATAGAAGAGCGCCAAATGGAATAGGTGTGCATCGAGGTACACCTAAAGAGTGAGTAAAAAGAGCATAAGAGTGAAGAGGAAACATGCACGGGAGTACCACCAGAGAATTCACAAGACAAGGCAGAGAGAGAGATCAAAATATGAGTAAAGTGGGAGGAGAGAAATCACCAAGGAACAAATGACGGTGCACAAGAGTATTGTGCGAAGAAAGGAGGATTCTAAAGATAATAATGGGGTCAATATAAACCTAAAGCACACATAAGGTTATGAAAAACCACAAGATGAAGTGGTGAGAGAGGAGAAAAGAGAGTGTGCATCCCAATAAAGAGGGGCATGGAAAAGAAGGAGTCTGAATAGAGGACCGGAGTACACAAATGATTACATAAAATAATATTTCTTGGAGGAAGGATATATTGGGTGTGTATTTAATAGAACATAATAGAGTTTCCATAAAGGTAATGAAGTAGAGCATACCACAAAGAAGGTTGCTAGAATACATGTGAAAAATAGTGCATTGGAGGAGAATGAGTTCCACAAAGGTCTCAAAGAAGTGGATTACAAAGAGGATCACATGAGAGAGGAAGAGCACAATTGAGTGGAGGGATTTCATGAAGAAAGAAAGGTTTCCATGAAGGTAACAAATGAAGTTTATGCGAGAGGATTGTGTAGGAAAACATGAGTAAAAAGGAGAATTGTGCAAAGAAGAAGTTTCCCTAAAGGAAACAAAGAAGGAACATCGTGAGGAGAAAGCTACGAGATGAATTGTGCAAGGAGAAAAGTACAAGAAGAAAATTGGATAAGAATGAGATCTAAGTAGATCAAAAAGGTGGAGGTGAAAAGGATGTTACCAAATAAAATATACACGGGAAAATAGAAATTTTGTTGATCAAAGAACACTTGCAGAAATCAAACAAGAATTCCACGCAGAAAACAAAGCCAAGTTCAAGGGCATGAAGGGACAAGAAGAACCCGTGCGCATAGGACAAGTCAACATTTAGGACTTAGCCATTTTTAGCATGAAGATATATTTTTAGAAGATGGCGTGTAGAACACACCAATGATACAGAGACATGCACACCATGCATTGTCTATTTCTGGAGGATCGGATTCAGAGCACTTTTGCATGGAGACAGTCTAAGAATAGGATTTTCACCTCAGTTAACTATCAGTAGTCTATAGATAGCACACTTGCATGTGTGGCTATGCATGAAAATGGCACGTGGCTATTAATAGCATGCCCTATTTTTGGGATAGATAAGCGGTGAAGGGAAATTCCCCACCCTATATATATGTAGTGAATTACCTAGTAGGGAGACGATGGATATAGAGAGATAGATAATATAGTGTGTGTGTGTGTGTGTGTGTGTGTGTGTGTGAGGGATAAGTATACAGAGACATGTACATGTTTCTGGATTACCGTATCATATCCATGCACGCATCGGCATAGATTGCCAGTATTGTAAGAAGCTTCTGTGTTATTGTGATAATTAAGAGATGGAAGATATTGACTGAACCTAAGTGTCATTCCTGTGTGTAATTGGGTAGTGCATGTTCTTATTTCTATCATGATTATTGTTTAAACCTATTCTTTCCTAGATCTAGATCTATCATGCACTATATAATGATGTATTAGTTATGGATCTATATGCTTTAAGTCTTCATCATGTTAACATTCTGCTATAACAACCCTAAAGAGGGACTGGTACCTTTGCGCACTTCGGGTGAGCGCTCAGTCTAGGCTGAGTGATGTGCCAATGTGTCTAGGGTATTATCTAGTGAATTCTAGGCTGCATCATTGGTTCCGTTGCCGGGACCTCTTTTTCAGTTGTTTTCATGATGGTTCACAATGAAGACTTACCAGTTGACCTTAGCAAGTATTAAGGAGTGGATACATGATCTAGAGGAAGAATATGCACGGTGGTTCAACATTGGATTTGAGTTTAATGCACGTACTTGGGTGGAATAGAATATGTATGACAGCTTATATGAGATCTTTTCGCTACCTTTTCAAAGAGAATTATACGAGTGGCTGATTACTTATGCATCTAAGTGGAATTAGAACTATCGCACACTTGTCTGGACACAGGAATAGTTTCAAGCCCTTTATGATGCTTATCTAATTTGAAATCGAGTTGTGGATGCATGGTTTTGTGGTGTCCTAAATAGTTATATCTTGGATTACTCAGTTTCCATGTATTCGTGTCTAGAAGTATCTCGAATTCGTTCTTACGATATCCAATAGGAAGTTATCTCGTAAAGCATTCCACTTTGGTGATCAAGATCTTGATGGTAACTTTGAACTTGGAGAGTAAACCGATGGCTAACTAAACCTCACCACGCATGAGGGAAGGAATAGGTTTGGTGAAAGATGGCAGAACCTAGCGGTAGAAAGGCAGAGAGAGGAAAGGCGACTTAAGTATAATGAGGCATGTGAGAGGGAGATAGAGAGAAGCAGTGTACCGTTGCAGAAAGTATGGTGCTGAGGAGAGAGATGGCTCATGAAGGATTTTAAGCTCATGTAGAAGACATGGAGCTAGAGCATCAAGAACTCCCCATCTTGGAAAGCATGACAAGGATCCCCCTTGGCCTCACACAAAAGTGCGCCAACAGAGACTACCTAGGCCACGGCGTGCATCTTAATCCACCTAGTGACCTATCCCTTGCACTTGGTTTTCCAGTATCTAGTACGACAAGTAATTAGCAAGTGAATTTGGGAAATAGGAGAACCAAAGTAAGTTAGAGAGAAAGTACATCAATGGCAGGACAAACGACTTCAATGTTATTTGGAGGAACATTTTCAGTGCATCATCTGCATAGAATGTAAGTGCACCGAATGTTGGATTCACCTCTGGAAGTGGAACTACCACACAGACTATAGGGGTTCAATATAGTACTACTATTGGAGCACAAGGGAGTACATCTATAGGTCCTATTCTAGCTATAGGTGGAGGATCAGGAGGTATAGGTGGTTCTAGTTTTGGTGGATCTGGTGGTTCTAGAGGCGGGGAAACACAAGAGGTTCTAGATCAGGTGGGCAAGGTCCACACCAACCCTAGAATATTTATATGGAGATGTCTCTTCATCTTCCAGAGTATAGAGGCATAGAGGATGTTGTTGAGCATGTGCACATGTGTGAAATATTAAAGCCAAAATAATCTTCTCCCCTGAAGGTTTTTGGTGTGATTGCAAATAGAGGGGGTAGGCATTATTTATTATATAGCCTAGCTTTTGACATTCATTTACCACAAATCTTCGATTCCCAAAGTAAAAACTCGTGACAAAATTACTATACTTAGTTGTTGAACGTAATGAGTAACTATAGCAAGAATAATAGTCGAAACAAACTCTAAAAAGTCATAATAATAATAATAATAACTCTCAATGTTATAATACCATAAACTTCCATTATTCACTCTATTTTTATTTAACTAGTGATGAGCTTCTACAAATGCTTGATCCAATAATTTGGGAGTAAATTCTTATCTCTTTAATCTTACTCATATCTCTCACTTATCCCTAATATCATTCACACTTATATCTCCTAGAATATCTCTATTTTATTGAGTTACTAATTCACCTACATTATCACTAGAGTAATTTAATCAAAAATTCATTTATATATAATAATTACAAATATTTAATTCGAAGAAAATTATGGAAATCTTTGTGAACCCTAATTATTACGGCCCGTTTGGAGGTAGTGACTCTGTGGGAGGTGATGGGAGAGCTGGATGGGGATTTTTCGGTGGTATCTGCAGTGTTTTCTCTCTCGACGACACGATCTCTGTTTGAGTCCAATATTCATGAGTGACCATTTCTTTGGTCCATTTCCTTTCCTTGACGGTGGTCGAGATCCTTCTAGTGGTGGCAGTAATGCTATTCGTATCACGGGTCGAGCTGGGAGTGATGGTTTAACCCTCATTGGACAAGCCTATGTGATGACTGGTCTTGTTCTTGTGGTGGTGTTTTTGGGGGCTCTCCCTATTTTCCCTTGACGCCTCTTCCAGAGTCACCTTGTCCCTTTGTGTAGGGGAGTGCTTGTGGAACTTGGAGGTTTGGGTGTTGCTCCTCTACGACAATTTTCTGCAGGTGAGCATGGCCAAGGTCAGTTCAAATGTGCTAGGTTGAAGAGAAAAGGTAAGCCCTCCTCTTTCCTGGAGGTGGCGAAATCTGGAGGCAGAGAACTGCCAAACCCATGGCTTATGCCAAATCTACTCCTATGGTCTCCTTTGGTGAGGAGGTTTCTGAATCTATGGATTTCTACCAAAATAGTGGGCTAATCTGTAGATTCACTGGTTGTTGTTGCCGGTCTTCCAACCCTTCACAAATGGATATCTGAACATTGGAGGCCTTTTTTAGATGCTAAAGTCAACATCTATCCCTCAAGTTGTGGAATTTTCATTGTTGTTTTTGATAGCTCTTCTGATAAGGACAAGAGTTTTGGAAATATTTGGGATTTTTAGTTGCACCATCTCATTATGAAGCCCTGGTTTCCCAACTTTAACTTGATTATTGAAATTTTTTCATAGAACTGTTTGGATAAGGCTATACTATCTACCCCTGCATTTTGGAGTGAGGAATGTTTCAGATCCATGGGGGGTGCTTTGGGTAAGTTCTGGATGTTGATCCTAGGACAGAAGCTTTTGATCATACCACCTATGCCCGTATTTTGGTGGATATGGACATGATGACTGATTTCCGGCCACGATGGAGCTCAAAGTTAGGGACTTAATATGGATTATGAAGGTCTCCCCTTTAGATGTAGATATTTTTTTGGCCTTGGTCATCTAGCCTCTGATTGTCACATTGCCAAGAAGCCGTTTAATGGGTGGGTATCATGGTGGAAATATTTTAACCCAGAAAATTTGACAGTTTATGCTGAGGAGGTTGATGTTTCATATTGTCACTCAGGGCATCAGGATGTGGAGAAGGACAAGATAATGGAAGAGAAGATATCACAGATGTTGGGTAGGACCCCTCCTCCCACTTTACCCGTAAACAATCTATAGGTTGCTAGACCTGTGGGTTGGGCCTTTTCCCTTGGCCAATCCCGGTCAAAACATTGATTCTCTTGAAATTCATCTTCCGATCTTCTCGAATGAGAATGAATATCCTAATCAAGGGGTCGGTTGGAAGGTGGTGAACTATAAAAAGAAAGGAAAAGATGGTTTGTTTCCTCTCAAGATGAGCCTTCGATCTCATAAAGGGAAAGACTAGTGTTAGAGGTCCTTGGTCTGTGGGCCAAGATGTTTTGACCTCTTGCTTTGGGTCTCTTCATGGTGCTTTCCTTTTTCCGGGTTGAGGTTTTTGTCTGGTTTGTTTCTTTCTTGGCCGTTGGGCCTTGTTTGTTGTTTTTTCTCCTTTTGGTCCTTGACACTTATCTTTCATTTTGTTCAGGGTTCCCGATCCCTTCAAAATCTTTTTTTTACCAAATCTAATAAAAAAATTTACAAATATTAATAGTCACTCAAATATATTTGTATGTTTATAATATTTTATGTGAGCATTAATACATTGTTTTTCTAAATATTTTTAAAAATCTATTAAATTATTTTTAACATTAAATACCTAAAATGTGATGAAAATTAATTAAGGAATCCATCTCAATCATTTAACTATAATAATATTATCACTCACAAACACACACTTGAATAATATAGACATATTCTAAATTTCATTATATTAAATTTTAAATAATGAAGAAAATGATTAAATTAAATATTATACTACACATAATTATGAATTTGTGAGATTTCGATGATTAATAGAAACCAAAATTAAAACATTGCAATTTAAATAAAGAAATATATTAATATGTTATTAATAAAATATTAACATCTTAATATCTCATTGATAAAATAGAAACATCTATTAGAATGCAAAGTAGAAGTATTTGCAAATAAAGAATTAAAAAAAAGTAAACAAGAGGGGAAAAATTAAGCATTATAATTGAAAGCTTGGGCATCTAAAAAGGATTGTTTTAAATGGAAGCAAGATGTGGTGTCTCCTCATAGGTATGAAAAATCATATTAAGGCAATGTAGCAGCATTTGAGCTATGTAGTGGGAGATGGCTACATAGGGACTTAAATCCAAGTGGACTATCCATATGAGTTACAGTGCTTTATGTATTGTCAGGATACATAACAAGGTTTTATCAACACCAATTGACAAAATGGGTTCGATTGTATTGTGACTTCAATCATGATGGAGGTCTTCACTGTACAAGGACAGACACTTTTCTTTGATGATTATTAGGGATGATGTTTGGGCAATTAATCATCCATAATTTATAAAGGAATCGGTACATTAGTGAGTTATAGCAAATGTTAGGGATACAAAGGGTCAAATAGGTTATACAAATAAGATTAGGTGTTGCACAAGTGTGCAGTTAGGAATTTTGAAGATCAAGAGACATTGTGTTGTATTTTTTAATTGTGTTTTCTGTAAAAAAGGGTTGCGCTCCATTAGGGCGAGCTAACCTCAAAAACCTGGCCTCAATTCGGAAAGGCTAATGAATTTATTACATATTATGTCCCATATTGTTGTGTTTCCACTGCTTATTTTTATTGTATGTTATGGATGTTTTGATCTCATTTTCAGCACATATATGTATGCTTGTGTATGTATCATATTAGGTTTCCCCTATTCATGTATGTAACGTCATTATACTACGAGTCATTAGTAGTGAAATTAATCAATGGGACCTTGAGGTCATTGGTTAAAACTTTCCTTTGTGTTCTATGTCACTTTTTACAAAGGATATTTTGAGTATGAAAAAACATACATTGTAAGGGATTTTTTCTCCTAAATATATTTTAGGTTTATCATGAAAAATTTTAAGCAAGAGAATAAAAATACCAATCAAATGAACTTTAAGGCCCAACACCTTCTAACATGTACTTGTAGAGACTTATTAATTAGTTTCATGAAGAACATATATATTATAAAAGCTAAAACCCAAACATGATAGCCTGATAGGTATAGCCCTTCGAATGATATCATTTTCTAATCCCACAACATCAACAACGATCAAAGTGGACCACACAACACATTAGGGTCTTATGGTATATACTTTTTCTATAGGAGTTGTATTTTGTCTCAAAATCTTTCCATCATCAATATACATTACGCATGCATTCCCACTCGACCAATTCAATAGATTTTGTTACTGTTGAAGCCTTCTCACCATCACAAGATCTTGATCATGCCTTCAATTGCAAAAATGGTAAAAGGGATATTGTTGTAAAACCCCATATGGTATGTGTAGTCTTTGTTCGTAGAAACAATTACGATGATCACCTATTCTGAACATCAAACCTGGTAAAGCATCATCGTTGTTGAACAAGAATCCAAACAATTGATGCAAAGAGTCACAAAATTGCTCAACCAAACAAGGAAGCTCAGATTCCATGCAACGATTTCTATGAGGACCTCTAGTTCATCTCGTCCCAAAAGGGAGTTTTTATGTCCAGAACCTGTAAAAGTCATTTGTGATGCATAACGACCTCTAAAGGTTGCAATAGATGTCATTCTGAAACAAGGACTCAAGACATTATTATTCCTCTAACAAAGGGCAAAGCATAGAGTTTTGAAGGCCAAACATCTCCACAGTTACCTAACTTCCAAAAATGTGAGCCAACCTTTTTAAAGGATAAAATACATTTTTGACTACAGTGGAAGAGAATCCAATATAATGTGCAGTAAAATGGAAGAATGCAAGGAAATAACCCAATGCACACCATGCAATGTGATGTAACAGTATAATGGAGAGAGAGAAAATAATGGGTCACAAACTCACAACAATGCAATCTGAGATAAAAAGACACCATGGAATGCAAGAATACAGTAGAAGGGGAAACTATTGATGCGAAGTTATAAGCAACCTACATGGATCTTGGGATTGTAAGAAAAATATTCCAATGTCCTTGCACCAAGAAATGACCCTCTGATCGACCCACCATGCATGATGTTGCCAGATTTCTAAAGTCGATGTTGTCAATGCCTGCTCCTAAGCAAGTTCCTAGTATCCAATCAAACCAACTGACCCCATATAAATGTTATATTATAAGAATAAAGGCAATAAATTGACAGAATGAAGAAACCCAATGAAATATTATTTCATAAAATAAAATCCTATACATTTTCTCCTCAAAATCAATATTAAAAATTATTCTCAATGACAATGTTGTACTATCTTTAAACAATAGAAATCATTATATAGATTAAGAAGCCCTGTCACCTATCCTTAACATTGAACATGTGATGACTACTTCTGCACTGAAAATCTATACACCATAGTATGGTGCTATATATGTCCTTGTTTATGAAATGTATTGGGAAAGTTTGGGTGGTGGACACCATCCGGGAAGGTGTGGGTCTCCAAGGCCAAGGTTGAATATTTCGCAATCGTCTTCATCATATTGAACCGTAGAATTGCAAGCCCAGAGTAGTTGTCCACAAATTTAGAACCCTACCACTGAACTCATCCTTCACTCTAACTACATGTCTCAGAATAGGGTTATTATTTAGAGGGTCCAGAGCCATATTTATATCATACCCTCTGGGAACATTAATTATTTTTCTCCCAATAGTGGTCTCTTTATTAAAATCATAGGGGGTTCCTTTTACAAGTACAATAACCCCTGTTGGAATAATATGTTGATCCATCGGAGTATAAGAGGAAGCCCATATTTTCACTTTGTTATCAAGTATGGTTTTGCTACTGTTATGGCCTACAAGGTTCCAATAAGTATGTTGCACCAAGCACACAGGGGTGGGATTATTTCAGGTATCACCCTCATAACAAGTGCCAACTCCTTATTTCGAGTTATGGTATATGTAGCATATACATCAAGGGAATCCTAACAACCATCAATCAACATAATTTACATTAAACAACATATAAATCAAGATCATCAGGAATCCTAACAACCATCAATCAAAAGAATTTACATTAAACAACATATGAATCAAAATCACCATGGAATCCTAACAAAAGTCAATCAATAGAATTTACATTAAACAATGTAGACTTCTTGCTAAAAATATAATCAATTTTATTTTCAAATAAATGAAAGCGAGCACTAAGCCGACCATGGAGTGTATTATTCCCATCATTGGCAAATCAAATGGTTAGCTACTCATCCCACAATTGCACTAAAGTAAGGGTCCAAAGTGTCATTCAGTATACATAGATTTAAAGTAAGAAACATAATAAATTAAATCATACACTTACCATATACGAATCAAATGAGTGAAAGCCAAGAAAAAAACATAAATATAATGAAATATACTTTGTGAGGCCAAAATTATGACTATGAATATTGAATTAAACTTATACCCACTTCCTCAATTTGGATTTAAAACAAAAACTAATATTTACCTTTGGAATATGGGACAACTATAAACAATATAGTGGCCCCCAAATTTGTCAGCTTAATGCTCAGATCACACTTTTCTAAAGTAAATATTTTTGGACTTTCTTGAACAGACTTGGGTTGCATGGAGAGAAGCCAAGAGGGCTATAAACCCCACTGACAGAGATTTTTTCCATGATTAAATCAACATTTAGAGCACAAGGAATGAAAATATTGAACATGACCCAATTCCATTAAATTAGGATGGAAGGGCCGATTTATAAGGCATGCATGAGATAAGATAAGCTCAAACACACAATAAATATATGCAAACCCTAAACCATTATTCTCATTGAACTTCAAACTGCGAATCCAAATCAGCATGCAGCTACAACCACAATCAATTTCACTAAATTTTTAAGACCCACATACACACGGCCACCACACATGTTGTCACTCCTTTTCTGTGATCCATTCTAATAAATTCTTGGTTCTTTTCTTCTACAAGAATTGTGTATAATGCAAGCAATGATTTTGGTTGTGCTTAAGTAGATTGGTGTTTCCATAGAATATATCGAGGGCATGATGATAATTTGGACCGCTTGGTTTCAAATCTTCGAAAAGACAAACAAATATGAAATACGGAGACCAAATATTTCATTCAAATCTGATATTAGGTTTGAATTTTGATGGACCAGTGGTCAAAGAGTGCATCCACACAAATAATGGAAGTAGTATTCTCCGATTTGTGTAATTGCTAGCCACTTTGACAAAACCTTTTGGCCTAATTACTTAAAAGACACAACACCCTTGTTCTGCGCAAATATTACTTCTGAAAGTGAGACACATTTATTGTAATCAAGATGGGAAAGAAGAAATTTAGGTGGATTTCTTAAGAGGCTTGACACTTTCCTAGTTGAATTCAGGGTCTATCCTTCTAAACTGACCATACGCAATAGTCTTGAAACCTCCCATTTCCATGCCCCCTAATAAAGCCAATAAAGATCAAAATGTCGGGATCAAACCCATATTGGGTGAGTTGGGATCTTTATCGCTAACATTTGGATTGACCTCCTAAATGCAACCTACATCTAAAGCAAGCCATCCACCATTCAATGGCATTGAAAACTATAAACCGACCCTACAAAAATAGGCATCCAAGCACTAAGATACTCCACACTATCGTCCCTACATCCAAACACCAAGGTCGAGCCACTACTTCCTCTGCCTCTTGCCCCCCAGGTGATACATCGACCTGCACAATCTCAAAGAGGTAAAAAATAAAAATAAAAATGACCCTGCTCCAATCAACCTGCAACAACCAAGGAAGAATAAATAGTGTGGAGAAAACAAGGGTCTTGTAGGCTGAACTTTGTAGTGGTCGGCGTCTAGACCCGCGTCTGTAATATGAATCCTCCGCAAAATCTTTTAACAAAAAAGAATAGAAATACGAACTAAACCCTACAAATATTGTGCAAACAGGGTCGCGTGCAAACAAATGGTTGTTGGTTTCTGTAAACCAATCACAAATATAACATGCAACTACAAAACGTAGAAAAACAAACAAATGTATGGATGACTGTTTTGATGGTTCCTGGTTTATGTAAACTAATCACAAATATAGCATGCATTTGTAAAATTTAGAAAAACACAAAAATGTCGGGACGCCCGTCAAACCCATCAAAACGGGCATCAAAATTAATTGCATTGAAAAAACGTCCAAACGAACGTCAAATTAAACATAGTTGCATGTTGGGTTTTAAAATGATACTTTTAACAAATTGCATTAGGGGAAAGCAATTCCCTCCTCTTTAATGGAAGAGGTTCCCTTATTGAAAGCAAGAAACAAAACTTATATACAAATGTACAACTTTCAAAGTGTGGATTCTGATACTTTGAAACATTTTATGCCCAAAGATCATCAATACAAAAGAATGGAAGAATTAAGGAGATGAGAGAGGAAGAACATAACAATACCTTCAGGAAATATAGATAGCAGAGTATAACCTTATACGTATTGAACCAAGGAGATGCAGAATAGAATCATTCACTTTCATAACCAATATAATTCCAAAGACACAAAGTTCCGAAATCATATAAACAAGAACACAAAGTTTCTTATCATAAAAGACGAATGATTCCCAAATTTTAGACAAGGAAGAAGAAATAGCAGAGGAAGAAAGGGAAAAAAATTCTATATTGATTACTTTGAATCTATTACCTTTACAGAGTACCATGATCCAACCCTAACAATGGCGTGGAGAAGCCATTAAATAGCCTCTAAGAACGGTTACATTCGGTTACAAAAATGATGATGGCGATCAAGAAAATGACGTCGATATTCTCTAATGCCTCGGTTGTTTCCATGTTTAGCGGAAAAACTAAATGCATTGAATTGCAGCCATTCAATTTTCCCTTACAAAATTTGAATGTGAGCCATCCACATGGGAGAGATTTAAACAGAGGTGGGCCTGAGGACGCCTTTTGCATTTTGTGCCTTTTAGAGAAATAGCACTTCGGAACATTTTGGCCTACCCACCCACTTTTGATATAGGCCTAACACATGGCTTTACGTGAGTGGCAACGGAGTTGCAACTCACTTTTTGTAATTTTACCTCTTTTCAATGCGGGCTCAAAAACTCAAATTTCTCTACCGACCCACCTCCTGCTTTGAATTTTGATGTGGGCTCAACATTTGACTTTTACCTTATCATGGGTGGGGCGCGGGTGTTTCACTCGGAAATGCTTCGTTCCTTTTAGAAAGCAGAGATAAGGTTAGGGTTAGGAGGAATACTGTAGAATGTCGAGATGATGTGCGCGTCGTAGAGAAAGATCGGGTTGACTGCGAAGAACTCCTTTTTGTCTTGGAAGGACTACTGCGCAAATAAGAACACAAGACCACAAGATTTTGATTAGATAATAAATGAGGCGCCTTGGGCCTGGGAAATATGAAACTTCCTTTCGAAGGTGGTCGGTTCCCCTGCCGATATGAGTTAACACAAAAACCTTGTAAAATATAAATTAAATCACTTCGTTGAAACAGGTAGGGGAAAGGTGGTTTAAGTTGTGAATCACGATGAACCGACACGTTACTAACAACCGATACCGGTAGGGTTTAGGAGTCGGGTTAACCGACACCGTTCATCGATAACCAAATCGGTTACGGTTTAGGATCTGTAGGTTGGTTGTTTTGTAGGGTGTTTGTGTTGTTTGGTAATGTATTATTTGTAAAAATTTGTATATGGGTGATATTAAGAAATAAGGTGATGAGAGGTAGATGGATGGCGATTAGATGTAATATACCTGTTGGGTAGTGGATTCGAGGATGGATTTATGAGGATTTGTGGTTCCAAAGGCAAGAGAAATGTTATAACGAGAGGACATGCAAGATGTGACTTACTTGGTTTTGACGAAGATGCAAGTTGATCTCCTTGGCTGCCAACTCTTCTGGTTTCTTTACTCGTCTCTGCTTGGTCAAGTGAAGTTCTGGACTCTGTTCCTCGCTCGCAATGCTCTCTGTTGATCCAGAAATCCTTTGGTGATCTCTCAAAATGAAATTCTGATCCGTCGTTTTGGTTTGGGAGCCCATTTACGAGGAACCGATGGCGGTTGCGTAAGCAACGGCGGTCGAGTAGAAGGCAAGCATCGGTAAGGAAAAAGTAGGCTATTTTTAGTAAAATAGCCCACCTTCCCTGCTTTTCTCCCGAGAGATCAGTTGCGGGCTTGGTCAAGTGGCTAGAAGGTCGGCTTTGGGTGCGAGTAAGGAGGCATTAGTTATGGATGTGAGTCTAGACCAAGTCATGGGTCCTAATTAGGTTAGTTTAGGGTTAGGGCTAGGTCATGGTGAGGTGGCAAAGTGAGGTGGAGGGTAAGGTGATGTGGATTTATCAATTACAAGGTAATTAATAAATAATTGTGTAAGGTTTAGGTAATGAGGTTAGATTGCGAGATGAGATGCGGGTCACAAGGGGTCGTAAGACACAAATTTGGTGTCTACATTAGCCCCTTATTGTCGTGTAGCTTGTTCTGTAAAGCTGCGCGGACAATAATATGAAGTGGTTTCTCATGTTAAGGATATAGGTAATCCCCCTCAAATCTATCACAGATTGAGTGAACGGGAAATCAGGGATAGGGTTGATAAAGGGTATATGTTGTAGAGAGGATGGTAAGGTGGTAGGTCGAGGAAGCGAGACGCATGTTGAAATGCAATAGTACGACTAGGGTACATGATTTGACGAGCAAACCGGTAATGTATAGGCAAAGGTCGATAGTTTATCAAACAAGGGTGATATAATCACTGGTATCAAGGTATAGGAAGTAGCCCGGGGTATATAACGGGTAAAGGTACCGGAAGCGTTTAGGCATGTTCGGCGGTACCAAGAAGTTGGTTTGGTTGAGATAAAGCGTCACGGTCAGAGTGCAGGCAAAGCTGGTCGGACGAGATCAAGTCAAGGACCCTAATCATGCTAAAACACGAGCAGGTGAGCTCGATTGAACACAAGGTACATGATGGATGGATAAAATAAAACGTTGATTGTGGGTATGGTATGGAAGTGATACGGCCTTGGGTCGGGCCAAGTTGTTGGGTTGTGGCCTTGGGGGCGAGACCATAACAGTAGAGTGAGGCCTTGGGTCGGGCAAATTGGTAGGGCGAGGCCTTGGGTCGGGCCAAATAAGTAGGTTGAGGCCTTGGGTCGGGCCAAATGGTTAGGGTGAGGCCTTGGGTCGGGCCAAATAGGGAGGCGAGGCCTTGGGTCGGCCACCACATTGGTAGGTTGAGGCCTTGGGTCGGGCCAAATAGGTAGGGCGAGGCCTTGGGTCGGGCCAATTGGTAGGTTGAGGCCTTGGGTCGGGCCAAATAGGTAGGGTGAGGCCTTGGGTCGGGCCAATTGGTAGGTTGAGGCCTTAGGTCGGGCCGAATGGTAGGTTGAGGCCTTGGGTCGGGCCAAATAGGTAGGTTGAGGCCTTGGGTCGGGCCGAATGGTAGGTTGAGGCCGTAGGTCGGGCCAAATAGGTAGGGCGAGGCCTTGGGTCGGGCCGAATAGGTTAGGGTTGCGGCCTTGGGTCGGGCCGAATAGGTAGGTTGCGGCCTTGGGTCGGGCCGAATAGGTAGGTTGCGGCCTTGGGTCGGGCCGAATAGGTAGGTTGCGGCCTTAGGTCGGGCCAAATAGGTAGGTTGCAGCCTTGGGTCGGGCCGAATGGTTAGGGTTGCGGCCTTGGGTCGGGCCGAATAGGTAGGTTGCGGCCTTGGGTCGGGCCGAATAGGTAGGTTGCGGCCTTGGGTCGGGCCGAATAGGTAGGTTAAGGCCTTGGGTCGGGCCGAATGGTAGGTTGAGGCCGTAGGTCGGGCCAAATAGGTAGAGGCGAGGCCGTGGGTCGGGCCGAATGGTAGGTTGAGGCCTTGGGTCGGGCCGAATAGGTTGGTTGCGGCCTTGGGTGGGCCAAATAGGTTGGGTGCGGCCTTGGGTCGGGCAGTGGTTGGAGTGCGGCCTTGGGTCAGGCCAAATGGTTAACAAGGGGTTTGCAGCAAAGGTAGATATTTACGATGTTTGTGAGTCACGAGCGGAGGGACTAGAGGCTAGATACCTCCATGCGAGAGAGCGTATTCACATGTTATAGGAGAGATTGGCAGATTAGTGGGCGGTACCAATAGCCATGGTACCTTTGAGGACAGGGAGGCCCGGCGAGAGGCGTCGACGATCATGATCATCCCCAGGTCGGGATGAGGCGTGAGGGTCTAAATAAATGTTAGCAAGGTATGAGGATAAATAAGAGTACCGACCTGCGTGTCGATGATATAGAAGATGTATTTGTTTAACATCTAAATAAAACGGAATATGTATGTTGATTTGAGTTATGATAATAATAAGATTGTTGGTGTTTTGACTTTCGGTGTTTTTTTTTTTTTTTTAAAAAGGATCAAAGAGGAATGTGATTAAATAGAAATACACCAAAATATTTATATTTACCACACATGATAGGTTATGGTAGGGGATGGTCGAGCTAACCTTGGGAGACCCCATGTCTCGAAGTCTGCGCCTACATAGCCCATTGCACAAAGCAAGGAAGGGCCTCGAGGCCGATGTAGTTCTCCCTTAGGACCAGGGAGAGGTGAATTCAGGCAATTTGGTATGGTTTAGGCAATTTGTCGTTTGGTAAAAAATTTGATGTTGGTAGGGTAATGTTGTTGGTGCTGGTAGGATAATGTTGTTGGTGTAGGTATAGGTAAAGCAAAGGTTAGCATACCCAAGTAGTAGGGAATAGTGTCCTGATTAAGATCAACACACAATTCTAGATGCGAGGCAAAGCGGAAAGAGTGCTCCGTAGGTGAAAAGAGCTAAACAAACCACACAACGTAGAACGAGCCTGAAGCCCTAAGTGCCGTGTATAAACGAGAAGTCCATAGTTGAAAAGAGTTGTATGATCACAATATATCAGGTGTACGTTACGTCCCTTGAGTTGAAACAAATGGTGAGGTGATGTGGATGATATAGTGAGGTACAAAGAACTTGTTACAACGAAAGTGAACTTACCCTAAATAGACAAGTCCATGACCCAAAAAGTTCTTTTGTATGAGGCTTTTATTTTATTGAATGTAGACCGATCGATGCGGGAAGTCTCTGAGGATATTGATTGTTTTATTCTTGAGGTCTTCACGAAGGCGATCAATGCGAGAAGCTTCGATAAAGGTGGTGTGTATATTGTCCTTCGAGGAGCGATCTATTTATAGTAGCGAGATATAATTGTAATGCATAGCTGTCCTTGAGGGAGAGCGATCTATATATAATAGCGCAATAATTCGGCATATATTTGTCCTTCGAGGAGCGATCTATATTTAATTTAAATGACTAGATGTTCATTTGGCGTGAAGCATCTAGTTAGTAGGAAGTTTGACTCAAGAAAATCCCAGAAGAATACGGCTTATTTTAATACTTTGAAGTCATGGACTAGACTAAAAAGGGGAAGACATCATCAAGGGGAGGTGAGGATCAAACTATGTGAGCTGATTGTTATTATGAAGTGTAGGAAGCAGGGTGTATGTAGTGGTAAGTGAGCTCAAGGGACGGCGAGCGTGCAGGTAGATAAGAAGTGATATAATACTAATTTCAACAGTAGAATGGTCGAAGATGCAAGGCATTAAGGGGTTAGGCTCAGGTTTACCATTAAGCGAAGCTAAACGATAAGTACCAGATCCATAGGTATGAGTGATTATATAAGGCCCGATCAATTGGGAGCAAATTTTCCACGTTTGCTCTTTTCTAGTTTGGTTACATGTTGATTCTCTTTGAGAACAAGATCACCAATCTTAAAGGTACGCTCATGAAGTCGCTTATCATAAGCACGTTTAATGCGTTTTTGATAGATTTGAAGGTGATCAAGAGCTGTAAGGCGGCGTTCGTCAAGAAGCTCAATTGGGCTAACCGCTCTTGGCGGAAATCATCGTTGGTGAGAATATCCTGAAGAGATATTCGAAGGGAGGGTATTTGTATTTTGAGAGGCAAAACAGCCTCGGTGCCGTATACCAAAGAAAAAGGTGTGGCATTAGTAGAAGTACGGATGCTAGTACGATAAGCCCAAAGGGCAAAGGGAATGTGATCGTGCCAATTTCTTCCAGATTCATTGACAACTTTCATGAGGATTTTGGTTAGTGTTTTATTAGAAGACTCGGCTTGCCCATTGGCTTGTGGATAGTAAGGTGATGAGAAACTAAGTTTGATACCAAAGTTGTCACAAAGGTCTCATGCAACAACTTGTTTTTGAAAGATTTTCCATTATCATTATCGGGCGGTGAGGAACACCAAAGCGACGAGATAATGTGGTGGTTAATGAACTCGACAATTTTTCTTTTTGATTGAAATGAGTGGAATAGCCTCCACCCATTTTGTATAATATTCGGTCATTGTGAGTATCCAACGGTGACGTTGTGAAGAGGTTGGGTGAATCTCACCAATAAGGTCTAAACCCCATTGTGAGAAAGGCCAAAGATCTCGAGCGATCTGGAGCGGGTGGCTAGGAGTATGTTGAAGGTTGGCATGTTTGGCGACACATAACACAACGCTTAACATATTCAGCGATCGTTATTGAGAGTAGGCCAATAATAACCAAGGCGAAGGATTCGTTTGGCCACAGCGCAAGCCGCTAAAATGTCCACCACAAATACCGTCATGGACTGTTGAATGGTATGAGTGGCCTCCACGCTTGATTAGACAACGAAGGAGGATACCATCAAAGCCACGTTTATAGAGAGTCCCCCATGACAACATAACGCGAAACACTTTTAAGAAAAGCACGTTTGCCGTTACTAGTAAGGTCAGGTGGGAGGACAGAGATTGTAAGGTAGTCGTGGAATTGGTGGTACTAGGTATCCTGTGAATTAGTAGACACAGTATTTATCATACAAACTACCGGGGTTGAATAGGATGGGGCAAAAAGTTGTTGGACCACGACGAATAATTCAGAGTCAGTTGGCGCGGCGGGAATTTGCGAGGCTAAACAAGCCATAGTATCCGCAAATTTGTTAGTGGAGCGGGGAATGGTTTGTATAGAATAGTGGGTAAATAAAGCTAGAAGTGAATCCACGTAGTGTTTGTATTTTTGAAGTTCCTCGTTTTTGCATTGGTAGACGCCCATAACTTGATTGACTACGATTGAGAGTCGCAAAAATGTTGATAGATTTGATACCTAAGTGTAACGCAACTTGGAGACCTAGAACAAGGGCCTCGTATTCCGCTGTATTATTAGTGCAAGGGAAATCAAGTCGGAATGAAAGAGGCATAGGTTCAGCGTTGAGAGGAATGAGAACAACGCCGGCTCCTCCACCGCGCTGGCATTTAGATCCATCGAAGAAGAGGGTCATTGGGTACGACTCCTCTGTGAGGGAAAGAGTAGCGATGAGTTCGTCGGGAAATGTGAAATTGGTAAATTGTTCCCCCGGTACAGGAGCGTCCGCAAGTTGGTCTGCGATGGTTTGTCCTTTGATTGATTTCTGGTGGATAAACTCAAGGTCGAGGTCGGCGAGAAGCATGAGCCATCTAGCAATGCGTTGGTTCAGATGAGGTTTGGCGTACATGTAATGGATGGGGTCTGTATTGGTGATGACGAAAGTCTTGTGATTTAGAAGGTAGTGTCGGAGTTTGGTGGCAACGAATGATAGGGCAAGGCACAATTTTTCTACATGTGTGTACCTAGTCTCATAGTCCACCAAAGTACGACTTATATAATAAACGGCTTGTTCATGATTCTCGAGTCACGATGTGCAAGCATGGCTCCCTACTGGCGTGGTCGGTGGCGGAAAGGTAAAGGTAGAAAGGGCGGTTGTCTTGGGGTGGGATAAGCACGGGTGTTTGTAAGAGATAAGATTTGAGAGCTTGAAGGCTTGGTGACATTCTTCGCTCCATTGGAATGCAATATCCTTTTAAGGAGGTGATGGAAAGGTTGACACCGATCAGAGTTGGGAGATGAAGCGTCGGATAGATTGGAGCTTACCTTGTAAACTACGCAATTGTTTGAGATTTTTGGGTGGGGGCATTTCTAGGATAGCTTTGACTTTCGATGGATCGACCTCAATGCCACGCAAAGAGACGATAAAGCCAAGAAGTTTTCCCGAAAGAACACCAAAAACACATTTCTGCGGTTGAAGGCGGACGAGAATATTGTAACAAAGCGATCAAAAATAATGGTTAAAACATCGAGATGTTCACTACGATGTTTAGACTTGCCGAGAAGATCGTCGACATAGTCTTGAGGATAGTGTGCATAATGTCATGAAAAATGTAGGTCATAGCCCCGATGATAGTAGCACCTAAAGCATTCTTAAGGCCAAATGGCATGACACGATAACAAAAGGTTCCCAAGGAGTTATGAAAGGATCTTGTGTTGATCGGCGCAGGGCAACCAAAATTTGGTTGTATCTGAAAAGCCATCCATGAGAAAGCATTTCATGACCCGCAGTGAGATCAACAAGTTGATCAATACTTGGGAGGGGGAAGTCATCCTTAGGGCAAGCGAGGTTAAGATCCCAGAAATCCGTGCATATCCGAAGTCCCCCCGTCGCTTTCGTGACAGTGCGATGTTAGAAATCCATTGAGGATAGTCGATAGGCGAGAATGAAGGAAATAGAAAGGAGTCGTTGGAGTTCCTCTTTGACCAAGAAGCAATGCGTGGATGCATTTTTCTCAATTTCTGTTTGACTGGTTTGGAATCGGGGTTTAGGGTGATGTTATGGACGGCAATGGTAGGATCAATTCCTGGCATGTCAGCGTAAGACCATGCGAACGCTTGGTTGCGAGCACAGAGAAAGGTAGTAAAGGCGGCTTGTTCTGATGTGTTAAGGGATTGTCCAATCTTCACTATGTGAGGATCTTCCTCCGTGTGGATGTTGATTTCTATAGTAGATTCATTCAGCATAGTTTGGGTTTCAGATGGTAGGGCGCGTTGAATATAAGAATCATCCGCGCCCAGGTAAGTGAGTATGGAGTCGTCATCCTGGCATTCAACAACATTAATCAAAGGCGAATCCTCTTCGATCATGTCTGGATACAGAAGGGAAGAGAAGATGGGTCCTCATTATCGCGTTGATAAGTGAGAGGACCTATGAAGATAGCATTTATGAAAAAAAAAAGTTAGGAGGGATAGATTCAGGGTCCATCGATTCTGTGGGTGATGATGGCAAAGTAGGTGATGATGTTTCGGTAGGGGCAACGTCTTCCTCTTCCAAGATACAGCTGACAGGAGGTGTCTCTTGTGTAGGTGTTTCGGAAAAACCGAGACCACTGCGATCATTATGTTTGCGTGTGGTCATGGGAATGAGTGTATGTCGGCCTTGTTCGTAAAGGCCAAAACCAAAGCCTTTCCACGCACAGCGAGTCAAGAAGGTGAGGGCGAAGCGACGATTTGTCAAGTATTGAAAATCAGATTGGAAGGGAACCACACCAAGAGGAGGTTCAGGGGTAATGGAGGATGTGTCAACACCCCCATACGTTAGGTTAGTGCGGCAATGGGGTGGTCCGTAAGAGATTACCTCCCCCACGCGACGGTCGTAGGTGGGATGCGCATGTAATTGTCCGTACTCTGCGGGGTAGGGAAAGAACTAACGTTATATAGGCGGTACTCCCGAGCGATGAGGCGATGAAAAACATCTACTAAGGGTCGGAGGTTGGGATGTTAGGCTGCGGGAAGAGAAGTGGTTTGTGCGACGGTGGTTTCATCAGTTGAAGGCGTAGGTGCAGTTGAGGTGGATGGTTGAGGTACATTTGAAGAGGATGGTTGGGTTGTATGTATGGGTGTCTTAATTGGTATAAGCACATCGTTTGGGCGGTATAACATATTGCAAGTTTTGAAGGGGGAGGATCAGCTTTACGGTGTAGGACTTCCCTCGTACTCAAATTTTATGCATCGATGTAATGTTGAGGAACGCATCCCATGGCTCGAATCAAGGGACGACCCCAATATATTATATTGGAACTCTCCTTGAGGACATAGAAGAGTTCGGGCAAAGTACGTGGGCCTACGCGAATGTTGAGGATCACGGTGCCTAAGGTAGAAGTAATAGCGTCATTGAATGATCGCAACATGATGGGGTTGGCACACATGCAACTAGAAGGGATGTTCATTTGTTGGAAGGCTTTTGAAGAGATGATGTTTAGGCTAGCGCCCCCGTCAATCATAACCCGACGTACTCGAATGTCTCGGACGTAAGCGGAAATGAAAAGGGCAGGGTCAGGGTCTTCTGCACCAAAGTCGATAATTTCATCTTCCGAGAAACTAACCGCAGTGGCTTGTTGTTTTGAGGCGAAGTGGTGGGGAGATGGATTGTTTGGTGAGAGAGGTAACGTGATTAGGTGTTAGAATGGGAGGCAACGGGCGGGGTTTCGTTGGGTAAAACCTCTATCCCTTGAAGGATCTCAACGAGAGCTTGTCGATGAGATTGAAGTCGAATGAGATCATATAGTGTCATTTTACGGGCGATTGATGAAGGCTGTTTGATCATGGTTCGGTGGGCAACTCCATTAGAGACGGGATAGGCGGGTCGCGAATAACCACTTTAGGTGGTGGTGTAATCGGGATGGTTGAAGGAGAAAGAGATGCCGCAGGTGTGTTTTCTTTCGCTTTCCCATTGTTTTTACGTCCTCGAGTAGCGACACTAATCATATTAATCTCGTAAATCGAGATGAGGAAAATGGTTGGGATAATTCATGGTCTTGAGGTGGGGTTGTAATAATGATAGATCTTGGTAAGGCGGGGATAGATGATATAGTAGAGGAATTGACGCTAGAGGTCTTTCCCTTCGTAAGTTGTCTTTCTTAATCTGTCTATCCGGGAGAGGTGATTTGAGCGAAGGAGGGTTTTAGAGCTTTGCATCCCTCCACATCATGTCTGGTGTGCGGTGATAAGCGCAGATTTTAGACTCATCGTAACCCATAGGGGGTTTAGACGGGTCATAAGGTCTAAGTGGAGGTAGGGAAATGGTTGCATTCTCCACCAACATAGCAAGGATTTTGGCGTAAGATCCTTTGAGTGGGTCAAAATCGGAAGAGGATGAGGGTATTGATTGTGTGGGTTGTGGTAATGTTTGGGCGTGTTTAGTTCGTATGGGTGATGGTTTAGCCGAGGGGTGCTGACACATGTTTTTCACTAAACGTGGTTTCTTGGACATAGAAGTTACGTTCAGCTGGTTAGATGATGAGGCTACAGATGGCGTGGTAGCGGGAAACAACCACGGAGAAAGGGGAGTAATGAGAAAATAAATCCTTTGATGATGGGATTGGTTTAGGGTTGATAGGTGGACCGGATACGCGGGGTAACGATGTTGTGATACCCTTTGATCTCTGTATAGGTGTAGAAGGCGTAGGTCGTTTTGCAGAAAACAACGGAGGTATGATATATTGGTGTAAAGTGGAGGGATGAGGTCCCAATATGGAAGGTGGGTGTGACGATGAAGGTTTTAATTGTGATAGAGGCCCGGATTGCGTTCGTCTCCTAGGTGGCGGAACGGATTTATTTTTGGATAGATCGAGTCGCTTAGGCGGGTGTGTCAGATTGGGCATTGGTGAGGTCCCAAGCGTAGGGGAAGATCTGGTTAAGTTGATAGAAGTGGACGGGGCATTTGGTAGAGGTGAGGGGGGTGAAGGCGAGAACAGGGGCATTTTAAGCTTATGTAAGCACTTCGGGTAGATGGTGGAGACATCAGGATCAGTCATTTGCATTTGAGTAGAAAAAGGGGTACTCAAAGCGTTCCCATAGGGAACTGTCATCTTCGTGGAATGACAGTCTCAGTGTGATTTGTAATTTTAGTACGGAAGAAAAGTGAGTTGTAATTCCAGTCCATTGCGGGTGTGACACAGGAGGCAGATGAGGCACTGTATCAATAGATGTTAGGAGGTCAACCGGTTGTTGAAAAGATTTAGGCGATGAGGGACTAATAGGTAGGAGGGCGTGTTCGAGGAGATCTGTCATGTTAAAAGAATGTGGTGATGTTAGTGTAAGAGATTTCTCGTCTAAGGATGTCAAAAGGAGTGGTGAGCCTTCCTCTTGTGTAGCAAGAGTGGTAGAAGGGGACGTTTGGGAAATAGATAAATTAGATAACATCCGTTCACAGTCTTGTAGGGATGTGGTATAAGAAGACTCATTGATGGGAAGGAAGCACAGGCGAGTTAACTCTTCTATGGGTAAAGGCGATTTCGCTTTGGCTTGATGGTGGTAAAGGAGGTTCGGGCTCCTGTGTTAGTGAAGAGGCTTGATTCAAAATTTTCTCGATAGAGGCTTTTGGCTGGGTATCGAATACTGCATGGATCTCATGAACACTCTCCTCGGCTAAGATATCCTGGTTGACGTTACTGTTGGACGAGTGATTCGGGAATGGCTTGTTGAAAATTTTCAAATTTCGGTTAGCAGGGGCGTTAGGATTATCGAGGGCTATATCCCCCGCATCAACCATTTCCTGCACTATGTTTTTCAACATCTTGCAGTTTTCATGACTGTGTCCCTTCACGCGGTGGAAGTTACAAAAGTCATTTTCTTTGTACCAGGAGGGTATGGCGCGAGTGGAATCAAACCCAGAATGAGGTTTAACAGGAGGTAAGGTAATGGCTCCTGCTTTTAGCAATTTTTCCAAGATGACACCATAGGTTTCTCCCAAGGGAGTGTAGTTGATGGGTTCGGCTTTGTATTTATAGGTGGTTTTTGGTGGAGTATTGGACGGTGGTTGGGATTTGACCATCACCGCGTGGACAGCTCCTTTTGATTTAGAAGAGGTGGACGCGTGAGGAGTGGTGGTATTTGGTTTATTGGTAGAATCAGGAGTTCGGAAAGTGGAGTTCTTGTTGCTTGTGACCGCAATTTCTCTTCCTCTAAGGCTCGAATTTCTAATTTTCGAGCCATAGTAAAGGCCTCGTCGAATGTACGGAAAGTTTGGATTTGGAGGGTAGGGGAGATGTGCTTAGCGCAGGCCCGCGTAAAGAGTTCGATAAGTTCGGTTTGAGGCAAGGCATACGTAAGTTGGTTGATAAGGCCCCGCCATCGTCCAACGAAATCTACGATAGATTCGTCCTCAAATTGTCGGATGGCATAAAGGTCGGTGATAGATACTTTCTTAGCAATGTTAATGGAGAAATGATCCAAGAAAGATTGGGCTAGTTGGTTAAAAGAGAAGATCGAGTGCTGGGTTAAAGCACTGTACCACTCCAGGGCGGGTCCTGATAAGGACATAGGGAAGGTGCGGAGTAACAAGGCGTCATTATGGGCAATCAAATAACAAGCATGTCTAAATGATCGCAAGTGTTGTTGAGGATCCTCTTTACTATTAAAACGAGTAAATTTCGGCAACTCCCATTGAGGAGGATATGAATGAAGGAGGACGAGAAGGGTGAATGGGCTCCCGACAAACTTGTTCGTATGTCAAGGCGCTACGACTTCCCGAAACCGAAGCCTCCAAATTTTGCATTTTGTCCATCATTTGTTTGATGAAATCAGTGGTTGGATGAGATGATGGTGCACCAGAATAGGGATGTCCCATATAAGGTGTTGAGGTTACTGGATACGTGTATGGGAATGAAAAGGTAGGCGGAGCTTGAGAAGGAAAGCTCGTGTGGATAGGTGGCAGAGAGCAAGTCATGAATGGAGCGATCTGCAAAAAGAGATGAGGTAGGGGCAGTTGGTGGTAACGAAACGTGGGGTCCAAGATTAACAAAAGGAAAGCTAATCGGGGTCGTATGAACCTCTGCAGCTGTCGGATTGGGAGACGGGGCTAGAGATGCAGGAAGCAAGGCGGTATTATCAGGAGGAGTGGGAGCTAAATGAGCAGCTATACTGATAGGCATACCTACAAGGAGCTGACCATCGGTGTACGGTCGTCGGGGTATGAGACAAATAGTATTGTACAGCGCTGGAATTAGCATCCAGAAACTTGGCAAAGTCCTTATCTCCCACAGGAATTTTAGGAACCTCACTGGTATCAGTAGGATTCCCCACAGAAGGTGAAGGGGGTGATTCAGGCAAAGAAACAGAGCAAGCGTGTGAAACCATGGCGGCGGCTTGCTTTCGAGTGATAACAACCATGGACAGCAGTTCACAGTAAAGTTTCAATCTATCAAGAACAAAAACAACCTCAAAATGATGAATTTGGCAAGATTCTTTGGTTTGTCGAGGGTGATGGAGATAAGAATGATTTTGGTTTACTAAACGCATTGTCGGTCATAGGGGAAATGAGCGTCGGTCCCTTAACCGATGCGGTGTCAAAAATCTAGGATAAGAAGATACAAAGGGCTGCTAATTTGATTTTTAGCAACGTTGAGTATATTTATCAACTTATTGATCACAAAAGACAGCAGTATGACAGAGAAAGCAGAATAAAGAAATAAGCAAGATGCACACATAAATCCGAGAGATTAACCTTAGGGTTAATTTTAATTATTGTGGGCTTATGCCTTTAGGCGTAGAATGATGTCGAGAATCCTAAACAAGAGACTTAGGGAAATGTCAAGTTGTTTTGGCTTATAAGGTTACCTCAATCGGGCGGAGGAATACCGCGGAAAAAGGGGGATGTTTGGTGTTGTGTTAATTGTGAAGTGATTCGGTATGTGTTGTGCGGTGAATGTAAGATTAATTTCTGTCAATACCGTGGATATCACCCCCACGTGTACGACCTGTTACTTAATCTATGTTCACTAGAATTGAAAAACAACAGGCAGGAATGCAATGCATGTGTTTTAAAACCCAAATCAAAAGTGATATTCGATGAAGCAAAAGAGATGACTTTTACTAATGCAAGATGCAAAAACAAAGCAAGTTCTTTTACCAGAATAATAAAATACCTTGTGAATATCTCTAGAAGAAGAAAACAGCAAGTATGCTCCCTATATGAAAGCAAGCAAGAAATAAAGATAAACCCAAAATGGGTCCCCACCCAAGTCGTGCAAAATGTTTCACTCGGAAATGCTTCGTTCCTTTTAGAAACAGATAAGGTTAGGGTTAGGAGGAATACCTGTAGAATGTCGAGATGATGTGCGCGTACCGTAGAGAAAGATCAGGTTGACTGCGAAGAACTCCTTTTTGTCTTGGAAGGACTACCTGCAAATAAGAACACAAGACCACAAGATTTTGATTAGATAATAAATGAGGGAACTGCCTTGGGCCGGGAAATATGAAACTTCCTTTCGAAGGTGGTGGTTCCCTGCCGATATGAGTTAACACAAAATCTTGTAAAATATCAATTAAATCACTTCGTTGAAACAGTGGGTAGGGGAAATTTGGTTTCGGTTGTGAATCACGATGGCACCGGTTACTAACAACCGATACCGGTCGGGGTTTAGGAGTCGGGTTAACCGACACTGATTCGATAACCGATACCGATACGGTTACGGTTTAGGATCTGTAGGTTGGTTGTTTTGTAGGGTGTTTGTGTTGTTTGTAAGCAGATGTATTATTTGTAAAAGGTGTATATGGGTGATATTAAGAAATAAGGTGATGAGAGGTAGATGGATGGCGATTAGATGTAATATACCTGCTTGGGTAGTGGATTCGAGGGATGGATTTATGAGGACCGTGGTTCCAAAGGCAAGAGAAATGTTATAACGAGAGGACATACGCAAGATGTGACTTCTTGGTTTTTGACGAAGATGCAAGTTGATCTCCTTGGCTGCCAACTCTTCTGGTTTCTTTACTCGTCTCTGCTCTGTCAAGTGAAGATCTGGACTCTGTTCCTCGCTCGCAATGCTCTCTGTTGATCCAGAAATCCTTTGAGTGATCTCTCAAAATGAAATTCCGATCCGTCGTTTGGTTTGGGAGCCCATTTACGAGGAACCGATGGCGGTTGCGTAGCCGACGGCGGTCGAGTAGGAACCGGCATCGGTAAGGAAAAAGTAGGCTATTTTTAGTAAAATAGCCCACCTTCCCTGCTTTTCTCCCGAGAGATCAGTTGCGGGCTTGGTCAAGTGGCTAGAAGGTCGGCTTTGGGTGCGAGTAAGGAGGCATTAGTTATGGATGTTAGTCTAGACCAAGTCATGGGTCCTAATTAGGTTAGTTTAGGGTTAGGGCTAGGTCATGGTGAGGTGGCAAAGTGAGGTGGAGGGTAAGGTGATGTGGATTTATCAATTACAAGGTAATTAATAAATAATTGTGTAAGGTTTAGGTAATGAGGTTAGATTGCGAGATGAGATGCGGGTCACGAGGGTCGTAAGACACAAATTTGGTGTCTACACAATGGTCACTTTATAACTTTAAGCTCTTTATGGAAATAAAGCCCAAATTCCCAAATCACTCCGATGGCCCGCCTTCGTGCTTTGACTTTTGATGCGGGCTCAATATTTGACTTTTTCCCTTATGGAAACAAAGCCAAAATTCCCAAATCACTCGACGGCCCACTTTCCCACTTGACTTTTCAATGGCATCAAAACATAAAAAGGGCCCGCCTCCTCACTAACGCTTGAAACATGGCCATGTGTACCTTTTGTGCGGCGGGGCTACATGTCCGACCACTGGACATGTGGAGGCTCAGTGCACCTTTGGGACCTACCTCCAGATTTTCCTTGAAGTTGCGCTAAGCTGACACGTGGAGGCTTCCGCAAACCCTTCTATACTTCGTTGATTTAATGGCCAGCTCTACCCCTTCTTTGAATCTGAGCACGTGGCGAGCCCGCGCACACTTGGAGACACGCTCTTGATTTTTCCTTTGAAGTTACACGAAGAGACACGTGGAAGCTTCCACAAACCCTTATATACTTAGCCGATTCGAGCCTACTTTCCTCTTGACTTATGTTGAACCCTAGACACATGGAGAGTTGGTGCTCATTTGAGTTTCTACTTTAGATTCACCTCCTTAAATTGTCTTTGAGTGATGCGTGGCTCCTTTTGTCAGTCTTGGAATCTTCAATGGCCAACTCTGTCTCTCCTTTGAATCTGACCACATGGCAAAATGGCACTCATTTGGAGATTGGCCCTTTGGTTTCACTTTTAAAGTTACGTCGTTGAGGCACGTGGAGGCTTCTGCCGACCCCTCTCATACTTATTCAATTAAATGATCGGCTCTATCTCTTTTTCAGACCTGGGACATGTGGAGGGCTGGCGCAAGTTTGGGGAACCTCCTTTGGCTTCAAACCTTGAAGTTACGCCGATGAGACACATGGCACCATCCGCTGAACCTTCCATACTTAGCGAGTGTGGGCTTGTTTTGTCTTCATTTCGGCCTAGGACACGCGGAAATCCTGCGCTTATTTGAGGACTGTCCCATGGGCCCTATCCTTGGGGTTACATCATTTAGACATGTGGAGGCTTTCACTATAGCTTGAAACATGGCCATGACACATCCAATCAGAGATGTCCATGTACTAGCCGTGGATGTTGGGGCAAAAATTGATAGGGAAGATACGCCCGTAATTCACAACTATGGAAAAATTAAAAGAAAGGGAAAACCCCACCTTTATGCCTAAATTTCAAATTGTTCTCCATGGAATGAAAAACTACAAACAATACCAGGCTCAACGCGATCCGTTACTCGAAGGTACCGACTCAATTTTTTTCAAAACTTGACTTCAAAAAGAGGGAATTTTGAGGGTGACAATAGTTGGCTCTTTCTGGGGATGACTTGACAGAGGAATGAGGCAAGATCAAGAACCATAGAAAAACTCTGGGAAAGTAGACCAGTGCCTTATCCATTGGGAAAATAGAGTCAAAGGCAAAACCAACACAGAAGACAAAACACACGAAAGGAAAAAAAACCAAAAATGAAAGACAGAAACAAAACACAAAAGAACGACCAAAACCAAAACCATTGTACACAATATACAAAAGGACTGCCTAGTCACCTAGGACTTGAACAACTTCAAATACTACCCACTATAAGGAAGTGGGAGAGGAGATCCATCCATATAATCCAAATAGAATGAATTTTCTCTAGCAAAGTGTCTGATTTTGAAAGGACCAAGCCAAAGAGAATCAAACTTACCATGGCTTCCTCAAGGTTCATGTCTTTTGTCCCATAGCAGAACAATGTCTCCCACTTGAAAATATCTGGGTCTAGCTTTCTTGTCAAACAAAGCTTTCACCTTCAGTTGATGAGCTGAGATTCTATCAAAACCTGCAACCTGTCTTCATCCAGCTTCTAGAGATACATGATCCTCTTGTCCAAGGAACTAATAAAACGTGAATTTTCAATAGCCTTCATTAAGTGCAAAGCTTGTAATTCCACTTTATTCTTGCGGCAACCGAGCTTCAGCACCATACACCACTTGAAATGGAGACATTCTGATTTCTCTTTTAGGTGTAATTCTATATACCCAGAGAGCATCATAAAGTTTCTTGTGCCAATTCCTCTAAGAGTCATTGACAAGCTTCCAGATGATGGTTACCGATTCTTATTTGTTGATTCTTCTTGTCCATTTCCTTGGGGTAGTAGTCTAAAGAATGAGCAAGGAAATTCCATAACCATAGCAGAAATCCATCATCTTAGAAGAATAAAAAATTGAAGCATTATCGGTCATAATCTTGTTCGATACCCCAAACCTTATCAATATGTTCTCCTTAATGAAATTGCACAAGACACCTCGAAGTAGTGCTTTTGATTTGGAATGGCCTCTACCCACTTAGTGAAGTAGTCTGTAGTAGTAAGCACATGAGTATGTCTAGCACTAGAAATTTGGTTAAGATCTCCAATGAAATCCAATCCCCACTATTGAAAAGGCTCATCAATCACTATTGGCTTTAGTGGCAAAGCAGCCAACTTAGGTCTCCCAACAAAATTCTGACAGGATTCACACTTACCTACCCATTTTGATGCATCTCTAAACAATGTAGGCCAATAGTACCCAGCATGAAGGATTTTATGGGTAGTGACAGCAGAAGAGAAATGGCCTCCACAATCCTGATCATGAAAAGATGAGAACAACTTCTTTTGTTGCTCCTTGTCTACACACTTCAAGAATCTTCCATCTATGCCTCGCTTGAACAAAGCATTCTCCCATAATACATACTGTGCAAACCTTATCTTAATAGCCCTCTTTTCCTTGGCACTCAAGTGAGATGGACACTCTCCATAAGTAAGAAAATGTGCAATATCAGCATACCATTCATCTATTGAACTGAGGAAAAGGACAACAGGAACATCAACTACTTCTTTGGACAATTCTGCATCAACTCCCTCAGCAATAAACTCACACAGGCCTTTACCCCAAACTAGCTTTGTTGTGTAATGTCCCCTGTTGGCTCTTTGGATCCTAAGTGAATTTTAAACAATTCCAATACTAGCATGCAAGTCTTAAGATGATAATCCAAGGACTGTGACTGCAGATCTGAATGTAATTAAGACAAAGTGACTTGGTTCATAGAGAAAACTATACCAAATTCGTGACAACAAGAATGTCTCCTAACTCCAATGTGACAAGCAGATTTTTGGGAGGTAAAACCGTTCAAAAACAAGAGATAATAAGATCATACAATCCCAGTTGGACAGCTGCAATAAATTACCAGAAATGGCGACTATGGGTATGAGGGAAACCCTTGTAAATCAGCATCAAATAAACATATCTGCCATATGAACATATATCATAATTTTGTAGCAGTCCATTAATACATGAAATCGAATGTGTAGGGCGTAAATACACAAGTAAATATGACCCAGAATGTTGCAGATTATTATGGACTGAAACAACTCTATATTTCCTTCATAAGGTTCGAAAATAATACATTTAAAGCCCAAAAATACAGAATGAGTGAAGACAATTAAAATCAGACCTGGAAATGGTCCTCAAACACCATGGTCTCACCAAACATTGAGTCACTCCACATGACTAAAATGTAATAACACTGCTGCCATAAATCCTCCAGTCCTTTATTGCCAAAATTCAACATAACAACTGAAGTTCCTTTGAAGCACAATAAGATTCCCTGTATGGAAATCTCTCTTCTTCTCTATGAGGGTTTTCGTCCTCTAGAGTAATTTTGCAAAGCTCAAAGCTTAGACAAAAGTCATATTTTTATAAAATGAGAATGAGATGCCCTCCTCTAAGTTGACCTCTCCTTTAAATAGACAAAGTGACCCAAAGGTAGGGAAAATTTTAGTGGCGAATATTCGTAATATGGCGAATATTCCATTTTTGAAAATTTTGAAAAGGTAAATTTTCTGGCGCGCGGTCAGTGACCTGTTCACCTAAAAATTACACTTTAATTTTTTTAGGGTCGGCTTCGCCTACCCTTGAAAAATATCCCCTATATAATCCTAGATTATTTTCCAGGTAGAACACTTCTACTTCACATTTGTCAACAATATGATATATCTCGTATTGCAGATGCATGACAAGGGGGTAAGTTATTGACGCGTGACAAGGAGGTACTGCAGATATTGACACATAGTAGATGCACAACAAAGAGTTTGTTGACGAGAGACACGGAGATATTTTTGATGCGTAAGCAGAGGGCGGAGGCTGCAGACGTGCGACAAGAGATTTGTTGTCGCACGTCAAAAAATGCATTGACGCGCGTCAATAGACATCATGACGCGCGTGTCAATAACCTTTGACGCGTCAAAGAGGTTTGTTGACGCGTCAATGAGGGTTATTTATTGACGCGTGACACTGATGGATAGTTGACGCGCAACAAGGAGGTACAATAGATATTGACGCATAGCATGCATTTACGATAAAGAGTTTGTTGACGCGTGACACGGAGATTTTTTGATGAGAAAGCAGAGGGCAGAGGTTGCGCAGACACACGATAGGAGATTTTGTTGTCGCGCGTCAAAAAAATGCATTGATGCGCATCAACAGACCTCATTGACGTGCGTCAATAACCTTGTTGATGTGCGTCAAAGAGGTCTGTTGACGCACGTCAATGAGGGTTATTTGTTGACGTGTGACACTGATGGATAGTTGACGTGTGACAAGGAGGTACAACAGATATTGACGCATAGTAGATGCACGACAAAGAGTTTGTTGACGCGTGACATGGAGATTTTTTTGATGCACAAGCAGAGGGTGGAGGCTGTAGATGCGTGATAGGAGATTTTTCTTGTGCATCTGCAGCCTTTTGTCACACCACTTGACAATCAGGTGAAATTTTTTCATACAACCCCCAAAAAATTCACCTTCCCGCGAAATAGGTTCGGGGATATTCACCAGGTATTTTCCACCTCTGATTTCCAAGAGGTATCTTAAAATGAACCCCGCCCAAAGGAGCCTTTTTAACCTCCAATCAACTTGCAATACATTTCTCTATGCAAATTTTCCCCATTAGGCCTAGTCACATTTTTGCCTAGGGAAAATACAAAATGGTTTTGGGTCTATTTTCCTTCTAGGCAGCTAATATAGTCTTTCCTAGACAACTCGCCAATTCTCCTAGGGAGGATACAAATATAATATAAGACCCTATGCACTCACCTAGAGATTACAACAATTGTTTATAGGTGCATTTCTTTATTAAGTCAAATAAATAATTATAAGTGCTTTAATATTTTTCTTTTATTTTCTTTTAGGCACTTATAAAAATTTTATTATGACTTAAGTCACCCTTGCACACTTCCTTTGGCCGTCGGGTAGACAAAATGGGCCAAAGGTCTTCGATGTCATTATTCGAAAAAGAGGGACATTTCAGTCCTCCCTTCCCCAAATTGCTTGCCCATAAGCAATTTTGTACTTCTTTGTCTAAGTGCCTTGCACAATAGACAAAATATGTTGAAGTGTTTCAAAATTCTAGCACCTGTACCTGTAAGATGAGACAAATTTTGCCACCAATTGCCTTTGACAATTTTCTCATACGAGACATGGGGGTTTTCAAGGTAGTTCATAGGAAAAATTACTAATTTCCTCATCTAAATCAGCATCTTTGGTAAAAGGAATCTGAATATACCGCACATATGATATTAAATCATACCTTAGGATGTTTCCATGGTCCAAAAAAACTGATTTTTGTCAAATTCCAGCCACGCCCTGTTATTTCTCTTTCAATTTTAGCCTCTTCATGTGAAATCAGCTCCTCATTGAACTTTCCAATCATGCTATGGGATGTCATTCTTGGAGGAACTCCCTTCCTTATACCTTGCAAAACAATGCCCATGTCTTGCACCTTGAACTTTAGCTCCATGGTTTGATAATTTTGATGAAACTCTCCCAATGATTGGAGCCATTGAACACCAAGAACTAATTATAATCCCCTAATGTCAACAATATAAAACTCATCACTAACCTCATGGCCTCCCATGGTGAATTGAATTTTGGAAATCCTCTTGGTGCATGTGATTGTATGCCCATCTACCATAATCACATAAAATCCTTGGAATTCTTCTGTTTGTAGGCCCAAACTAACAACCAAACTCCCATCGATGAAGTTATGTGTTGCTCCCCCATCAATCAAAATTGTGATCCTTTGCCCAAGAATATCACCCCTTACATGGAATGCATAAAAACTAGGAAAAACTAGTTAGTGCTGCTAAGGTAGCAATCTTTTCATCATCATTTGCTTTACCTTTTGGATCATCATCATCATCATCTTCTTCCTCATCAATAACTTCAATATAATGAATGGAGCCCTTACCTTTGCAATGATGATTGGGTGTCCATGGTTTTTTGCAATCATAGCACAACCTCTTCCTCCTTAGCTCCCTTCTTTCCTCAATTTCAGCCTTGTTTTTCTCCCATTCTAGTGCTCTAATGGGCTGTCCACCAACTGCTGCACCTTTCCTATCATTTTGGGGTGCTATAAGCTGCTCACATATGTTCTTTTGCTGCTGTAATGGTGTTGTTCACTACTGCAGATTTTTCCCTTTTGGCATAGAGCTCTCTAAGTCAAGTGCTTTCTTAATAGCTCCTTGAAGAGAGGGAGGATTAAAGGCTTTGACAAGACCCTTTAATGGCTCTCCTAAACCTTCAATAAACAAAAAAATAAGTCTCTTTTCACTAATGTTAGGAACCATAACTAAAATTCTTTGGAAATCAGAAATATACTTATCTACGGTGGCATCTTGTTTGAGTTGGGAAAGCTCCCTGAAGTACAAATCTGGATCCATCCGATCAAACCTCTCGGTCAAGAATTTTACTAAATTCTTCAAGTGATGTAATAGAGCCATGACCTTGAGTAATGATGCCATGATACCACCACTCATGTGCCACACCATCCAAATGTAGTGTTGCAAACTTAAGTGCTTCATCTTCATACATGGGATTTAGAGAAAGATAGGTATCTAATTTTTGCAACCATGATCTAGCAGAGCACTTGTCTATACCATCAAATGAAGGGAGGGTTACCTTACCCAATATTTGTTGAATGTATCTTTGAGGTGTCTCTTGATGGGCTCTTTCGCTTCTTCTTGTACCCTTTTATTCGTCAACTGATAGAAGTCTCTAAAAGATAGCATATCTCTAACTCGAAGACTTAGTTGCATGTACTCATCACCATATGCATCTATATCATCAACATCATTTTTTTCCACTTCTTCAATTGGTTCCTCTCTTTGGAGAAACTTGGCTCGAAAATTTTTGATTAGGCTTGGGAGAAGTCCTCATTGGTCCTATTGATCTTCCTTATCCATTGTTGGTTGCTCCATGATTGATGGTGGCATATTCCCTTGTAGAACCATAGCCAACTCCCGAATGGAACTAGTGAATGTGTCACGTAGTTTCCTTTGGTTCTCCCTCATATTTTGTTCTGATTCTCTCGATTTTTGTCATGACTTCATTCATATAGCTGAGAGTGTCATCTAGAGGTGGTCTTCCACATTCATCCATCGTCTTATTTGGAGTCCCTCTTCTTTGATAGACTATGTAAGATTTTGCCGATTGCAATCAAGTCTGATTTTGTAGATTGCCCTCACGGGATGGGAGGAAAACTAGCGTTGATACCTTTGTAATGTCCCCTATTGGCTCTTTGGATCCTAAGTGAATTTCAAACAATTCCAACAATAGCATGCAATTCTTAAGATGATAATCCAAGGATTGTGACTACAAATCTGAATGTAATTAAGACAAAGCAACTTAGTTCATAGAGAAAACTATACCAAATTCGAGACAACAAGAATGTATCCTAACTCCAATGTGATAAGAAGATTTTTGGGAGGTAAAAGCTGTTAAAAAAAAAAGAGATAATAAGATCATACAATCCCAGTTGGACACTGCAATAAATTACCAGAAATGGAGACTATGGGTATGAGGGAAACCCTTGTAAATCAGCAGAAAATAAACATATCTCCCACATGAACATATATCATAATTTTGTAGCAGTCCATTAATACATGAAATCGAATGTGTAGGGCATAAATACACAAGTAAATATGACCCAGAATGCTGCAGATTATTATGGACTGAAATAGATCTATATTTCCTTCATAAAGTTCTGAAAATAATACATTTGAAGCCCAAAAATACAGAATGAGTGAAGACAATTAAAATCAAACCTAGAAATGGTCCTCAAACACCATGGTCTCACCAAACATTGAGTCACTCCACATGACTAAAATGTAATAACACTACTGCCATAAATCCTCTCGTCTTTTATTGCCAAAATTCAACATAACGGTGAAGTTCCTTTGAGGCACAATAAGATTCCCTATATGGAAATATCTCTTCTTCTCTATGAGGGTTTTTCGTCCTCTAGAGTAATTTTGCAAAGCTCAAAGCTTAGACAAAAGTCATATTTTTATAAAATGAGAATGAGATGCCCTCCTCTAAGTCGACCTCTCCTTTAAATAGGAAAAGTGACCCAAAGGACCTTTTTAACCTCCAATCAGCTTGCAATACATTTCTCTATGCAAATTTTCCCCATTAGGCCTAGTTGCATTTTTGCTAGGGAAAATACAAAATGGTTTTGGGTCTATTTTCCTTCTAGGTAGCTAATATAGTCTTTCCTAGACAACTCACCCATTCTCCTAGGGAGGATACAAATATAATGTAAGACCCTATGCACTCACCTAGAGATTACAACAATTGTTTATAGGTGCATTTCTTTACTAAAACAAATAAATAATTATAAGTTCTTTAATATTTTTCTTTTATTTTCTTTTAGGCACTTATAAAAAATTGATTATGAGTTAAGTCACCCTTGCACACTTTGGTCGTCGGGTAGACAAAATGGGCCAAAGGTCTTCGATGTCATTATTCAAAAAAGAGGGACATTTCAAGTTAGCTTGATATCAAGGCCATATTCTAGAAATTTTGCTACCCAATTCCCTCTCTTAGTTCCAAACTCATGTTGTGTAAGAATAGACTTAATGGTGGTATCGTGTACAAGTAAGCAGAGTGAGAATTAAGAATATACAAATGAAACCGCTTGACACTTTGACCACTACAAAAGCATGTTTCTCCATCATAGTATATTTCAACTCATAAGATTTCAGAACATAGCTCATGAAGGAATTTGGAAGTTCATGATCATCATAATTCTTTTGAGTTAACACAGAACCTAGGTATTCTCTCGTAGAATAGAAATAGATGATAAAATCCTTGTTGAAATCAGGGCATGCTAAGATGGGAGTTTTAGCAATGGCTTTCTTGATACCTTCAAATGCTTCCTTACCCTCAAAAGTTGAACCAAATTTTTTCTTTCCTTTCATCAATGTGAGCAATGCTCATAGTCGATTCTACAAAATTAGGAATGAATCTCCTCAGAATTTTATATTACCAAAGAAAGAGTGAACCTCCTTTTACTTGTGGGAAGAGGAATCTGCTGGATTTCTTGAATCTGTTTAGATCTATCCTTATTCCCTCTTTGGAGAGAATATGCCCCAAAACTTGCCTTGAGTGACACAAAAGACAAAC
Source organism: Taxus wallichiana var. yunnanensis (assembly GCA_018340775.1). Classification (NCBI taxonomy): domain Eukaryota; kingdom Viridiplantae; phylum Streptophyta; class Pinopsida; order Cupressales; family Taxaceae; genus Taxus; species Taxus wallichiana. The sequence continues at coordinate 57,822,980 of CM031238.1, read as the reverse complement.
TTCTTTGGATTGATAGAAACTCCATGTTCTCTGCATTTCGGAGGACTGCTTCAAGATCTTGAAAGTGATCTCGCCCTTGTTTTAGAAAAACAGTCAAATCATCAAGGTACACTACAACACACTTTCCATTTAAACTACCAAAATCCAATTCCATTGCCTTCGAAAGTTGGCACCAAAGCATTGATAATACCAAAAGGAATTCTTTTGTAAGAAAAGGTGCCCCAAGGAGTAGTGAAAGAAGTTTTGTGTTGATCTAGGTACTGAATTCCACTTGATTATACCCAAAGAATCCATCAAGCAAAGACAACATCGCAAAGCCTATGACAACTTAAAAACTTGATCCATCATTGGGAGAGGATAGTTTTCCTTCAGAGAGGCCTAATTTAAATTCTTGAAATCCACACATATGTGAATCTCACCATTCTTCTTCCTGACAGGCACAATGTTGGCAATCCATGTTGAATGGTGTATAGGAAAGATGATTTTTTCCTTTAGCAACTTCTGGATCTCTTGAAAAATAGTGCCAGTAACCTTGGGATTGTATTTCCTTTGTTTCTACTTGAATGGTTTGATCCCAGGTTTCAGAGGGATAAAATGTTGCATCTCCTTTAGCTGGAAAGCCTTGAGATCATCATACGAATAGGAAAGAACATTAGCATACTTTTTAGTAGATTTACTGCCTTCTCCCTCTCCTCTTGAGTACGAATTTTCTAATGTTCACCATCTTGGGTTCATCAAGGCTCCCAATATTAATATTTTTACATTCAAGAGACTTTTGGGCTCCTTGGGAAGCTTTAGACTTAATGTACCTATCATGCTTATCAAACAGATCTTCCCAACTCACCAGCCCTTTAGGAATCTTGTTACCTTTTTAATTTGATGCCACCATCTTGATCCATATCTTCCTTGATATATCCTTCATTAGAGGATATACACTCTCTAGGTAAAGTCTCACTTCCTTCAAAATATAGCTGGTCAAAATTATCCTTAAGCTCCAAGAATGAGAACAAGTGTTGATCATCATTGAAAAACACCGCGATTATTTGCATTATCCGGTACACTTGGGCCTATGAATTATTTCAATGGTAAATTTCTCCGAGAGAAATCGGGTGAGGAATCAACAGAGAGTGTGAGAATGCTAGAGAATCAGCTCTAGTGTTCCTTTCACTTGGCACAACTTCAATGGATAAAGCATCAAGGAACTCAATGGAATCCTACACAAGATTTCTATAATGCTTCAATCTCCTATTCTTGACTTGGTAAAGATCCTCGACTGTTTCACAATCATCTCGTACATCACCAAGAGGACAAAGATTCTTCACTCCCATTTTTTTTCCATGTTCAATCCAAGTATGAGTGCCTCATATTCATTTGTATTGTTTGTATTTTCAAAACAAAGCTTAAAAGAGAAAGGATGAATGTTGCCTTCTCGGAGAAGTCAACACCACTCCAACTCGAGAACTAGTCAAGAGAAGCTTCCATCAAACTCCAAAGTCTAAATGTCATTGCGGTCATGAATCAATCACTTAGGAAGTTTTTCTCATCTTCTTGACATGATCATGTAGTTACCATGCCCTATATCTCGCATAGAGTATCTCGTGCTTTTTATCATCATCTTTTTGTACAATGTATCCAGCTTTTTTCTCGGGTAGTAGCTTATTCATTTTTCCATTGACCAGGATCAAAGCATGCGACCAGTCCATTTGAATTTTAACTCCTACCTCACAGAAATTTCTACTCAAAGCAACATCCCATATGAGGGAGGAATATCAACAACCAAAATAGTGGCTAAGACCCTTTTCTCTAGAAAAGCAAAGCAAAAGCTACTTGTGCATCTTTAATTCTCCCAACCAAAGGAACTTTTCTACTCTCCATGGAATAGCAGGAACCAAAGGCACGTGTTAGGTTCAAGCCCAAAGCATGAGCTACTTTTGCAGGCATTACATTTTCTCGATGCTCCGAGTCTATAACAAAATTATCGAGTTTATCGCCATTTATGAGAAGAGTCACATAGAATGGTTCAATTTTCTCATTAGGGGAAGTGACTGCAGCCACAAGGCTTGATTGAGGTGAGGAAGAGGGAGTGGGAAAAATACCTTTAGAAGTATTGGATGAGACTTTGGATTTGGAATTGACAAATTTTACCATTTTAGCAAAAGCTTTTGGATGAGTCTAGTAAAACTCTGCCTTTGAAATTTGGATTTTGGTCTTTTGAGGTGATCAATGATATCAAAAGATTCAGAGGTGGATGGTGCATCATTGTTATGAACTTGAGATACTTTTGATCTATCAGTTTTAGGATTTGAAGGACAAGAAGTTTTGGAAACAAAAGTAGAAGGAGGAGGATTAACATTACTCACCTTTTGTGTGGAGGTAGTGGGAATAGGAGCTCCTCTTCTTGTAACCACTAGAATAGTTATAAGAAAATCCTTGGACTTCTTAGTAGGCTGCACCACTTTTTCTTTTCTATTTGTTTGCTCCCGAGTCATAACAAGCATATGGCTCACTATTCATATCTATCACTCTTTCATCATATTCATCTTCATCATCCATACCTTCGGTGGTGAGAAAATTCACTTGAGATCCACCAAGCTCCTCTAGTTCTTCATCAACCTCTTCTTTTGGTTCTTCACAGATTTCATTACACTCCTCATCATCAGGTTCTTCAACTTCACAAGTTGCATTGACTGGAACCTTAATGGGTGGGCCTTTAATAGCCAATCTAGTCTGAGAAGAAGGCAGACGGTTCCTAGGCTGAAAATTCTTCCTTGGAACATCTTGGTAAGGAGTATGTTGAGCCAATTGTTTCTTGAGAGCAATGAGATCATTTGCAAGCTTTTGTACTAACTGATTAGAATTGGCTCTAGGGGAAGAGGAAGAGGAAGAAGCTTTAGATTTGGAGGATTCTCTTTTCATTTTACCAGACATGATTAAATCATCCTCAACATTGATAGCTAAACATTGATCAACATCCAGAGTTGCAAGGTTAGCTCTTCTTAGTGCATAACTCACTTCAGGAAACTGGGCATTGAGGAAGAAGCACTTTTGAATTTGATCCACTGGATGAGTGTTCTGTGGAATTTTATGAATTATCTTGTTGAATTTAGCCACAAACTCCCTCATGGGCTCAAATGGTTCCTTCTTAATATGAGAAATTTGTGCTAACAAAGCATGCACATCTTCAAAGCAGAGTTTAAAACGCGCTTGCTCAAAATGAGTTTTCATGGTATTCTAATTAGTGATCATCCCGACAGGGAGATAGTAAAACCAATCAACAACATTGTCCTTCAATGTCTCCACAAAAATCCTGACAGAGACATCTTCATGGTCAACCCCAAGAATCCCACATACAACAATGAAGGCTACAATGTGTTCATCCAAATGAACTTTCCCATCACCCCGAACTTGGGAAAACTTTTCTTGTTACCCCTAGGTAACTCACGCAATGGTTAAGGAAGAGCAAGAGGCCCAACCTGTTGTCCCCAAGGCAAAGGGGCTGCCATCTTTGGAAAAATTGACTGAAGGGGAACTGAAAAAATAGTAACAATCAAAGCACGGAGATAAGGACTAAGATGTTATTGAGGAACGCTATCCTTGGAATTTATGTCTTTAATAGGAGGTGTGCTTGTAGAATGAGTTCCTCTATTCCTTTTTCCTTGGAAGAGAGAATTTTTTTGCTCCAGAAGTTGAAAATGGGAATCCTCAACCCTAAGATCTTTCTTCCCACGTGTATACCGTAGAGTCGCCAGACCAAAAATGATCTTGAAGTTGTTCTTTTAGAAAGGGATCCATTTGAAACGAAATCCCCAACGGAGTCACCAAAAATTGTTGGGTTTTAAAATGATACTTTTAACAAACCACAGTTAGGGGACAACAAGTCCCTCCTCTTTAATGGGAGAGGTTCCCTTATTGAAAGCAAGTAGCAAAACTTATATACAAATGTACAACTTTCAAAGTGTGGATTCCTGATACTTTGAAACATTTTATGCCCAAAGATCATCAATACGAAAGAATGGAAGAATTAAGGAGATGAGAGAGGAAGAACATAACAATACCTTCAGGAAATATAGATAGCAGAGTATAACCTTATACGTATTGAACCAGGGAGATGTAGAATAGAATCATTCACTTTCATAACCAATATAATTCCAAAGACACAAAGTTCAGAAATCATATAAACAAGAACACAAAGTTTCTTATCATAAAAGATGGATGATTCCCAAATTTTAGACAAGGAAAGAAGAAATATCAGAGGAAGAAAGGGAAAAACTTTTGTATTGATTACTTCGAATCTATTACCTTTACAGAGTACCAGGATCCAACCCTAACAACGGCATGGAGAAGCCATTAAATAGCTTCCAAGAACGGTTACATTCGGTTACAAAAATGATGAAATCGATGCCCTGAGCTTCTCCAATGCCTCGGTCGTTTCCATGTCTGGCGGTAAAACTAGACGCATTTAATCCTAGTCGTTCAATCTACCCTTGCAAACTTTGAATGTGATCCATCCACGTGGGAGAGATTTAAACAATGGGCTTGAGGATGCCTTTTGCATTTTGTGCCTTTTAGAGAAATAGCACTTCAAACATTTTGGCTTGCCCACCCGCTTTTGATATAGGCTTGACACGTGGCTTTACGTGAGTGGCGACAGAGTCGTGGCTCACTTTTTGTAATTTTACCTCTTTTCAAAGCGGGCTCAAAAAAATCAAATTGCTCTACCGACCCACCTCCTTGCTTTGACTTTTGATGCATGCGCAACATTTGACTTTTACCTTAGCATGGGCGGGGTCATGGTCACTTATAACTTTAAGCTCTTTATGGAAATAAAGCCCAAATTCCCAAATCGCTCTGACGGCCCACCTTCACGCTTTGACTTTTGATGCGGGCTCAATATTTGAATTTTTACCTTATGGAAACAAAGCCAAAATTCCCAAATCGCTCTAACGGCCCACTTTCCCACTTGACTTTTCAACGGCATCAAAACACAAAAAGGGCCCGCCTCCCCGCTAACGCTTGAAACATGGCCACATGTCGCTTTTGTCCTGGCGGGACTACATGTCCGACCCTAGACACATGGAGGCTTAGCGCACCTTTGGGACCTACCTCCAAATTTTTCCTTTGAAGTTACGTGAAGCTGACATGTGGAGGCTTCCACAAACCCTTCTATACTTAGTCGATTCAATGGTTAGCTCTACCCCTTCTTTGACTCTAACCACGTGGTGAGCCCGTGCACACTTGGAGACCCACTCTCAATTTTTCCTTTGAATTTACATCCTGAAGAGACATGTGGAGGCTTTCGCAAACCCTTCTATACTTAGCCGATTCGGGCCTTCTTTCCTCTTGACTTATGTTAAACCCTAAATATGTGGAGATCTAGTGCTCATTTGAGTTTTCGCTTTGGATTCGTGTACTGAAATTACACCGAGCTGACGTGTGGCTCCTTCCACCAATCTTGGACTCTTCAATGGCCAACTCTACCTTGCCTTTGACTCGACCACGTGGAAAACTACCACTCATTTGGAGACTAGCCCTTTGGTCTCACTTTTGAAGTTGCGTTGTTGAGGCATGTGGAAGCTTCCACCGACCCTCTCATACTTAGTCAATTAAACGATCGTCTTTGTCTCTTTTGGACCTGGGACACATGGAGGGCTAGCACAAGTTTGGGGAACCGCCTTTGGCTTCGACCCTTGAAGTTGTGCCAATGAGACACGTGGCCTAGACACACGGAAATCATGCGCTTATTTGAGGACCTGGGTCCCATGGGCCCTATCCTTGGATTTGTGTTGTTTTGGACGGGTGGAGGTTTCATTCATTGCTTGAAAGCAGGGCGCGTTGCATCTAATCAAAGATGTCCACGTACTACCCATGGATGTTGGGGAAAAAATTGACAGGAAGATACACCCGTCATTCACGACTATGGAAAAATAAAAAGAAAGGGAAAACCCCACCTTTACGCCTGAATTTCAAATTGTTCTCCATGGAATGAAAAACTACAAACAATACCAAGCTCGACGCGATCCATTACTCCAAGGTACCGACTCAAAATTTTCAAAACTTGACTTCAAAAAGAGGGGAATTTTGAGGGCGACAACATTGCGAGAAATGTATGGAAGGGCCTTTCCCATAGGGGAATGCCTTGAATGTGTGTGTGTGTGTGTGTGTGTGTGTGTGTGTGTGTGTGTGTGTGTGTGTGTGTGTGTGTGTGTGTGTGTGTGTGTGTGTACATGTATAATATTTTATGTGAGCATTAATACATTATTTTCCTCTAATTTTTAAAATCTATTAATTTATTTTTAGCATTAAATACTCAAAATGTGATAAAAACTAACTAAGGAATCCATCTCAAACATTTTACTATAATAATATTATCACACACACTTATGAATAATATGGACATATTATAAATTTTATTATATTAAATTTTAAATAATGAAAAAATTATTAAATTAAATAGTACATTACATATAATTATGAATTTGTGAGATTTATGACAATTAATAGAAACCAAAATTAAAACATTGGAGTATAATACTCGTAAGGAGGTGGACCCAGAGGAAGAATTTTCTATTGGTTGGGAGCTCCTGAGATCTTTGGAAAAGATTTACTGGCTTGGGTTGGCCGGATGATCACGATCCGCTCGCTTCGGGCATGTTTGTTGCTGCTGCATGACTTTGTATTTTGACTGCTTCTAGGCGATGCCTAGCTTTTGTTTTCTCCTAGGCTCAGCCTAGTTTGTCCTTCATCCTTCTAGGCTCGGCCTAGCTTTGTTTTTGGTTTTGGGGTGTGCTCTCATACCACCCACTTTTTTGTTGAAAGTTATCTTGTATCATATTGAATTAATATAATATAAGATCTTTTTCATAAAAAAATAAATATATGAATATGTTATTAATAAAATATTATGACTTAGTATCTCATTGATAAAATAGAAACATCTATTAGTTTTGATTTTACATTAGTTCTTGTAGACACCAAATTTAGGTCACAATCCCTCTAGCCCCTTTCAATTAAGTAATTAGACACATACACCTAGCCATGACCCCTTCTACACATTAGTATTAATTTAATTACCCATAATTAAATTAATCCTCATCCTCACACCATTATTTATTTTAATTACCTTAATTAAACTAATATCCATCTCACTAAGCCACCTCACCTTTCCACCTCATCATAGACCCATTCCTATCCTATTAATGAACCTAGACCAAGTCCCCACTTATCCTAACTAACCGGGACTCTTTCCAACCATAATTATTCATGACCTATTAATCCTTTAACTAATTCCACACTCTAATTTATGCCTTTCAACACCTGAACAGACTAAGCCAAAGAACATGCCAAATTTGGGAGAAAAACCCTATTTTTGGAAAATTAGACCAATTCTCCTTAACCGACTTTGGTTATCCTTCATCCGACATCGGTTCCCTAACCGTCGTCGGTTACCTTAAATAAAAGTTTCTAACTCTTTGGACAGGTTATTCAATTGATTCATTCACTCAATCTTTGGCATTCTAACTCTTGAGCATTCAAGCTACCATACAATGAACCAAAGCACATCAGGTCTTCACCAACAACCAATCTCTTCCTCCACATCCTTAGATCACCCACTCGCATAAAGCACACAGGTTTCATTTCCACGACACTCGGTCACAATTCTATTTCATCTCTAAACACTCATCAACCACCACCACCTTCAGATCTACAGGTTCTCAGATAAGTAACTCACTCTTATTTGTTAGTTCTAGTTTTGATCTTAAGTCTTTTATTCATTTCTATTATCCGAATCTCCTCTATCCTAAATATCACCCGTCACTGCGTTCACCATCTATTCTACCAACCTAAACCATTTTTCCTATCCTAGCACTTGTATCACCCTTGCTGAGTCATTTTATAAATCATACCATCCTTCTTAAACCCCCTCAACTCTTTGTATAATCACAGAGAGATCCAAAACACCTACTTTTAATATTTTGACCATATTTCCCCTACCGACACCGGTTACCCAACCGGCATCGATCATTTTCCAGTATTGGCATCGGTCTCCTAACCAATACCGATCTCGTGGACTGGTAATATATTCTAAAACAACGAGCTTATAACTTTCACCAAACTTCACCCAGATCTTGCCTAACACCTCAGTGACCTTTCCCAACCAGAATCATACCTTGACTAATGCTAGATTGGTTTTTACTTCAATACTTTGCTTAATCTAGTATGTTGATAACATTTTGAGATACCTAAATCAAAGCGTTAGCAATATAACCTCTATTTCTCACATTTATTTTCATTAATTTGATAAAAACAGTGGATTCACAACCATCTAGGAAGTGTTACACTTCCCGAAACTAGCATTCAGTAGGAAATCTACTACCATATATTGTTTAACTCTCTCTTGTGGTCTTGTTGTGCTTCTTATATAGGTCATTCCTCATAGCCAAAGGGAAGCTCTCACATTCTGTCCTATCAAATTCTACAATGTGTGCAACCTTCTCCTGACTATTCACAGGTATTCCTCCTACGCCCATTACCTTTATTTGTTTTATCGCATACTTTGAGGTGAAACAATTCTCATTTTTGTTATGATTTGTAATTATTTTTTCTTTTTTGTTTCTTTGATTTATTACAAAAATATGATAGATTATAGACATTGTACTTGGGGTTTTGCAAAAATGGTGAAATTTGAAGGTTGGATTTGGAATTTGGAATTTGTTTTCTTTATGATTGCAAGGTTGCGCTTAGTGAAACCTTTCTATCAATTTTACGAAATAATTTTAGTTTCGATTCTAATTCAAAATATTATTTTAATGTTCCCCTTAATTTTAATGTTGTATATAGTTCTTTGAATTGATTGGTGAAGATCCAATCAATTATTATATCATTAGTTTAATGAAAAAATTTGTATCCATGACAAAGTATGAAATTAATTACTATAACATTGTTTTTTATTTATAATTATACAAAAATGCACAAATATTCATAGTGACTAAGTTTTTAGAATCATTTAGATTCCATCAATTAGAGAATCTCACCATAGATCCCATACGTATTTGTAATTATAATGCAATCAAAAATATAAGATTTCAAATATGCATTAGAGAAAAACCCATAATAAAAGTTTATGTAAATGTCTTTTTAATGAAAACCAATATTGGTTGCAATTTGAAACTTTTATTATCAATTAGCTACCTATTTTTTATGTGTTTGTGTTGTTATCTCTATAAGGTGAATAGTGAAAGAAAGATTCAATAGATATTTTTAGGTTAATAATGGGATGGGTAATAATTGTTCATGGAGGTGTAAGGATTGATCTCGTCCTTGTTTATGAATATGTTTGAGATCAAAATTGTACCATGCCCCGAATCTTGGAAGATTCGGGATTTTGAGGCAACATGGAACTATCTTCAAGTGTGTGACTTATGGCTTGAGACAAACCTCCTGGAGAAGACCAACTTCTTTATCGCGCGGATTTGGGAAAAATCACACAACCAACCTACTTTTAACGCTAAAACTACTCCTACAGCTAATTCCTACTCTAACAATTCCAAAGGAACAAAGAGGGAAAGAGAGATGCACAAATTAAAACCTAGTTGCAGGGGGAGTGATAAAAAAGGGTGGAAATTTGAAAAATTCAGATGACACACGAAATCATATTATAGAAATGCACATGATTCCAAAGAAAACATATAATAGAGCATGAGATAAGAGGATGTAATATTCACATGAAACACAAGGTATGAAGGAAAGAGCCAAGTCACACTTGTATTAATCAATATATTATCACCTGCATACAGAGCCAAGGTAAGAAGATATCCAATTACAAGTGTAGAGGTTGAATACATGAAATTTTGGGTTTCACGGAGAAGAGCCCAAAAATATGCTAAGGAAAACGGAAGAAGAACCCTTACAAAGTGCAAAAGAATTTATATTAAAAAAACGGAAAGGATAAAGAGAGCAGAGAGAAAAGAGAAAGGTCCACCAATTTAGAACTGATCACTCTAAAAATGTATTCAATGAGTGTGGGCATTATGAATTGAACATCCGCTACTCGTAGTTCAAACATAGACGCCCCAATGTAGCCAAAAATCACAACATGACCTCTTGAGTCTATCACACATCATCCTTCTTCGAGAGAAGGATGTCATGCTCTATTAAATTCTAGTGGTTGGGGTGATTGGATCTCTGGTTTGGAGTCCGCTCGACTTTGAGACCTTCCGTGGATTTTTCTTTGTTATGCAGATTTTGACCACTTTTCAATATTCTTCAACCCGAGGAACACTAAGTTAGTGTTTTGCAACTTTTGAACTTAGTTGTTCTTAATTTTTCCATAGTCACACAACCTTCCAAAATTATTCCTTCATGCCTTGTGGATTTTCCATGGTGTGCTTCCACAGCTCTCTTGGTTCCATGGATTTCCCATATTTTGAACTTAGCCAATTTCTTTCAACTCTCGTGGATAATAAAATATGTGGTACTCTATCTTGAACTTACCTGTGAGGGACTTATTTCCTTAGTGTTGCATATGTTGAGAAGAATTTGTATAACACTAAATTTTACAAAACATTTCCCAAGTCCCTAATCTACTCATTTCTTCATTCCGATTTAGGAGAACCCGTGGAACACTAAGTTCCTACATTCTCGTGGTCAATTGAATCAATGTCCCACAACTTTTCTAAAGCATAAAAATGGTTAAGTATTTTTGACGATTTCTTCAAAATTACAAGAGGTGTAATTTTGGACAATAGTTTGGTGACCTCTAGGGAAATATTCTTGTTATATGTTGAAGACCAAGCGCCTTGAATCATCCAATGGGTATGGAGTTAAGCCCATCTTTGAAGAAATTAAACTCACTTTTAAAACTTGTCTCTTGGATCTACATGGACTTAATCTTGACTAAAGATGATCTTATGGAACTGAAAGAATGCATGTTGAAACTTGATCCATTATCTAATTTTTCCATGAAACCTCTCTAAGATAATCTGTGTAAGACAACAAGTGGCTTCAAAACTTATGTACAAAAGGGAAGATCATTTTTATCTCTAAAAAACAGCACCCTCGATTTGTCATAAATGGATGAATGAGCAATTAGTTTTTTTGGGTAACATGGGATTGTCTCTAAGTGTGGGACCTTGTTATTGAGACAAACCTCCAGAGAAGGTTAGTTCCTCTACCTAATCCTAATGCTATAAATGAAACTATATAATCCTACTCTAACAATCCAAGGGACCAAGGAGAGAGGGAAATGCATAAAAATGGAGATCCTAAGCTAAATAGAGGTGGTGACACCAAGAAGAGGGGGAAAGACACTCTTAGATGAGTGGAAATGAGAGGAAAATTAAGGAAGAGAGGGCAGAAATGAGTGCTAGAGTCCAAGAAAAACCCCGCAAGATGAGAATAAACATGCACATTTCACAAAAAAATGTAATAGAGAGGCAAGATAATGTAATAAACACAAGCTAGGGTAGAGAATAGCCACAAAACATGAATTTTATTGCTTCAAATAGATGCACAATCCATTACAATGAAGGAGGAAGGTAAGAATCACCCGAAAATTTCAAATCGAGACTTGCTACTCAAAATACACATGCAACACTTATAGAGAGATGCACTAGAATTACAAGATGGTCCACCCTTTACAAATTAGCATCATTTTACAATATATATATATATATATATATATATATATATATATATATAATGGGAAGAGAGAGGGAAAAGAGAGGGAAATTTAGATTTCCACCTTTAACCACTAACAACATTCATTAAATGTCTGAAAATAGGCATGGGCACCCTTACAAGGCCATCACCTATGATACTTTGCTTGTGGAAGAAGGAAAAGGAACCATTCTTCATCAAATTGGGTGGTTGAGCTACCTGGAACTACATATTTTAATGTTGGGAATTATTTCCTATTTTTCACCCATAGTACATACTGAGAGCTTTCCAACAGTATTGAGTTTGTGAAATTTGGAGCAACAGGTCAAAATATATGGCCATTTGAAGTTCGGGGCTCAAGATGGTTGTGACAGGGTTCCTGGCGTGATGTTACAATTTGCATTAATCATTTTGTTCCTAGTGTAGTTGGATCGGCAGAGCAGTGGAAATCATAGAACTACGAAATAGTTTTGTTTGTGCCCTCTAATCCCACTTTATCCACATTGGTCGTTGGTTTGTGTCTTGGGTAGAGAATCGTTCTTCTAGTGGAGCTGTGCAATAGTTCCACCCTTTCCTTTGGTGCCCGTAACTCCTTCGCTCGTAACATTGTCTCGTCCCTCGCTTAGTTACCTTGTTCCATTAGTCAGTTAACCATCTAATGTGGAGAACTAAAATCTTGTGAAAATGTTCATCCTGTTCCAAAAATCCCACATTACCCACAATACTTCCCTTCACTCCAATGCATCGGCTCAAACGCTTATGCAGAGAATTTCTGACTCCGAGGAACTATTCCTCCAGTTCCAAAATACATAATTCATCTCGCATCCAAGTTCCCAACTCCTCTTTACGGTCAATGTGGAAATATAGAGAACATGAGGAACAATGGAATTATTCCTCCTATTCCTCTCAGCCCAATTTACCCGCAATACAACCCAAAAGACCCAATTTTTTATTTTTTTGGCTAAGTATGGAATTGAGGAGCTAGGAAAGGAGGAAAGGAATGTCCCTAACACATATTTTTACCAATTTTGATCACTTTATTGTCTAATTCCAAATGAAAATGTAAGTTACCAAAATATCCCTAGGAGGGGTATTTTTGGATAACATAAACATGCAAAGAGTTCAAAAGAACGTATTAAAAAACAAAGAGATCACCACAAGTACTAAGGAAAAGGAGCTCAATTAGTGATCAACACAAAAAATGGAGGGGACCTCCAACAACACAAAACACAAGTATTTACAAGATGCAATAGGACATCTTAATGGGAGTGTTTGAGATAGATCCCATTGACTAGGATTTGTAATACCTAGCCATTAATATTAGACAACTCAAAGGATTTTGCTTCTTTGTAAGAATTAATAATATATGGACCACTCCATAGTGCATCAAACTCGAGAATGCCACCACAGTTTATCTCTTTCCATGTCCCACTTGAGGACCAAGTCACCTATCTTGAACATTTACGTCTTAGCTTTCTTGTTAAATCACTACTTGGTAGATCGTTGGTGCTTCTTCAAATTTTCCATGGAAAACTATCTCAGTTCTTAAAGTTCAATCAACTCCACCATTTTCATTTCTCTTTAATACATTCCTTCAAATTCTAACTATTGATCTATCTCCAATGAAGGTAATTCAAGTGATAATTGGAGTCTAGCCTCTCTCCCATACACAAAGACAAATGGGAATTTCCATTTTTTTTTTTTTGGAGTGATTGTATCATCCCAAAGAGTGTTCTTTACTTTATTAGCCATTTTCTTTGATTATTCTACATAGTTATCTTCATTATTTTTATGAGGTTCTTATTAGTTAATTTCACCAAACCATTACTTTGTGGGTAATAATTTGAGGAATTCTTCAAGTAAACTCCATTTCTAAGAGCACAATTAGAAATTTTGGAACCAAATAATGCCTTAGCATTATCAGATATGATGGTTTAAGGAATCCCAAACCTTGTTACAATGTCCTCCAAGAAATCAAGGATGACTGATTTAGTATCCTTCTTGAGTGGTATGGCCTTTTTCCATCGGTGAAATAATTTGTTAATGGCAAGATCCATTTGTGACCTGCACTAGAATGAGGGTTGATCATGCCAATTAAATTTAGTCCCCATTGAAATAATGGTTCATTCACTTGAATAGGATGAATAGGGAGGGTTTCCACCATTTTATTACTTGTGAAGAAGGCACGTTATTTGCATTTTCTAACCCATTGATATGCATCTGTAAACAAGGTGGGCGAGGAAGTATCTCGCTCTAATAATTTTTGTTGTTGTAACTTTGGATGAGAAATTCCCACTGGAGGAACCATCATGGAATTTGGCCAAGAATTTATCAATTTACTCTCCTTCAAAGCATCTTATAAAAACACCATTCATACTCATTTTGGAAAGAATTCCATCAATTAAAGCATAAGGAATTTATTGTAACTTGAGGTTCTTTCTGTTTTCCTTACTCAAACCAGAAGGATAACCACTAGTTGCCAAAAACATTTCCATGTTGTTGATCCAACATCACATGCTAGGATGGGTACCTTTGTCTTGCGATTTCTCCGAATTGATTAGGTTTATAACATTTTGCATATTCACCTATTGAGAACCCTCCAAACCTTTTGGAGCCTTTTTGGCTTGTCCTTGTTCTTCTTCCATGAAGAAGAAAACTTCTTCACTATCCTAAGAATATAAAACAAGTTTTTCACAAAAGGCTCTACCTCTTACCAATTTTTTGGCCTTTATGGTCACGTCAAACACCATGATTTTGGTCACCCATTCATCTCTCTTTTCATTATTTTTTTCTCCCATGATGAAATATCTAACACTAGGGTGTGAAACTAAGACTTTGATGTCATTGGAGGCTAACATGGGCTTGAAATTTTGAGATCCCGCAAGATGGAAAACACCTAATTTTCCAAATAAATAATCCTAAGTTTGAAATATTTCAATGTTTGGCTAAAGACATCCACATGTTCTTCCAAGTCTTCATTTTTATTTTGAGTGATAACCGTTGCTACACTAAGATCATGCCATAAGCATAAAGGATGAAATATTTTGTGAAATCAAGACTAATTAGTTTTGGTTCTTGAGCTATCGTGAATTTGATATTGTCACATATTTCTCTCCATTCCATGGTCCATTTGAAACCAATATCCTTCCTCAACATCAATGTGATAGGAATGATCAGTCTTATAAAGTTAGGAGTGAAGTTCCTTAAAAAATTATTTTGTCAAAGAATGACTGAAGGGAATTTTTGTGAGTTCACAAAGAGAGAGAGAGAGAGAGAGAGAATGTCGGAGACTCTATCTAGGTCAATTGTGATTCCATATTTTGAAACAACATGACCCAATAACTTGCCCTATGCAGCTGTAAAAATTCATTTCTTGGGGTTCAATGACACTCTAAATTCTTAGCATTTCTCAAAAACGTTTTCCAAATTCTCTATGTGATGTTGGCCTTGATTCGATAAGATTGTGATATCATCCAAATAAACAAAGACAAATTGGTTGATTTGAGTCCATGAAAATTAATGTCCATCACCATTTAAAAGGTGACACCCACGTTTGACAATCCAAAAGGCATTTTTTGATATGCATATGTTCCCCATTTGGTGGTAAATGTGGTTTTATATTGATCATATTATTTGATCTTAATCCAATTAGTGACGAATATCCATTAAGCATGGATAATTTCTTAAATATAGCCACTCTTTGAATAATTTTCTCCATAGAAAGCATAGGATGATGATATTTCAATGAGGTCTTGTTCAAGTCCCTGAAATCCACACATAACCTTATGTATTTGTTCTATTTCTGAAAAAAAAAAAAATGTCACCCAAGATGAATATTTGATAAGAAATATTATTTTTGATTCAATGAGTTTGGATAACTCATTCCTCATGAGTGGTTCAATCCTAGGTTCGCAAGCCTTTGTTTTTGTCTAACTTTCTTAGCCCTTAGGATTGAGATCAATATCATGTTGAGAAATGTTGGCGTGTAAACCTTTTAGATCCTCATAGCTCCATAAAAATACATCATAAAATATCCGACATAGGAAGTAAATGATTTATCTTCTTTATAACTACATACCTTTCTCAACAAAATCTCTTTTCCTTGTGCAATGGTGACTGGTTTGGAATCCTTTTAACCCGTGTACATGCTTTCGTTTTGTCCTTTGATCTCATCATCAAAATTGAAAATTCCTTCAAGGGTAACTAATCCTTTAGGTAATAGGTAACTTGTTTGTCCACGAGTTGAATGATTTCATCACCATAACATCTTGCAAACCATACTTAAAAATAGAGGATAATCTAGCCTCATTTTGAATGAATTAGACAATTTTCACATAATTTTCAAAAACTTTCCAAATTACATCATTATCTAGAGTAGATGACCTTACAACCATTTAACATGTTGATTTCCTTTGACGATGTTATCATTAGGAGATAATTGATAACCCATGGTCACCATTTGATCTTCCTCTTTATTCTACTTCGCGGCACTACCGAAGGTTGAAAGCCTTAAAATAATTTAGTAGATCCCAAATGTGATACACATAGGCTCTCAAAATCTTGCTTTTAGCTTCACATCTTCCTCTAACTTATTTGGTGACCAATTCAATATCCACGAAGACATGCAATGCTTTGATTTGTCTATTTTCGATAATGAACAAGCTATGAATCAATCCTTCATATTCCACCACATTGTTTGAGAAAGAAAACTAGAGTCAATGAGAAAAGTAGATTTTTGTGTCCATTGGGGAGATAAGGACTTCACCCTCCCCAACTCCATTCCTAATTCTAGAGACATCGAAATACATTTTCTATAAACTAGAAGCATGATTATCTTCTTCCTTGCATGGATTGGGAATGGTGACTTTTTCTTCATGGATGCAATAGGTCCTTAGATAAATTTACAAAGCGTGACATAGGGATGAAATTCATAATAATCCTCGGCCCATTCATCTAGCAAAATATTAATAATTGAAGTTGATGAATGTACTATTTTAGTGTATTCATGGTCATTATTTGTTTCTCCTTGGATAATACAATTGGAATTTATAGGACTAGGGTCATAAAATTCCTCATGATAAGTAGAAATAGGTTCAACCTTAATTATAAATCTAGTCCCATACCTTGTTCTAAGAAACATATGAGACCAATTAGAGGAAATATATCTTCCCACCTTAGTGTGAAATTTTTGGAGGGTAAAAGGGAGAATAATGGTGGCAAGTCAATCACAAAAATGTCATGCATTATAGTTAAGCTTGGGTAAGAATACAAAGTTAATTTTAGATCCTTATTTATTTCCAAAACTTGAAATGCTGATCCATCAAATTGCAAGACACCCTTAAAATTTGGATTATACTCAATCCTTGAGATGGGTACAATTTTCTTTGGCATGATTGAGGTACTAACACCAGAATATATCATAAAATTATGAATAAGGTGCTTTCCAACTATGAGAGACATGTAGAAATGAGGAGGCTTGACTATTGAAATTACTTGTTCATCCCAGTGATAAATATTGACCGTGGCCTTTGATTTTTGCATGATAGATTCCATAGGTGGAAGCTACTTCAAATATTCTTGTAATAGATCCCTTTGATCTGGAATTGAAAGGGCATACCACATTGTGACATTCAAATTTGTCTTCTTTATTTATTAAACAATGTTGAGAGGAATACCCATGGATTTTTGCAATGAAGGAATGACATGTTATTTGTTCCTCTGTTATACCCGTAGAAGCTCTTTGGACGGTGAAAATTTTATGTTTCATAGATATGTAGTGTTATGCGCAGATTCGACTATCCGTATAACTTGTTTACTTTATGTTCTTGAGCAACCCGTGGAAAATGGTATGATGCTAGATTTCTACTTAATTTGGTGATTGGAAGTGTCTTAAGGAGGCTGGAGCAATAGGAAGAGGAGATATCACATCCATTTTTATTTTATTATACCTTGTATTATTTTCCACATGATGTTTCTGTCTATTTAAGTTACCTACAACTTGATTAACCAAAGATAAATCTTCAATTTTGAAGAATATGAAAGTTCGGGAGGGGCTTCTTGAATATCTTATGTATTGCTTGTTGAAGGATCCATGGTTTTCTTGCACATAGAAAGGATTTGGATCATGATATTCTTTTCCCACAAGGAATTCATTCGGCCTCATATATATATATATATATATATATATATATATATATATATATATATATATATATATATATATATATATATATATATATATTGGTGTGGGGTTGATCACAAGGATAAAACCATTCAAAAAATTTGTCCATATTATTCTCGCACCGTAAAAATAACCTTTCTTAAGTTAGGAGTTATCGGGGGCTACGAGTTTAGATTTGACAATTTTCTTGGTGGGTAATTCTTTCCAAATATTGATTTTGGTATTGAAAATTGTATTATGGGTAACCCCGAGGAGGTTAGAATAATGTTTTGGGGCTTGAGATTTTCTCTCTTAAGGGAGATAATATCAATTAATAGATTATTAAGATGAATACTAAGGTTTTCAATTTCTTCTTATTTCATAGAAGAAACAGATGTGGAAGAATAATATAACGTGGATGGTTAAGGAACTGTTAGAGTAGGTATTTACCTTTTCTTATGTTCACCTAGGTGCTTTATTTACCATCTATTTTATTTATTCTCACCCCCTTATGTGTGGATATTTCTTTATTTTATTTATATATTAGGAATATATTATCTAGTTTTTATGAGTAGTTCTTTTCTAAATCTATGGTCTTGACTAGTTCTTTCCTAAATCTATTGTCTTGATTAGTTATTTTATGACTAGTTTTTTCCTTGATTTATGGCTTGATCTACAACCTTGACTGGTTCTTAGATTGATATTCCTTGCCTATAGAAGAAACAATCATTCTCATTGTACTTAAGAGAGTTCCATAATAATATATGATATTAGTGTTCTTTGTTTGCAAATTCTTTTGTAAAGTTATTTTGGTGAATTTCTTTCATCTTATCAAATGTGGTGTGCTATGATCATCTGATATCTTCATGGCTTGGAATGATCTTCTTATCATTCCTTTCACAAGATCGAGTGGTAGATGATGTAGACATTCATCTCGTAAGTTTTTCTTTGTAAGAAATGGTTTATTATTTTCATATATTTGGAATTTTTTAGCACTTTTATGCAGCATGAATTTTAATGCAAAATGGAGTGCGTCATTGGATTTGGAAGGTTCTAAAACCTTAGAATCAATGTAAACTTGACCATGTTCTGAGATAGTCAAATATGGACATTTTTAAAGGGTCTTTTGGCACATTTCTCAAAAATCCGTACAAATATGCAAAATTTTTTTGACACAAAATCTATATCATCTTTCTGGGTTTTTTGAGAAACTTTATGGGTTTCTCTCTATTTTTTTATACAAAGAAAAAGAGATATTTGTAGTCTAAGTTTGTATTAACAATTGTACTTTTTGGGTGCATTCTTTTATCCATTGGATGCAGATATGTACTTTCTGGGTGCATTCTTTTATCCATTGGATATAGGTGTGTACCTTCTAGATGCATTATTTTACCCTCTGGATATTTATGTTTTGGATGCAATCTTTTATCCACTGGACGCAGATTTGTACCCTCTGGTTGCATTCTTTTATCCATTGGATATAGATGTGTACCTTCTAGATGCATTCTTTTACCCTCTGGATATTTTTGTTTTAGATGCAATATTTTATCCACTTGACACAGATATGTACCCTCTAGTTACATTCTTTTATCCATTGGATATAGACATGTACCTTCTAGATGCATTCTTTTACCCTCTGGATAATTATGTTTTGGATATAGTCTTTTATCCACTGGACACAGATTTGTACCTTCGGTGCATTCTTTTATCCAATGGATATAGAGGTGTACCGTCTGGATTAAATGATTTACCATATGGACATTTAGGTTTTGGGCATAGTATTTTATCCTTTGGTCACAATTCTATATCATGTGGATGCACTCTTTTACCCTCTGGAAATTTGGGTGTCACGTGTACCTTTAAAAAAATCAGCATTAAAATATTATTTTTTAATAGAAAAACCTTCTAGAGCTCATAACTTTTGATTTGTAGCTTAGATTAAGGTGATTTTTTTTTTTTTAATTGTGTAGTTTTTCTAGATATCCACATTGGTGACATTTTTATACACATATTTCAAATGTAAAAGGTACTTTTACTCATTGTAATATTTACACACACTCAATTATAAAGTGCCAAATTTGGGGGTGTTGTAATCACTTGTGGACGCAATTTTGATTGAGCCCAACATCCTAAAATTTTAGGTGTTGCATTCTTGTATCTATCATGGATTCTAAAAATGATATGTTTTTCTCTAAAGTGTGTGGACTTCAAGAGGACCTAGTAAATGTTTTGAAAGAAAATAGATCGCTTAATAAGCAAAATTATATTCTACAAGCTCTCATTCATGACAAAGATGATCTCATATACTCCCTACATCAAAACTTTATAGCCTGCAAAGATTGCCATCATATTGTGGAATCTCATATCCATACTTTTTGTCCACTTGCATTTGTTGCTCCTATGCCCACCGACCTTAATCTATCAATTTCTAAGTCTACCTGCTGCCCCTAATGCTCCTATTAGGTTTGTTACTGCATGTTCTTCCACATTTGTGCCTATTGCATAAAGTAACATATTATGTGTATCCTACATCTACTCATGTGTTTGGCTCTTTTGAGAAGCATACCACTGCATTCGGTTCTCACATACTCCGTTCTATGGGTTTCACTGGCAGAGGTATTGACAAACATTCACAGAGTATTGCTTCCCCTATTCCA
Source organism: Taxus wallichiana var. yunnanensis (assembly GCA_018340775.1). NCBI lineage: Eukaryota > Viridiplantae > Streptophyta > Pinopsida > Cupressales > Taxaceae > Taxus > Taxus wallichiana. The sequence continues at coordinate 57,802,508 of CM031238.1, read as the reverse complement.
CATGTTAAGTGGATTTCTCATCAAGGAATTGGTTTTCAAGGAGGTACTTCATTGGGATCACACATTGACATAGCTTCTATTTTTGTTCCCTTGACTCTTTCTGAGGATCATGAGCTATACATGAGTTCTACACCTTCATTCATGGTTGAGAAACCTGATATTTCAGTTATCATACATGATCAACTTGACACATATTTTGATGTTGTTTTACATGCACTTATTGTGCATTTTGTACTAAGTCATATGCAAGGATCTTCTTCATCCATCCATGTTGATTTAGGGTGGATATTTGATCACTTGTGGTGGCGACATAGGAATTCATTGAGAGGAATATACATGCATGGATCCTCCACCATTCATCCTCTTGCTCTACTTTCTACACCTTCTACATTGTAATGCTCCTTGTTTTGAGAATTTTTCTTTAGCAGGTGTAGTGTATCTCTCTTATTTGTTGAGATATTTTGTATCTCGTATTTTTATGCTTTTGGCATGTTGAGAGTTTCTTTTATGGGGGAGCTATTCTAGTGAAGACTAGTGTTAGTTTATCGGTGTTCGAGCAGCTTATTTTGACAACTCATATAGATTTGTAGTGTCACTCCATCCATTTAGCAGTATGGGAAGGTGTGGTGTTGATGATCCGCTTCTTCGGTTTTGTGTCCTTTCCTTGTTACCTTAGATTTTCTTGGATCGTGGCACTCCTATTTCTTTGGATCTTGTGTCTTTTCCTTGTTTCCTTGGTTATTGTTCTTGGATTGTGGCACACCTATTTGTAGCAGTTGATCGAATAATGTTTGGTGTTTTTTTGCACTTTCGACATCACTCCATTGATAGTCTCGTTGTATGGAGCTATTCTGGTGAAGCATAGTGTCAGTTGTTTTTTATTTTTGTAATCGATCAATGGATTCATACCATAGTGTACACCAAAATTCTTCAACATTGACGAGTTTTTAGTCGAGATTCTTGAGATGCCTTTAAAGTGGGTTTTTCTCTCTCCCTACTTTTTTATTACTGGTTTTGGGTACCTAGCGGTGTTCCTTTTTTCCCAGTTATTGTACATGAGTACCTCATCATGCCTAGTTTTTGGGACTCATACTGTGGATATGCCACTTTTATTTTGGGCCCCTAGCTTCACTTGAGGGGGTGTTAGAATAGGTATTTACCTTAGCTCATGTTCACCTAGGTACTTTATTTACCTTCTATTTTATTTATCCTCACCCACTTATGTGTGGATATTTATTTTATCTTATTTAGATATTAGGAATATATTATCTAGTTTTTATGACTAGTTATTTCCTAAATCTATGGTCTTGACTAGTTCTTTGATGACTAGTTCTTTCCTAAATCTATGGTCTTGACTAGTTCTTTCCTTGATTTATGGCTTGATCTATGACCTTGACTATTTCTTAGATTTGTCTTCATTGCCTATATAAGCAAGGATCATTCTCATTATACTTGAGAGATTTCCATGATAATTTATGATATTATTACTCTTTGTTTGCAAATTCTTTTGTAAAGTTATTCTGGTGAATTTATTCATTTTATCAAATGTGTTGTGTTATGATCATCCGAGATCTTCACGGCTTGAATTATCTTCTTATCATTCCTTTTAGGATCAAGAGTAATGACAGTGGGTAATTATGTAGAAATTTAGGCGAAATGGGCATAAGTAGTCTAGGGGATAATTTTCCTACTTGGATAAGATGGTTCTCACCATAATGGCTATGCATAAGCATTTGGTAATTTCAAAACACACATAGATCGAATCATTATTGCTATATAAGAATTTAAAGTTCTAAGAAAATATAATAATGCACCTTTTGGATTTGATGTTAGAATCACTAGAAATTTTTCCCCATGTTTCCTAGAGTCTAAAGTTGAAATCTATCATGAGCTCAATTAGAGCCCTCTTGATTGTAGTAAGTTGCTCAAGAAGAGAAATGTTATCTTAATTTTCATCAAACTAATTACACAGAGAATTTTGAGTTCATCCCAATTATAGATGAAGCACGGTCAAAAGACTTCTATAAAATTTCAAGGATTTTACATTGAGATATGTGTATTGGTAGAAATCTGGATCCAAGTTTAACTTAATAAGATGAAAACCAAAAACAAACCAACCTCATAGGACAACATGATTTAAAAATACCGAGATAGGATTGATTCCCTTGAATGTGAGATAATCCTCTTCCAAAGGGAACATGAACTTGCACATGCATAAATGAATAAATAAGATATATATTAGATAAAGATGTGATGATTTTCTTAGAAAAGGTTTATCCCAAGAACCAAAGGGCTTCCTTAAAGGGTGTCAAATCATTTTTTATAGCTAGGTGATGATGATAAAGATAATTTATAATGAAAATATGATTAAAATTATAAAGGGATGGTAAAATCCTACTCCGCGTGATAGGTGGACCAGAAAGGGCTATGGCTAGCTCAAATTTCAGGAAGTAATTGAACCATGCCTACTCTATAACATCTTGTATTTCTTTGATGAATTCAAGGTTATCTTCAATGTCTTAGATGTCAGGTGTTAAATAAATGACACATCGACTCGATTACTGGTGCAATATCAAACTACTCCTGGTAAAAGGTTATGGAACAATGGGAAGGTCATGTATATTGGTGATTTGATGTATCTTTCATGATATAATCATATATAGAGAGAAAAACTTACAAACATGCATATTAGATAGAAAAAAATCGATAATTGAATGTAAATATGAAAAATGTGATTAAGGTGATAAAATGATAGGGATCTCTTAGGATTCTATAAGGTCACGGGTGATTTAGGGTTAATTATAAGCGATTAGGATGTATCGTTGGTGATTAATGAATAAAATGTTGATTCCTTGATAATGTGTAAAATAGATCAAAATTAGATGATTTATTACTTGGTATGGGATTATATGTGATATAAAAATAGATTGAATTTGAAACCAAATGATAAGAACTTTTCTTGATAAATGTTTAAAGTGATGTTGTAATAACCTTTAAAATATCATGGGGATTCCAAAGGTGTGGTAGAGATGCAAAAGGTGCCAAGATGAGTGTAGTGATGTCATCTAGGTCATCAATGAGTCAGATCTTCGTTGTAAAATGTTTTAGGATCCATTCCATATAGGTTTGATGTTTCTTATTTAATCGTCGGTGATTATTTAGAACCATAAAGCACTGGGAAAAATGGGGAAACCCACTTGGAAGTGGTTTCAAATGGTTAAATTGGGTATCATGACGAGTGAAGATGGTTAGGAAGAGGTTAAGGATGTTAGGAGGTTATATGGTTAGGGTTAAAATGGGCTAGGATGAGTTTTAGGTTTTTATATCTTGGTTTAGGTGAGTAAATAAGTATTTACTAAGGAGTAAAGTCTGATTTTATGAGGGTGAGGACATGATTAATAGGATAATAGGATAAGTTTGATATTTTGAGTGTAAATGTGAGTCGTGTGGATAGACTATGTAGGGTACCAGAAACATGTGTCTACATTCAGCCCTTTTTTCAAGTGGTTTGTGATGGACAAGCCACTCGACAAAAATGAGTGGTTTTTGTGTTAGATAAGTTGTCCCTCCTCGAATCGGGGGTTATTGCAACAAAGTGCAATGGTCACTAGTTTGAATAGGTTGTTGGATGAGATAAACTTGCGTGATGTTTTGTTTTGATTTAAGATGCCCTAATACTGGACATGAAAATAAATTTCCATAAAGTGGACTTGTGAGAATGACAAGTCAAATGATATGGGAACCAATGGGTTCAGAAATGACCTATAGATGTATGACTTATAGAAGCAAAATGGGAAAATTTTATCAAAAGTGTATGGCATCCATGGTGTATTGGGAGATGCATGCATGATATAAAGGATATTGCCACAAAGATGGATTTACGTGATCATGAATTCAAGTGATAGGGAACCAATGGGTTTAGAACCTATGGAAGTATGACTTAATAATGGAAGGGGAAAATTTTCCCTAAAAAGGCTGTAAAATTTGAAATGGATTTGATAAAAGGTGAGCTTTGTATTGATCAATTTTAGATTTTAAGAGGGTCTTGGTGCCCCATAAAAGGAATCACATACTTGCAAAATGTTTCCATGTTGACCTGGATGAGTAAAATGATGGTTTGGGAGGCTCAAGGCCAAAAATGTTGTTTGGATAAAAAGAAAGATAATTGTTGGTGATTACTTTGAGTCACTAGTGATTTGACAAAATCATCGGTGATTAGCCCGATTCCAACAATTGGGTAGGGGAGAAATTTTGATATAAAAGGCGGTTTGGAGGTTTATTAGCTAAAATTGTGATTCGATAACCTAAGAGAGATAACAAACCCCTATTTCTATTTTTTTCATTTTTAGTGAAATGGAGGCAAACTGGAGGTGTGCAGAGACTTAAGAGGCCTACCCATGCCAAGGTAGGTTTTTTTTTGAATTTTTTTCTATTTTATTTATTTTTTGTTTTTTTAATTGGGACCCGTTATGAAATCGCTTGCAATTTTTAGGGTCAATGTGATTTTCACTAGGTCACCAATGATTCAAGTAAAATCGTTAAAGATTCAACTAATTGGTTGATTATTGAGTTTTATTTTGATTGATTTATATTTGATAGTTTTTATTGGTTTATTTTGGATGCATGCTAGGAGAGATTGATTACACGGGATAGGATCCTCGAAGATATTGGATATTATTTGGGCTCGGTTGTCATATAATGATTAGGATCACTTGGAGTAGGTTAGATTAGGAGGGATGCATCATTATAGATGCATCAATAGAGACATGGGTTTATTATTATATAGAGACATGGGTTTAGAGGCCAAGAAGGCCACATTTCTAGATGAGCGGGCGGGACTAGTAACCGAGATAGATATTGTGGTGGGGAGAGGGATGAGTTTATCAAAAACTCATGATTGCATAGGAAAAGATCAGGCAGAAAAGGCTGATAGAGACAAATATATACGTGAGAGAGGCCTTAAGAAAGGCCTTTAGGGTTACCGGCCCATCTATCTCAGGGGCTGAATTACAAGCCATCAGAGCCTAGACTAGTGGTCGAGATGGGGCCACCTATTGGTGTGATAATGGTGAACTACCAGGTGTTGTGTGATGAGATTGGATATTATAAGGATATAATGAAGCAGATGCTTCCAAATGAGCCTTGTTATGCTATATTTTTGGCTCAAGGGTGACATATTCCTTCATATAGTGGCGTGAGAGTGGGTAAGCCACCTAGAAGTCGGGTGAGGGACCAGCCGAGAGGTTCGAGATGATGATAAGGGGAGCAAAGTGCTTGATGGAGTGTCTAATTGAAAAACATTTAGTTTATTGTATATTTTTGTAGTTTTTGATGATATTTTGGATGTATGAGGATATTTTGAAGCCCTTGTTGATGATGTATAGACATATGATATACATATATATATGGTTTTTATGTTTGAGTTATGATTTTGAGTTTTGTAATGATTGCAATGTGATAAATGTAGTTGATGATGATGTTTTAGTTGATGATTTTGATTATATTATGGATGTATGTGAAATCTATATTTATTTTTAGATTAGAGATGTGTGATGTGATTTTGATGATCTTGGATATGTTTTTGATAGATGGTGATCTTGTTGTTTGATTAATGCACTATAGATGGATAGGAACAGAATGTGAAATGTTTTCTTCTTTACTATTTTGGACACATATAGTGTATGATGGTAAATTAATTTATACATATGATACAACACATAAGGCCTTGTAATAAGCATTAAAATATGACTCGCAGTAGTTATTCATATTAAGATTATAGATAGATGTGAGATAGTTATATCCATCCTTTTCCAACATGGGGAAGCATGTTTTTCTTGATAGTTCCCAAGTTTTTCTTGATATTTACCATGTTTTTCCCCAATTATAGATATGGTACAAGATTGTAGATAGGGAAGATTGAATTTTGGGAAATTTGATCAATGTAGGAAGCTTTCAAGGGATGGTTGATTTTTATTTTTATATGAGGGTTGATCAATGCGGGAAGCCCTTTTTGATATATATTTTGATTTAAGTAGTCATATTTCAAGGGAGAGGTCTACAATTTTGTTGAATTTTTTATTTTTGTGGTATCCATCCTTCGAGGGAGTGGTCTGCACTTTAATTTTGTGACGCCCACAAATTTTGCACATAAATACAACAATAAAAATATTGGAATAATTTTTTTGTATTTCACTACTTGATACACGACACCACATATGATTATTGGAATAACTTGACAACACATAAGACATTTATACCAACATGAACCCACATTTATAACATGATGAGGAAGGGATAAAGACCATAAATAGAGATGACATACAATTCCAATCCTACCCGCAAGGCTTAAATTTGGGAGAGGTCATCATCAGCAACTACCCCTTATCCCTCTAAAAAGGAATTTTGGCTAGCCTTTGGTTCCTCTAAAGTATACACACCACATCAAATTTGAAAAGCCACTTATCCCTCCATTATAACAAGCGCGTATCCCTCCACTAAGGCTAGCCACAAATTCATTTGGTTCCTCCAAAATAAAACACACACTTCCCTTTAGTCCTCCCTTCACTAGCTATACCTTATTCCACCAATAATAATTTATGAAACCTCACCACAACAAGAAGAAAACATATGATGCACATCAAAACCACATCTTCACAAATGAAAAATTACAAAACAACGAACCAAATAAAATATAAACTTACAGGATAAGAAATTTCCATGCCATGAAATTTTCATGGTTACATATTTATTACAATCCTATTTCATTATTTGACCTTAATTATTTGAAGAGAATTTAACATATAAACCTTCATTCTTCTTAAAACTAGATTGCATTTTCTTTATTTCATTTAACATTTTACCTATAATGGTTCCATTTGATTTTTCTCATTTCTCTTATCGCAATTAATTTATATAGCCTGATTATTAATAGGAACATTTAAACACACATGAGGCTACTAGTACTTATTCTAAGAATTATTTTCTCAAGAGAATGTTTACTCATTTTAGTAATTTACCTTCATTTCAACAAGGGAGGTTTACATTAAATAAATGGAAGTTTATTAGGTCAAGAGTGGAAATATTCCATGTTCTTTTCATAATAACATTCAAGCACTAAGAATACACTCTTTTCATTCTCAATTTATTACAAATAACGATGCATTCTACTACTTAATTTTCTTTGTTCGTGATACATAAAAGAGGATTTACATTAAGTTTAAGTGACGAGTCTCAAATTTCACTTTTCTTCAAAACCATCATCTTAAGAATTTAATATCGATAGCTAAGAGTTAAATACATGTTTTGGCCACAATTAAACTTCCTAAGAGGTCCTAGGTTTAATATAATTCTATTTACACCCAAGGGTTCTACTCCCTACTAAAAATCAAACTAGAGTGCAATATCCTTAACTCACAAGACCTTTGTAAAAGCCAAGGTATTCCATTACTACCTACTAAGGGAACATTTATTTTAACCTTAAGTCTTAGGAATGTCACTACGGAGTTCTTCGTGATGCAATTTTAGCGCCATTAACAAGTCTCTAGATTATTACTTGTGAAGGTAATAATTTGGCCCATAGGGTAGAGAAGGAGCATTCTCATGGACCATGCACGAATGATAGACGAGGTACTAAGTTTACCTAGCCCAATATGGTCATGAACACACATGTGAGACCCATTCTCTTGGCATATGGTGGAAACCTAATATCAAAATATAAATGGAATGACATGGTTAAAATTTGACCAAGTTTGGTTCCACTATGGAAACAAGGAACCTGGTAACCTCAAATTACAAAAGGGTTGTTATTTCACGCAATTAGTTGATTGTTTCTTCTCACCCAAAATATAACACAAAACTATTAGTTGTTAATTCTCTTGAAGAGTAAAAAGTTTTCTAGATCCAACATGTCACTAGCAAATAGATAAGATACACCATTCTCAAATTATTACTATCTAATTTACTAGTACAATCAACATCCAAAATTACCATTGTATGATTAGTTTTAAATAACAAGATTTCAATTTCACCCTCCTATAATGATTCAAATACTATCTATAGGATTATTTTTACATCAATTTCCATAGCAACAAGATACAATCAACTTATTTTACCTAACCGACATATAAAAGTACAACTAAGTAGGAAATTAATCAACATATAAAAGTGTAACTATGTATGAAAATAAAATACTTTTCCAATATGCTAACAATGTCGCATTCATCAAGAAAAACAATAAATGGAAATTCTATTTATAACAATAACACTGATATATCATATACAGTTACATCGTTTTCAAGATCCCATGTTATTATATAAACACCGGTATGATTCACTTGTCCTTATCCTGGTACCTACATCCATCACATAGTCAACACAAAGTCTTGGCATGCCATCTACTCAAATCTAGTATGATTCGTAATTTCATAGTTTTTGTTTCACATGATTATAATACTTAACACATAATAAGAGATAAAGTTAAAGATATATTCATTCTATTTCCTAACTAGAATGGATAAAGAGAGAGAGAGAGAGAAAGAGAGAGAGAGAGAAGAGAGAGAAAACACCATTTTCCTGACAATCAAATTTCTCAAAATAAGCAACAAAAGATATTTCCATACAATCATATACAAGTTTCAACAAGTTTTCTCATCAGTTATATCTTTTGTTGCTTATTTTGAGAAATTTGAAACATCAAGCTACATAGAATGAGAAGAGGACTTGCATTGACTGCACGCAGAGATACCACTATTAAAATTATTTGCTCAGCCCAATAAAACTATATCGATCTCACACAAGATCTGATCGCCACTCCAAACAAATAGATTGGAATAAATATACGCCTTTAGCTCTACAACAGGGACCATTACATCGCTCTGATGCCAAATGAAAAGCATCAATCAGATTTTACAGAGTAAACACAGCAAGGATATTCTATTCAAGTACATTAAAATTCATATTACAAGAACCTATATAAATAGGAATATAGCTCTCCTATAATTTAGGAGGTAGCTATAACAAAAATCTAACTTACGTGAGTTGTTACAAACAACCTCACTCACCCGAAACAATATATTAACTTATTTAATGATTACACACAAATAATGGAGCACTAAATAGTATATTTCCTAACACCCATGACATTCTTTAACATTTTCCTAGAAGATTACGAAAACATCCAAATTTGACCCAAAGGATATGAAACTACGTTTAAAAACTGATTTACGAAGGGCGAACGGACCATGATACAAATCATATATATATGGAATTTAATAGAGTTAATGGAACTTAGAATTGGCAAACAAGTGCAGTGGTGACTACTTTTTTGGAGCCACTTTGGTCATAATTGGACCAATTTGAACTAGTCACCCAACAAGGAGGTCTACAAAACCCCTTTGTAAAACTAATTAATGGGGTATTTTTCTCGTAACTAAGGGTTGAAAGTAATTTTGATGGATAAATACTATAGTTATATGGATTCGATATCCATTTATTCTCCTAGGACCAAACCGGAAAGCCAAAACCACCCAACTTTTGACTTGATTTGTAAACAAAAATCATGCACTTGGGTACATTTCTAGGTCCCAATCACATACCACTATTCATGTGATTCCTAAGTGAGAAAACTAGTAATTGACTACTTTCTTTGGCCTATTTCTTGTATTTCTTACTCTCTTTGGTCTTACATACCCCATAACCAAGTCGATCTTCATTTCTTTATCTTTGTTGATCCTAGAAAATAGTGCCCGCCTAGGACATCAACACCTGTGCACCCTAATCCCTTTTGGGCACCCCAGGCCTCTTTGTATGTTACTCGCCTCTTTTGGGCATCTTTTATCTTTTGGGCATCTTGTTTTCTTATGGGTTTGCCTTTTAGTTTTCAATTACGAAATTTAAACAAGGGAATCATATAAATATAAAGCTATGTGTTCATAATAAAGGACTAAGATCTTTAAGCATCTACTATCTCCACCTAAGATTGTATTCAAAGGCATTTTAAGAGCATAAAGGCATCCATCTAGAACTCACTCAAGGAACAAGGGACTGAATTTTATGCATACACACATAGGATGGGAAGTTAATTTTTTCATCCACACATCTATTTACATTGTTATATCTAGCTATCACTCTCTATCAAGTGAACCTTGCACAAGAGCTACCTAAGGAATGATTTCACACACACTTCACAAGAACTACATGGATTACGAGATGTAGTACGGTGCTCATCATACTTATTCACTTTATTTGTGACCTTCTAGGTTAGTTTGAATCCCCATTTACATATTTTTATTTTTAGGATTTGATGTGTTTTGGGTTTTTTCAAGTTATCTCTCTCTTTGCAGGTTACAGGTGAATACATTAAACAACGAGCGGACATACACGCAGGGTGACCAATAACGAAGTTTCGCAACTATCTTGCGACACAAGAATAATCATTTTCTAACCATTTTCATTGTCACGAGTGCAGCAGAGGTCTCTAACCCTAACCTAGTCCGGGCACCTTGGTCTAGGCTTGTTTGGCAATTACAAAAATTTCGAGTGCCGTTGCGATAGGATACTCCTCATATTTACCAGTTATCTAGTCCAACACACTTCGGATTTATTGTGAAATCAGCTAAGTCTTTTATTCCCTCTCTTACACCTAGAGAACTTTAATTTTCATTAGCCCATTGGTTGTGTTAGATCCGTGCTTTATCATTTATTTATCATATGTGACTTTGAAATATCTAGGGTTTTACAAATTTCAATATTTGTTAAATCATTTGGTGAGCCTGCATTCGAACACTCTAGGATCCTCTCACCATGGATATCTCCATTCATTATTTCTTGTAAATTAATCCTACTTGCATAGATAAAATCATATCTTATTTGACTAATACGTATATTCATCCCCGTACTTCCCGAATATGTCTATCATAAGTTTACTTCATCTCTATCTCTTAATGAAGACCACATTACTTTCACATCAGATGAGTTTCCTTCTCAAGCTATGTTAGATAATGATTCCCCCTTTATATTCATGTTTGTATCAATAATGTTGGGGTTAAACGTGCCTTAGTTGATAATGGATCGGGCTTAATATTTGTAATCTAGAATTTCTTCACCAAATTAGCCTCTCTAAAGACTCCTTGGTTCCTTCATCTATTTCTATTCATGGCTTTGATAATATTCCTAAAAGGGTCTTAGGTACAATCACACTTCCCATTATTGTGGGGCCATGCATTTTATCTGTCCCATTCCATGTAATGCCTAATAATATTAATTATAATATTCTTCTCGGACAGCCTTGGATCCATGCCATGCATGTGGTTCCTTCCACACTTCATAAATGTCTTAAATTACTTTATCAAGGAGTTGTCTATGACATTCTAGTGGATCCATCCCCTTTCGCATATTGTAATTCTATTAAGCATTTCACATAAACCCCTATCTCTTTTTCATCGAATCAGTATTTCTCCAAATATGGCCTTGGATATAAGTACTTGCTTCATTATGGTTTCACAACACTAGATTAGAAAAATATGCTAAAGGAGTTAAAGATTATTTTTCCATTCGACACAATCCACTAGACTTGGCCTCAAATATCCCCCTAATCTCGCTCCCTTTATTCCTTTCACATCTCCTCTTGAGGTTTACACCATTTCACATACTCACCATCATAAAAATTGATTTTCATTTACTCTTAATGGTACCACTTTATTTCGCCCATCTACTACTCTTAACACATCACCATATCTGCCACCATGGTATGATTTTCTTCAATCCACGGATATATCTCCATTATACACTTGGGGGCATCATGCTTACTACCCCCTCTTACCATTATCAGGTGTCTCACATTTCTACTCATATGCTTCATGCTTCATATTTCATCTCTCCCAGCATCATTACACATCTTGATATTCAACTTGTATCGTCATTAACCTATGATGTAATCTCATGCTAAGGTTCACACTTGACTATTGAGGGCATACTACATCTATGAACCTCACACATACACACTCTATACTCTCCGATTCATATGATCATACCTTTCTAGCGCATAATTCAAACCATTTTATGATGACGCACTCTTGTTCTATGGTTCATTCTTGACTGTCAAGGGTCTTTTATAAATGAACCTCATCTCATACTCATTCACATTTTCTCAAGGGGCACACTACTCCTATCATACTCACTTTGCATTCCATTCCATTCACACTCATAGCATATTGCATATCTTGGTTGTACATACTCTTGCTTTCTTATACTAGTTACATGTACACTTTGTTTTCATGCTAGACAGATACTTTGTATGTCATTATCTTTATCATATACATATGCATGTTCACTTGTTCTCTAGTTGTGAATGAAAACTTCTCAGAATCTTTACACACCACATTGATGCTTGGTACTATACCACTTACTAATCCCACTAAGGCTCCGGGGCATCTACTTTCATACACACTATGGTGTTATTGTTTCATTTTATACTACTTCATATTCATACTAGCACACTAATCTATCGACACATACACATCTTGACATAGTTTTTATCTTCCTAATATGATAATGGTTGCTTCACATGTAGTATTTTCTTTGCAAGAACTATTTTCCACCATGATTTTCTGATACTTTTCTTTCTCTTGTCTTCTATTATATGACATTGTTTTTGGGATTTGCCCTATGTCTTGATTGATCATTGCTTGTATGCTTTTGGCGCTTCGCCCCGATTGTCTTGTGACATGTTTGAAAATCTCTTTCGTGGTCTACATTTTCTTCTTTCTTGCTAGATTACACATTGTATTCTATTTGTGTATTTTCTTGGTTGCACTAACACATGTTTCTATCCACTTTTTTTGCTTGTGCCTTGATTTCTACCATGCATATTCCTTCCCCGTAGCATTACAATTTCATGTCATCCTTTGGCTCTCTCCTTTGTGTTGCATCCTCCTAGTGAATTCATATGTACCCCAAATGAGGGGGCATACATTGGATGAATAATTCACCCCATTCATCTCATCTAAGAACTTCAGGTAGAGGCCTTTACAAAGACCAAAACAAAATAGATTTATAGACGTAACGGCCCAGATTCTTGCTTGGGTCTATAGTTTAACACAAACACCAGCCCCCAAATATAGACATGAGTGCATATGCACTCTTAACCTTTCCGGGATCCTATGACCAAGGGGCCTTTACTGATCACTTTCTCATATTGGCATAGTTTTCTACAGTTCACATAGCACTTTTCACAAAGATAGGCACAATCCTCTAGCAATCGAATGCATTCTATCTTCTTTTTCTTCTTAGATCAAACTAGATTGAACACGGAACAAAGAAGGATCACACCATCTGCAGTGGTGTATAAATTTTGGGAAGCATTTAGGGATGGAGAATAACACTAGACATTTCTCCCCAACACTCTTTTGTTGTGGCATGAGATCACCCAAAAACTCATTCTTTGTGTGAGATCACCCAAAAAATTCATTATTGGCATGAGATTACCCAAAAAAATTGTTCTACATCATTTTAGGACCTTTTCTATCTTTTTTCCCTCGTCATGGGTCAGGTACACACTTTCATTTTACTACTTTATACATGTTTTTACACATTTTTCACATATACACTCTTTCACTCTTCTTTTGCATGTCCATCCTTAATACGTAACAAGAATCAGCCCTAAAATAGTGAAGCATAACAATGACAATAGGTAGAAACATGAAACAACACATACGCTTCATCCCTAGGGTCACTTCCTCTTCCTTAGCTTCCACGCTTCATTTTTATCACTCCATGAATTTTCTTGTCTCTTCGGCACACTTTCGCCATCAATCTACATGGTTATTAGGTATGCATCTCTTATCTACTTTATGTTATCAATTATTCACTCAAAAACATAAATTGGGGGAAAATGTAGACATAAAATCACACACTTGGGTATATTTCTAGGTCCCAATCACATACCATTATTCATGTTATTCCTATGCGAGAAAAATAGTAATTGACTCACCTGTCTTTGGCCTCTTTCTTACTTTCTTTCTGGTCTTGCACACCTCACATCCTAGTCGATATTCATTTCTTTTTCTTTATTGACCCTCGAAACTAATGCCCACCGAGGACACCAAAGAACTGTGCACTCTCGTCCCCTTTGGATGCCCCAGGCCTCTTTGTATCTTAATCACCTCTTTTGGGCCTTTTTTATCTTTTGGGCATCTTGTTTTCTTATGGATCAATATTGTAGTTGTCAATTACAAATTTTAAACAAATGAATCATATAAATATAAATTAATGTGGCCATAATAAATGACCAAGCTCGAGCATATGTTTATAGATGTTTTTACCTTTCTACTCGAATTAATGCAATGAAATAATAAAAACAAAACCAACCTCGATAAGAAGGGTTTAACAATACCCGTAGATGATGGTTGTTGATGCTTGATGTTGATATAAGTTGTGCTCCATCCAAAGGTGTGTACAAGCTCTTATCTTGTAAAGAAATATGCACTCAAAGACACTAAACAAAATGGATTAGATAGATAGATAGGTGAGCTTCTTAGTAAAGGACGATTCTAGGAATCCAAAAGGCTTCCTGAAGGATGTCATCTTGCTTTGTAAATAATCAAGTGAGTTGTAAGGGATAAGTGATAAATGATAAAATTATATAAGGAAGATAGATACAAGAATAGTATGAAAAGATGACTAGAACTTGAGATTTAATGGAAGGTCTTGTGCAAGGCTTCAAATGTGACCCAGAAAGTGTAGATGTAATCTATATGCACTCAAAATAATCATACCAAAAGTCTTAAAATTCTTGGAAGATGTCCTAGAGGAATTCAAATATGTCTTCAAGTTCTTCTATAGGAGCGTTATTGATGGCGCAAAGTGTTAGATCATGGAGAAGATCGTATTGTTCCCAAAAGAAAGGGTGTCAAACTATCGGAAGGTTGTAAATGCTTGTGATTTCATGTGATTGACCACCAATTTCCATCTAATAGTAATCCATGCTTAAAAACATATTAGAAGCAATAGACATGACATGACAGATATGATAAATTTGATAATAACTAACAAAGGGGTAAAATTGGCGGGGAATCGTTGATGATTCAAGTGGTTTTTGACAATTGATTAAAAATGAATGTTTAATGTTTCAAATTAATATTCCAGACTAATTAATGACTGAATATGGTTAATAAGAGATAAATGAATATTTTAAAAGTACCTTGGACCGAGATGAAGCTAAAATATGCCTCAAACCTTGCTTGAGGATGACCTGATGATAATTGATGCAATCTACAAGCTAAATGGTGCAAAAACTAATCCACATGAGCTCTAAGATGTCTTGAAAAATTCTTGACGATGGTTCACAATGGTGTTTGATGATAATCTTGATATCCAGGTGCTAAATGGTGATGTACATGATGCTTTGGAAGACAATATTGAAAGCAAGAGCTCAAGGTTCACAATTGAGGATCCCGAAGGAAGACTGGAAAACTTGTATTTATAATCACTGGTGATTACCTGAATCACTGGTGATTTGGGTTTTTCAGGATTTAGGGTGGAAAAGTGGTTAAAACCAATTTCAAATAAAAAAAAAAATTTGCATTTGGGTATATGGTTTGTTAAGTTGTTGGGGACGAGGTATAATGGTCAAGGGAGTTATGAAATGGTTAAGATGTGTTTTGTTTTTATTTAAAGGTGGTTTTAGATGGTTAGGATAGGATTTTGATAGTTGTAAGAATAATATTTATGCGAGGTAAATATGCCAAAGGAATTATGACTTAGGATAAGGTTTTTGTAGATGTAAATGATAATTTGAAGGGTGTAAATTTTAGGTGTCTACATTTGCCCCTTTTTGTCTAGTAATTTAACGTCGAAGGTGCTAGACAAAAATGATGGTGATTTAAATTTTTATGGGTGTTCCCACTCAAAATAGAGTGAATTCAGCTTAGTGTAAGGAACACCAGTTTGAAAATTTGGTATGATAGGTGTTTCATGTGTTTAACAAAGTTGCCCCGATCATCAAGGGGTGTGTAAACGGGATATGCTACCATGGGATCAATTGATAAAGGGAACCAAAGGGTTTGATACATATGGTCTTATGATCCACAAAGGTAGGCTGTAAATATGGGGAAGTCAAGTGATAGGGGGCCAAAGGGCTCATGTCCCATAGACATATGACATATCCTAAGATTACTTTGATTGTCCGATGTTGAAGAATTTGAGGATTGGGGACTTTTAAAGGAGATAATATGTTTAGAAAGATGTGATAAGGGATTTATTTCGTATAAAATAATGATGGGTATGTGAGACAGCGTGTATCGCTAGCAATCACAGTAATCATGGGTGATTTTGAATAAATCACCGATGATTACATGAATCATCGGCGATTAGAGTAAAGTCACTTGGGGGATCAAAAGGTGATACGCATAGTGAATATTTCATTTTGCAAACAAACTCGAGTGACTGTGAAGGTAAAGAAGGAGTGAAAAAGTGTAGTTTGAGTGTAATGGTGTCTTCCAGTAGGCATAGGAAGCCTACATTAGCAAAGGTAAGTTCAATTATGTGTGTTTTTGTTTAAATTTTTCTTATGTGAGGTATTTGTTTTAGTTTTTGGTCGTTTGGGGTGTACGGATTTCAAGTGTGGAAATCACAAGAATCACCTACGATTTATTTGATCACTGCGATTGTTATGAATCGTCAAAGATTCAACTAGTAGTGTTTTAGTGGCAGTTTGTATCTTTTTGTGGATTTTTTAGATGTTTAGAGGTTTATATGTGTGTTAATGTGTGTTTATGTGTTTGTGTATGCACGTGGATGTGAAGCTGATAATACGTGACCAAATTCCTTTTATTTCGGATGAGGTACGAGATGATATGTCTGATGAGGATTGGGAGCATGTGGAGGTAGTTGGTTTTGGAGGGATGAGACACTACAGGAGAGTGCATAGGTGTCGAGGTTTGATGTTAGCATTGATGGAGAGGTGGAATCCTTCCACTTGCACTTTTTGGCTACCCATGGGGGAGATTACTATTACATTGGAGGATCTACACCGGATCATGAGACTACCGGTCCAAGGAGAGGGAATATATACCATTGATGACATTGAGATATTAGATTTCATGAGGAGATTATATGGGTATGAGTGGGAGGATGTGAAATATGTTTCAGGAGGGTTTGCATAGAGACTTTGTATTTTATGTCAAGAGATGGGTGTACTATGTTGATCATAATGATGATGGCCATATCATGTTTCTCCCTACCGATTTAGGAGGGAGGTTTCCTTAGATGATGATAGGAGTCGTGGCTGAGATGATGGAGGATAGGACATTTTTGAGTGGGCACCCACTTTACTTGCACAGACATATAGAGAGTTGTGGGCCTGGAAGGCTCACAAGAGGTTCAGGATTTATATTACTTTCTTGTTACTGAAGATTGGGCATACGAGCATATCTCTATTGCTCACCACAGTCTTTCCATGGGGATGGGAGATGGACATCCAAGATTCATGAGATGGAGATAGGACATGGTTAGATCAAAGAGGAAGAGGAATGTGAGTTATTACAAAGACATGTTGAGTGGGTTATAGGTTGGAGATATCATATGGAGACCGTGCTTAGATTTTCACAACTAGCCCGGATGTGAACAAAAATACACGTGGGTACAAGAAAGAAGAGGAGGTGTGTATGAGATGGTGTAGTTTATTTATGTTATACGATAGTTTGGTTTAGTGCAAGATGTGCCTTAGGAGCCTGTATAATATAGATGGTAGTAGGGAGATACAGAGACTCTGAAGGTAGTTATGGGTAGACCTTTTATTATTATTGAGGAGTGTGGAGACATGGTCCCAAATGATGATGGAGATATATGAAGAAAGCAAAATCCTTGCATTGTTTGACCCATTTGTGACAATTTACAAATAATGTGGGCGAAATAACTCGCCTTTAGAATCTTCATTGTTGTGTCTTTGGCTAAAAATGACCATCGGATAAGCCACCAAGAAATTTTTTCAACACCTTTTCCGCTTGCTCTCCTTCGATGCACCTAAGTAAAACCCCCTCAATATATTAAATTCCTCTTTCTCACACAAAACTTTGCTTTATGACCATCGTGTTGTTGTTTCGAATCTAAAATTGAAAGCCATCCAACGTCACATGCCCGTATCCCAAATTTTGAAGGGGTTATCCAAATTTACAGGGGTGTGTAAATTTAGGATAAGAGTTTTGTGACCTCTAGGGGAAATTTTCTGCTAGATGAAGAGATCATTTGCCTCTAAGCATCCATTGGGCATGGAGTCGCATACAAACTTAAATTGATCCGACATTAAAAACTCTCCCTTGAATTTCTCTAAAGTACTACGTGGACCTATTCTAAAAATGCTTAAGTTGGTATATGATTGCTCACATCAAAAGAACCTACTTGAAAACTTAAAAGTGCAGCAGCAAAAAGGCACAACTATGTACAAACAGAAAGATCATACATATCCCAAATGGAACATGCAGAGTGTGCACCAACACTTATCTAAAAGAAAACCTAAACTACCAACAAAACAATGTGTTGCAAGCACTTGGAGGAATTGCAATCTAATCTAATATATACAATGATGCAACAAGATATCCTAATGAGAATGCTTGAGATAAATCCCATTGAATGGGATTGGTAATACATTTCCATCAAGATCAGTCAACTCAAAAGAATTTACTT
Source organism: Taxus wallichiana var. yunnanensis (assembly GCA_018340775.1). NCBI lineage: Eukaryota > Viridiplantae > Streptophyta > Pinopsida > Cupressales > Taxaceae > Taxus > Taxus wallichiana. The sequence continues at coordinate 57,783,830 of CM031238.1, read as the reverse complement.
CTTTGCAAGTAGAAATGATATATGGACCACTCCAAATTACATCAAACTTAGAGTGTCTCCTTGGTTTAGCCCTATCAGCATCCCAATTCAAGACCAAATCACCAACCTTGAACCTTTGAAATTTGTCCTTCTTATCAAACCATTTCTTAGTGGATTATTGATGTTGTTCTAACTTAATCATTGAATAATTCCTTAGTTCTTCAAGTTCAACCAACTCTACAATTTTGATTTCTCTTTGATCTACCCCTTCAAACTCTGTTGGGCCAACTCATGTGAAGGAAACTCCAATGACAAAGGCAGCATTGCTTCCTTTCCATAAACCAGCTTGTATGGTGAAGTATCAATTGCCTTTTCTATAGTAATCTTGTCATACCAAAGGGCATTTCTTACCTTGGTATGTCATTGCCTTTGATTGAAATGCATTTTCCTCTTCATGATTCTAATCAGGTTCTTGTTAGTAGATTCCGCCAAACCATTACCTTGAGGGTAATAATTGGAAGAAGTTTTCAAATAAACACCAACAATAAGATCCCAATCAAAAATTCTAGATCCTAGAAAATCCTTTGCATTATCAAAAATTATGGTTTGTGGAACACCAAACCTTGTGACAATCTCCTCAAGGAAGTCAAGAATGACTGATTTAGTTGCTTCCTTCAATGGTACAGCTTTGGTCCACCTAGTGAAATAATTTGTAGTTGTTAGGACCCATCCGTGGCCAAAACTTGATGAAGTATTAATCATGCCAATAAACTATAGGTCCCACCGAGAAAAATTATGATCTACTTGAATTGGATATAATGGAAGAGCTGTCACTCTCTTTTTGTTGATGAAGAAAGCGGGATCCTTACATTATTTGACCCATTTGTGACAATCAACAAATAATGTGGGCCAAAAATAACCTTCCTTTAGAATCTTCATTTTTGTGGCTTTAGCTAAAAAATGACCACCGAATAAGCCACCATGAAATTTTTTCAACACCTTTTACGCTTTCTATCCTTCAATACACCTAAGTAAAACCCCCTTAATATTTCTTTTTAATAAAATTCCATACACTAAAACATAGGGAATGGACTACGGCCTCAAATTTCTTCTTTGTGTTTTGCTTAAACCAAGAGGGTATGTACCTGTAGATAAAAAAGTGATCATGTCACTCATCCAACTGTGACTATTGGTTGCATGTTCTTCATTCTATTGGATTTCAACATCATGTAAAGGTTATTCTTTCATAAAGGAGGTTTATTGATCATCCTGAGCATCAATAGCAAGTTGCTCACGTAATCCTCTCCCTCTAACTAGTTTTGTGGATTTTATAATCACGTCATATTCCATTATCTTTCTTACCCATCTAGTTCTCTTCTCATTAATATCTTCCCCCATAATGAAATCCCTCACACTAGAATGTGAGACTAAAACTTTAATATGACTGTTGGATAGCATGCTTTTGAATTTCTTTAGAGCTCTCATGACAAAGAAACACATGTTTCTCAATGTGACTATATTTTAATTCATACTCCTTTTGTGTTTGGATGAAAAAAGACCACAAGTTGCTCCATACCTTGATCATTTTACTGTGTCAAAACAACAGTAACACTAGCATCAGATCCATAAGCATATAAAATAAAATCTTCACCATACTTAGGATTAATTAGTGTAGGAGTCCTGGGACATACCTTTCTTGATTTTATCAAATCTTTATTTCCCTTCACTATCCATTTTAAGGTTGCATTCTTCTTCAACATGAAGTGATAGGCTTGACAAATCCTAAACAATTAGGAATAAATATCCCAACAAAATTAATCTTGCTAAGAAATGACTGCAAGGATTTTTTATGAGTTAATAAAGACAGGGGAAAGGATGGCTGAAATTCTATTCGGATCAATGCCAATGTCATCCCTTGAAACAATGTGCCCCAAAATCTTACCCCTAAGGACTACAAAATTACACTTTTTGGGGTTAAGAGACACCCCAAACTCTCTACATCTCTCAAATACCTTCTCCAAGTGGCTGATGTGATCCTTGCTTTGCTTTGAGAAGATAGTGATATCATCCAAGTACACAAGGATGAACTCATTGATATAACCTTTGAAAGCAATATCCATTGCTCTCTGAAATGTGGCACTTGCATTTGACAAACCAAAAGGAGTCTTTTGAAAAGCATATGTATCCCACTTGGTTGTAAATGCAGTCTTGAATTGATCTTCTTCCCTAACATTGATTTGATTAAAACATGAATACCCGTCCAACATGGAAAACCTTTCAACCCCTGCAATAGTTTACAAAATCTACTCCATATAAGGTAAAGGGTAATGGTATTTTAGGAAGCTTTGTTCAAATCATGGAAATCAACACACGGTTTGATTTCCCATTATTATTTTTGAGTGGGGACGAGATTAGCGACCCATATAGAGTATTTACTTGGAAATATTATTTTTACCTCAATGAGTTTGGATAACTCCATCCTCATGAGGGGATCTATTCTAGGGTTGACCAAGATCTTCTTTTTCCTAATTTCCATAACATTGGGATCAAGGTCTATAGAATGCGACATAATATCTCGGATTGAATCCCTTTAGATCTTCATAATCCCAAGAAAATACATCACTGAATTTTTGGCACAAGGACATGAAATCTTGCTTCTCATTTTCTTCACATACCTTCCCAAGCAGAATCTCCTTTCCTTATGTAATGGTGACTGGTTTTTAGTCCTTTTTTGATGCAATGTTCTTTTTATCCCATTTTAAATAATCATCTCGACCAAAAATATGCTCCAATGTGACCAGTCCCTTTAGTAACTTGTTTGATTTCATCTGAATAATTTGATCACCGTAAATACTCTCCAAATCAGATTGTATATTCAAAGAAAATTTATCCTCATTTTGGATGAACTAAAAAAATTGTTCGTCACTTTAAAAAACATGCCATTTTGTTTCATTATCTAGAATGGATGGTCTAACCACCATCTTAATGTGTTGCACATTCCCCTTAATCAAATATTCAGCAAGTGAGAATTGTGATCTAGGGGTTGTCATATGACCTACCTCTTTGTTCATTTTCCTAGGCACCACCTGTAAATTAAGAGCATCAAATATCTCCAATAGGTCCCAAAATCTATGTTTATAAGCTTTCAACAACTTATTCTTTGTGGCACATATCACTCACACCTTATGAATTACCAATTATGTGTTTCTAAAAATATGCAACATTTTAATTTTCCTTTTCTCAACAATCAACACGCCATGGACCAATACATCATATTCTACCACGTTAGTGGAACATACAAACAACAACTCGTGGGAAAAGAAAAACTTCTCATTCATAGGAGAAACAATCACATCACATGCCCCACTCCATTTTTGCTTCTTGAATCGTCAAATAACATTTTCCATAGTCCATAATTTTATTTTCCTTCTTTGAGCATATTGGGAAGCACAATTATTTTCTCAAGGACACAATAAGTACCAAGACCAGCTTCAAAGGCTTTGATTTCTTCAAACATAGGGATCAAAATTATTATCTCTCTCACTCATTCATCTAACAATATATCGGGCATGGGAGGAGGAGTGGGCTGCTCTTCCGAAACCGAATATTGTTCTTGATTTTCTTGGATTAGGTAGTTTGCTAGGAGAGGGGTGGGGTCATATTACAAAATGTGTTAAGAAAATATGGGCTCATCCTCGTATGGTAAAGTAGGTACCATATTTTCTTCTCAAAAGCATATGATTCTAATCTGAGGATAAATAACCACCCACTTTGGCAATAAAATCCCTTAACAAGCACATATAAAACATAAGGGGCAAGTCAATCACTGATATATCATGCTTTATTGTTAGACTTGGGCAGGCATGAAGGGTAATTGTATATCTTTAATGACCCCTAAGACAAAAACAATTGACCCATCAAGTTGCAAAACTCCCTTTGAAACAAAGTTGTATTCGAGACCCAAGATATCAGCAATTTTCTTTGGCATAACAGAGGTACTAGCCCCACATTTAATCATACGAGTTATATGCCAAGTTTTTTGTCACAATCAAATACATATAGAAGGGTGGGGTCTTGAAAACTTTACTTACTTTCTCCTCCTTTATATGGAAAATATGAACAATAAAGGGGCCTTTTGAATCACTAGCTCAAGTGAGGAAGTTGATTAAGAGCTTCACATAAAAGTTCCCTTTGTAATGGAATTTCCAAAGCATCCCACATTGTTACATTGACATTTGTCTTCTTCATTTTCTCCACAATGTTGAAAGGAAGGCCTGTGGATTTCTACAATTGTGGTATAGGATTCTCCTTTCTTTGTTGTTGTAATTCCGGAATAGGCATTTTAGGTTGGGGAGCATCCTCCTTGCTTGGAGCTTTGGGTGCTCTATTTTTCCTTGTATCAACCTCCTTCTCTTTGTTAAGAGAATTTTCCGAATTAGAAAAGGATGCATGTTGTGATTCCAACATTCTTTTCTTAGACCTGGTATTATCAAAGAACTTGCCGATTTAATGAAAAAAATCTGCACTCCATAGAACATAAGATTTACATCCTAATTGGTCTTTTGAGCTCCCTCCACATTATGATTGGGTGTTTCCACCAATGGTTCCAGCTGATTTGGGGAAATCTGAATCATGAAATCTTAAACATGTAAATCTATTTCACAATAAGTTGATTATGTGGTTGGTTACAAAGAAAACACCACTTTGTTTCCTGAATCACATTATTTTGCACCAACACCAACACTTGACTAGAGCTAACAATAGGAGATGGCTAAGAAAGGGCAATTAGCACAAGTGGAAGAGAGGCATTTTGAGCCTGCCACTTGTTATTTTTCTTATTTTGTTTGTACCTCTGATTGGATTGGTTCATGTATGGCTAATAACATTGATTGGAACCCTGGTTGGAAGATTGCCCCTGATTTGAATAATTTTTGTAGGACTGCGCTTGTTGTTTCTCCAAAGATATCACCTTATTAGAAAAATTTCTAATCAAGGCCTTCATTTCTTCATCCTCCTTTTGTTGTGTAGGAGAGTAAGATGTGGAGGCAGTGGGTTGGGAATTTTTCTCGGGAATAGGATAAATAGAGGACTGAGCAATTTGGGGTAATTCAGGGTATAGGGGCATAGGTGGCCTAAGAACTAATTTGCCAAGCTTGAATCAGACAATTTTTAGCCTTAATAGCTATAGCATAGGTCTCAGAAATTTTATACCCCCCATAGATTGAACCATGACAACAATGTCAAAATTTAATGTTTTTTAAAATAAACAAAATTCACCTTCAACAATTGGTCTTACAAGGACTGGAATTCTATCCTCGAGTCTTTTGAAATATGAAATTGAAATCTGCCATGAGCTCATTGGGAGCCCTCTTTATAGTTGTTAGTTGCTTGAAAAAGATATATTATCTATCTTTTCTCCAAATTGATTGCAGAGAGTTATGCACAATGCATTCTAATTTGTAATTGACCCTATTGTCAAACTCTTGAACCATTGTAAAGCTCTTCCTTTGAATGAAGAAGCTAATAGCCTAATAGCCACATCTTCTTCAACGATCTAATGGATAGCACATACATTAACAATATATTGAATTTGGTCAATTAGAGTAGTCTAATTCTCCCTAGTGAAAAGGGGAATGCTCTTAAGATTAGATCTTTAGAATGGGATTGTTGGCATTAAGAGCAAGAGGATTGCTGCCAATAAAATTGAAAAATCCCAAATTCTATTGTGATGTCATTGTGATAGGTCTGAGAACTCTAGTAGACTGTAAGAAAGGCCTGTAAGGAGGTGGAGTGGAAAGAATCTTATTTGGTGTTAAAGGTGACCATTTGAACTGATCTTCCTCTTCCTCCCCTTCCAGGGTGATAAGCTGCAGTACTAAAAATCTCTTTTCTCTATTGTTCGAGACCTTATACCACACCGATACTTAGTAATAATGAATTTATATACCATATAAAACACGAGTCAAAATGTAGTCCCACCAGAGTGTCAAAAATGTTGGAGCTCAAAATTTCACCCTACCCTGTGTCAAAAAATTGCACCACAAACAACCTAGGATTTTGAGGCAACATGGGACTGTCTCCAAGTTGTGGGACTCAAATTGAGATAAACCTCCAGAGAAGGCCAGCTTCCTCTACCTATTCCTAATGTTAAACTAATCCTAGGAAATGAAATGTAACTACCCTAACACTAACCTATAGTTCCAAGTGACCAAGGAGAGAGAGAGATGCATAAAATAAAATCCTAAACTAAGGGAGGTAATAGCACCAAGAACAAGGGTGGAGATATTCCTAGTGAGTGAAAATAGGAAGAAAATGAGGTAGGAGAGGGTAGATAGAAGTGCCACAATCCATTCAAATCTCTATTTTGTTGAGCACAACAAATTTGAGTCCTGCAAGAAGAACAAAGTATGCACAATATACCTACAAATGCAATAGAAGGCAAGAAATGCATTAAAAATCCACAAAACATAATTTTTATTGTTTAAAATATTACACAATCCATTACAAAATAGACACAAGGAAAGAATTCTCTACATAATGCATAAATTTGAGGCCTAGAACTCATAATTCTATAATAATTTTTATAGAGTTCCTTTCTGATTAGAAAATCCCCAGAAAAATGAGGGGGTGATTACATTATATAGAAAAATTACCTCACCTACCATGCATTGATTTCCTGATAGGTAGTTGAGCTACCCGAACTACATCCATTAATGTTCGAGATCACAACTAATGTTTCTAAATTAGGTCGATTACATACATTTTCCTCCCCGACGGTAGCATTTTCTTTCTAACTAACCGATTGCATAAAATCCATCGATGTCACCGGGAGCAATTTTTCTCCTATCAGTTGGTCACATTCCTTTACATTATTCTCTCTTTGTCATTGGTTGTATAAATGAAATTGGTCAAGTAGCATGTTTGTCTCGCTAATAGCATCATGTATTTCCATGACTTGAACTTTTCCTTTCCGCTACCAAAGACATGTAGTGCAAAAATTGTTATCGACTGATCGCTCCTTATTGTCACCTTTGTGCTCTGACGACCAATAGCACTAAAATTTCTACTAGTGCTTTCCTTACCTCTGTAACCCACCGTAAATCCATCGTTATCCCGCTACCGTTTGGTAGTTCTGAAATTCTACCGCCGATAGCATATTTAATTCTACTCGGTTGGTAGCATCTTTGATACTACCGACGGATTTTGAATTCCTATTTTCTCCCACAAAACTTCACTCTATGACCGCCATGTTATTGTTTATGAAGATAAAATTGACAACCATTTGAACGTCACATGCCCGTATTCCAAATTTTGAATGGGTTATCCAAATTTAGGGGTGTGCAAATTTAGGATAACACACTTGCAACCTCCAAGGGACATTTTCCTGCTAGATAAAGAGATCAACTGCCTCTAAGCATCCATTTGGCATGGAATCGCATACAAACTGAAATTGATCGACATTAAAAATCTCCCCGAATTTCTCTAAAGTACTTGCATGGACCTATTCGAAAATGCTTAAGTTGATATATGATTGCTCCCATCAAAAGAATCCGCTGAAAACTTAAAAGTGCAACAACGTTAAGGCACAACTATGTACAAACAAAAAGATCATACATATCCCAAATGGAACATACAGATTTTGCACCATCACTTATCCGAAAGCAAACCTAAACTACCAAAAAAATAATGTGTTGTAAGCACTTGGAGGAATTGAAATCTACTCTAATACATACAATGATGTAACAAGATATCCTAATGAGAATGTTTGAGATAAATCCCATTGAATGGGATTTGTAATACATTTCCATCAAGATCACCAACTCAAAATAATTTACTTATTTGCAAGTAGAAATGATAAATGGACCACTCCAAATTGCATCAAACCTAGAGTGTCTCCTGGTTTAGCCTCACAAGCATCCCAATTCAAGACCAAATCACTAACCTTGAACCTTTGAAACCTAGACTTCTTCTCAAACCATTGCTTAGTGGGTTCTTGATGTTGTTCTAACTTAATCATTGAATAATTCCTTAGTTCTTCAAGTTAAACCAACTCTACAATTATGATTTCTCTTTGATCTACCCCTTCAAACTCCAACTATTGCACCAACTCATGTGAAGGCAACTCTAATGACACGGGCAAAGCATTACTTCCTTTCCATAAACCAACTTATATGGTGAAGTACCAATTGCCTTTTTACAAGTAATCTTATCATCCCAAAGGGCATTTCTTACCTTGGTATGCCATTGACTTTGATTGACATCCATTTTCCTCTTCATAATTCTAATTAGGTTTTTATTAGTAGATTTTTCCAAACCATTACCTTGAGGGTAATGATTGGAAGAAGTTTTCAAATAAACACCAAGACTAAGATTTCAATCAAATATTCTAGATCCTAGAAAATCCTTTGCATTATCGAAATTATGGTTTTTCGAACACCAAACCTTGTGAAAATTTCCTCAAAGAAGTCAAGAATGACTTATTTGGTTGCTTCCTTCAATGGTACGGCCTCGGTTTACCTAGTGAATTAATTTGTGGTTTTTAGGACCCATCTATGGCCGAAGTTGACAAAGGATTAACCATGCCAATAAAATCTAGGCCCCACCGAAAAAAATTTGATCTTCTTGAATTGGATACAATGGAAGAGTTTTCAATCTCTTTATGTTGATGAAGAAAGTACAATCCTTGCATTATCGACCCATTTGTGACAATCAACAAATAATGTGGGCCAGAAATAACCCGCCTTTAGAATCTTCATTGTCATGGCTTTGGCTGAAAAATGACCGCCGGATAAGACACCATGAAATTCTGTCAACACCTTTTACACTTTCTCTCCTTCAATGCACCGAATTAAAACCCCTTCATATTTCTTTTGAATAAAATGCCATCCACCAAAACATAGGGAATGGACTACAACCTCAAATGTCTTCTTTTTGTTTTGCTTAAACCAAGAGGGTATGTACCTGTAGATAAAAAAGTGATCATGTCACTCATCCAACTATGACTATTGGATGCATGTTCTTCATTTTGTTGGAGTTTAGCATCATGTAAAGGTTCTTCATTCATAAAGGAGGTTTCTTGATCATCTCGAGCATCAACAGTAAAGTTTCTCACATAATCCTCTCCCTCTCTCAAGTGTTGTGTCTTTTATAATCACATCATATTCCATTATCTTTGTTACCCATCTAGCTCTCTTCTCATTAATATATGCCCCCATAATGAAATCTCTCACACTAGAATGTGAGACTAAACTGTGTATAGCATGCTTTTGAACTTCTTTAGAGCTCTCATGACGGTAAACACTTGTTTCTCAATGTGAATATATTTTTATTCATACTCCTTCGGTGTTTGGATAAAAAAGGCCCAGAATGCTCCATACCTTGATCATTTTGTTGTGTAAAAACAACAACACTAGCATTAGCTTCATAAGCATATAAAATAAAATCCTTACCATAGTTAGGATTAATTAGTGTAGGATCCCTGCAATCTCTTACTTAATTTTATAAAATATTTATTTCCCTTTAGTTGTCCATTTGAAGGTTGCATTCTTCTTCAACATGAGAGTGATAGGCTTGACCAATCCTACAAAATTAGGAATAAATCTCCTAACAAAATTAATCTTGCCAAGAAATGATTGCAAGGATTTTTATGAGTTGATAAAGAGAGGGAAAGGATGGTTGAAATTCTATTTGGATCAATGGTAATTTCCATCCTTGAAACAATGTGCCCCAAAAGCTTACCCTTAAGGACTGCAAAATTACATTTTGGGGGTTAAGAGACACCCCAAACTCTCTACATCTCTCAAATACCTTCTCCAAGTGACTGATGTGATCCTTTCTTTGCTTTGAGAAGATATTTATATCATCTAAGTACACAAGGATGAACTCATTGATATAACCTATGAAAGCAATATCCATTACTCTCGAAATTTGCACTTTGCATTTGAAAAACCAAAAGGCATATTTTGATGATATAATGTTGGTGCCGTTGTCATTATCAAGTTTTAATTTTCCATGGTCGATAATATCTTGGAGGACATTTTTGATGAATGAAACTTTGTAATTTCATGTCCCCGAAATCGATGGTATTTACAAGTAATAATTTTCTTTATACCATGATGGTTTAGATATGGATACGTGGATGGGTCAGATGGGAGGGAGATTAATTATGTAAGTGGCTAAAATTTTGTCAAAGACTACACTATAGGACTCCCCGAGGGTGTATTTATGTTGAGGCTTGGATTGTTCGAATCGAGAGACTTTTAGATGCGCTTTAACAAACGTGTTTGATGAACCTTTAGATTTTTCATTGTTATTAAAAGTTTTGAAACAAGATTTAGGATTTAGTTTCTTAGATCAAAATTTCACCATATTGTCCTTGAGAGCACATATTTATAGCTTCCAATCCATATAAAAGGCTTCATCAAATGTTTAAAAATGTTAGATATGAAGAGTTGATGATATATCTTTGGTGCGGGATAAGTAAAAACAAATTTCGATCGGCTCATTTTGTGGAAGGAAAAATATAATTGATTGATGATCCCTTTCCATCTAGTGACAAAATAAACAATGGATGCATCCTTGAATTGTTCGATTGCATACAAGTCAAGTAATGGATATTTTACATGCTATTTTGTTGGAAAAGTGTTCTCTAAACAACTACACAAGTTGTGCGAACAAGTAAAGGGAATGTTGTGGGATATTGTGATACCAGTCAAGGGCAAGGTTGGACAAGGACATAGGAAAGGTTCTCATCATGATATCCTTGTCATGAGAAATAAGATAAAATACATGTCAAAATCCCCGATGTAATGTTTTGGGTCCTCCTTACTATAGAAATTGATGAACTTCAGGAGTTCCCAATGTGGAGGATAGGTTTTGAAAGGAAAGGATGGCTTGATATGTTCATTATAGATTTGTTCGTAAGTGAGATTTTTCTTAGGTCCCATAGTGGCGGCTTCAAGGCAAGTAATTCTACGTAGTAATGCATGTATGGGATCATTTTGGGATTGTTAAGAATTTGAAGGAGAAGGAGTGGATTGATTAGCGTGAGGATTTGATTATTGATGTAAGTGATATGGTAATGGAATATTTCAAGGAGGAACACTTCCTAGGGGATGATAAGTGTATCGAGAGACTAATGGTTGTGAAGAGAATTGGATGTACTGATAGGGAGGAGGAATAGAGGTATTGATAGGAGGGTCTAATGGTTTTGAGATGTATGTAATCGTACTATGATACGGGTGCATTGGATAATTTTTGTGAGAAGTGGTAAGTACTAGTGTAGAACTCATATTAATAGGATGTATAGATATGGGGATAAACATAACTAAATTTTGGATTGAAGAAACATTTTTTTGTGATGGAATAGGTTGAGATGTGATAGGAGGACTTGTAGTGAGAGGAATTCCAACTAAACTTGCAGGAGGAGGAAGATTCGTAGAGGCCGGGTGATTTGGATGTGGATGGGGAGGTTGTAGTATGAGTTTGTGTAACCTCCGGGCTAGATGAGGAATCCGGGGATGCATGTGGTTGTTGGTTAGACATGTCTTGTGGTGAGATGGAGTTAAGGTCAAATATAGCAATGGGATTAGAAGAAGCGAGTGATTATGTCCCTATATCACTAGTAGAGGGGTAAGGAGAGGCTTTATCTATGACATGTTTATAGTCGGGATCATAGAGTCCGAAGTAGTTATAAGTGGTGAAATCAAAAGATGGAAAATATTTTGGATTAGGAGGAGTGTAAGCGATACAAATACCATTAGTAGAAAGATAGATACTAAGATCAATTGGATAGGAATCTAAGAGTTCAAAGAAAGACAAGGTCACCAATTTGGAAGAACTCGGGGATCGAGACAGGGAAATTCTTATGTCACATGTTGAGTACTAGAAGAATGTGGGAATTCCTGGTATGTTTCTAAGGTTGGATTTATCATGCTTGGGATGTTTTGAATGCGAGACTGTTATCTAGTCAAAACCATGAACTAAACAAACAAGAAATAAAGAAAATAAATAGTTTTCCGTATAAAAGTGAAGACCATACAATCGAAGAAAGTTTTGATTATCTCGATTAACTTAAGAAAAGTGTGAAATGAAAAATAGATGAAAGAGAACTAGGAAAAGGATAAGTAAGGCTAGTTTCATGTGATTTAAGGTTGGATTCCTCGATATACCGAAAGGTACATGAGGATCTATTTTGTGTTGGTTTTGGTACGAGGCGTGGTATTGGGGCCTACTCCCTCACTTAATGGTCCCATGGTGATAAGGGTTTCTTGTGCTTAGTTGATATACCACCCACCGGTTGTTTATACTCACCAAGAACACCGAGTCATCTTCCCTCTTGGTGATCAAATCCAAGTAGGTAGACATGGGAGGGATTTTTTAGATTCAAATTTGATTTGTTATGTGATTTGGTTTTGTGTGAGAGGATTTTTTGAATACACTCTTTTGATCCCCTAATTAGACTATGTGAGGACCTAGATATGAAGGTTCATTTTAAGATCCAAAAGGAAATGTTGATTTTGATGAAGACAAGTCGAGAAAATTATGCAATGATGAAATAAAAGAAGTCTACTTGTGTTCTCTATTCCTTTTTATTTTTATTATTTTTATGCATTTTTTTAGAAGAAGAAATAACAAAGCATGCTAAGATTAAAAGTTAGATGATTATGACAAGAAAGAAGATAAGATAATATACAATGTGATGAAAAAGGGACTATGGTCCCACCAAATGTGCCAAAATGTATTGGTAGAAATTCAAATCCAATTTTAACTTAATAAGATGAAAATCAAAAACCAACCAACCTCATAGGACAACAGGGTTTAATGATACCTGAGATGGTATTGATGCACTTGAGCGTGAGATAATCCTCTTCCAAAGTGAACGGGAACTTGCACATACACAAATGAATAAATAAGATAGATATTAGATAAATATGTGACAAGTTGCTTGGAAAAGGATGGTCCCAGGAACCAAAGGGCTTCCTTAAAGGGTGTCAACTTATTTTTTTACAATTAAGTGATAATGATAAAGATAATTGATAATGACAATATTATTAACATTATAAAGGGATGGTGAGATCATTTTCCACGTGATAGGTGGCCCAAGCAAGGGCTAAGGCTAGCTTGAATTCTAGGAAGTAAGCAAACCACGCCTTCTCTACAACATCTTGTATTTCTCTCGATGACTTCAAGTTTCTCTCAATGTCTTCGACATCAAATGTTAAAGTAATGACACATGGGCTCAGCTCATGTCCAATATCAAACTACTCATAGGAGAAAGGTTGTGCAACAATGGGAAGGTCGTATATGCTAGTGATTTTATGTACATGTCCTGATATATTCATATACGGAGAGAAACAAATTACAAACATGCAAACTAGATAGAAAATAGATTGATAATTAACTATAAATATGAAAAATGTGATTAAGGTGACAAAATGATAAAGATCGTTAGTGATTTTGTACGGTCATTGGTGATTTAGGGTGAATCGCTAGAGATTCTTGTATAAAATGTTGATTACTTGATAATGTGTAAGCTAGATCAAAAGTAGATTATTAATGACTTGATATAGGCTTATATGTGATATAAAAATAGATTGAATTTGAAAACATATGATAAATACTTACGTTTTCTTGATAAATGTTGAAATTAATGTTGTAAGAACATTACAAAGATTGTGGGGATTCCAAAGGTGTAGCGAGGGATGGAAGAGGTGCAAGATGAGTGTAGTGATGTTGTCTAGTTCACCAATGAGTTATAGATTCATAGAAAAATGTTTGAGGATCCATTTCATAGAGGTTTGATGTTGCTTATATAATCGTCGGTGATCGTTAAAATCATTGGTGACCCATAAAAAGTGGTGAAACCTGCTTGAAGTGGTTTCAACCACTTCCAAAGGGTTAAATTGGGTATGAGGGTGAGTGAATATGGCTAGTAAGAGGTTAAGGATGTTTTAAAGGTTATATGGTTAGGGTTAAAATAGGCTTGGATGAGTTTTAGGTGGTTATGGTTAGGTGAATAAATAAGTATTTACTAAGGGCTAAAGTATGATTCTATGAGGGTGAGGAAATGGTTAATAGGATAACAGGATATGTTTTATATGTTAAGTATGAATATGAGGCATATGGATAGACAATCTAGGGTACCAGAAATAGGTGTCTACAAGAGGATGTGAAAAACACACCATGAAGTCATCTTTCATATTCGCATGCATCGAGAAGAGGTTTGAAATGTCCTAAATGTGTTACATGGGTGTGTTGGAGTTTTCACCTGTGAATTAAGTTATTCTCTTCAAGGAGGCTATTGGTATATCATGTTTCACTACTAAGAGAAATGGAATTCCTCCATTGAAGCTAAGGAAAGGAAAATTTCTCTAATGTGCCATGAATGGAGTAGGTATGAAACTTCTTATAGGAATTGAAAATGATCTACCTAGAACTGAAGTTAAAAAACTTCTACTTTGAGAAGCTATGGATCTCTGTGGAGATTTTCCTCTTCTTCTTCTACATGGAGAGAGTTGTAGAAACTCAAATGATTCGCCTCTTAAGACATCAACCTTGTTTAGACTATTCTCATGAAACATGAAGGCTCAAACTAATTGAATCCAGAAGATTAAACATTGGAGAGTCATCAAATGTGTTGAAGGATGCCTCTAAATTTTGAATCACTAAGTTACACACCAAAACTTAGACATAATAAAGTTAATCCTATCAAGTTGTCCCACCAGGCATGGCAAAACTATTGGAGCTCAAAATTGCACCCTATCATGAATCATGGAAGCTTCGATATTTTGAGGCAACATGGGACTATCTCTATGTGTGGAACTTGCGGCTTGAGAAAAATTTGAGAGAAGGTTGGATTCCTTGTTACAAATTTGGTAAAACCGACACAATAAACCTACTTCCAACACTAAAACAACTACTAAGTTAATTCCTACTCTAACAATTCCAAGGGACAGAGAGAGATGCATAAAGTGAAAAATAAGTGAAGGGGTGGTGATAGCACCAAAAGAAGGTGAAACTTTCTCAAATTCAAATGACACAAATACAAATTCATATAAGATATCATAGAAATACACACAATTCCAAAGTAAACAAATAATAGATGATGAGATACAAAAGAGGACAAAATATTCACATCAAACACAATGTATTCAAGGAAAGAGCCAAGCCACACTTTTATTAATGAATATTTTATCACTTGCATACAGAAGTGAAACAAGAAGATCTCTAATTACGAGTTGCGAGAGGTTGAATACATGAAAATTTAGGTTTTACGAGAGAAGAGATAAAAAAATATGCTAAGGAAAACGATAGGATAACTCTTAAAAGTCTGCAAGCATTTGTATTTATACAAATTTGTGGAAAGGAGAAAGATAGGAGAGAGAAAGGAGAAAGGACCGTCAAGTTGGGAACTGGCCCCTCTAAAAATGTATTGAATGAGCGTGGGAACTATGAATTCTTACAGAGCTTGCTTGTAGTACAAGAATGGATGCCCCCAAATGCATCCAACAACCATAGAATGACCTCTTGAATCTATCGCATATCATTAGTCTTCAAAAAGGACATCATGCTTCATTAAATTATGGTGGTTGGGGTGGTTGACTCTCTGGTTCGAGTCTTGCGTAGCTTTGAGACATTCTATGGATTTTTCTTTGTTCCATGGATTTTACTATGGCTTTTCAATTTTCTTCAACTTGTGGAACACTACAAGTTAATAAACCCCTGAGAACACTAAGTTAGTGTTACGTGGATTTTGAACTTAGTCATTCTAATTTTTTTCCATAGTAGTGTGGCTGCCAAACTTATTCCTTCGTACCTCATGATTTTTCCATAGTGTGAAGGCAAAATGCTTCCACACCTCCCTTTATTCCATGGTTTTCCTTGTGGATTTTGAACTTGGCCAATTTCCTTCAACTCCCACGAATAAGAAAATCCACGGTAATTTGTTTTGAACTTGCCTCAAGGGACTTATTTCCTTTGTGTTATAAATGTTTAAGAGAAGCCGCATAACACTAATTTTTTCCAATTTTTGCGAGTTCCTAATTTGCTAATTTCTTCGTTTCGTTGGTTAGGAGAACCCACGAAACACTAAGTTCTGCATTCCATGGTAAATTGAATAAATGTCCTGCGGCTTTTCTAAAGCATAAAAAAATGGTTAATTCCTTTTGATGAGTTCAAAATTACAAGAGGTGTAATTTTGGATAACAATATCATTAGTAGGAGGAAATTGATTTATTAAACTAGTTATTTATTTTCAATCTTCCAAATGTAAAATTTAAATTAATTTTACATATTTTAAAATAATTTTAATATAATTTTTTAACATGCATATTAAATTTTGAACATTAAATGACATTTAGATAATTTTTTAGACTATCACCTAATTTTATTGTGACATGTAACATTGAATGTCAAATTCCATCATTGATGGGGAGTAACACAAGGCATATGTTATTTTTAACTCAATTCCATATGAGAGGCAAGGGGTCATGGCTTGCACATATGTACAAAATGTAAGTGTGGAATCATGTCTATGCTCATCCAAGAGAGCATAGTGGATGCCAACTCTATAAAATGCCATTGGTAGATGTAAATCCAAACTCCAAGACCTTTCCTAGCATATGTATAACTTTGTGGGAAAACAGGAGAGATTTGGAGCAAGATTTGCGTGGAATGGGTTTCTCGAAAAGGTATCGAGACACATTTAAGTGAATTTCTTTGGAAGGTTAGTCCCAAAACTCCTCAATATGGTTGGCATGTCCTTTGTTACATCCTTTCCACTCTTAAATGCTAATAAAATAGGTATAGGCATCCATTAATGCAAACTATAAATAGTTTATTGTTATATGTAGTAGTAAAAATTCACTTTCCAATGTATATCCAAAATGGGAAGCACTCAAAGCACGTGAACTATTGAAAAAACTCCTCACATACATATGTCTCTTGGGCTATGCAATGTTGCATGAAATGCACAAAATGGGTTTGTTGAAAAAGGCCCACAAATCCTTAAAAGAAATGTAATTAGTATGCATGAAGCCAAACTCCTTAACCTTTGCAAGAATTCTCGATCGGTGAAAAAAGAGAGCTTGGGATTTTTATGGAAAAACATGGAAGCACTTAGAAAACGCTTTTTTTAATATTGGAAAAATGATCGAAACATTTTCATTTGAGCCTCATGCTACTAGATTTCTTAGATACAATGAGTATTTTAATACAAGAATTATTTTACAATGTAGGGAAATGGAGATACCTTACTCTAGAGGGTTTTTCCTCATTCTAATGTTTTGTTGTGATTTGTAGCTTCTCTTCTTATGGAGACTTTCCTTTTGGATATTATGTAACCCTATTATCACTCATGCTACGAATCCATTTAAATATGTTTAGTGATGTCTCAAACCCTAGCCATGGGTGGGATACCTGTGAAAAATGCATTAATTGTGTTGTAATGTAATCCTTTCACCACCAATGTTAGCACTTGCTCTAAAGAGGCATAAAACCACGCATCATTCTCCACATAGCATTTGATATCTGAATAAATGTAACTAGATTTGGAAATTGAAGACTCCTTGACAATGCTTGAGTTGAGTTTGGCTCTTGCTAATACTTGGAATGGGGATGTTTGAGTTCTTAAAAATTACGAGAGATTGGTCCTTCGACTTGGTCATATGCTTTATACTAATCGTGGTTGCTTCCCTAATGAGTTTGCATAACATTTTTAGAGGTTTAGGGAGTTTGTGGTACCATTTGCAAGTTTAGAAGTGAGTGTATCAATGTAGTTCCATGTGATTTCTAGGTGTCTAAATGAGGTAGTGTTAACTTGATTGTATAGGGTTCCGAAGGTGAATTATCATAGATCGGTTAAAATAAAGGATGCAAATGATCCAACAAAGACTATAAAATTGAAAGAAAATATGAAGGATATAAGCGATTCATAGAAGTATGAGTATGTCAAGACTGGATATCACAAGTTGATCAAACTATGCAATTTTACACAAGGATGAAAAACATGAGAATTGAAGGTTGCATCATGTTAATTTGAGTTTATACATGGTTTTAACGTATTTAATTCTCACAATTTGATCACATATCGGACTAAAGGGATGAAAAATCTAGACAAGAGGCTTTAGGGTGTACTAAGTAGAGATATAGAGGGTGTGTTTGTATTAGCAAGAGTGCATTGTTAAAATCCTCGGTGTCAAAGAGTAAATTGCCAAATTTGATTTCTCAATGGCCACTAATAGCTTTCCCCCATATATTTTGATCTAACAAGTTGCTTTCTCAAGATCTATCTCTTTTCAAATTAAACTCAAGGAGTGCAACCAAATTCAAGACATGGTAATCCTTTCTAACTTATAACTTTAGTATGGAAATAAATATGTAGTGTATAATATTGTAATTTTTGCAACTAAAATATCTCCAAACATTCTCTTTGTGCTTCTTTTCATGGTGTAATTTTAGTAAGTTAATGAGACCTTTAATCATGTGAATGTGAGAAATGGTTATTTGTTATTTCCCCTTGTTCTATATCACTAGAGACTTGGAACTCCATGTAATAAACCCTTCATCTTATCTTAGCTTGAATAACAAAAGATGAAACCCTTCTTATCTTATGTGACTATGTGAAAGGGTTCATATATAGGTAAGGAACTAAAATTTAATAAGTGTGTAAGATAAATCATAACCTATGTAAATTTTGGATGAAATCCTTTCCCCCTCTCTCTCTTATATTTTAACTATTTTTTTAATCAATCCTTGAGGAAATTTTAAATTCAAATAATTGCTTTGACTCTTGAAGCTAGCTCTTAAGTGTTAACATATGTGTGGGGTATGTTCACATCATTGTGTGCGAGAAGGTAAAGAGGTTGTTAGTTGAATGAAAGAATAAGGATTTGTGTATTGTCACATTGGAGGAACCGAGGGAATTCATGGATGGTATTATTGGAGTAAAAATGAATGGTTTACATGGAGAGAAAAGATTATTTTGTGTTTGTTTGTATTGGAGGAACCAAATGATATCCATGATTTATTTTGTGGAGGAAAAAGTCATAGTACATATGATGGTATCTCAACTTTAAAATCCTTATGTGTAGGCTTTGTAGTATGTGTCGTATTTATATTTGGTAGAATGTCTTATACTTATCTCTTGATCAAAGTAAAAATTAAATAAATGCATGAGTGGGTTCATGAATGTGTAAGTGTTTGGGTATTGTTATGTTGCGGTAAGTGATCCTAGCCTAGTTTTAACTTGTGATTTTGGTATTAATTTGTGGGAATGATATGGAATGGAGTTTTTATTAATAATTGGAACTAAATGAACCATAAATAATTAGATATAAATATATAGATAGAAAAATTACATTATCCATAAAATATTTATTGTTTTATACATGAATAATTTTAGAACATCTATAAGATTTTTTTCTTATATCATTATAAAAATAAGGTAATCATCTCTAATAAGAGACACAAACTTATCATCCTTTTTGTACATACTACAAAAGGTAACAAACTTAGTGAACATATACAAACTAATAACATGTTTCTATGTTTTAATTTATTTGTATTTATTTACTTCTTGACTTTCATTCGAAAGGCAATTCCTTGATTGTTAACTTTTAGTAAGATATGGAAATTCCTAATATAGAATAAGACTATTTTTACTTGTGAAGTGAAAATTCATGTGACAAGAATTCCCTAAATGATTAACTAAAATTGATTAATGTGGGGGTAGTTGATCTAATCTAGGAGGACATAAACGGTGCAAATAAATGTGATAAAGTAATATAGAAATTACTAAATGATAAAACTAATAAATAAAAAACCTTAACATGCAAAAAAAGAGGTGAAGAAAGAACTCGATTTGATTATAGATGTACATTGCAGAGTGTCGTAGAGATGATTAGAGAAAATAGAAGTAGGAACGACTGTGTAAAGGTCATGTAAAGTTTGGAGCCGGAGGATACGAGTGGATCTAGGATGCTTGGAGAACGGGACTTGGGCACCCACAGGCGCTCGATATGCAATCTGGGTGCCCTAGTCTGTAAAAATGATCTGGAACCGATTCTCACGGGGTTGGAAGGTGATCTGAAACCCTCATTGTATGTCGAATCTACTTTGTTGCCTTGCATTATATGTCGCCAATAATCCAAGTTGATGTAGAAACCTGCAAGAAGACGAGTATCAAAACCCTAAAAATAAAGATGCAAAATAAATGGGTCAAACTGACCTCACTGCCACAACAGTGGACTTATTACTACGGCGTTGCACTACATTTCGGACCCAAATGTAGTTTTGGTGTGTGTGCATGTCGTGCCCTAAGTGCTTTTGTGTCACTCGCACTATGTGAAATAGTGAACGATAACTAAATGTAGAAAATGTAATAGCACGTGTATGAAATATAATAGAATCCTCCCCCTATGAAGTGTGATGCAAACTCCCTAGTTTATGCCTTGATTATGGAGCTATGTGGATGCAAATGTAATAGATGGATGTAACTCTAGATGAGTGATAGTAGTAGATGATGTTAAGTCCCTCATTATGGTCTCATAATTTTTATATTTATAGGATTCTCTTGATCTAATTTCGCAATTAACCTTGACATGGCCGACTAGGAAAAAGATAAGGGTGAAAAACAACTAGAAAGAGCCAAAAAGCAATGAGAAAGTAGAAAAGGATCGAAGCACCCCAAGTGGGACCAAGGCACCCATGGGTGCCCCAACACTACTCTAGGTGCTCCAACCAAGCTAAAATGACGAGAAAGTGCCAAAATAGACTAAGCATGTAGATAAAAATGTGCAAAAATGACAAAATAAAAACAAAATAAGATGGCCAAAAATAAGGTTAATTAGTACTTTCTTCATTCAAAAACCTTCTAAATAATAATATGAGATCGGGATAAATATTGTCTAAAGTGCATGATTTTGTGACTACACTAAAGAAGTTAGTATGATAAGAAGTAAGTATTCATAGTATTCTCGAGTTCCCATTCAAAAGATGTCAAAATTAAATAACTATAACATGAAGTGCTTGAAAAAAATAAAGGTAAATGCAATAACATTTTGTTATTAAATTCTTGTGTACTTAGTTATAACAATAAATAAGACAACTAATTATAATTATTATTGGTTTCCCTAAAAGAGTTTTAATTAAAAGTAACATCTTAACTCACACTAGAATTAGGTTACTAAGAAATCCTTTCTAACCTAAGAAAGGATTTCTTTAGTGTCATGTTTAAATTAGAAAAAATTAGTGATGGCTAACTAATTTTAAAATGATTAAAATAAAAGATATGATTAATAGTTCGATAATTTTTAATAGTAAAATATTGTAAAGGAGATGGACAATATAAGAATATTAACTAAGAAACTAAGAAAAATTGTTTAGAAGTCAACGAAGGTTCCAAAAATGAAATTAAATTTAACACTATAACTTTAAATTACTAGATTGAAAGAAAAAAAGATGTTTTCCAAAGATTTCAAAACTGATTAGTATGGTGAATTTGATCTATGCGCATACAAGTTCACAAGAAACACACAATGACATAAAGTGTTGTACTTTTAGAGAATTAAAGTATTTGCAATATCTTGTGAAGTCTATGCAAACATATACATAATATACCCATCTAAAGAATTCTTGTGAAACTTTATGTTTTCACATCATTTGTTCAGTGATGTGTAATTCCATGTGTCTACAAAAAGTGATATAACACTTTAAACATCTAAAAACTATTGTAAATTTATTATGGAGAATATTATAAGTTGTTTTTTTCAAATTCTTGCAAGCTTTCACTTTTGATGATTAATGTGTGCTACACATCTATAAAATTCATGTAAAATTATACGAGGTTTGATAAAATCCTACACAATGTTATAAATACTATTTTCTAAGGAATAAAGTTCACAATGATTTTTAATAAGTATAAAAGAGAAATTTAGTGGCCAAATTTTGTAAAAGTATCTCACCCATTTAATTACATGTTAAGTTAAATACGATACAAACTTACAAAACAAAGTAGTGAGTGCACTTAGTTATTTACAAATGATTCTAAAAAGTTCTAAAAGGATTGACGGTAGGAATAGGGATATTTGAACTTAATCAAGATTTGTACTTGAGATTGTGATTGGAAATCAACGTAAGGTAGGGCCGTACAAATCATCGGGGCCATATTGTAATGTATTGACCCTTACGTGTGGTCTTGTACTTACTTGGTCATGGGATTTCCAACCTCTAAACATTGTCTATACACTAGAATTATCTTTCACTTTGTCAAACCATAATTTTTGTCATGTTGCACAAATCTATGAATACTTTGATCATCATCTTAAGCCCTCGTAGTGCATGAGAATTCCTACCATATCATACAAGTTGGCTAGGACCGGATGTTCTATCTTGACCAATTTATACAACCCTTCCCAAGAAAGAAAAATATGAAAAATGATGCATCAAACTTGTTTGATGTGAGTCTATGAATTTTATGCATTGTGTTCTCAAAACTTGATGACATGTTAGTTTGTATTGACAAGGCTCTTCATCGAGTCTTGGATCAACCAAACATACGTAACAACACACCCACAAAGATAATAAAACATCCACCAAAGACTAAAAATACCCGTGTAAGACAAAGGATGCCACCAAACACAGAATAAAGCTACAAAAGAAGTGTCTTTTGGCTTATTTTGTAAGAATAGATATTTATTGTACTTAGTCACATATAAATGTGTACAATATAAAGATGTAATCTTGAGTGACTATATAATATATTGAATAAGTGTGTATGAGACTAATGTAATTTATATTGAGATATAAATACAAAATGATGATTGAGACACTATGTTTAATCTCTTCTATTATGTTACATTGTTTCTATTCATCTATGTGAATGTATGTTATCTTTTCCTAACACATCCTTAGCAAAAGGGAAAACTACTAAACCATCACATTCATGTTGAGACTTAAGGTCAAGATTTTGATGTTTGAACCCAAGTTCCTTTTTGTTCTCTACATATGTCCAGAAAAAATTTCACGACAAGGCATTGAAAACCATAGTTAATAAAAATTGAGAAATGGTAGAAAAATCATATTGATATATTTGTTAAAGGGGAAACAAAGATACTCAACGTATCTTACAAAAAAATTGAAACATTGAACATTTGGAGAA
Organism: Taxus wallichiana var. yunnanensis; assembly: GCA_018340775.1. Taxonomy (NCBI): domain Eukaryota; kingdom Viridiplantae; phylum Streptophyta; class Pinopsida; order Cupressales; family Taxaceae; genus Taxus; species Taxus wallichiana. The sequence goes on along the minus strand of CM031238.1, from coordinate 57,760,693 downwards.
TACGGAAAAAAAAATTGGTCACACTTACCACCTCGCATATTAGCACATGCATAAAATCGAAGTGGTCAAATCTACACTTGAGAGAACCATTTGATTGGACTCATGAAAAGTTGCAAACTCTCGGAGATTTTGACAAACCTTGGACAAGAGCGATAGCCTAATGATTTGAAACTACATTAGATTTGTACATAGTAACTTGGGCTATCTAGGGTTGAACTAATTTTTGATAATAAGAAATCTAACGTTCTTAGCGAGAGGCAAATTCCTTTAACAAGTTCATTTCTTAATCAAGCTTTATTAATAAAAAAGGGACTAATTAGAAGCACAAAAAAATTCTTTCAAGGACAAGCACCACAAGATGGCATACATGAAGGCAACCATTTATGACATCCACAAAGGCAACACACCAAAACTCCTACAAAATATTATAAAAATCAACATGTTCTTGCTTCAATGTGTTAGCACTTAAGGATGGGGTGATGAAGAGAGTCCCCTCCAATATAACAAGAACAAGGAACAAGATGTTCATCCATTGCGAGGTAAACATTGTCACGACTTGTCTTACAACTTCACTCACATTTTTTTAATTCATTCTTTATATGATTTTTTGAGGGCCATCGAATATGTAACCCTTTCTCACCAACATCCACAAAGCCAACACAAGCCTTGTACAAAGCTTTGAAAACCATCCTATGTTCTTGCTTCACACAACATGATGTGTTGCCACTTTAGGATGAGGTGACGGAGAGTGTCGCTTCCAACATCAAAGAAGATTCTCAAGGGTGTCCCATTGTGAAAGCATTTTGTTTACTAGTAATTCCCTTTTGGGCAAACATTGTTTCATCTTGTATTTTATAGTAATCTTTTGAGATTTTACAAATCAATTACACGATTGAAGTTGGTCACTACTTCAATTGACAATAATTTGTTGGATCTCAATTGCACTCTTCAAACTACAACGTATTGGGCCCCGATCTCCAACAATAACTTAAGAAGTTTATCCCTTCAATGACAGCATGAATTAGAGCTAACCATCAAATCCATTAAGGTAGCAAATTACTGTTCACTCATGATGAAGCAATTTGATGTAAAACAAACTGTCATAGATTTTGTCTAAATAAAATTGTTGTAGCAATTTTGGAACATTCAATCCCAATGTTGATAATGCTTCTCCCTTGGAGAAAAATATCACATACTTTAAAAAAATACAACATGCTTGAAACGTTAGTGGTCATCATTCTCGACTCAGCTTGTTCCATGCAAAGTTTCTTCCAAATTCCATAGCATTTTTGCTTTTTCTATGGACAAACCACAGCTAAAAACTCCTTGACGTTTGTTATTCATTCAAGCAGTGCTTCCCCAAAAATATTGAGCTAACACATCACCATCAATAGGTGATAATGATCAAACCAGGGACCCGATCAGGTGTCTTTCAAAACCAGTGTCACTTCCTATAAACGCATTGTTCAATGCGTCTTGGATTTATTTAAGTATTAATGGCATTCCATTGATTGTAAGAATTTTTAAATTATTTTATCCACATGGACCGTGGAGTACAAGTGTGTAATTGTATTCTAGATCAAACTTATTCTCATGCTTTTATCAGTTCTATTAACTAAATGGAGTCCAGATGGATTAACTGCTTATGTGGCTGCCATGTAAATCGATTTACACACTAAATCTTTTGATTGTCACATCAAGTATTCATTATGTTGTGTCTTGACATGGAAAACATTCAAATATACTTACCATTCTCATTAATTAGTACAACAAGCATAAACCCAAAAGCTGGAACTTTCATAATCTTAAAAGGATTAATGATAGTGCCTATTTAGTTGATATTGCCAGCTCACATGGATATAAAAACATTTACAGTGTTGCGGGCATTCATCTTTCCTTTCCAAGTTGCTAGGAAGGACGATTGGACAAAACACCAACCAAGAAATAAGAATCAATCTACGCATTAAGACAATTACCAGCGATAAATAGACACAAAATATAGATGGGATAGAACAGTCTGAAACAGATTCTTGTGGACGACAGAAAAAATTTAGGTAATAACAGAACTTATAGAGGCGAATTTGATGCGCTTTATGATGAACCTCTCCCTTTCCTTATATTTTCAATTCCTTTGTGCAATTACTGTTTATTTAATGAATGCATAGATTACAGACGAGATGCAGTTTTTGAGTATATGTTCGAGTACAGCAGTCTCTTTTGAAGAGCCACGGAGCAGAGCCATCAAGTATAGAATTAGTTTAGTCTTAATGAAGAAAAAATATAGCAGAATTTGTAATAGCAACGAAATGTCAAGAATTGGTCACTATTTCCAGAAATTTAAAACAAATTACTGCAAAAAGTATAGCCAATGCCACAACGAATGAAACCCTAACAAATAATTGATCTGTCAAATGAAAACTTAAAAACCCTGTCAAATTTAGCTAAAACACGTAAAATCCTACAAATATTTGAGATCTTCGAAATGCGATCTGCACAGGAATGTAGCAACTTGTTCGAGGCTACTTACGAACCAAAAATCGTAAAAGCACGGAGAATTGCAGTATTAATATCGCCACCCTTCAAGACAAACTAAGCCATATCCGAGGACGGCGGTTTGTTCTGCTAAGTGGCTTTAATGGGGATTTTAGTTGACATACCCCAATAAAAATTGAATAAAAACGCAAAAGGCAGAGAGGAGAGAAATGAAAGGTTAAGGTCGTGTAGGGAAATAGGCCTCAGACATCCAAGGAAGAATTTAACAGCATTAGCTCTCAAGCCTCGCAAAGGCGAGAGCTCTTGGTCGGCCACTGCGAATGTTATGAGAAACAAGCCTAAACTTCATCATCCCTGGCCATTTATTTCCCTAAATATTTACCAAAAGTATGCCTACGATTAAATGCTTCACATTTCGAGAAGAAAAATACATGATCCGTCAGACACTCCCTCACACAGGAGAGGAGGGCAAACAGGTTGAAAACTCACCTTAAACGCAACTCGAGCAATCGTTTTCCTTACCGATTCGATGCTGTTTCACGTTTCTATATACAGCTGTAGATCTTACAAATCCCTAGTAACGCTCCACGGAGAAATAAAAATACAAACCCTAACCCTAGAAAGTTGCATATTGTACCAGCATAGACCCTAAACTCCACTTATTGATGAAGGCATCCAAAGAGATTCACTAAGTGGTCTGGTGGTTAGGAGTATATATAGTAAAAGTGGTCTCATCTGCTTATTTATAAATTGACATTTGGCATAATACCTATACTCCTAAAAATAGAAGTGGATGGGAAAACTCTTAGCCCCTCTTTTAATATCCCCTTAGGGCATGGCTTATAGAGGGGCTTGGGCTCCTATTTTCTTGCAGTAGAAGGTCCCATGCTTATTTTATTTTATTTTTATTGAAAAGCATATCCATATATTAATGATGAGAAAAATGTACAATGCTAATCATACAAAACCGGGTGGAAAAGATCACACCCCATATGCGAGATCATAGTAGCCATTAAAGGCTATGAGTGGCACAAGTTACATAATCATTTCGATAGAAGCTTTTCAATCAAAAAAAAGTTTGAGCAAAATTTGCAGAAAACCAAGCAAAAACTCCAGACATGGAGCTAGGCGGCGGCAGCGAACATGGAGGAAGGAGGCGGTTGAGGCGGGCTCTTCAGACGATCACCCCAACCACCAAGAGTGGTGGCGGGGGTGTCATCAATCGACTCCTAGCTATCCGTCTGCGGTTGTTCCTCCTCGGTTCCCGGGAGGGCAAATGGCCAATGAGAGCCGAGGAAACTTGGGTCGATCAGTGTGCCTGCCACCCAGAGATGTCACCGCTCAGCCGACCAAACACCCTAGGGGCGGGTGGAGCCCATGATGGAGGCGGAGAGGGGACCCACAGTGAGGAGAGGCGCTCCACCGCCCACGAACCAGGCCCCTGTCAAAATTGTGCTACCCACGGGAACGGGAGTGGCGACCTTGTGAGCAGGAGCGGCGGTGAGGAGAATCAGTGGACGCGACGACAAAGACAAGGCGGGCGCTCCCTAATGGTCCAAAGCAGGTTTGGAGGTGTTCAACCTCGATGCGGACTTTCTCCGCTTGAACCTAGATCTGAAGCGAGACATTGGAGATGACAACAAGCTTGTTAGAAATAGCAAAAATTCTATCCACTATCTCCTTATTAAAAATAGCAACATTTCTAGATTTCCAAATATGATATAAAATAGCTGCCCTGAAAGAATGCCAAATGTTGTAAAATTTTGCAGGAATAAAGGTTAAATCCCCCAGAAGAACCATTTTCCACATAAAGAAGGTGGGCAAAAAAGGTTGAAAAAGGGTGTGAATCCAACGCCAGGCAGACTGAGCATGAGGGCAAAACCAAAAGAGATGAAGAAGAGTCTCAATGTGGTTGCAGAAAGGGCAGCGCAATGGAGGAGCGTCCCAAAAGAATGAGGCGTTTGCCCATGGGAAGCCCTTGATGAAGAATACTCCAAAGAAAGTGAGCAACTTTGGGCTCTATAGGAATGGTCCAAACGACAGAGAAGCGTTGCTTCCACCCAAAACGAGTGGAATGCAAGCTCCAACGAGCATTGAGCTTGTTGAGAGGGAGCTGCTTCTATGTGAGAAGCTTGTAGCCCACCCGAGGTTTATAATTTCTGAAGGGGGTGGCAGAGGGCCAATGCCAATCAAACCACCATGGGCGCTGCGTAGTGACACCAATTTTATGTAGACAATCACTAGGTATGAGCTCTTGAATAAGAGAAATGGCTTGTTTATCATTATCATGAAGAGCAAATGTAGCTTTCAGGCTGTCCCATGTAAGCCAATCCCTGGTGATAGGACAGAAAAGGTCCTGAATAAACTTAATTCCTTTTTTGAAGAACCGCAAACCCTTAAGTTGTAAGGAAAGAGCAAGAGGCTTGTCATGATATTGAATAACCGAATTCCACCACAAACTGAGAGAGTTGAGAGAGAGCCCATTCCGGAAACCATCACCCCACCAAAGTAGGTGGGGTTTGAGAAGCTCCCAGGCCTTCCAAATGCTTTTGGCCACAAAAGAACCACCGATTTTGATAGGAACAGGGCATAGAATAAAGAGTAGTAGTTCAAACCCTGCCAAGCCTTCCGATTAAGTGGAGACCCTTGAGATATGTAATTTCTGAGAAGAATTTTCCAAGACTCCTCACCTTCAAGGCTGCGAATGATCCATTTGGCAGTAAGAGCAAACCCTTGCAATTGAATGTTGATAAGGCCAAGACCCCAATCTCTTTGGGTGTACAAAGAAATATCCCAAGCAACCCTGTGAAAACCATGATTCCCCTCGGAGTTGGCCCACAGGAATTCTCGCAGAATTTTCTCCAACCTGTGATAAGCAAGCTTTAGAAGGTGCCCAACATGAGGAGTAGTAGACATGAGTGGCAGCCAAAACCTTGGAACAAACTTGAAATTTTCCAGCAAGAGACAGATGCTTTGTGATCCAAAAGGAGATTTTTTGTTCAACCCGTTGGATCACATAGTTCCATAGGTCAGCAGGGGAAGCCATAAAAGCAAAAGGAATGCCAAGAAACTTAAATTGAACACCAGGTTCAATCCAAAGCCATTGAAATCCCTCTAGCCAAGGAGGTTTGGGACCCATTGCCTGTCTGTAACATTGGGTTTTCTTCCATTGGATGGCAGAACCAGAAGCAAGACAAAAAGTGTCAAGACATTGCATAACATTAGTAACAGAGGCCTCAGACTCAGCCAGAGTGAGAAAAGAGTCGTCAGTGAAATGACCATTAATCAACTGCTTAGGAGAAGAAGGTAGTTGGATACCTTTGACTAAACCGGCATTAGCAACATTAGCGAGCAAATAGTTGAGACCTTCAGCAACAATGACATAAAGAGAAGGAGCAAGAGGGAAACCTTGTCGGATGGAACGATGAAGAGAGAATCGCTTAGACTGCTGGCCATTGATAGTAATACAAGCACCCACATCTTGAAAGAGCATATTCACAGAGTGGATGAACCGGGGTCCAAAACCAATAGCCTGCAACATGGCCAAAATGAAAGGCCACTCAACTCTGTCATAGGCTTTTTCAAAATCAATTTTAACAAATAGAGTTGGTTGAGAGGTCTGATGGGCATACTCCATGCCCTCCCACACTGCAATAATGTTGTCCAAAATATATATGTTTTTAATAAATCCGGTTTGCTCACTCCTGATGATCAAAGGCAATAAGTTTGTTAGCCTGTTAGCAAGAGCTTTGGCAATGATCTTATATGAAACATTGAGCAGAGTTATGGGCCACCAGTTGGTGATAAGCTTGGGGTCGTCGGTCTTGGTTATGAATTTGATGTTACCACCGGTTAATCGAGTTCCCAGAGTGTTGGAGGACATAGCTTCCAGATAGACCTGGTAGAGATATGGACCAATAGTAGGCCACAAAGCCAGTAAAACTCACAGGGAAAACCATCAACCCCGGGGCTTTATCGAGGCCATCTGAAGAGCAGCTTCCTTCAAATCATCGAGAGTGAGAGGCCGATCACAGGCAACGCGTTGACTTTCAGATAGCTTATAGGGAACAACGTCAATGCATTGGAGGAGAGCAGCATCACGAGCCGGAGTAGCAGGTTGAGTAGCAAACACAACATGGTAAACACAACATATCCGGTAAAAGGGTAAGCCTTTGATTGCCTTCTTTAATTGCTTTGATTTTGGTGAGAGTTTGATTAGATTTAAGAGAAGCAAAAACTCCTTAGTAACTCTGTCACCAATTCGGAGCCAGTGCAGTCTGGCTCGAACTTGAGCTCCTCTAGCCTTATAGTGCTCCTCAACCTGAAGCTTATGCTTCCAATGAGCAGCTTGCACTTGAATGTGAGTGTTGAAAGGAGACAAATTAAGCTCTTGAATAGCTCTCGAGTATTCAATATGAGAGGCTTCATGAGCATTCTTAAAAAAAAGTAGCTTGTTTCCCATACAGCCGAAAGAAAGGAAGTGGTGCGAGTGATGGCATGAGACCACCAATCAATCCAGCCAATCCCATCAACAGGTCTCGGGTCCAGATTCCAAATACGTCTTATGTAATCCAAAGTCTTGGGATGAGAGAGGTGAGACGTATTCAAATAGAACTGAGTGGACTTGGGCTTGGGACACTGAAAGTTCCATTGAAGCCCAAAGAAGATAGGCTTATGGTCAGAGACCAAAGCATTGTCCACGACCGAGACCGGAGGCTGTGTGAAGCATCAAAGGAGAACCATTGTTGTTCTGAAAGCAGAGCTCTGTCAAGGCGTTTATAAACTCTATCATCGCCAGCTCTGAAATTAGACCATGTGAACCAAGGAGTGGCAAAGTATTAGAATGCTTGCGGTGGTTGGGATCAAACAAACAGAGCTTATTACGCAAGTAAAACCAGGCTTCACGCTCACCAGCACACCAACGCATAGGAAGCCGGCCCAATTTGTCTTTGGGAGATTCAACCATGTTGAAATCACCACAAAAAGCTAGGTAGCAGAGGGCAGGTGATCACCACCACCGCCAAAAAGAAGAGCACTCAAAGCATCATTGGAAGCATAAATATTAGCCAACCCAAGAATGTGGCCGTCAAAATCAAAAAGGGTCCACACCACCGATGGGTGGGGTCAGAACCCCATGATATGATGTTGGAGGTGAGGTCAGGGCTTAAAAGAGTGACAACACCACCTCGACCATTATCATGCGCTGACATCTGGCAGAGAGAACTAGGCCAGATGGTACACATGCAAGCAAGTAGAAAGATGGAAGCCTGTGATTTTGACTTCCTGCAAACATAACACCTGAAACTTTGCAAAATGATTACAATTGTCCCTGACAAGATATCTGCGAGTCAGATCAGTTAGCCCCCTGACATTCCATGAGTAAACTATCATGGAGAACTATCAAGGTGCATGTTTTCCTCCTCGAGGCCTGCTAATGCTCCAAAGCGGTTAGAAAAAGTGACTTGCCATGCATTCCCATGCATATAATCTCCGAGCTCAAAACTCTGCAAGGTCTCTGTGAAAAATCCTCCTCGAAAGGAGGGGAGGGACTTCGTGAATGGTGTAAGGCAAGTTTTCTCTCTATCTGAGCAGCCGAACCACCGGCAGTGTTATCCAAAAAGTTTGAAGTTTCGGGAAGCGAGGGGTGTGACAAAGCAGAGAGTTGATGGGTGGGAGCTGATGACAATAGCAGCTTGCGAGGTCCGGGAAATAATGGAGGTGGGCTTGGGAAGGGTTGTAACAGATGGCTTCGCAGGAGCAGAAGCGGAAGCATTCACCGGTTTATAGGTAGCTTGTTGGGGCTTGTTGCGGGCCGAAGGTTTTCGGCCAGAGACAGTGGTCCAACCATCAGAGGAGGGGGTGTTGGATTTAGGGTCCGACGGGGGTTTCTCTGAAATTGGCGGTGAGCTTTGTGTCATGAGGGGACAATCCTTGATCATATGGTCTGCGTGGATTGACCATGGAAACAAGTATTGGGCAGGTTAATATAAGGAACTTCTGTGAAAAATGTGTGTCCCCAACCTGTATATCTAGGGTATCCTTAAGATCTTTCGAGAGATCAATCTCAACACAGACCCGTTTCTGGGGTCGAGCCGAGTAGAACTTAGGTTGCTCATGGCAGATGAGACGACCCAAGGGTTTGATAAGCTAGTCAATAAAACCCCAGAGAGGCAAGGGAAGACCTAGAAATTCAATCCAAACAAGGATCTTGAGTTTGGCTTGCTCGGAGACTTGAAAGTCCCGAGTCCAGTGGGAGAACACCACAAGGGTATTACGAATAAACCAGGGACCATGATTGACAACAACTTTGCAATGTTCAAAGATTGCAAAGTGAAACAGAAAGAAACCCTTAGTCATATTCTGGACTCCCTCCACCTTGACTCCGTGGGGTTGCCAATGGTTATGGATCCATTGGCGGAGGATACCCTCAGGGGGAACTCGGCCCACAAAATAAGCAACAAGAGAAAAAGATTCAAACCAGTTGCAGGCTTTATCAAAAGCGGTAAATCAAGCACAATATCTGGGGAAGGAGTATCAGAATCCTTACCTCGTCGAAGACTTTCGGAACAAACTTCCTCACTCTTTTCGGTGCCATTGTCCAGAGCTCCCGCGTTAAGACCAAGATCAATGGATGCATGGCCCGCGGAGGTGGTCATTATATAAGCCACCGCCCAAGGGGCGGAAAGGTGATCAATACAAAATTAATGCAGATATTCCCACCTAGATCTGAAGATCGGCAGTGTGACGTGATGGGCTGCAGACGGTAAGGCGAGCATTCACAACGCATAACACTCACAGAGCCTAAACCCTCCTAATCGGATATCGACAAATATAATTTTGTGTCCCCGTGCTTATTTTTAAAGCTAACTATGGGAAATAATAGAATCTAGGCCTAAAAAATAGGAGCTCCACTTTTTAGCCCCCTAAACTTAAGAGGTGGTTGGAGAGGGGCAATTTAGGAGTTTCCCCTACAATTTAGGGTTGATAGAATCTAATATGCATTCCCGCCATTATTTTTGGTGATTTTAAAGAGAAATGTGATTTTATTTTCCTACAATTGACCATATATATCCAATGGGATCCTATAATATCTCAATGGGTATTGTTAAGGAAACTAATAAAAATCGCGGGACCTCAAAACTCGCTAAGATGCTCCTAAATTTTCTCAAGAACACCCGTTGAGATATTTAAGAGCCCCCTTCCACGAGACCATGCCCTTAGGCGGGGTTTCATGGAGGGGTTGTTGCTCTTATTTTTGTTCAAGAGGTGACCCCATGAACAATTAAATTTAAGCAAACAGGAAAATTTAGAATCTTTTCCTTAAAATAAGGAGCATAATTTTTGTAGGAGGAGAGTTTAAGCGGGTGAAAGAAAGGAGGAAATTTGGAAGTTTTCCACACGCTTCTATATTTTAGCCAAATATATTGCCAAATGTCAATTATTCAATGACCAAATTTGATTTAATTTTTTATTATAAATTAAAATATAACATTTTACATATATCTCCTAAAAAATGCAACATACTCTCAAAATCCTTTTACACCATGGGACCACGTATGTTTAAAAAACTCCTAAAATTATTTTGCAGCACTACTAAGAAATAATAGGAATCCCCCTCCCATGGGATCACTTCCTTAGAGCATAGTCCCATACGCAAGGAAAAGCTACAAGTTTTGAGTACATGCCGAAGAGAAAAAATAGGGTATTTTAGCATTAATAGGGTCCCATGATTTTTTATTTTCCTGTGCATAGATAAAATAGGTAGCTTTAGCACTAGCAAAAGTTAGGTCCCATGAATATGAAATAAACGTTTGGATGGAAAATTGAGAGGGAAGCTTAAATTAAATGCACTGTCAAAAAAACTCCCTAAAATTTTTAAGTAGTTGATTTATTTTTGTGCCCTCAACTACTTTATGGGGTTGGAAATCCTCTCCCTAAAGTATAGTTGCTGAGAAAATTGAGGAAGTTTATTGGATTTTAGCAACATCAATAAAAAAAATTACATGGGACCATATTTCCCAAATAAATAGGAGCAAGAGCCCCCATCATCTTTGTTCTTAGAAAAAAATTTCTAAAATTTCCGTATCCCTAAATTTATTTTGTCATTGGACTACCAACTAAATAAAAATAGAGCAACAACCCCTCCATGTGACCCCGCCTAAAGTTCAAGTTCAAGATAGTAACTAAAGTTCGAGATATGTAATTATCGAAACATTTAACTATTATATAGTGAATCTAAAATAGACACACATTGTGTTTATTGGTGTGTGATTTTCCATATTGTATAACATAAAGTGGTTTGACAAATATTAAGATAGTTGCTTGGTATAACACATGTTACATGTGAATCTAGTCGTTAAGGAAATTTAAATTTTGAGCACTTTATCTAAAATAGAACTTCACAATCCGTAGAGTGAAACTTGACAATTTGAACAGAATCCATTATTTGATGCAAGTTTTATGAATTCTTTGTCTTTGAAAAAACATAAGCATATTGATGAAGTCACGATTATGGAGTATATTAAATGACCACCGTAAACCATGTAATCGGTATCTCAACACTCAAATTAGACATACACATATTTGTGCATGAATGGAATGCCACAAACCTTATCTATGGTTGACTTTTAATGGGGATTTCAGAACATGCACGCTACGCTCTTAATTTGTTGTGAGATACAACTTTCGCAAAGATACAATGTTCATTTCTAAATGGGTGTGATTTACTCCTACAACTTTATACGCAAACTTGGGTGTTTCTAGTAAGTATCTCTTTGTGTGTCATTCTAATTGTCTAAAAGAAGAGAAACTAGTTGACTTTTCTCTCTTTGAAAGTAACTCCCCCTTTATCACAATGTCCACTAATAACTATGATAGAAGGTTATACACTTTAATTTCTATACTTGAAATGTGTCATCTCCCCTTACAAGACTGGGGGTTTGGGCTAGAGGCATTGGGTTAAGACTAGGTGACTGGATTGGGCATTAAGTTCGAGGATTGGACATTGGGTTCAAGATTGGGCATGGGGTTTGGGCATGGAACTATGCCCCGTCAACCTCAATGACCAAAGACCCCTATCTAACTATATGGGAAATGGGAGCCCTTGGGGTGTGAGCGATAGCGAACAATTAGAGAATTCTCTATATGGAGGGGGGGGACCGCCCGCCCGCGCATAGTTATGAGATGGGCGGGGCCATCTATCTATATAGAGGCCCAACTAGATATATAAGGTTGAAAGTGTTTATTTGTAGTCTAGTCCCATGACTTTAGCTTTTGTTGGAACTTATACACTCATATTATCAAGGGTATTAACATTCGACCTTCGCACAACCACATTGAATTAATATTGTGTTTCATAAATATTACATCGAGAGATGGAGATAATGTTGACATGTATGCAAACGGTGACGCACTTCGCATAGGTCGGCCAATAATTTACTTTTTCCGTACATTCAACATCAACATGAATTTCTTTCATGCATGAGATGTGTGTTGGGTTGTAAAAATGATTAACTAAAAATGTGGATATATGATAGTTAATCTAATATAGAACAACATGTAAATGCAAAGTAAATAAATATAATAAACAACTAAGGAAAATGACCCAAACAACTAAGTTAATGTATATAAAAACCCTAATATGCAAGAAGAGTGAGGAAGTGACTCATCTGGTAAGAAGAGCTCATTGGAATGTGTCGTAATAAACATAATAATTTGGAAGCAGGAATGACTTTGTCTTTGAGATCCTAAAAAGGAAAAAAATTGAATTGATTCTCTAGGCTGGGGTGCCCAGAGAAGGACTGGGACGCTTATGGGTGCCCCGATCTATAGTATGGGCACTATGTTTGTGCGAAAGGTCTGAAATTGAGTTTCACAAGCCATGTCGGTGGTTTAAAGCCTTTGTTGTGTGTCGCATCAAATTCGTTGCACTGCGCCAGGTGTCGCTGATAATCCAAGATGAAAGAAAGACTTGTAAGAGATCACAAGAAGTATAAAAACCCTAAAAAAATAATGCAAATGAATAGGTCAGACTGACCTTAGCTACCACAACAGTGGACTTATTAATCGAATGTTGCACTACATTCCAGCACTCCAAATGTAGTTCTAGTGTGTGTGTGTGAATCATGTGCCATAGGTGATCTTGTGTCAATCGCACTCTGTGAAGTGGCGAGTAATAACTAGATGTAAAAATGTAGTAGAATGGTGGATGGAATAGAATATAATCCCTCCTACGCTTGTGTGATGAAGATGAACCAACTTTGTCCTTTGTGATAGAGCTAAATGTATGCAAATGATATCTAAATGCCTTAGATGAATGCAACCCTAGGTGGATGATAGTAGTGACTAGTGCTTGGTCCCTCATTATGGTCTCATAACTTTATATTTATAGGGTTCTCTTGATCTAATTTCGTAATTAACCCCGAAATGACCGATCACCAAAAAGATAAGAAGCTAAAATGGCTAGAAAGTGCCCAAAAGGTGGTGGGAAAGTGATCGGGGTGCCCCTGTGGGACTAGGGTGCCCATAGACGCCCTAATACTACCCTAAGTGCCCCAATCAAAGCTAGAATAACACAAAATGAAAAAAGTTGATTGGGCATGTGGGTGCAAGAGGTTGAGAATGACGCAAGAAAATAAAGTAAGATGACCAAAAATGGGGGTTAATTAGTACTTTCTTCACTCAAAAACCTTTTAAATAGTAGTATGAGACTAGGACTAAATAACGTTTGAAGTGCATGATTTTGTGTTTACATTTACCCCCACTTTATGTTGGTGAGTGAAATTCTCGATAACATAAAGTAGATAGAGATGTGTACCTGATAATCCATGTAGAGTGATGTAGAAACGTGCCGAAGGACTAGACAAAGCGTGGAATGACAAAAAGATGATGGTGCATGGAAACTATAAATGAAAATGTGAAAAAAGTGATGAGAGTGAACCTAGGGCGGAAATGTGTGTGTAGCTTCTAATGTGATGTACCTGCATGGTTAGTATGGTGTGTGTTGCCGCAAAATGTTGTTGTTGCCCCAATTTGATTACTTATTTACCATACAATCGGACTGTAAGGAGAAAACGATCAAGTAGTCAAATATGTATGTGTAAAAATGCAATGTAAAAGATGCATGTATATGAATGTAAAAAGCATGTGAATGTAAAATACGTAAATGAAAAAATGTAAATGGAACATGTGCACCTGATCCATGTTGAGAAAGAGAGTGTAGAAGGATATCATGTACTACCAGGGGGTTTTTGGGTGATCCAACGCCATAGGCCGAAGAAGTGTAGGGAGGAATTTCATTGTATCCTCCAACCTGTAACTACTTCCCTAAATGTGTGTGAAGATATCTTTGTACATCTTGGTTTTTTGGGTGATCCAACACCACTGGCCGAAGAAGTATAGGGAGGAATTTTGTTGTATCCTCCAACCTTTAACTACTTCCCAGAATGCTAAGGACAACCATGTCCTGTAAAATTCATTGTGTATGGGGTTCGTAGACTGGTTTGAACCCACTCGTTGTATAACCCACAATGCCAAGGGCAGAAATTGACTGAACTAAACCGGTGTAAAAGTGTTGTGTAGTATGTAAAACCCCAAATGATGCCCCCTCTTTTAGGGGCGCATGCGATGTCGCTAATAGGAGAATGTAGCCCCAAAAGAGGACCAACCACATGAACTATGTAACTCTAACCTACAGGGGGAAAGGAATGTGTTTGTTAGAAACCAAGGCGTGCACAAACAATAAATCTAGCCGAAGACAAGTGTTAGTATGAACAAGCATGCATATAGAAAACAATGTATAAGCTACCAAAAAAATTAGTAATGTAAACACACAAGAAGACAAAGTAGACCACCAAAGCGGGTAGCAAACATGGGACACCACTCATGATGTGCAAGACACACAAGGCCATAATGGACACATGTAACAAACAAGTGTGCACACCAACATAGGGCAAGGCCCGCATACAAGAACAAACAATGGAACAAACAATAACAAACAATGTAACAAACAAGTATGGAAGCAAATATCCCTGTATAACAAATGTTGCACATGAAGCACCCGTTAGATTGTTAGAAAGATAACCAGTATGTCAAAAGTGTGTATAAGCAAGGAATGTAAAGTGCTAAGTACAAAATGAAATAATAACACCTATGAGAGATGAATGAGGATGCCCCCAGCGACCAATTTAGGAAGGGTAGTAGGAAGAGCATCTATCCCGCATGTAAGAGACATGTATCTGCAATCACAACTAGAAAAAATGTGAACGCGCATGTGTGGATGATATAGATAAATGACATACAAGTAATCTAACTAGCATGTGTAATAAAGCGACCATGAACAAGCAAAAGTAAGCAAGAGTAAAAGAAACCATAATATGTAGTATGTTGTGGATGGATAAAATGGAATGCAAGATGGATGGTAGGAGCCACGTGCCCCCAAATGAATGGAGATGTATGCAACGAGGTTCATTTGGTTTTCCCCCTCAGTAGTCAAGAATGAATCGTAAATGAGAGTGTGTCATTGGGAAATGGTCAAAGTGTGTGTTGTGTTTAACGTGTTGTGATGATTGTGTATGTGTATTGATGAAATGTGACCTAGAAATGATGTATGCGTGAACCTTATAGCTGAAGCGTATATCATGACAAGATGATCGAAAGAGTGATGATGTAGCCTAAAGCGTATATCATGACATGGTGAATAAAGGGAGTGGCGATGCAACCTAAAAGCATATACCACTACAAGATGATAGATTTAGTGACCATTTAGCATATAGTGCATGTCACTAACGTATGGATGTCGCATAATGACAAGTCGAAATGATGAGACGCGTGAGTATGATAAGGTCCATTTGATTTGTAAACCCTCGACAGTGAGTATGGACCAAGGAACTAAAGTGCGTCATAGGGTAGTGAGTATAGTGTGTAAAAGACAATGTAGTATGCATGATAATAAGCGACGACCAAATGATATGTATGATGTGTAATTATGCAATGTGTAGAATGTAATGCAATATGTGTAGATAGCCTAAATGTGTGTTATGTAAGATGCATAGGATGTAATGTGAGTGTTTTAGATAATAGAAGTGTATAATAAAGACTAGTATGATGTATAACTATGCAATGATCGAAATGTTGTAGAATGTATGATGTAGGATGCAAGATGTGTGATGAAACGCAATGTGTAATGCCTATAGTGCAGTGTGTGGGGTTTATGTGTAGTAATCCCTCAATAGTCAAGTGTGAACTGAAGCACAAGAGTGTGTCATTTGGGTAATGGTTGATGCTAAAACGTGTGATGAGTATGCCTATGTGAGAATATTGATGTGTGAGAATGTAAAGATGATAGATGCTAATATGAGTGCGGGAAAGGGGATGTATTAGATGTGATTCCCCCAAGTGTACATGAATGCATAGGTTAACCAATGACTGTGAAGGATGAATGTCCTCCATCTAACATATATGATGGTGAAAACGTGCGACTATGCTCTAAGAGTGGTGGTATAGTAGATAGACGTTGTGCTAGTGAATGAAATCTATGCGCATGTGATGGATGAAAGTATGATGAAGGTCGTGACATCACAAAATGAGTTGGTGATGGAGATATACGTGATTCTAAATGTGAAGATGATGAAGACCCGCGTGGAATAAACCAAGGTTGTGACCTATGTCGAGATGCAATAATTGTCCTAGGAATGGGATTATACCTATGTGCAGGACTAGTGGAATGATGCAGTCATGTAGACAATGCTCGAGTAGGTGAGGTAGGAGTAGATTGTGCTTTGAGCAACTTGAAAAATGATGATGTTAGCTAATGTGCGAGGAGACGATGACCATGGAGTAGATGGAGGGACTTCATCAATAGAAATGACTTGTTTGTTGTAAATAAATTTGAGTCGCAAATGATTCATAAAAATGATAGATTGAGAGTGATGAATTCAATTGAGACAAAGAAGCATGTCACATCCGGCAACTGTGTTTCTAACGAGGAAAGATACAAGCAAAGTAAGAGGACCAACCATAACATGTAGTTTGACAACGCCAAAAGGTTTGTTGAAAGGATACTCAATTTGTGATTGAGGATAACCAATAGCCTTAAAAATTGAAATAAAACATGCTAACAGGCCATGATGGGTC
This sequence comes from Taxus wallichiana var. yunnanensis, assembly GCA_018340775.1. Taxonomy (NCBI): domain Eukaryota; kingdom Viridiplantae; phylum Streptophyta; class Pinopsida; order Cupressales; family Taxaceae; genus Taxus; species Taxus wallichiana. The sequence continues at coordinate 57,744,067 of CM031238.1, read as the reverse complement.
AACCTTAGTGTTGTTAATGGAGGTCGAGCTAATAGATGCATTGATATGTAAATGATTAGATGTGAAATTCACATGATAATCGACGTCGGAGAAAGAAATGATTGGTGGTGAAGCATCAATGTTTGCAACTAATAAATCAAGAGATTCTAATCTAGGAGGAGGTACATTGTGTGATATGTATGATTGGTAGAAGAGTCGATGTCTTATTGTCACGTTGTTGAGATTCATTGTTAAAAAGCTTGAGTTTACCCTTATCATTGGTCGGTGCAAGGTTAGTAGACTCTGGAAACTCTAGTTTGTTGTCATCAATTAGATCTTGGATGATTATACGGTTTGAAACATCTATTTGTAGAATGTCCCATACATTGATGATAATCACAACAAAAGTTCTTGTTGTAGTTCCTACCTTTTGGTCATGATGGGTCTAACTCGGAGATGGAGGGAGGGTAATAAGGTTGCTCTCGAGAAGTTCCTTCAATATAAGATGTGGAGCCTTTAGTAAAAAGTTCATTAAACGTGTGTCGAGGTTGTCTGTGATTGAACCTCCTTAGTAGGAGTGACTGCGTTGACAATAATTTTAGTGTTGGTTGGTTTAGTTGTAGAGGATTTGAATGACATCTTATTTTGAAAACGATTAGAGGGTGAAGCTTGTTCCTAATACTTAAGCTTGTCTATGGATATGAGTTTAGTCTCACAAAGCTTAAGAGTATGATAGAGCTGATTGAATGAAGGAGATGTCTCAAAGATACGACTCTCTTAGAGAGGCGACGAGAGACTCTTAATGAGCAACTCGTGAAGCTCGAGTCCTGCAAGCACATTTGTCATCTTAGCTAAATTATTCTTATACCTTAAAACGTAGTTAGCGAAGTGTTCATTGGATCCATGTTTAAGTTGCACTAGCTGAGCGTAAGAGATCTTAGAGCCGATGGAGAAATGTGTAAGAAAGGCACTGGCTAAATGCATGAAGAAAGTTACCGAGTGAATAGGTAGGTCATAAAACCAACACATATGCATTGCATAGTCATGGAGATTACAAGGCAAGATTTTAGCTAAGGGAATATGATCGTCAACAAAATCTAGACAAGCTACATGAAACGCTCTAAGATGCTCTTATGGGTCACCATGCCCATTGAAAATGGGAAACTTAGGGGGAAAAAGCTAGGAGGAAGCGAATAAGTAGAGATGACAGGTGCAAATGGAGTATGCAACAATAAAGTGAAATCAAGAAGGTGATGCATGTGACGTGGCTCGTTATAACTTAAGATTTGAGTTTGAAGGTCGTGATAAAGAGAAGTTAAGTCTTGATTGCCAATGGATGAAACCTGTTGTATATGAGAAACTAAGGGCAACATAAAATTATTGGTAGGAGTATTAATAAAAATGGGTATAGTAGAGATAGGTGGAAGAGTGGAAGTGAGCGGTTCAAAGTGGTAACAAAGGTTGGTATAGTCAATATGCTGCAAGCGGAAGTGTTGAGTTCCACCAAATTAGTAGCTTCCTCATGAGTCACATGTAAAAGTAAGTCTAGATCTTGAGGGTGCTCAACAATATGATCATTAATGGCCTTAAGATGTTCTTTAGTAAAATCAGTATGAGAGTGAGCCATGAAAAAAGGAGAATAAACCCTAGAATGATAAGGTATGAATGAAGAACCTAAAAGCGTGAATGATCGATTTGGGTTCACCAAAATGATTAACTAAAAAAATGTGGATATATGATAGTTAATCTAATCTAGAACATGTAAATACAATAAATAAATGTAATAAACAACTATGGAAAATGACCCAAATAACTAAGATAATGTAAATAAAAACCCTAATATGCAAGAAGAGTGAGGAAGTGAATTAGCTGGTAAAAGGATCTCGATAGACTATGTTGCGAGAATAAACAAAATTATCTGGAAGAAGGAAAAACTATACTGAGAGGTCCTAAAAAATATAGACCTGAACTAATTCTTTGGACAGGGGCACGTGGAGAGGGACTAGGGTGCCTATGGGTGCCCTGGTTTGTAGTATTGGCACTCTGTTCTGTGTGAAAGGTCTAGAACTGAGTTTCACATGTCCTGTAAGTGGTTTGAATCCTTTGTTGTGTGTCACATCAGATTTGACGCACTGCGCCAAGTGTCTCTAATAATCCAAGATGAAAGAAAGACCTACAAGAGATCACAAGAAGTATCAAAACCCTAAAAAAAAATGCAAATGAATAGGTCGATTGACCTCAGCTGCCACAACAGTGGACTTACTAACTGAGTGTTGCACTACATTCTAGACCCAAATGTAGTTCTAGTGTGTGTGTGAATCATGTTCCCTAGGTGTTATTGTGTCAGTCATACTTTGTGAAGTACCAAATAATAACTAGATGTAAAAATGTAGTAGAATGGTGGATGGAATAGAATAGAATCCCCTCCTATGCTTGTGTGATGTAGATGAACCAACCTTGTCCTTTGTGATGGAGCTAAATGTATGCAAATGATCTCCAAATGCCTTAGATGAATGCAACCCTAGGTGGATGATAGTAGTGACTAGTGCTTGGTCCCTCATTATGGTCTCATAACTTTATATTTATAGGGTTCTCTTGATCTAATTTCATAATTAACCCCGAAATGGTTGACCAACAAAAATATAAGAAGCTAAAATGGCTAGAAAGTGGCCAAATGGTGGCAGGAAAGTTAGAAAGGATCAGAGCACCCCTGGTGGGACCAGGGTGCCCCAACCAAAGCTAAAATAATGCAAAATGACAAAACCTGACTGGGCATGCAGTGTAAGAGGTCGGGAATGATGCAAGATAATAAAGTAAGATGGCCAAAAGACGAGGGTTAATTAGTACTTTCTTCATTAAAAACCTTCTAAATAGTAGTATGAGATTGAGACTAAATAATGTCTAAAGTGCATGATTTTATGTCTACAAAAAGTAGCTAAGTATAAGCTACACATGGAGGATGAATTATATGTGCAAGAGGGTGCACATAACCATGAAAGAATATCTATAAGTCATAAGGGTGTGCCTAGAGATGCACATGAGAATGGGAAAATAATACAAGTGTAAAGTAGGGTGCGAAGGTGCGTCTTTGGAATGAGAATAAAGCAAAGGCACAAAGGTTCGCGCACAAGGACAAAAGGAACAAGAGTTAGCGAGAATTATGGAGCAGGATAAAAATATATAAAATCAAATATGGCGTGTTTGCCAAGGCAAGTCCAGAAAATAGACTAAAGCGTGAATAAATCACATACAAGATTCAAAAATGATATGTATGGGTGAATCTTGTTATAGAGCACATGTGTGGATAAAACAAGATATTTATAGCATCGGAAAAAGAAGGACAAACATAGAGGATCAAGTTGCCTATGGATAGCCACAAATTGAAGATTAAAGCTCATGTTAAAGATGCATACATACTATATTTAGGAATTGATTATTAATATATTAAAGAAGATAAATGGTGAAGGACAAGTTTCTACCCCGTATATAAATGTATTGCATCCTTCAGAATGACAATGATGAACCGTATGTGTTATAGGAGGTTGATGACTAGTATGTATGCATAAATATTGAATGTATGAAAGCTCATGTGTTTATAATGGATAATCTAGTATGGATTACTAATGTTCGTAGGGATGCATATGGTGTAATTGGCATTCAAATTATGTTATTAGTTGTATACATTGATGGACGAATGATCAGTCCCCTTATTATTAAATTGTCTCGGTTATGCTTTGTTATCGCATCACGCCTTCTATATTGTGTTATGAAAGGCTAAGTACATTATTTACATATTGACAAGTCAAAATTAGAAGGGACCTAGTAGGTTATGTGTGCTTGGGTGAGCACCTGGGACATTTGTCTCGAGTGATGTGTCAAGGTGCGTCTGACTAAGTTGTGTTAGAAACTAGACTCCATCATGACATTTTGGTTCTATTTTTGAGACCTTTTACTTCGATTTTCGAGATGTGGCATACGCGACGCGTCTCGACTGTCATTGGAGAATATTGAGCATTGGTTACATGAAGCCTAGAATGAGTTTGCAGAGAGGTATAACATTGGTAGCAGATTTAAATTGCACAAATGGGTAGAAGACAACTTGTATTATGCATTACATGAGACATTATTTAGTTTATTTCAGAGAGTTACATGATTGGTTGGTAACTTACACACAAAATAAAGGGATTCGATGGGGAAAGAATCAAGTGTGAAGCCAAGATAAGTACTAAACCCTTTATGATTTGGATAATTTGTGGACGTGTGTAGTAAATCATTGGTGGGAAGGAGTGCCGTGGAACTATACCTAGGAGTACACGATCTCAACATACTCATGCCCCGGAAGAAGCATAGTTCTAGTTTTTACGCAAATATAGGGGTCATGCTTACATGTGTTATAGTTAGTTGTAAATATCTTAATGGTT